>CM057349.1:319069145-320269145 GCA_030015575.1 Agapanthus africanus
TAATCTTGCATTAATCCGGTTTTGTGCACATGACATGCACCATGTCACATTTTAGCACTTGTTACATTTTTATTATGGTTTTTTCCTTCATTTCAAGCATGTTTTGGATTTTAATGAGAAGAGAAAAGAAAAGAATAGAAACGAAAAGAAAAGGTTAAAATAAGAGGTATGGGCATGAGAGAGAGAGGGTGAGGGGTCAACCTAGTCATGGCACACTTCTCTCTTCACTCATTTCCTTCATCATTTTTCATCTCCTCTCCTCCCATGGCTGCCTTATTTCCCACCTCCACTTCATCCCCTCAAAACAACCTCAAAACAACATCAAAACACATAAATCCTTTCATTAAAATCATGCACAAGCTTTTCGCAAACCCTTTGGACCAAGAAAAAATCGGACTTTGAAGACTTGGGGCAATTCAAGAATTTTCTTGAGTTGCCAAATGAGGCACTTTCTTCTTATTTAGTGTAGCTTTCCATTTCCTTAAGCATCCATACTAGTTTAAAATCGATATTGTATAGTTTAGTGAACTTCAAAATTTCCATGTTAGGGTTTTGTGGTAATCTTGAGTTGTGAAGTGTAATTGAGATTAGTAGAGACCATATAACCCCTGTAGTGATGATATAGTGGGCTAAACCAGAGATTAGAACCCTAATTCGTAAACCTAGAAACCCCGATATCGGGAAATTATGGATTTTGTGATGGTATATAGATATCTGCTAACACCCGGAGACACTAGGATTTATTTTGAGAACACAGTGATGCATGCAGGCACCTAGGAAGACACCACAGAGACCAGAGCCCCAAACCCCCTACCTAGGCCGCAGATTTAAGCTTTTGGGCCGCAAATTGCGGCCTTGGTACTCCCAAATTGGTTCGTGTTTGGTTCATGTCTCTATCTCCAGTAAATTAGACCCTCCATATGTGCAAAATTGTCTAATTTCACCTCGGATAAAATCTGGGAGTGTTTTACATGCTTTTTGAAATTGTTTTGCAGCATTTAATGAATTTGAATTTGGTATTTGGTATTGTGTTTCCGTCGTGTGGCTTTGAACGTTAACGACCAGGGTTATTGGTCGTGTTTTGTATGCTAGGCTATACGTTTTAACCTATGAGCGAAACGTGTGCCGTTTTGGTTTTCCGCCTTGATTTTTAATACGCATTTGTGATTGTGTATTGGTTGTAGATACCCCAAGTGGAATTTGAGACGACAAGGAGAGCGTGGCGACATTGACTGCGGCGAGCAAGATAAAGGTGAGTAGATCTATATCTACGGGGGAAGTCGGGTGGATGGCGTATAGCACCCCCGCATGTTTTTGATGGAAACCGATATATAGACTATGGTTAAGAAGACCTACATTAGAAAACTAAGGATATGGTTTAAAATATAGTTAGTGATGATGTGAAGGATTGAATATGTATATCGAGCGATGAGATGAAAGTTTTAGGGATATGAAAAGTGAAGGTGAATCACGACTTATAGATATGTAGTTACACTAGAATAAATATGAGTTTTATAGTAGCATGAAAATAGATTAATAAAGTAGATGTATATATAAAAGATGACTTCTTGTGATGAAAAAAATATACGAGGTGATATGATGACTTGATTGATATGTTGGTATACGGATGCGAGTCGATTAAGATGACCGATACCTTGCCGATCCCCTGATATGAGATTATTATGGTTGTGACCCGGGGATATAGGTATATAGATTTATATAATATTGTGAATCTTGATTGATATGTCATACGAGACGTTAGGTCCGTACCCCTCATTGTCATATAGGATGATAGGATCCCTTATGGTTTAATGCCGCCGTACGATAATTTTCCGTACGTGATGAATTTGACTTGATGTTTGATCCATACCCTTGACTAGAGGATGCCGTACATGATGTCGTGAGGCTAGATGCCGATGGTTAGATTCATCGACTCGGTCATGTTAGATACGTATACCCGTCAGCATTTGTATATGATTTACCTTATGCTGCATTCATGTTATTCTTATTGCATTGCATATACCTGTGCTAGTACACTTACACCGTTATCGATGATGCGTATGTTACACGTACACAGATTTGCTGGCTCACACACTTCATCATCGATAATTGCCATATCACTATACAGTGGGATTTGCTGCATCATGATATGACTCCTTGCATGACTTACTTGCTATAGTTGCATATGCACCTTTATACGATGTTGCATTGGACCTTGGAGAATTTGGGAACCGCGGGATATATTTTAAAACTGGATTCATTTAAAAGAGTGGTTTTCCCTCGATATGTGCATATTACTGTTCTATGTTGCATGATATACGGATATATTTACATTTCTGTTATATGTCGCATACATCATGCTTTACGCTTATACGCATTGAGATATGTTGTTTTCATGAGATTTCTGGATTTGAGAACCGCGGTCATTTTAAAAGAAAGTATGTATTGTTTTAAAAATCCGGTTTCTCTTGATATGATATTTCAGTGCGTCCACTATGCGTTTTCTCGGTTCTGAGATGTGTGATATGTGAAACCCGATTCGAGAAGTTAGATGATCCGTTTGCGGGTTCATGGTGGACCCGGTACGGTACCCCGGGGCGAGAAGATCGTAGGGATGACGATGAGCCTGGAAGAGAGACTATTACCTACCAGTGATTGGTTGGACTTGGCGGTTATCCGGAGGATACCGACCGGAGTCGAGTGATGGATAGGGGCCGACCCGTCTGCCGGAGCCCGCGGGCCGATCCCGCAGACGGAGCCAAGGGCCGACCCGGACCGACGGATCCCGAGATATGAGGATTTACGTGTCGATGCTAGACACGAGTTTCATGATGTTTAGAGTGTCGATGCTGGGTACTCAGGTTCTATGATTTTGATGTGTCGCGAGGGACACACGTTATTTTATATCCTCATATTTTCATGCATATGCTTTTATGATATTTACATGCATGATGTTGTTGTGTCATCGATTGACACGTGGACGAGATCCACATGCATACATGCATTGTTATTACTGTTGGATGTTATCCGCGTGCTCTTAGGCATTGATTACATTGTTGTCACATATGCAGACCCGGTCACCCTAGATATCATAGTATTACCTTTATGATATAGTTGACCTAGGAGTCGTTGTTTATTCGATTTCTATCTGTAGATGTTTTTCTACTCACGAGTTAGCAACTCACCCCCGTTGTGCCACAGTTCTTGCAGGTTGACCGCATGGATTCGTAGTGGCATCGTTGGCACATAACTTCATTTGGGTGTTTTTCTTGGTAGATGGGACATTTGTATCGTACCCACTCTTGTATTATTATTCATATTGTATCTAGTCAACTCCATCAATCAAACTAGTATTTGTATAAGTAATGAGACCTAGTGAGACTTGTAGTTGTGAGACTTAGAGCGAGGGGTTTTCCGCTATTTGTGGTTTGATGTCTTGCTTATTTCATTATCTTTTGTGGTGATCTTTGCTGTTGAGCGTCGTATACTTATATTTACCGTCTTGCGTGGTTGTGATCCGCCGTTTGGCGAAGAGCTACCTCCCGCTTGGGGATGCCCTTATTATCTTTATGTATTTGTGGTTTTGGATCAAAATATATAAGGGAGGTGCTGCATAAATTTTTAAAAGACGAACATGTTTTACAATAGTAAGATAAACTTGCATTTTCATGTTCCCTTTTTTTTATGCATGTAAGAAAATATTTTTCTTCATTATACCTTATTTTCAAAACTGCACCTCTTTTATTTCTTTAAAAGGTTTAGATTTCTGGGTTTCAGCTTACTTGAATTACGTTACGCCTTTAGACGTTGTGTGATTTAAGTGCTGGTCACGAGCTAATATTTCGGGTTGTGACAAAATTGGTATCAGAGCGCTAGGTTTAACCTTGATTCGAGTTTATGTTTGACTATGCGGAGTCTAGAGCGGGTATATATTTCGGAACCTGGGCTTGACCTTATGGAACTTGTTGCGCCACGGCAGCGCCCCGGCCGTCTATCCGAGGCCAAAATGCGGAATCAAAATTTTCTTAACTTTTAAACTGGCGCTACCGCGGACAATATACCCGGATCGTAACCATTAACCGATACTAGCTAACAAGAGAAAGGGTGAGAGATATACCGAGTGATCCGAGTCCTCCGGTCTTCTCGTCATCGTCCCGATCTCCCGCGGAAACTCCGGTCGTCGCCTCCTTGCCGGAAGGGCACCACATCGTCTGTATCTTTTACGGGCTCCCACCTCAATACCGAGGCAACTCGGGCGCGAAGTTGGCTAGCCGACGCGCCCAAGATTTGCTGTAGAAGTAGTGTAGAGTCTATGTCTCTTTGGAGTAGTGAAGTTGCCATTGGTGATGGAGGAATAAGGTTAAGGAAAAATGGTACTTTCATTTTTCCAAAAACTAGAAGAATGAGATGATGAAATGTGTGCTACAACAAAATGGAAATTTCTCTCATTCTTCAAACAAATGTGGCCGGCCAATCTCATGTGGGAAATGGTGGGGGGGGGAAACAACTAAGGGAGGTGAGTGTAGGATAAAGAGAAGAGGTGACCACATCATAAACATTATCATTTCAAACTTACATCCAAACCATACCCTCTCTTATCACAATTAATGCAAGTGATGGTGGAAAAGAAAAGATGCCATCATAATCAAAACATTTGCATGAAACCCCTCCACTAATGGTTATTTGCAAACTTGCAAATAATCCCCTCCATCGGAAAAGTCCGGCCGGGAAAGAACAAAGGAAAACCGGCCGGAACGGAATGCAAACTGGCAACTCCAGAAAACTGGTCCCGTAATAAATTACAGGAAAACCCCGATACTGTGCATACACACCCGCATCTGTATTCTGTCCGGATACAAATGCAATGAGACAAAATCTACACTGTACTATACTAGGATCCGGCTTAAACCAAAACCGTCTAGTAATATCCGTTCGATCCTGATCCGTGCAATACCGCACGTATCCGATCGAACCTTGCCATATATCTATACGGCCACAAGTACTAACCGTCCGATCCTGATCTGTGCAATACCGCACGTATCTGATCGGACCCTGCCATATCTCCATACGGCCTCTACAGCGTTTCGTCCGAAAGCTTGAGTAACTGAAAGTGTGGTGGACTCTAAAGACTCGTCAATACTATGGCTGTGGATTTAACCACTAGCACGTCATAGGTATAAGCCAATACGTGACGGGCCACCAGCTATTGACCAAAAGGGACGTCGATGAGCGAACTCATCCTGACACCCTACTGAGCCTGTCAGTGACAATATCCGTACAGTCCGGTCCGTTCGTCTATGAGCATCGCATGGCCGGCCTAGGGGGTTGGTAAAAGTCAGACCCCCAAAGGCGGTACAAGTCGTGTCGGAGTGAAGCCCAGAACACCCTGAGATACTACTGGAATACCTACCAGTAAATCTCCTGCCTCGGCCGAGGGCTTTGTGTAATGGCTCTCCTAGACACAGCGCGACCTCACCCCAATACCGGGAGAGACGAACCCCTGCAGATCCGCTCACTGCCTCCATGTGGCTCGGGACTGTACCCAACTAAAACCTGTTTGCATGACTCCTTTGAGCCGTGGTAGGGTAGTAATCAAAGCACAGTGGGAACTCACACGAGACAAATGATGATCTCAGGTCGATGAACTAACCTGTACACATGTCACCTAGGAACTGCTATCTGACGTCTGGTATAATCCCAACTAGCAGGTTCCCGGCGAGTCCTGTCCAGTGTACTCATAACCCAATGAGCACCTGTATACATCTTAGGTGAACCAACTGACACCAGTGGCTTGTGAGACCGGCCACCGCCCCTCGTCGGGGTCTCGACTGTATACACTAGTCTACTAATGGAGTATCGATGCCCTGTCTTGAAACTCCCACGACCAGGGACCTTTTAAGGATGTGCTTATAGACCCCAGCTCCCACGTATATGATCGCCATCATACTGCTGGTCGTCAAGCAAGAATCCTAGGGGCTCTATCAACGTGTAATAGCGACCTGTAAGGTCACCTGAAACAGTACACGATGATAAAGGTAAACCAGATAGCATACTATCATCTCGAGTAAGACTGTCGTCCCGGGATAGGTCCTCCCTCAATCATTGCAATCACGTGCCTGTGATCCAATAATTGACTCTGAGGGCACTATCTCCAACAGAACTTAGACTTGAACGGGGGGGGGGTATTAGACCCGAACTTTCGTTTCATAGGCTGACCCTGATTGATGGAGTAGGTAGCTTGGGTAGAGTGACGTACCGTACATATGTTCCGCGGCATGTTTACGATACAATACTCCATTTAAGAAACCTTAGGATGTACATATTCTGAGATCTGTGATTCTCTTCGTACCCATGATTATACATCCATTTGAGATCCTTGATTCTGTTCGTCTCCATGATCATACTTTCATTGATGCTGTCTCTTCTTATGATCATGTATCCATTCTGGGTCTGTCGTTTCCTTCCATGCCCTTGATATGTTTTCGTCGACACACGATTGAGGTTCCTGTCACCATGGTTTGAGCGCAGTTTGAGCTGCTGCTAGTGATGCGGTCAGGGTGAGCTCGTCGTGGATGAGGACTGACCATTGTGTTTTCTGGTAACATGGGAACGTCTCGATGTAGTGTTTGAGTTGTGATCTCTTATTGAGGCGAGTGTTTGGTTTTACACCGGATGATCGGGACATTGTTAGAGCTGCCAGTTGCGAGAGGACTGTTGATGTACAGCCTACCTCAGAGACTGTGATGTCGTCTACCGTGCAGACAGATGACCCAACTGTTGCTGAGATTGATAGGATGTCGCCTCCAGACTTTACGAGCTGAGATCGCTGGAGCTTCCAGGTAGTGATGCGATAGGTGATAGCTAGTCTATTCCGAGTTGAGAGACGAAGGTGATTCGTCAGATTGATGCGCCGACGCAGGCCCGGTTGAGTTGAACATTTCCAGTGTGGAGAGTCTTACACAGATCTAGAGTAGACCGATCCAGAGATGACCGTAGATATATCGTCTCTCTTGGAGGATTGAGGCATTGTTAGCATGCGGACGAAGGGTATTCACATGTTGCCTAGGCAAAGTTAAAAAGTTTGAACGAAGGTCAGAAACCTGTTTTTCCATGTTTAAGGTGTTCAGAGGAACATGTAAGTGATTCTGTGGACCCTCTAGAAGAATGAAATCCTAACTGGACATGATGACCTTGGAACCGCTTTTGAACCTTAGGGTTTGTGCAGTTCAGCGGTGCCATCAGTGAGGCTTGGGTTTTCCCTTCTACGGTCGGTCCATAGGTACTGTGGCATGTACTGGATATTAGTAGAATGTGCTTAGGTGTTGAGCTTTCAGGAAATTTTGGGGACTTTGACGACTCGATCGAAAAGTTTAACGTCGTCCGGATATCATGTGATAAGAGATCAGCAAGCTGACCAGCTTCGGATAGAGGACCTCACCCAGATGCGTTGTGAGTTGATAGAGAACAGACGAGTATTGAGTATTCCTCCGATGGTTGGGATGAGTTCCCGAGGACGTGTTCGGCTAGAGATCTTCTACAGAGTGATGAAGATACCGAGTTCATGATTTCGAGTCCGTGTGAGAGACTTCGGATTGACTGTAACCGAGAACATTTGCAGTACGCAGATAGCGTGACGTGATGTCGAAGTGGACGATGATACAGACGAGTGGGACCAGAGGTTCGTGCGAGATTCTGACGAGCTGTTGTTACTCCCCATTGAGATTAGAGATCGGGTATGTCTACAGAGGCGTTAGGATGCGACTATTTCCCGAGGAACTGTTGTGCTGAGAACGCAGATGTCCAGAAAGCGAGAAAATATTATGCAAGAGTACCAGCCTCCGTACAGTTCGGCATAGGCGAGATCGGAAGAGACCCTGAGAAGGTTCCTTCCAGGACACTACTGCGATGAGATTTGCACCGAGGATCAGATGTGTCACGTGTATTCAGAGAGCCAGAGACCGACGCCGGTGACATGCTGCTTTACGAGTGGTCGTGATAATTGGCCGAGAGGTGACCAGAGAAGTGCCAGAGCGGAATCGTTCCCGTTTGCACACCTGACCGGGTCGATGAGCCGATGGATTGTGAGATTGGTAATCCACAGAGAAGAGGACCCAGAGACAGAGGACGCCAGACCGTGGGCAGGAGGCAAGAAGATGTTCTTACTCTGCCAGTTCTGGGGCGCACCGACATTTTTCGACATTGTAGGAGGTGTACCTCAATGTCATTTGTTGCGATTTGCGTTTGTGATCCGAGTATCACGCTTATATCGCTTGGATTTGAGTTTTGATGATTGAGTTTCATGATATTGTTTTCGTGAACCACGGCTGCACCTACTTGGTATTTATATTTGGTGCATAGTTATTTCACTTAAGATATGCTTTATACACCGTTGTGTTGGTTTATGATTTGTGCATATTTATTGCACTTGATATCGGTTTTGTGCCTTGGTAGCACGTGGTTATGATTTCGTGGATTTCATACGGTTGATTTGATTTTGTGCATGTGGTATGCACTCGATTTGATTTTGCACTCGGTATAGCTCATATATGCTTGCAGTGCATTGATACGTGTTTTGTGCACGCGGTTGCATTTGTTTATGATTTCATACACCTTGGTACACGCGATGTTGCTTTTATATGCATTTGCGTTATTGATGAGTTTTCGTGCATGGGTTGCACTGTATTTGTATTTCGTGCACTGGATGCACCCGATTTGTGTTTTGTGTATTTGTTGCACCAGATTCGTATTTTGTGCATTGTTGCACCATCTTGGTATTTTATGCATTGGTTGCACCGGCTTTATACTCCGTGGCTTGGTTGCACCCGATTTATGTCTTTGAGCATTTGTGTTATCAGATTGCGTTTTTCGTACGCGTTGGCACTTACTATTCGTTTTCATGCATATTACTGCACTAGATACTTTTTACGAACCTGACACGCTTGGATTGGATTTTTGTGCATATTCGGCTCTCGATATTGAATTTTGTGCACACCAGATGCACTCGATTTGGGACTTTCATTCGTGCATGTTAGTGCACTGGATTGAGATTTTCGTGCACTATAGATGCACTAGATGTTATTGTCGTGCACACCCGTTACACTGGACATATGCTTTCGTGCACACCGGTTGCACTTAGTTTTGCTTTTGTGCACGTTCGTAGCACTTGTGTTTGGATTTGGTTCCCATGCGCACCAAACGCACGTGATTATTGGATACGCCTTTTGAGGCTGATTTTGCTTTGCGGCACTTTGTTTTCATGAAGGGTATTATATTATGTAGTAGCTGAACATGACTGATCTGAGAACAGTACCTGAGTATTTTGCATGCATTAAACGTTTAATCAGAGGTTTTCAAAAAGGAGCTATAGTCTCGCTATTTCCTACGTGTCCGTGAGCGACACAAATATTTACAAGGAAAAGCTTTTGGGATATTTCAAAAAGGCGGAACGTATGTTTAGCAAAACCAATATGAGCATATAGTTATTACTTTACAAATGAGCGTCCGTCACTTGTGCCGTGAGTTACGCATCACACGACGATTCAGAAAAGATTTTTCATTTGTTTTATTCAGTTTAAAGGATTTTTTCTGGGATGCGTACTATATATGTATTATAGTATTTGACTAGTGTATATTGGATTTCAGTAGTGAATTTCGAGATCTGTATCTCCATTGTAACTCCGATAATATGCGTGCAAATCCGATGGTTAGCCTGACGCTTGACGGAATTCGATTTTGAGTTTCGTACTCGTTTTCTTGCACACGCGATGCGCTGTGGTATTTCTATACCTTCTGTGATTTCGGAGCCCCGTTGTTGGAGTTGAATTTTGAAATGTTTTAGTATTTGAGGGTTTAAATTTAAATTAGCGGACCGAATTTCTTTAAGGGGGGGGAGATCGTAACATTTCAGAAAAATAAAATATTATTTTGGGAATTTAAATAATTAAATAATAAATATTGTGAATATTTTAATATGCGGTATAATTAAATACCGATAAAGTGGAATATATTTGGAAAATTATAGGAATTACGAAATGAGGGTGTTCTATATGATTTAAGCAAATTATAATTCTTATGATTTATTTTATTCCATTTTAATGCTAATCGCGATTAAATATCGCTAATCTTGCATTAATCCGGTTTTGTGCACATGACATGCACCATGTCACATTTTAGCACTTGTTACATTTTTATCATGGTTTTCTCCCTTCATTTTCAAACATGTTTTGGGTTTTAATGAGAAGAGAAAAGAAAAGAATAGAAAAGAAACGAAAAGGTTAAAATAAGAGGTATGGACATGAAAGAGAGGGTGAGGGGTCAACCTAGTCATGGCACACTTCTCTCTTCACTCATTTCCTTCATCATTTTTCATCTCCTCTCCTCCCATGGCTTCCTCATCTCCCATCTCCACTTCATCCCCTCAAAACAACCTCAAAACAACATCAAAACACATAAATCCTTTCATTAAAATCATGCACAAGTTTCTCACAAACCCTTTGGACCAAGAAAAATCGGATTTTGAAGACTTGGGGCAACTCAAGAATTTTCTTGAGTTGCCAAATGAGGTACTTTCTTCTTCTTTAGTGTAGCTTTCCATTTCCTTAAGCATCGATACTAGTTTAAAATCGATATTGTGTAGTTTAGTGAACTTCGAAATTTCCATGTTAGGGTTTTGTAGTAATCTTGAGTCGTAAAGTGTAATTGAGGTTAGTAGAGACCATATAACCCCTGTAGTGATGATATAGTGGGATAAACCAGAGATTAGAACCCCAATTCATAAACCTAGAAATCCCGATATCGGGAAATTGTGGATTTTGTGATGGTATATCGACATCTGCTAACACCCGGGACACTAGGATTTATTTTGAGAACACAGTGATGCATGCAGGCACCTAGAAAGACACCACAGAGACCAGAGCCCCAAACCCCCTACCTAGGCCGCAGATTTAAGCTTTTGGGCCGCAAATTGCGACCTTAGTACTCCCAAATTGGTTTGTGTTTGGTTCATGTCTCCATCTCCAGTAAATTAGATCCTCCATATGTGCAAAATTGTCTAATTTCACCTAGGATAAAATATGGGAGTGTTTTACATGGTTTGTGAAATTGTTTTGCGGCTTTTAATGAATTTGAATTTGGTATTGTGTTTCGGTCGTGTGGCATTTGAATGTCAATGACCAGGGTTATTGGTCGTGTTTTACATGCTAGGCTATAAGTTTTAACCTATGAGCGAAACGTGTGCCGTTTTGGTTTTCCGCCTTAATTTTTAATACGCATTTGCGATTATGAATTGGTTGTAGGTAACCCATGTGGAATTCGAGATGACGAGGAGAGCGTGGCGACATCGACTGCGGCGAGCAAGATCAAGGTGAGTTGATCTATATCTACGGGGGAAGTCGGGTGGATGGCGTGTAGCACCTCCGCATGTTTTTGATGGAAACCGATATATAGACTATGGTTAAGAAGACCTAGATTAGAAAACTAAGGATATGGTTTAAAAGATAGTTAGAGATGATGTGAAGGATTGAATATGTATATCGAGAGATGAGATGAAAGTTTTAGGGATATGAAAAGTGAAGGTGAATCACGACTTATAGATATGTAGTTACACTAGAATAAATATGAGTTTTAGAGTAGCATGAAACTAGATTAATAAAGTAGATATATATATATATAAAAGATGACTTATTGTGATGAAAAGAATATACGAGGTGATATGTGTAGGGTTCCCATCGACGACAGCAAGGTTTCAGGAGGCATCGTCTATGCCATTTTCAAAAATTTGCCGTTTCAAGGAACTCTAAACTAGAATCGTGAACTAGAAAAGCATACGGAAACTATAGTAAACCATTTACAACTAAGTGAATTAGAAATACAACCTTTGTAGATCGGTCCTTCACTTCTAAAGCTCCTTCTAGTAGTCCCTTCGCTGCGATCGTTGAACTCCCGGACTCTTGCATGGCTTCACGAGGGGAAAAGAGCAATCTTGCTTGAATTCTTCGAGGCCGAAGATGATCTACGTCGAGAGAATACTAGCTCAACCTTCTACTTCACTAACTAAAGGATTAGTGAAGCTAACACCCTATACTAAAGTTCTAATCTAGTAGAGGATGATGAAATAGGATGTGGGCTCACTTTAGAATTATTTTTCTCACAATACTTTCTCACTTTTTCAAACCCTAGAAAGCTTTTTGAGCTTGAGGAAGAAGATGAAGAAAATGAGAGGAGAATCAAATGATCAAGTGAGAGAGTAAACCATGGGTGAGTGAGTATCATATACTAACTCATGTAGAGACATAACCATGACTAATTGTGATGGTTAGGTTACTAAATATTTTAAGTAAAACAAAACCAATAGACTTAGTCAATGCATCCACAAGCTTCCACTAGCTTCATGCATTAAACTAATATTCCACTAATTTTGTTTTTACTTTAAATATTAAAACCCAATATCACAAATGGTATGGTGTAAGTCTCATACACCCATGTATGTTATATTAACAACTATGATACAAAAATAGAACACAATTTAATATATATCATATATATATTAAGTGTGGACAAGTGAGAAAAAATGCTTAAGTGAGCAAATGTTAGTTAATGTAAATTAGTATATCAAATATACAATTATACACTAAATTATCAAATCAACACTTGACTTAATAATCCGGCTATAACACATATAACCGACTAACATCCAATGTATCGACTTATCGAATCAACCCTTGATTTGATAACCCGGCTATATCACATATAACCGACTGATACAAAAAGTCGCGAGAATAGAATACGGTATCACATACACGCATTATTCTCGGTCCCGCACATATCACATATGTGCTCCTATTTCGTTTTTCCTGAGCCAGTAAAACCTCTATGTAGGACTTTAAAGACCCGTCAATACGCTGGCAGTAGGTGATGATCATATCAAGCACCAACAAGCCGTCAGCGGTACTAGCTGGACTTAACGGCTACCCGGGTATTGAGCAATCAGAAGATCAGCAAGCAAGCCCGCTCCAACTCCTACAAAAACCTGACGGTAACACTTGCCGTACAGTCCGGTCTCCTTGTCTGATATGTCGCATATCAAGTTTAGGGGTGGTAAATGTCAGGCCTCAATAAACGATAAGTCATGCCGATGTGAGGCTCATAACGGGTCAAGAAACTACTGGTAATACTTACCAGTAAATGTCTAAATCAGCCCTGGCTAGGGACTTCCCTGTTATGGCCAATCGAGCACAGCGCAACATCAACTCCTAATACCGGGAGAGACGAAACCCCTCCTATCGCTCATTGCCTCCATGTGACTCGGGACTGTACCCAAAAACCACTGTTTTGCACGCCCACTTGGACGTGGTAAGGTGGAAATCAAAGCACAGTGGGAATCACACAAGACTCTATGACGATCTCGGGTCTACAGACTAACCTGTACAAGTGTCACCAGAGAACTGCCATCTGACGTGAGGTATAATACCATATGGGAGTTCTCGGCGAGTCCGTCCAGTGTACCCAGTCTCCACTGAGCACCCGTATAGCATCTCTGATGTCAAACACTAATGGATATGGGATCATCCATCGCCTATCTCATGGGTCGAGAAGCGTACACGCTAGTCTACTCTGGTATATCGATGCCCCGTCTCAATACACCTATGACTAGGGACATTAAAGGATGAACTTATGGCTACTATGGCCCCACTAGTATGATCTGCATCATAGTCCTGGTAGTCAAGTACACATCCTAAGAGCTTTACCAACATGTAACCATAAGACAATATCAAGAGACAATTATACATGTTAAGATAAAGAGCAACAAGATAGCATACTATCATGTCGAGCAAGAAAGTCCTCTTTATATATGTCCAAGCATCCAATATAATATACATCATATGTACAATACTGGCCTTTAGGGCATACATGCAATTAACATATACACTGTTTTACTTAAGTTTGGGGGGACCTTTTTTTTGTGTATATATTCTTTTTTTTTGGTTTGCCTTTTGTTTTATATAAAATTTTCTTTTAGGGAGCGCCGACAATTTTGACCCTCTTTGTGTAGCCTGACAGTGAGGGCACTGTCAAGTTTAAGTTTAGGGGTGTGCTCGGTAAGCTTTCTACCTTCGCATTCATGTGTATATTTTGCATTTGCATACTTATTAAAACACACAAAAATCGAAATTTTTTCCAAAAATATAAAAAATTTGTCGTCGAGTTAGCTAATAGGGTAAATTAGATTTTTATTCCGAAAGTTTAGTTGATACGTTATAAATAACTAAATCCTAGGCTTAGGAATTGAAAACCCTAAAAATAACCCTCATTCTATTTAAACTTGGTAATTATACGTCCTTGCAGTTTTTTTTTGAGAAATAGGTAACCTTGAGTTCAGTTCTTGAGTTAAGTCAAGATGAAGGGAAAGTATTGAAGCTTTACTGAAGGATAAGTCTGAAAAATAGTTTCTATTCTTAAGTCCAAATTTAGAAAGTATATACCCTACTATACGCACTTACACACATCTTGAAACTTGGGATAATAGAGGATACCTTGAATTGCTCTTGTCTAAAATCCTTAGTATGAAGGAAAATAAAATAAAAGTATAAGTGGTGAAGAAAGAAGAAAAAAAAATGAACACTGGTTTTGTAATTGCTTAAGGCAGCATAAAAAAAATATAGCGAGGGTGCTTTATCACCTAGTGCCTTAAACCAACTGGTTTGGGAGTTACTGCTAAGCCTTAGGTGTTGCAAGACGAGGAATTATGCCTAAATGCGCAAGCACATTTGTAATCGGTCGTTTAGTACCTCAAGAAGTATTAACGATCGCATGAAAGATGTGTGAGCAATTTTATCTAGAATTCACCAATTAAAAAAGTATTTTGGAAGATAGACAAGAGTATGATAGCTTGAATCGAATTCTCAAGTGTAGGGGTGAAATAACACACACACGTAGGAGTATACAATCGATGTCTGGATAAAAGATAGAAATAAATAATAAGACTTATGTTTTCTGTAAAGTTGATAAAAATCCCTGATTTAAGATTGCACTTTAGAAGGAAAGCTCAGGAGATACCAACATCTTTCTAAAATTTTTTTGGAACGTATAGAATCTAAGGTTAAATAGATAGAAGGTGTGAAACATAAGGGTTGAATATTTCTAACTTAGAATAATAGAGTTTCTAACCTAGATACTAAACTGTAGGAGTAGAATCATGACACTAGCTTGATGGGATTTTGTGGGTGTAATCCTCTGAAAACCCTCAGGAGACAACACTCCTCCTACTAGGAACACCTAGAGATTTAACGGCTTGTTGCAAGAGCTCAGTGCAATCGCGTTCCCTGCGAAAGTGAGGTTAGGATTTTTTGAGAATAAAAATTGGCTTTGCTCGGGACGAGCAAAAAATAAGTTTGGGGGTATTTGTTCATATCAGATTTTTGCATTTTTATACCGCCCATTCTTGATCACAATACATATAGGTAGGTACTTTTGATCCGTGTTTGCTGAATAATTGCAGGTTACAGGTTCTCAACTCTTTACAGTGAAATTCATGAAAAGTCGCAACAAATGCGGGACTACGACCAACAACAGATGAATACTGATCTCCGCTAACCATCCGTATGATGCCGCCTACCAGTTCAAGGGACAAAATGGCAAATCGTTGGTCACTTCAATGCACAAAGCACAAGGGCGGCACAAGATCCAAGACTTCAAATGCGGAGCTCAAGGCAAAAGTCCACATCATTTTGCACTGCTGAAAATCTGGAAGAAAACTGAAGAGATTCTGAGAAACCAAGTGTACAAAACATAAGAGAACAACAACATGGAGAAGCCCTGAAAAGATGATCCCCCAAATCAAATAGGCATTTCTGCCGCGGTTCCGCAGCCGTGTCTGAACAGTGTCGGTGGTAGTTGAAGCAGCGTTGACTCAGCTCTCTTGGGGTAGTTTTGTAATCTCGTGTTTAGCTCAGAATGTATACCTAGGGTTTCAAAATGAAACCTATAAATAGCAGAGCTTAAAGCCAAATAAAGTGTGCCTTTCTTAGGGTGCTTTTCTTTATTTTAGATTTTAGGATTAATTTCTTTAGTTATCTTTCTCTATGAAAAATTGTAGTGAGTTTTTGAGTGGTGATAAATAAAAAAAAGAGTTCTTTTATTATCTTGCATGTCTTTTATTCATCGTAATTTTATTTGCTAATCTAGTTGTTTATTTTTTTGTTTTCTTTATAATTTTCTTCTTCCATTTTTTTATCTTTAAACAACGATGATGCTTGAGTAAGATCCTTGCCAAGGTGAGCTCTCAAATAGCTAGTTGTAATTTCTTCTTAACCTCATTTCTTTCTACCTTCCTTTTTGTTTTATTCTTTTTAATGGGTAAGTAATTTCTCACTTGTTAGGGCAGGAGAAGAAAAGTTTGAGAGAAGAAAATCTCTCTCACTCTTTTCTTTGCCCAACATCTTAAATTCGGACTCCCGTTAATTGAACCACAATCCGCTCACTACGGCACCCTATCCTACATGATAGCGATGATTTCCTAGTTAGACCGATTGTGGTTGAATTAACCGGAGGTTAGGCCTAAGAGCCAAGAACGGACGGACAAGGACCAAAAGGAAGAAACTAAGCATGGAAGCCTAGCTTATACTTGTAAGTTTCTTCCTAATCGTGCTAATCCCCGTTGTTGCCGATTACCTTAACACCGATATTAAGAAGGGCATTGAAAGAAGTGAGAAATTCTTAACTCGAACTAACCTAATCCTAACCCTAGCATGTTCTTTATCATCCTTTATCTCATTAGTAGATTTTAAAACAAAACTAAAAATATTTGGATTTAACTCGTTAAAATATAAAGAAAAAGATTCCATCTCCCAGTGGATCGACCCGTACTCAACCGGCTAGCTACCAAGCGAAACCGTCTTGATTGCGGTAATTAAAATTAAGAATACGCAAAAACGAACAATCATTCGTTATCGTGCATATTGTTGCACTGGATGTTTTGTGCGGGCCTGACGCACTTGATTTGGGTTTTTGTGCATGTTGGGCGCATGCTATTAGATTTTGTGCACACTGGGTGCACTCGATAGAGAATTTTATTCGTGTATGTTGGATCCACTTGATTGGGATTTTTATTCGTGCATGATTGGATGCACTTGATTGAGATTTTTATTCGTGCATATTAGTTCCACTGGGTTGAGATTTTCGTGCACTATAGATGCACTTGATATTGTTATCGTGCACATCCGTTGCACTGGATAGATGCTTTCGTGCACACCCATTGCACTTAGTTTTGCTTTTGTGCATATTCGTGGCACTTGTATTGGATTTGATTTCTGTATGCACCAGACGCACGTGATGTTGGATACGCCTTTTCAGGCCGATTGTATTTATGAGTATCGCGTTTTGATGATGGATACTATATTATATAGTAGCTGAGCAGGACTGGTCTGAGGACGGTGCCTGAGTACTTTTGCATGCATGAAAAGTTTACCAAGAGCTTTTCAAAAGAAAGGGGCTATAGTCTCTCTATTTCCTATGTGTCCGCGAGTGACACGAAATTTTATAAAGAGAACCTTCTGGGTATTTTAAAAAGGCAGGACGTATAATTTGAGCAAACCGTATATAAGTATATATACTACTTTACAAATGATCGCCCGCCACATGTGCCATGAGCTACGCATAGCACGGAGATTTGGAAAAGATTTGGCATGAGTTATTCAGTTTTTAAAAAGGTTTTACAAAGATGCGTGCTATATACGTATTATGATTTGACTATAGTGCATTTGGATTCCAGTAGTGGAATTCGATATTCGTATTTCCTTTATAACTCCGATGATTGCATGATACTTGACGGAGTTTGATTTTGAGTTTCGTACTCGTTTTCAAGCGCACACGATGCGCCGTGGTATTTCTGTATCCTCCGTTATTTCGGAGCCCCGTTGATTTGAGCTAATTATTGAAATGTTTTTATAGTTGGGGATTTAAATTTGAATTCGGGGACCGAATTTATTTAAGGGGCGAAGACTGTAACATTTCAGAAATATAAAATATTATTTTTGGAAATTTAATATTAAAATAATATATTTCGCGAAAACTATTCGATTTGCGAATAGGGGTTTTCCGTAAAATGGTATAAGTATATACCAACATTTGGAAATTAATCGGAGATTAAAATGATTTATTCATTTAAATGATATTTATCGGATTTTGGCATTTTTATAATAAATGATATGCAAATTTCGATTAAAATTGATTAGTGCACCACTAATCGCGATTAAGCCAAATCCGTATTTTTACATTTTCCATGGCTAGTGCACCGTGTCATGTGCATATTGTTATTTTGTTTGTGACGTGTGAGTTTTGTGAGATAAAGAAATAACGAGAAAAGAAAAGCAAAGGAAAAGAAAAACAAAAGAAAAAGAAAAGAAAAGAAACAAAGAAAAAAGAAGAGTTAAGAGAAAGAAAACAAATGAGAAAGAAAAGAAGCAGATATTTTTGTGAGAGAGTGAGTGTAGGAGATATTTAGAGTGAGAGGGTGAGCTTAAGAAAGAGAGAAGGTAGGACTTGGCTACTCCATTCCCTCATTCTCATTTTCCATTATTTTCTTCATCTCTTTCAATCTCCTCTACCTCCATGCATCATCTCAATTTCCATTCCAAAACCTCATGCCACCTTCATTAAAAATATGCACAAATCTATTCTAAACCCTTAGAACCATTCAAGTGTGGATTTTGAAGGCTTCGGGCAACTCAAGAATTCTATTTAGTTGCCAAATAAGGTAATCCCTTCACTTTTAAATTAGTGTTTATGTTTAAATATCCTATTCTAGTTTAGATATTGATTTAATTAGGTAATGTGATTTTAGAAAATTCCAAGTTGCTGTTAAGTGGTAATTAGTGATGTAATGAGTGTTTGCAAGACTTTAGAGGTGATTACCTGGCCAAGACCTGAGGATAGAAACCAAAACACGAACTTTGAAATCGGCATATATCGTATTTTGTGAGAATTGTGATGGGATATTAAGATCTGCTATTAGCCCGAAACCCTAATAATTATTTAGTGAACACAGAGAGATGAGCAGAAAACCTAGAAGCACCCATTGAAACACGAGCCCATATGCCAAAAACCTGGCCGCAAATTTAATCATTTTGGCCGCAAATTGCGGCCACATTAGGGTAGAATGTGATAATTTTTGGTCCTTGGTATCCTTATCCTATATCTAGAGCAACCCCATATGCAAAATTCCCTAGTTTGGCCTAGAGTAAAATCTGTGATAGATTTCTTATGTTGGTGAATTTCATTTTCCGATTTGTGAAATTTGGTTTTGGTATTTGATATTGGATTCCGTCGTTGGACGTTTGTATGTCAATGGACGAGGGTTATTTGGTTGATTTTGCATGCAAAGCTATAGGTTTTAACCTATGAGCGAATACGTGTGTCGTATCGGTTTTTGGACTTGATTTTAATAGAATTGCCTTCCGATGTATATTGATTGTAGGTACCTTCACGTGGACTTCCGAGACAACGGAGCACATCGACTTCGGCTAAGCGAGGAGAATTGCTGGTGAGTAGATTTATATCTACGGGGGAAGTCGGGTGGATGGTGTATAGCACCCCTGCAACCATTGATATGGAAGAAAGTTTTATAACTTAAAATTTTGATAAAAGATATGCTACGAACTTATGGACATGGTTATAGGATTTAGTAAAGAGATGATATGATAAAAGTTGACGCTAATGAATATGAATTGAAAGAGGACAAGTATGAGTTGTTAATGGTATGAGATCGAGATCGATAAACACGACACGAGATTGAAGTAGAGGTGTTGTGAAATTAATAAGATATGACGTTTATACAAATGTGAATTGAGATATGTGTATGTGTGTGTGTGTGTGTGTGTGTGTGTGTGTGTGTGAGTGAGTGAGAGTAATATGTCGTATGAGACTTTAGATCTGCACCCTCATTATTGTATAGGTCGATAGATTCCCTATTCTGTTTGATGACCCCGTACGATGGATTACCGTACGCGATGAGATGTACCGGATGATTAATCCGAGCTAGTGATTTGAGGATGATGATCGATGATTATTATCATATCGGATGTTATGAGGCGGGATCGCCGACATAAAGATTGCTATCTGAACCATTCCTATTTTCAAAACGACGATGTGTACCGTTTAAAAGTGACCGTATGATTCTTGTGTAGATAGATACACCCATTTGTTGTTCATATTGTGTAAGATATTACCCCTCGTGATATACATACCACGTGTCGGTATTTAATGCTATATGATATCCTTTGCTAGTACACCTGCACAATTACCGTTGATGCGCATGGTACACATACACAGATTTGCCGGCTCACACACATTCTTCATCGGTAATTGCCATGTCACTTACACAGTAGATTTTCCATGTCACTTACACAGTAGAATTGCTATGTCACTTATACAGTAGAATTGTCGTGCCATTTACACAGGAGAACTGCCCTATCATTATATTAATCTTAAAAGTAAAAGTACACTCATTGTTCAGTACTATCACTTGACATGCTTGCATGATATACTCGATATGCTCATATTACTACTCTATGTTGCATACATCATACTTTATGGTTATATGCATTGAGATGCTGTTTTTATGAGATCTCTGGATTTGAGAACCGCGGTTTAATTTCAAAGGAAATTGTGTATTTTTTTAAAAATGCAGTTTCTCTTGATATGATATTTCGAGGTGTCCACCATGAGTTTTCTCAGTTCTGAGCTGTGAGTATACCTGATTCGAGGAGTGGTAGGAACCGTTTGCAGGTGCATGGTGGACCCGGTAAGGTACCCCCGGGCAAGAAGACTCATATTGTTAGGCGGTGTGCCTGGCAGGGGAGCACTACTTACCGATGATTGTATAGAAGTCGGCGGATATCCGGAGAATACCGTTTTGGAGTTATGATATGAGATGGATATGAGGGCCGATCTGAGCATGTGACGCCTGAGATGAGATAGATAGGAGGGCCGATCTGAGTATGCAGCGCCTGAGATATGAGGATTTACGTGTCGATGCTGGACACGGGTTTCATGATGTTTCGAGTATCGGTGTTGGACACTCAGATTTCATGATTTTGATGTGTCGTTGATGGACACACGTGGTTGATATCCTCATATATATATATATACAGGCTTATGTTTTCATGATGTTCGAGTGTCGGTGTGGGACACTCAGGTTCCATGATATTGTTTATGTCGTTGATGGACACGTGGATGATATCCACATGCATACAGGCATATGATGTCAGATGTTTATTTATATATGTCATTGCATTGACTTGATTGTTGACATATATGCATACATGGTCACCTTAGATATCATAGTATTACCTTCAGGATATAGTGACCTAGGATATCGTTGTTTTATTCGATTTCTACTTGCTGATGTTTTCTACTCATGAGTTGGCAACTCATCCTCGTTGTGCCATAGTTCTTGCAGGTTTGACCGCTTAGGATCAGTTGCGGTATTGCTGGCACACAACTTCATCCAGGGTATTTGCTTTGGTTGGTGGGACACATATTTGATCGTGCCCACTCTTGTACTGTTATATTCTGTTGTATCTTGATAAACTCCATCAAATCAGATCAAATCAGAGACTAGAATTGAATATTGGTAGACCTAATTAGACTTGGGTTTTGTGCGAGACTTAGATGGGTTTATGTTCGTTTCTTTAGTTTTGATGTCTTGCTCGTTTATTGTTCTTTCTGGGTTGATTCTTCGCCGTTGGGCGTCGTATATATGTTTTTGCGTGGTTGTGATTCCGCCAGTTGGCGAAGAGCTAGCTCCCGCTTGGGGATGACTATATATTATTGTGTATATGTTTTTGGATCAAAATATACAAGGGAGGTGCTGCCCAAATATTTAAAGAAAAACATGATTCATTATACCTTTATTTCAAAACTGCACCCCCACTATTTTTCGCAAAAAGGTTTAGATTTTCTGGGCTTCGGCTTACTTGATTTACGTTACGCATTTAGACGTTGCGTAATTTAAGTGCCGGTCACATGCTAAATTACGGGTCGTTACAAAAGTAATTCTAACATTGTTTCAGGTTATTAAGATGGCGTTAAAAAGTTCGAACGGATATCAATAACCCAATTTTTCCCTTGACGGAAAATTTTCCAAGAGTTGGATTTTTTCCAAGTTAAAGAACATTCAAAAATCATGCAAGTAATATGATGGACTCTCTATAAGAACGAAACCCTAACTCGATTCTATGACCGTAAGAACCGCTGCCAAACCCTAGGGTTTGCGGTAGTTCCGCGGCGCCATAGGTGAGGCAAGGGTTGACCCTTCTATGGTTGGTCCATAGGTACTGTGGCATGTACTGAGTATTTTAAACTACACTTAAGTGTTGAGCTCTTTGGGAAATTTTGGGTGTTTGTTGATTCGATCGGAATGTTTAATATCGTCTAGCTATTTGTGGAATGTGATACAATATTTGGAATTCATTTGGTTAGGCATGAAATCCAAAGTATGTGATATTTCGGGTTTATGATATCTAAGGTGATTGTGGATTCTAAATGTTGTAGTTTGACATTTTCTTTTCTGCGACCATAAGTGTAATATGTAGTGTATCGCCGGTTTCGTTGCTATATGTCAACGACAATTGGGATACGTATATTTACTTACGTTGATGACATGAGATATTATGTGTTGCTGTGATATGTTATATTGGATCGTCGTGTTTTGAATAGCCGGGTTTTTTTATGTGAGATGAGAGTTTTTCATTTTCATTCATGTAAAAACTTGTATGTAATATTCTTTTATTGGGGCGCTTCCAGGTTAAGGATGATGTCACCATTGTTGTATATTATTTACTTTTTCGCATTAGGATAGACCCAAGGTGGGGAGCACAAGTAACCGGGTTCTAGAGTCCAGTGGGAGACCATCTCGAGGAGTCGAGTCCGGGTCTCCTAATGTTAGAATTGGTAGGGTTGCTTGCTACTCTCGTAGGGGTCTAGGGATGTGGGTTTGTCTATTCATCGCGACTGTGGAATCCGTGTTTTTATAGGCTTAATATAAAACACGGAATTCCTAGTATATCCAATATTTCATATGTTATCTTCTGCTGCTGATATTCTGTGATGTGATCACTTTATATGCTTGAGACGAATGTTTATATATATGATATATAATAAACGTTGCTTATATTTTGCACCCGCGCTAGTCCCGTCCCGCTATGCCGTTAGTTAAGTAACCTAACGGTGCATAACGGAACACTGAGGCGAATGCGGATGGCATACGCGTACGTTGTATTTTCGTTTCTTCTGTGATGCTTAGGAAGCATAAATGATGGGACTTCATTAATGAGATTAATGAAAGAAAAGAAATCTAAAAGATGTTGTAGAATCAAATTTCCAAAAAGGGTAGCTCTAGTTTTTGCTTTGAATAGCGGTATTCCTTGTAGAATATCCAGCACCTTATTCGATAAGGAAAGAGCCGAGATCCCTTCATCGGGAGTGATTGTAACGTTTCAAAATAATAAAATATTATTTTTGGGAATTTTTATAATTTAATATTATTTTATTGAATATTTTAATATTTTGGCATAATTAAATACAAATAAATGTTGAAAAATTATGGACAATTATTGAAAATTCTAAAATGGGGTATTTATTGGAATTATGCCATTTTTAAGTGTTTGTGATCAATTATATGCTAATTTAGCGCTAATCGCGATTAAAAATCGCTAATCGGATTTATAGCAATTTTGTGCAAAGCATGCACATATCTTTTTCTACACTTGTGTTGTATTTTTCTTGCATTGGTTTTACTTTGGGGTTACTATTCTTGTGAGAAAGGAATTTGAAGAGAAAAGAAAATGGAAAAGGAATAAAATATAAGGTTTGGTGAGAGAGAGAGGTATGGTCTTCTTTTGACCCAAAGACTTAGCCATTTCCTTTGATTCCAACACTCATTTCCCTCATCTCTCCCTCTCCATTCTCAGCTGAGGTGCTGCCCTCTTCCTCCTCCCCTCTTCAACTCCCCAAATCATCACAAAAACAACACCAAAACCCTACCCTGATTTCATTAAAAGTGTGCACAAGCTCAAGATCTACACATCGGACCAAGAAAGCAAGGATTTTAGCAACTTGAGGCAACTCAAGAAAATTCTTGAGTTGCCAAATGATGTATTTACTGAACCATTAGATTAGTTTTTGCATTACTTATACCCCTATGTTAAAATTGAATCGATATCGGGTGGTGTTGTGGACTTAAAGGAAATCTAGTTAGGGTTTAAGGAAATTGTGAGTTGTAGTGTGAAATTGAGCTTAGGGGAGGCTGCACAAACACCCTAGTGATGGAATTGAGACCCAAACCTGAGATTTGAAACCCGGAATACGAATTTAGAAAATCGATATCGGAGATATTGTGAAATCTGTGAAGGTTTTAGGAATCTGCTATCACCCCGAGACCCCAAAAATAAAATTGAGCTGACAGTGAGTCGTGCAGGCACCTAGGAAGCTACCACCAAGACCCGAGCCCCCAATTCAAACCCATGGTCGCAGATTTAATCATTCTGGCCGCAATTTGCGGCCAGAGTAGAGGGGAATGGGTTCATTTTTGTTCTAGAGCTCATTTTGCACTAAATTAGACCCCTCCTATATGCAGTTTTGGCTAATTGTCACCTGGGGAAAATCTGGGAGCATTTTGGTGTGTTTTAGGCGATGTTTTCCGTATTTTAAAATGCACTTTCTTGATATTTGGATTTGTATTTGGTTGTCGGGTGTTCGTACATCGACAACAGGGATTGTGTGATTGATTTGCACGTTTAGGCCATAGGTTCCAACCTATGAGCACACTGTGCGCTGTATCGGTTTTCTGCCTCGATGTTAATACATATTGTGACTGTTTATTATTCTAGGTACCCTCGCAAGGATTCCGAGGCGAAGGAGCATGGCGTCATCGATTTCGGCAAGCGAAGACCAGGTGAGTAGACTTATATCTACGGGGAGAAGTCGGGTGGATGGCGTATAGCACCCCCGCAGTCCGTGGTGATGTATACGAATACGTATACACACATATATTTATTATATGTTCTTTGAGATTATTGATGATAAGATGGATTGGTTTAGTGTAAGTGCGAAACCCTAGAGTAGGGGTTGCACCCATACACACACACGCACACACTTGCATACATACTTTCTTTCGTATGGGTATATGGGAATATATGTTTGTATGTGTTCACATGGGTATGGGACTATGTGTACATATACTGGATTATGGATAGTGCTTGGGATGTGGGTTGAGTCGATGTGACTCGATTTGAGACCGTGAGATCGGCGATATGACAGGATTCGTATGGGAGATACGACAGGATGCTTTAGCGGGCCTTTGGGCATGTGTTTTACCCCGCATTCACACTTATATAGATGGTATCGATTGTAATAGACTTGGATCTGTACCCTAGATTATGTGATATGATGGCAGTGATACCAGGATATGTGATGAGATAATGTGATATTAACCCGTACCCAGCTATTGGGATGCCGTACGACGATTTACCGTACGAGCCTATATTGATGATAGATCTGCGCTCATGACTCGAGGATGTTATATAATATACTGTATCGTACATAATACTATTGAGGCGAGATCACCGACTATTGTATATATATATATATGTATATCGACTCAGATTTAGGTGGTTTCCATACCCCTCCCGATTGACTTGATAGTTGGGTCCGTAGTTCGCATAGTAGGCGTTAGACGAGACCCGAGTCATACCTATTTCAAAACTAACGAATCGAGAATATTTTAAAGATAGGCAAAAGGGATTCTACGGATATTTTCAAAGGACGCATCTTTTCTTAAAACACCGTAGCCCTTATTTTACCAAAAACCCCGATTCGTCTTATTTCAAAAGGCAAAGCTGCATGATGTATTTATTGAGATATATTCTTTACTGTTGCGTTGATTATCTGATTCCGTATACTCATGCTATTTGCATTGCATTGCTTGTGTTTATTGATATATTATAATCATGCTGTTAGGACACCAGCACCATTACCGATGATGCGTATGTACCACGTACACTTACTTGCCGGCTCACACACATCTTCATCGGTAATTGCCATGTCACTACACAGTAGTATTATTGCATCAGGATATGACCCTTGTATGTGCATATTATTATTCCATGTTGCATGATATACTGTTATACTTGCACTTCATTTATATGTCACATACATTATGCTTTCTGATTATGCGCATTGAGATATATTGTTTCTATGATATTTCTGGATTTGGGAACCGCAGGTATTTCAAAAGAGAATATGTAATTGTTTTAAAAACCCGGTTACCCTTGATATGATATTTCAGTGCGTCCACCATGTGTTTTCTCGGTGCTGAGAGCGACATGTGAAACCCGATTCGAGGAGGCGGATGAGGCCGATTGCGGGTACATGGTGGACCCGGTATGGTACCCCGGGGCGAGAACGGTTTCGCTGTGTAGTAGACGGTGAGCCTGGCAGAGGGACTACTACCTACCGGTGATTGATTGGACCTGGCGGTTATCCAGAGGATACTGACCAGAGTCGATAGATGGATATGGGCCTACTGCTGGGGCCGAGGGCCGATACCGCAGACAGAGCCGTGGGCTGGTCCGGACTGACGGAGCCCGTTATATGAGGATTTACGTGCCGATGCTGGGCAAAGTTTTCATGATGTTTTCGAGTGTCGATGCTGGACACTCCGGTTCCATGATTTGACGTGTCGCGAGGGACACAGGTGGTTTATATCCTCATATTTCCATGCATACGCTGATGATATTTACATGCATGAGGGTTATTGTCATTGGGTGACGAGTGGACGGGATTCACGTACATGCAGATTTGATTACATTGATCATACCTCACATATTATGATATGCTATTACCTGAGGCACTGGCACGAGCATTTGGCACTACACTCATGTATAGAGATTACATTTCCAGTTTAGCATGCTTCAGCTTTATTCATATTGAGGTTTATATATTTCTGATCGTATTGACCTAGGATGGGTCATACATTCGATCTTTGCTTGTTGATATTTTCTATTCACGAGTTGGCAACTCACCCCCGTTGTGCCACAGTTCTTGCAGGTTTTGCCGTATAGATTTCATTGCGGCTTTTCTGGCACATTGCTTCCTTTATGGGTGACTTGCTTTGGTAGGTGGGTTCTTTGTATCAGAACCACCATTGTACATTATTTATTCATTGTATTTAGGAATTCCATCAACCAAAACTTGTATATTGTTCCAGACTTAGAAATCAGTTATGTATTATTTCGACCTTAGAGTCGCGCTTGTAGTATTATGGTTTTCTGGCTGTTTTGAGTTTCTTTTTGAGTTTTGATCCTCGCCATTTGGCGTTGTATATTATATTGCTTGCGTGGTTGTGACCGTCGATTGACGAAGAGCTAGCTTCCGCTTGGGGATGCCTTTTTCATTTCATATATATCATTCTTGTTGTATCCCGTTCGGGGCCAGTTTTTAACAAAGGAAACTCTGCCGAAATTTTCAGAAAAGAATACACATTTTAAAAATGCATATTCGGCTTAGTTATTTAAAAACTTTGATTTTCGAAACATGATTTATTTATTTCTTAAAACCAGTTTTCCTTATTTACTCTTAAAATGGTTTTAGATTTCTGGGCTTTTGGCTTACTTGGATCAGATGGGGTCCTATAGACTTCATATGGTTCAAGAGCCAGTCACGTGCTCTTTCGGGTCGTGACAGTGATCTCTTTAGTAAAAGCTAGCAGATGCTACAACCTACTTGGTTTTGTTTTTTGATTGCTTCTCTAGTTCTTGCTTTGCATAGTGGTATTTGTGAAATATTCTGCATCTTATTCGATAAGGAAAGAGCCGAGATCCCATCATCAGGAGTGACCTCTTTAGCGAAACCAGCAAAAACCTAAAAAACACTCCTTTTCAAAATCACTAGATTCTACAACGATATCAAGTTCATTACGCAAAAGGTTTTCTTAAAAACCTGTCGTAGCCCTCCGTCATTTTAGATAAGTACTGCTCAGTATTCGTGCTGCGTTTGTTGACCTTAGCCAAGACGTAGTGTGTGGTAGCTTATCAGTGCTTATCTGTTGTATATGATGCGATTGAGTTAGGGTAGTCGTACGACTTTGTTGACCTTAACCAAGGGTCGTACGGGTGGGTTTAATTCAATCAGGAAATGACGGGTTGAACTTGGCTAGCGCTTATGATTTGTTGACCATAGCCAAAGTCATAAGTTGCTAGGGGCAAAAGTATTATCGGGAATTTCATGTGTTGAAATTTGCAATGAGATTGCATACCTTCTATAAGATAGTTGGATCCCGATACCCACTGCGAGTAAGAGTTACTCCTGGGAGAGTTTTACATATCACAATTAGCCGATCAAGTAGGTGTTTAGAAAGGTGTTAACGGGGTTACGCCCTGGGAAAATGAGGTTTATTTTAATTAGGTCTGTACGAAAGCACGTGGAACCTCTTTCAAAGTACCGACATTGGCCTGGCTGAAAGATTGGCGAACTTGTAAGATGTAATTAATCCCGGCTAGTCTTACCTTTTAGGGTTTGAAGGAAGATTTGATAAAAACAGTGGGAGCCATCCTGATTAGATAAGATAATAACCAATCTAATCTTGCAAGAGTATACTCTAAAGTGTTCTCTTCTTTCTCTCTCCAGGTAGCGACTATGTCAGGCCTTAATCAAGATAATAATATGGATGTATTGACCAAACCCGCTTGTTATACTGAGCAGGGGAATGTTGGTTCCGCTCCAACATATAATTGTTATGAGTCTGAGCAGGGAATAGGGGCATATCCGGATTCCTATGCCACCCAAACGAAGAATAAGCATGTTGATGCATCTTCTTCGGGTGTATTACTGAGAACTGTTTCTCAGTACACTCTACGTCCTGGGTATTAGATACCGGATCGGGATCCTACATATGTAATATGTTGCATGGGCTAAGGAAAGGTAGAGAACTGGGAATGGGTGATCATTCCGTAAGAGTATGGAATGGTGCAAATGTTGCAGTCAAAGCAGTTGGCGAATATCACCTTGTGTTATTAAATGGTAATATATTGATTCTGAACGAATGCTATTACATACTAAACCTGATATGCAATCTTATATCAGTTTCTGTATTAAGTAAAGAAGGATATAATTTTGTAGTACAGGATAATGTTATGAACATTTTTCTGAATCAAAAGTTGATTGGATCAGACTCGTTAAATAATGGCATATACTTTCTAAATCAAACCGCGGTTCTTAACATACAAAACACACACAAGAGGAAAAGTTCAGAAATGAACGAATCCTTCTTGTGGCATTGTAGACTAGGTCATATCAATGCGACACGACTAGCTAAGTTACATAAGGATGGATATTTGAATCCGTTCGAATTATCATCTTATGAAACTTGCCAGTCATGTCTCAAAGGAAAGATGACCAAAACTCCGTTTATAGGACACGAAGAAAGAGTTACGGAACTCTTGATGTGGTCCCATGTCTACACATGTCAGGAATGGTTTCTCGTACTTCATTACATTCACTGATGATCTCTCAAGATACGGACATGTGTTCCTATTGAAACACAAGTCTGAAGCTTTTGAGAAATTCAAAGAATATAAGCATGAAGTCGAGAACCAGACGGGTAAAAGTATTAAAATCCTACGATCTAATCGGGGAGGAGAATACTTGAGCACGGAATTCCATGACTATTTAAAAGAGAATGGGATTCTCTCTCAGCTTACTCCTCCGTATACACCACAGCAAAACGGTGTATCGGAGTGGAGGAATCGCACCCTATTGGATATGGTACGCTCTATGATGAGCACCGCTGGGTTGCCTATTTCCTTTTGGGGTTATGCGCTTGAGACAGCAACATACCTTTTGAATAGAGTCCCAACCAAATCAGTGCCTACCACTCCATATGATATATGGAATGGGAATAGACCATCTCTTAAGCGAGTTAAGATATGGGGTTGTCCGGCCTATGTCAAAAGGAAAAATCCGGACAAACTCGAGGCACGATCGGTTCTTAGCAAGTTTGTGGGATATCCAAACAATTCGTATGGATATCATTTCTACCTCAGTGAGGAACAAAAGGTGTTTGTTGCTCAATATGTCACCTTTTTAGAAAAGAAATTTCTTGTAAAAAAGATTAGTGGCAAAGAGGTAGAGCTGGAAGAAGTTCTAACCGCACAAACTACAGAAGAAGATTTGGTAGAACCGGAGAATTCGATAGATCCTAACGAACCTCAGCCACTCCACCGATATAGTATGGTTCCTCATCCACCTGAGAGATACTACAGTTTTCTCATTGGTGGTGGGAGTAAGGATTGCATCATGGAAGATGATGACCCAACTAGCTTCGAGCAGGCCTTCACGAGTGGGGACTCTGTGAAATGGCTGGATGCAATGCGATCTGAGATGGAATCCATGTACACCAACAAAGTATGGACTTTGGAAGTTGCTCCCGAAGGGGTAAAACCTATTGGGAGCAAATGGATCTTTAAGAAGAAACTTGGTGTAGATGGAAAAGTTGAGACTTTCAAAGTTAGACTTATTGCAAAAGGTTTTCGTCAATGACTAGGTGTGGATTATAATGAAACCTTTTCTCTAGTGGCTTTGCTTAAGTCCATCCGGATCCTACTTGCCATCGCTGCATACCATGACTACGAAATCTAGCAAATGGATGTTAAGACTACCTTTCTAAATGGTGATTTAGAAGAGAGCGTGTACATGACTCAGCCAGAGAGCTTCGTGGACAGTAGTAGCAGCGGGAAGGTGTGTAAGCTGCTTAAATCCATCTACGGGTTGAAGCAGGCATCGTGGAGTTGGAACATCTGTTCTGATGTCGTAGTCAAAGAGTTTGACTTCGTCAAAAACATAGATGAACCTTGTATATACAAGAAGGTGGCAGAGAGTAAGGTTGTCTTCCTCGTATTGTACGTGAATGACATACTCTTGATAGGAAATGATGTTCCTATACTGCACTCGGTCAAGCTTTTCTTATCATAAAGATTCTCAATGAAAGATCTAGGTGATGCCTCCTACATCTTGAGGATTAAGATCTATAGAGATAGATCTAAAAGGATAATGGGATTGTCCCAATCCAGGTACATTGACACTATAATAAAGAGGTTTAGTATGGAAGATTCCAAGCGTGGGAATTTACCCACGATCTCAGGACTCACTCTCTCCAAAGAGATGTCTCCCAAGACTGATTTGGAGAGAGCTCGCATGCAAGGGATACTCTATGCTTCGGCAGTAGGCTCTATCATGTACGTGATGTTATGTACCAGACCCGATGTAGCATACTCACTAAGTGTAGTAAGTAGGTATCAAGCAGATCTTGGAGAGAATCACTAGACAGCTGTGAAGAACATTCTCAAGTACTTGAGAAGGACAAAAGAGATGTTCTTGTTGTATGGTAACAGTGAACTCCAAGTAGAGTCCTTTACCGATTCGAGCTTCCAGAGTGATAAGGACGATTCTAAGTCGGTCTCGGGATTTGTCTTTACCCTCAATAGAGGGGCGGTTTGTTGGAAGAGTTCCAAGCAAGAAACCGTAGCAGACTCGACGATGGAGGCTGAATACATCGCTGCCAACGATGCTGCCAAAAAGGCTGTCTGGATGAAAAAGTTCATAAACAAAGTTGGAGTGGTTCCGTCCATCGAGAATCCAATACCTTTGTATCGTGATAACAATGGAGCTGTGGCTTTGGCCAAGGAACCTAGGTCCCATCAGCGATCCAGGCATATTCTGAGGCAGTATCACCTGATCCGGAAGATTGTTGATCGCCGGGAGATTGAGATCAGGAGAGTTGACACGAAGAACAACAACACGGATCCATTCACGAAGGCCACACCCCATATACAATTTGAGAGAATCTTCGGGATGTTGGGTATGAGATACTACAACAACTAGCCTTAGTGCAAGTGGAAGATTGTTAGTTATGTGTATTCCCTAGAGGCCATTATTGTACATATGATGCATATTATAGTAGATGCTTGAACATATATAGAGAGGACTTTCTTGCTCGATATGATAGTATGCTATCGGGTTGCTCTTTGTCTTAACATGTAGACTTGTATTGTGATATTGTCTTGCTCTCACATGTTGATAAAGCCCTTAGGATGTGTACTTGACTACCGGGACCATGATGGAGATCATACTAGTGGGGCCAGGGTAGTCCATAAGTGCATCCTTTAATTGTTCCTAGTTGAGGGTGTATCGAGACAGGGCATCGATATTCCAGAGTAGACTTACGTATACGCTTCTTGACCCATATGATGGGCGATGGATGATCCCACATCCATTGGTGTTTGACATCGAAGATGGTATACGGGTGCTCAGTGGAGACTGGGTATGCTGAACGGACTCGCCGAGAACTCCTAGTTGGTATTATACCTATCGTCAGATTGCAGTTCTCTAGTGACACTGGTACATGTTAGTCTGTAGACCCGAGATCGTCATAGAGTCTTGTGTGATTCCCACTGTGCTTTGATTTCCACCTTACCACATTCAAGAGAACGTGCAAAATGGTGGCTTTTGGGTATAGTCTCGAATCATATGGAGGCAATGAGCGATAGGAGGGGTTTCTTCTCTCCCAGTATTGGGGGTTGATGTTGTGCTGTGCTCGATTGGCTATAACAGGAAGTCCCTGGCCAGGGCTGATACGGAGATCTACTAGTAAGTGTTATCAGTAGTTTCTCAACCCGTTATGAGCCTCCCATCGGCATGACTCATCGGTTACTGGGGTCTGACGTTTACCACCCCTAGACTGGATATGCGACATATTAGACGAAGAGACCGGACTGTACGGTAGTGTTACTGACAGGCTTTACAAGAGAATAAGCAGGCTTGCTTGTTGATCTTCCGATCGCTCAAAACTCGGGTAGCCGTTACGTCCAGCTAGTACCACAGACGGCTTGTGGGTGACTGATATGATCATCACCTACTGCCGGCGTATTGACGAGTCTTTAGAGTCCTACACAGAGGTTTACTGGCTCAGGCAAAACGAAGTAGGAGCACATATGTGATATGTGCGGGATCGATAATAATACGAGTATGTGATACCGTATTCTATTCTCGCGATATATGATATCGTTCGATTATATGTGATATAGCCGGGTTATTGAATCAAGTGTTGATTCGATAAGTTGAGACATATAATATTAGTCGGTTATATGTGATATAGCCGGATTATTAAATCAAATGTTGATTTGATAATGTTAGTTGTATGTATGCTCTAGAGGCCAGTATTGTACAGATGATGTATATTATATTGGATGCTTGGACATATATAGAGAGGACTTTCTTGCTCGATATGATAGTATGCTATCTAGTTGCTCTTTATCTTAACATGTATACTTGTCTCTTTATATTGTCTTATAGCTACATGTTGATAAAGCCCTTAGGATGTGTACTTGACTACCTGGACTGTGATGCAGATCCTACTAGTGGGGCCATGGTAGTCCATAAGTACATCCTTCAATGTTCCTAGTCGTGGGTGTATCGAGACAGGGCATCGATATACCAGAGTAGACTAGCGTATATGCTTCTCGACCCATGAGATGGGCGATGGATGATCCCATATCCATTGGTGTTTGACATCAGAGATGGTATACGGGTGCTCAGTAGAGACTGGGTACACTGGACGGACTCGCCGACAACTCCCAGATGGTATTATACCTCACGTCAGAAGGTAGTTCTCTGGTGACACTTGTGCAGGTTAGTCTGTAGACCCGAGATCATCATAGAGTCTTGTGTGATTTCCACTGTGCTTTGATTTCCACCTTACCACGTCTATGAGGGCGTGCAAAACGGTGGTTTTTGGGTACAGTCCCGAGTCATATAGAGGCAATGAGCGATAGGAGGGGTTTCGTCTCTCCCGGTATTGGGGGTTGATGTTGCGCTGTGCTCGATTGGCCGTAATAGGGAAGTCCCTGACCAGGGCTGATTTAGAGATTTACTGGTAAGTGTTACCAGTAGTTTCTCGACCCGTTATGAGCCTCACATCGGCACGACTTATCGGTTATTAGGGTCTGACATTAACCACCCCTAGACTTGATATGCGACATATCAGACGAGGAGACCGAACTGTACGGGAAGTGTTACCGACAGGCTTTTACAGGAGTTGGAGCGGGCTTGCTTGCTGATCTTCTGATCGCTCAATACCTGGGTAGCCGTTACGTCCAGCTAGTACCGCTGACGGCTTGTGGGTGAGTGAAGTGATCACCACCTACTGCCGGCGTATTGACGAGTCTTTAGAGTCCTACACAGAGATTTTACTGGCTCAGGCAAAACGAAATAGGAGCACATATGTGATATGTGCGAGACCGAGAATAAATGTGTGTATGTGATACCGTATTCTATTCTCATGACTTTTAGTATCGGTCGGTTATATATGATATGACCGAGTTATCGAATCATGTGTTGATTCGATAAGTCGATACAATGGATGTTAGCCGGTTATATGAGATATGACCGGATTATTAAGTCAAGTGTTGATTTAATAATTAAGTGTATAATTGTATATTAGATATACTAATTTACATTTGCTAACACTTGTTCACTTTAGGGTTTTTCTCATATGCACACTTGAATATACATATATATATATATATATACATGCGATATATATATTAAAAGTGTTTTCTTTTGTATCATGGTTGATAATACACTAAACATGGGTGTGTAGGACATACACCATACTATATTAGATGGTGGTTAATATTTATTTAAGGTAATTACAAATTAGTGGTGCTTAGGTCATAAGCATGAAGCTTGTAGAAGCTTGTGGATGCTTTGACAAAGTCCACTAAATTTGTTTTACTTTAGATTTTTATTAACCTAACCATTCTCAATTAGCTATGGTTATGGCTCTACAAGAGTTAGTATATGATACTCACTTACCATGGTTAGCCTTCACACTTGATCATTATCCTCATTCTTTTCTTTTGTTCATCTTCTTCATTGAGCAAAAGAAAAAGCTTGCTAGGGTTTTTGAAAAAGAGTGAAACTTTGTGAGAAACAAAATTCTAAAGAGAACCCACTTCCTATTTCTCCATCCTCTAATAGACTAGCACTTTAGTTTAGGGTGTTTACTTCACTAATTCTCTAGTTAGTGAAGTAGGAGCTTGAGTTGGAATTCTCTCGATGTAGATCATCTTCGGCCTCGGAGACTTCAAGCAAGGTCGCATCCTTCGTGTCGTGAAGCCATGCAAGAGCCCGGGAGATCCTTGATCGCAGCGAAGGGATTTCAACAAGGAGCAAATGAAGTGAAGGACCGATCTACAAAGGTTGTATTTCATATTCCCTTTAGAGTAAAGTTTTTACTTGCTATTTGACTCGCTTAATCTCTAGTACACGATCTTGTTTAGGGTTGTTCGGCACATAAAAATTTAATTTTGGCATGGTCGATGCCTTGTAGAGCCTTGTTAGTGTGCCTAGTAACCCTACAGTGGTATCAGACCCTAGCTAGAGCATTAGGCGATGAGTTAACGAAGTTAAAAATCCGAACGAACCCGAACACGTCAAAATGAACCCCTCTCTGTATATTTTTTAAAATCTGTGTTTTTTCCGAATTAAAAATACCTACAAAATTCAGCAGGGTTTTCTAAGTATTACGGTGCAAATTTGATGACCTAAATCGTACGGACCGCCGCGGTTCCGCGGCAATACCCTGCTTGTGCCGCGGAACTGCGGCCGTACAGTGACCTTTGGCTTCTCTGTTTGCACAGTAATGTTAAATTCTGTTGTTGGAATTTTATGGATATTTTAAATTTGACTCAAGTGTTGAGTATTCAGGGGTTTATTTTGTAATCGTCGATTCGATCGGAAAATTTAATTTTGTTTTGTTATTCCGGATAATTTAGAAAGTATTAAAATGTTCGAACGGATATCATTAACTCAATTTTTCCCGGCACGAAAAACATTCAAGTGTTGAATTTTTCTCGGGTTTAAATCTTTCGGAAAAACGTGCATGTGACGCGATGGACCCTCTAGAACACAACAAACCTTAACTCGATTATGTGACCGTCTTAAACTGCCTTTTGAACCTTAGGGTTTGGGGCAGTACGGCGTGCCACATGTGAGGCGTTGGCTTGACCCTTCTACGGCTGGACCGTTGCTACTGTGACGTATTCTGGAATTTTTGAACTCTGCTCAAGTGTTGAGCTATTATGGAAATCTTGGATATTTGATTATTCGATCGGAAAGTTTAATACTGTCTGTTTATCTGGAATGTGATACAATATGTGGAATTCATACAGTTAGGCATAAAATGCGAAATATGTGATATTTGGATATACGATGTCTAAAGAGATTGTGGATTCCAAATGTTGTAGTTTTACATTTTCTTTTCTGCGACCGTAAGTGTAATATGTGATATCGCCGGTTTCGTTGCTATATGTCAACGACAATTGGGATGCGCATATTTACTTACGTTGATGACATGTGATGTTCTGTGTTGCTGGATATGTTATATTGGATCGTCGCGTTCTGAATAGCCGGGGGTTTTATGTGAGATGAGAGTTTTTATTTTCATTCATGTAAATTTAAATGTATGTAATATTCTTTTATTGGGGCACTTCCGGGATGAGGTTGATGTCACCATTTGTATATTATTTACTTTTCCGCACTAGGATAGACCCAAGGAGGAGAGCACAAGTAACCGGGTTCTAGAGTCCAGTGGGAGACCAACTCGAGGAGTCGAGTCCGGGTCTCCTAACTCTAGAATTGGTAGGGTTGCTTGCCGCTCTCGTAGGGGTCTAGGAGTGTGGGTTTGGCTATTTGTCGCGACCGTGGAATCCGTGTTTTATAGATGCTCAAAATAAAACACGGATGTAACGTTTTGAAAATCGTTTCGGTGAAATTTCGAAAAATCGGTAAAATAAGGGGGTTTTCTGTAAAAATTCAAAAAACAAATATCTTATTATAAAAATTAAATATACATATTCTAGCTATGTAATTGCTATTATTTGGTGTTTATTGAGCCGCTGGTGAAATTTTAAATTTTCTGAAAAAAATATTATTTTATTATTATTTTAAGCCGTCACTAATACATTTAATTAGGGAAAATTACAAATTGGAATGAGTTGAAAAAAATTTTGTGCATCATAAAACATTAAATAAAATTTTATCATGTGGTTTTTGGAACGAAATCATTTGCCAAAACGGTTTAGAAATTATTGAAGAAAAAAGGCTTTTTTTTAGCGTAAATGGATGTTTGGGGGTATTGTATTTATCATTTTTCATCACCCCACACCCGTACCCACACCCACACATCCCCATTCACTTCTCCCCTTGGCTGAATTCAGCAGCCCCCATCTTTTTCCCCACTTGAATTTCAAAGGAAAAGAAATGAAAGAAAAGAAAAGAAAATGGAGAAACGAGGTGGACCTTTGACCTTGAATTGACTTTGACTTCTCCCCCCACTTTCTTTACCTCCCTCTCTCTCCTCTCCCCCTCCCATTCCAGCCGACCCCCCCTCTCCTACTGCAGCAATAGCCCCCCCCATTTCCCTTCTCTTTTCTCTTCAAAACTTCATCAAAAATTGCCCCAAAATCCATCAAAAAAATCCCAAAACCCAAATCCAACTCCTATCCATTTTAGCTTAGCCCGTATAGCATGGATCTTTGTGAAAAGAGAGCATTTTAGGAGGCCATGGATGCTTGTGGATCTTCAAATGTTTTTGGGTATAATTCTAAAACATTTTTGCTTAATTTGTTACTAATTTTTTAAAGCTAATTTAATTAAGTGTTAATTTGGTTTATGTGAGTTTAATTGCATGATTAAAGATTTCAAGTTAGGGTTTGTTGTGGAAATGAGTTGTGTTTGATTGTGTATGGTTTAGTGAGGTGGATTAACATATTTAGTTTTGTAGAAAACTAATCTAGTTGTTAATTACAAGTTGTTACTTGAAAAATGTCCAAATTAAGCTTTTTGTTGCAAACTAGTTTTTTTGATTTAATTCGAAATATGAGATTAAAAATATGGTTAGGGTTTTTATCATATTATTAACTTTATTAAGTGTAGTTTAACACTTTAGTTCATGGAAATCCAACCTAAATTGTAGTTTGTGCACTTTTGCTATGAAATTGTTAAAAAGGGTATTTTGTAAACTAGAATATTAGGGTTTTCTGGAATTTAATGAGATTAAATTCCGGAAATTGTTTCTATGACTTATTTAAGATATTTAATAAGTATATTGGCCGCTACATTCATTTAAACATCATGTTTTGTACAAAAACGGCGAATTGTGCTTGCTAGATTTTCGGAAAAATGACTTTTTAAGTGAAATTGGGGTTTTTGTGAGTTTTAACCTAGTTCATATTAAAATTAGTGTTCGTGAATGTGCAAATGAGTGTGATTGGATTTTTCTCGGTGGTTTGACGTTTGTACATCGACATCGAGGGTTGGTTTGACTATTCTTGCATGCGTAGGAGATGGGTTTGGACCTATGCGTGATACGCGTGCCGATTTGATTTTCGTATGCCGTTTCGATTTCGAATTTAGTTTTAATGCGATATGGTGCGTTATGATATGTAGGTACCCCCATGTGGACTTCGAGATGACAAGCAAGCGCGTGGCGACATCGGCACCGGCTAGCGAGGACCAGGTGAGTAGATTTATATCTACGGGGAGAAGTCGGGTGGATGACGTATAGCACCCCCGCAGTCCGTGGTGATGTATACGGATGCGTATACACACCAACAATTTATGATATGTTAGGATTTAATATTGATGATTTTAGATGGATATTGGTGTTGGATTGGTGCATGGTTACGAAACCTTAGGTAGTGGGTGCACTACACTTACACATACACACATATACATACGTGCATACATTCCTTATTTCATATGTGCGTGTATGGGAATATATATTTATGTGTTCACATGGGTATGGGACTATGTGTTCATATACTGGATTTGAAGATAGTATTTGGAATTTGAGATGAGTCGATGAGATTGGGCTTGAGGCCAGGAGATTGGTGATGTGATTTGGTTCGTATTGAGATACGACATGATGTTTTAGCGGGTCTTCTGACGTAGTAATTCTTACACCCGCATGCATACATAGATGGCATCAATATTGTACTAGACGTAGGACATTATTCCGGATCATGATATTTGATAAAGAAGATACCAAATGAATAGTGTGATTGATGTGACTTTGACCCGTACTTAGATTTGGGGATGCCGTACGACGGATTTACGTACGAGCTATATATTGATGATTGATCCGCACTCTTGACTTGGGATGCCTGATTATAGATATGGTATCGGATATGATATTATTGAGGCGGGATCACCGACTAATATATATATACATGTATGTATATGTATCGACTCAGATGTTAGGCGGTTTCCTTACCTGTAGTTCAGCTTGTTAGTTCAGCCGTATAGTTTAGTGTAGTTGTTAGATTAGATTAGACTTCTTACCTATTTCAAAAACTAACGAATCGTGGGCATTTTTAAAGACAGCCCAAGGGATCCTACGGATATTTCAAAAGACGTATCTTTTCATAAAAACACCGTAGCCCCTATTTTCAAAACCCCATGATTCGTGTTATTTCAAAAGGCACCATTTGTAGGACTTATATTAGATTAATGCAGATTAGTTATAGTCGCGTCTAGTTTTCAGCTTCCGCTCATTATTGTGATTCGCTTCGCATCGCATGCTTATATTATGTTTCGTACTACATTATTGATATCATGCTGTTAGGACACCAGCACCATTACCGATGATGCGTATGTACCACGTACACTTACTTGCCGGCTCACACACATCTTCATCGGTAATTATCATGCCACGTACACTTTAGAAATACTATTGCATTGACATAGGTTGTTAGCTAATAATTTAGACATGATATTAGTGTACTCGCCTTATATGCTAGATTAGACATTGTAGATATTACTTGTTACTTCATGCATGTTAATATTCATTGTTATGCCGCATTCATGGATTTTTATGCCGATATGCACTGTTTACATGCTATTGAGGATTGGATTCGGATTTCTATGAGATTTTCTGGTTTTGGGGGAAAACCGTAAAACTTATATAAGCTTCTTTCTCTCTCTAAAATAAAAAGTGCGGTTTTCCCATGCTGTATGAGTCGTCCACCATGAGTTTGCTGATGGATTTCGAGACCCGATTCGAGGAGGCGGATGAACCGTTTCGGGTACATGGTGGACCCGGTAAGGTACCCCGGGGCAAGAAGCGCGTGATGATGACGATGTGAGCCTGGCAGGGGAGCACTACCTACCGGTGATTTTACCCGACGCGTCGGATATCCGGAGGATACCGTCGTGGTCTTGAGATGGATGGTAGGGGCCGGTCTGGACTGACGGCGCCCTAAATATTGTGATTGAGACATTGAGATTTCGAGATATTGAGGTACAGAGACTGTGATACAGAGATATCGAGATATTGGGATTACGTTTTGTGCCGATGCTAGGCACTGTTTTATGCTGATTTCATTATGATACCTCATTTTAAAAATACAAAGGAAATCTCACTAAATTATGGAAACAGTTCTTCATTTACATGTATTCTGTTTTCATGCATTCATACCTCATTCATATGATATATTGCTACCCTTGGGCACTGACACGGGTACATGAGATTACACTCGGGTTAGATATTTACCCTAGCCTTGTTATAGGCTGCTGGTTATTTATATTTGAGGATGTATATTGATCGTATGACCTAGAATTGCGTCATACATGCGATTTCTATTCGTAGATGTTTTTCTATTCACGAGTTGGCAACCCACCCCCGTTGTGCCCCAGTTTCTTGCAGGTTTTGCCGTACAGGTTTAATTACGGCTTTGCGGGTTCAGTTTCATTCGGGTGACTTGCTAGTAGGTGGGTTTTTCTTGTATCGTACCCATCATATTACCTTGTATAATATTATTCCGTTGTATCTAGTAAATTCCATCAACCAAACATGTATTTATTTTGAGATAGAGACCAGTGATGTTATTCCTTCGACCTTAGAGTCGCGCGTTATTTTTCTGCGGTTTTCTTGTGGATTTGAGTTTCCTTTTGAATTTTGATCATCGCCGTTGGCGTTGTATATTATATTGCTTGTGTGGTTGTGACCGTCGATTGACGAAGAGCTAGCTCCCGCTTGGGGATGCCCTTTTATTGATTTCGTATACTATTCATGTTGTATCCCGTTTGGGAGCCAGTATTTACAAAGGAGACTCTGCCGAAATTTTCAGTAAATTTTGATGTTCTTAAAAACCGCATAATTCGGCTTATGCTATTAAAACTACTTGTTTTAAATTGGTTTTCCTTCACTCTACTTCTTTTCTTGGTTTGGATTTCTGGGTTTTCGGTTTACTTAGATTACGTACGCCTCGAGACGTTTCGTAGTTTAAGTGCCGGTAATGTTCCGTACTTTCGGGACGTGACAAAGTTGGTATCAGAGCGTTAGGTTTTAACCTTCGGAGCGTAGGATGACCCTTGGTTGATGGAATAGGTGACTAAAGTAGAGTGACGTACTGTTGGTATGTTCCGCGGCATATTTACGACACGCCACTCCACTTAAGAAGCCTTAGGATGTACATTTCCTTGTTCAGTATTATATTCCTTCCTGATCTAGCTTCATCGTTACCAGTTTGGTTTTGCTGCCACGATTTCAGGCAGGGAGAGCTACGGCTAGAGTTGCGGTCAACAGGAGCTCGTCACAAACAAGGACTGACCACGGCGTGATTCCGGTGACACCCAATTGCAGATATGTGTCTTTTTACTGTGTTTCCGCGCCACGAGCGTTTGGCGGATCGCCTTTATGAGGTTACTCGGAGGTGCTGATCGACACTAGAGAATTGAGCCAATGATGGAGGCCAGCCAGATTTTGATGACCGTTGGTGTGTTGCTTACTCCTGATGATTGAGGCACGGTTCAGCATGCAGACGAGTGAGCCAGTTATTGCTGCGAACGACAAGATATCGCCCCAGATGTTGGAGCTATTGCAGTATAAGTTGTACTAAGAGATGATAGAAGGTCGCTAGTCAGCGAGGATGAATGACTAGGACATGTGGATCGTTCGCCTACCCCGATGCGAGGTCATCAGATAGATTGATTCCAGCTAGAGGCGACTTCACGCGGAGACGTTGGGAGTCGACAGAGACGATCGAATGTCAGAAACCTATTATTCCAAGTTTAAGGTAGTCGGAAAGACATGCAGGCAATTCTATGGTCCCTCTAGAAGAATGAAACCCTAACTCGACTTAATGACCGTGTGAAAGCCTTTGAACCTTAGGGTTTGCGGCAGTTCTGCGGCGCCATTAGTGAGGCTTGGGTTTGCCCTTCTACGGCTGGACCACCGATGCTGTAGTATGTACTCGATACTATTAAACTGTACCCAAGATGTTGAGCTCTTGGGGGATTATGAGGTTTTGACGAATCGATTGGATGGCTCGACTTAATTCGGATGCTAGGTGGTGAGATGCATTCTTGGGAGACTCCAGATACGAGGATAGCCGTTGGAGATCAGTCCATGCAGCCACGACGAGACGAGTCCGAAGCAGACGACATTAGACAAAAGTGGAGTAAGAGGTTCGTACCAGATCTAGATGAGATGACGTTCCACTCCGCCGACATCAGAGATGCGATGCGCATGCCGAGGCATGGTACTTGGACTTACCTTCTAGAAGGAGTCGCGATGAGTATGCAGTCATTCCAGAGCAAGATGAAGATATAGAAAAGGACAACGACTTCCGGACAGTTGGTAGAGACGAGGCATGGAATAGACCGTGAGCAGGATTCCTTCCAGGCCACTGATGCAATGATATTTGCACCCAGGATCAGATGTGTCACGTGCATTCAGAGAGCCAGAGGCCGACGCCAGTGATATGCTGCCTTGACAGGGCCGATGAGCCGATGGATTGTGAGATTGGTAATCCACGGAGAAGACTTGGACCCAGGAGTGGTCATGTTATGCACACCAGCAGGCTAGAGTTCATGATCATCGACGAGATGTCCCACTAGTGACCGCGACAGTTGGCCCGAGATTCTTAGAGGATGCACTTGAGCGGTACTGTTCCGCCATTATTGATTTCGATGTTTTGGGTGATTTATTCGTATGATTTGATTTTGATGATTGAGGATTTACGATCTTTGCACAGTGTTGCACTTGATATCGTTTTCGTGCTTTAGTTTCACATGTTTGTGATTTTACGGTTTTAAACAGTTGAGTTGGTTTTGTGCGTATGCATGCACACGAATTGGTTCCTGCACTCTGTATAGTTATTATATGCTTGCAGTGTGCACTGGACTTCGATTTCGATTGTGATACTCGATATTTGTTTTGTGCACCTTGTGCACCTGATTGATTTTGCGCACGTTCGGCGCTTGATATTGGATTTCATGATTTCGTACACGATGGATGCACCTGATTTGGATTTTCGCGCATGTTGGGCGCATGTTTTGAAGGGTGATTTTGGTGCACACCAGAGGCACTAAATTGAGAATTTTTCGTGCATGTCAGGAGCACCTGATTTTGCTGTCAGGCACACATGTTGCCTACGACAGATGTTTCGTGCACACCCGATGCACTTAGATGTTGTTTCTGTGCGCATGTATGGCACATTCATGGATTTTGATTTCCGTGCGCACCAGACGCACGTAGCATTCATGTGCATATTTTGGGATTGATTTCGTATAGAGCAGTACGTTTTTATGATATTGCTATGTGTTTCGTACTGAGCAGGACTAGTCAGAGGACAGTACCTGAATATATTTTTGCATGCATTGATAGTTATTGAAGGGATTTCCAAAAAGCGAGCTATAGCCTCAGTATTTACCTACGTGTCTGATATGACACGAAATGTTTAAAACAAGGAGACCCTTCTAAATTGTTTCCAAAACGGCGGAACGTACATTTCAAACAAAGGTATATATGTATATAGTTATTTTCTTATGATAGACATCCGCCACTATGCAGTGTTATACGCGTTGCACAGCGACTTAAAGAGATTTGGCATGCATTTCCTTCAGATACTTACAGATATAGATTCGATATTTACATGTATAGTTTCGAGTTATGTCATATTGGTTTTGATTTGGATTTGGCATTGATGTCTTCTCCATGACTCCGATGATTGCGGGATGCTTGACGGAGTTTTGATTTGAGTTATATGCTCATTTTTCAAGCGCATGCGCTGCGCTACGATTTGTTTTATGTAGTTACAATTTCGGAGCCCCGACGACTTGATGGTTTTTCTTAGATGTTTTAGTATTTGGGGGAGTTTGAATTTAAATTCGGGGACCGAATTTCTTTAAGGGGGGAAGATTGTAACGTTTTGAAAATCGTTTCGGTGAAATTTCGAAAAATCGGTAAAATAAAGGGGTTTTCTGTAAAAAGTCAAAATAAAAATATCTTATTATAAAAATTAAATATACATATTCTAGCTATGTAATTGCTATTATTTGGTATTTATTGAGCCGCTGGTGAAATTTCAAATTTTCTGAAAAAAATATTATTTTATTATTATTTTAAGCCGTCACTAATACATTTAATTAGGGAAAATTACAAATTGGAATGAGTTGAAACAAATTTTGTGCATCATAAAACATTAAATAAAATTTTATCATGTGGTTTTTGGAACGAAATCATTTGCCAAAACGGTTTAGAAATTATTGAAGAAAAAATGCTTTTTTTAGCGTAAATGGATGTTGGGGTATTGTATTTATCATTTTTCATCACCCCACATCCGTACCCACACCCACACACCCCCATTCACTTCTCCCCTTGGCTAAATTAAGCAGCCCCCATCTTTTTTCCCACTTGAATTTCAAAGGAAAAGAAATGAAAGAAAAGAAAAGAAAATGGAGAAATGAGGTGGACCTTTGACCTTGAATTGACTTTGACTTCTCCCCCCACTTTCTCTACCTCCCTCTCTCTCCTCTCCCCCTCCCATTCTAGCCGACCCCTCCCTCTCCTACTGCAGCAACAGCCCCCCCATTTCCTTTCTCTTTTCTCTTCAAAACTTCATCAAAAATTGCCCCAAAATCCATCAAAAAAATCCCAAAACCAAAATCCGACTCCTACCCATTTTAGCTTAGCCCGTATAGCATGGATCTTTGTGAAAAGAGAGCATTTTGGGAGGCCATGGATGCTTGTGGATCTTCAAATGTTTTTGGGTATAATTCTAAAACATTTTTGCTTAATTTGTTACTAATTTCTTAAAGCTAATTTAATTAAGTGTTAATTTGGTTTATGTGAGTTTAATTGCATGATTAAAGATTTCAAGTTAGGGTTTGTTGTGGAAATGAGTTGTGTTTGATTGTGTATGGTTTAGTGAGGTGGATTAACATATTTAGTTTTGTAGAAAACTAATCTAGTTGTTAATTACAAGTTGTTACTTGAAAAATGTCCAAATTAAGTTTTTTGTTGCAAACTAGTTTTTTTGATTTAATTCGAAATATGAGATTAAAAATATGGTTAGGGTTTTTATCATATTATTAACTTTATTAAGTGTAGTTTAACACTTTAGTTCATGGAAATCCAACCTAAATTGTAGCTTGTGCATTTTTGCTATGAAATTGTTAAAAATGGTATTTTGTAAACTAGAATATTAGGGTTTTTGGAATTTAATGAGATTAAATTCCGGAAATTATTTCTATGACTTATTTAAGATATTTAATAAGTATATTGTCCGCTACATTCATTTAAACATCATGTTTTGTACAAAAACGGCGAATTGTGCTTGCTAGATTTTCGGAAAAATGACTTTTTAAGTGAAATTGGGGTTTTTGTGAGTTTTAACCTAGTTCATATTAAAATTAGTGTTCATGAATGTGCAAATGAGTGTGATTGGATTTTTCTCGGTGGTTTGACGTTTGTACATCGACATCGAGGGTTGGTTTGACTATTCTTGCATGCGTAGGCGATGGGTTTGGACCTATGCGTGATACGCGTGCCGATTTGATTTTCGTATGCCGTTTCGATTTCGAATTTAGTTTTAATGCGATATGGTGCGTTATGATATGTAGGTACCCCCATGTGGACTTCGAGGCGACAAGCAAGCGCGTGGCGACATCGGCACCGGCTAGCGAGGACCAGGTGAGTAGATTTATATCTATGGGGAGAAGTCGGGTGGATGGCGTTTAGCACCCCCGCAGTCCGTGGTGATGTATACGGATGCGTATACACACCAACAATTTATGATATGTTGTTAGGATTTATTATTGATGATTTTAGATGGATATTGGTGTTGGATTGGTGCATGGTTACGAAACCTTAGGTAGTGGGTGCACTACACTTACACATACACACATATACATACGTGCATACATTCCTTATTTCATATGTGCGTGTATGGGAATATATATTTATGTGTTCACATGGGTATGAGACTATGTGTTCATATACTGGATTTGAGGATAGTATTTGGAATTTGAGATGAGTCGATGAGATTGGGCTTGAGGCCAGGAGATCAGTGATGTGATTTGGTTCGTATTGAGATACGACATGATGTTTTAGCGGGTCTTCTGACGTAGTAATTCTTACACCCGCATGCATACATAGATGGCATCAATATTGTACTAGACGTAGGACATTATTCCGGATCATGATATTTGATAAAGAAGATACCAAATGAATAGTGTGATTGATGTGACTTTGACCCGTACCCAGATTTGGGGATGCCGTACGACGGATTTACGTACGAGCTATATATTGATGATTGATCCGCACTCTTGACTTGGGATGCCTGATTATAGATATGGTATCGGATATGATATTATTGAGGCGGGATCACCGACTAATATATATATACATGTATGTATATGTATCGACTCAGATGTTAGGCGGTTTCCTTACCTGTAGTTCAGCTTGTTAGTTCAGCCGTATAGTTTAGTGTAGTTGTTAGATTAGATTAGACTTCTTACCTATTTCAAAAACTAACGAATCGTGGGCATTTTTAAAGACAGCCCAAGGGATCCTACGGATATTTCAAAAGACGTATCTTTTCATAAAAACACCGTAGCCCCTATTTTCAAAACCCCATGATTCGTGTTATTTCAAAAGGCACCATTTGTAGGACTTATATTAGATTAATGCAGATTAGTTATAGTCGCATCTAGTTTTCAGCTTCCGCTCATTATTGTGGTTCGCTTCGCATCGCATGCTTATATTATGTTTCGTACTACATTATTGATATCATGCTGTTAGGACACCAGCACCATTACCGATGATGCGTATGTACCACGTACACTTACTTGCCGGCTCACACACATCTTCATCGGTAATTGTCATGCCACGTACACTTTAGAAATACTATTGCATTGACATAGGTTGTTAGCTAATAATTTAGACATGATATTAGTGTACTCGCCTTATATGCTAGATTAGACATTGTAGATATTACTTGTTACTTCATGCATGTTAATATTCATTGTTATGCCGCATTCATGGATTTTTATGCCGATATGCACTGTTTACATGCTATTGAGGATTGGATTCGGATTTCTATGAGATTTTCTGGTTTTGGGGGAAAACCGCAAAACTTATATAAGCTTCTTTCTCTCTTTAAAATAAAAAGTGCGGTTTTCCCATGCTGTATGAGTCGTCCACCATGAGTTTGCTGATGGATTTCGAGACCCGATTCGAGGAGGCGGATGAACCGTTTCGGGTACATGGTGGACCCGGTAAGGTACCCCGGGGCAAGAAGCGCGTGATGATGACGATGTGAGCCTGGCAGGGGAGCACTACCTACCGGTGATTTTACCCGACGCGTCGGATATCCGGAGGATACCGTCGTGGTCTTGAGATGGATGGTAGGGGCCGGTCTGGACTGACGGCGCCCTAGATATTGTGATTGAGACATTGAGATTTCGAGATATTGAGGTACAGAGACTGTGATACAGAGATATCGAGATATTGGGATTACGTTTTGTGCCGATGCTAGGCACTGTTTTATGCTGATTTCATTATGATACCTCATTTTAAAAATACAAAGGAAATCTCACTAAATTATGGAAACAGTTCTTCATTTACATGTATTCTGTTTTCATGCATTCATACCTCATTCATATGATATATTGCTACCCTTGGGCACTGACACGGGTACATGAGATTACACTCGGGTTAGATATTTACCCTAGCCTTGTTATAGGCTGCTGGTTATTTATATTTGAGGATGTATATTGATCGTATGACCTAGAATTGCGTCATACATGCGATTTCTATTCGTAGATGTTTTTCTATTCACGAGTTGGCAACTCACCCCCGTTGTGCCCCAGTTTCTTGCAGGTTTTGCCATACAGGTTTAATTACGGCTTTGCGGGCTCAGTTTCATTCGGGTGACTTGCTAGTAGGTGGGTTTTTCTTGTATCGTACCCATCATATTACCTTGTATAATATTATTCCGTTGTATTTTGTAAATTCCATCAACCAAACATGTATTTATTTTGAGATAGAGACCAGTGATGTTATTCCTTCGACCTTAGAGTCGCGCGTTATTTTTCTGCGGTTTTCTTGTGGATTTGAGTTTTCTTTTGAATTTTGATCCTCGCCGTTGGCGTTGTATATTATATTGCTTGTGTGGTTGTGACCGTCGATTGACGAAGAGCTAGCTCCAGCTTGGGGATGCCTTTTTATTGATTTCGTATACTATTCATGTTGTATCCCGTTTGGGAGCCAGTATTTACAAAGGAGACTCTGCCGAAATTTTCAGTAAATTTTGATGTTCTTAAAAACCGCATAATTCGGCTTATGCTATTAAAACTACTTGTTTTAAATTGGTTTTCCTTCACTCTACTTCTTTTCTTGGTTTGGATATCTGGGTTTTCGGTTTACTTAGATTACGTACGCCTCGAGACGTTTCGTAGTTTAAGTGCCGGTCATGTTCCGTACTTTCGGGACGTGACAACGGACGTCCTAGTATATCCAATGCTTCATATGTTTCTTCTGCTGCGATATCTGTGATGTGATCATGTGATGTGCTATGATAAATACTGTATATAGTATATATGATATATTATATAGACGTTACTTATGTTTTACACCCGCGCTAGCCCTGTCCCGCTCTGCCATTAGTTACCTAGCCTAACGGTGCACGAGGGGACATCGAGGCGAATGCGGATGGCATAAGTGTACGTCGTATTTATCTGTGATGTTTAGGTGACTTAAATGATGGGACTTCATTAATGTGATTAATGAAATAAAAGAAACCTAAAAGATGTTGTAGAATCAAATTTTCAAATAAAAGGGTAGCTACAGTTTTGCTTTGCATAGTGGTATATATGATATACCCTGCACCTTATTCGATGGGGAAAGAGCCAAGATCCCTTCACCGGGAGTGAGCTCTTTAGCAAAACTGGCAGATACTACAACACTCGGTTTGTTTTTGATTGCTTTTGGAGTTTTGCTTTGCATAGTGATGTATATGATATGTCCTGCACCTTATTCGATAAGGAAAGAGCCGAGATCCATTCACCGGGAGTGACCTCTTTAGCAAAACTAATGAAAGCCTCAAAATCACTCCATTTCAAAATTTCACTTGATTCTACAACGATATCAAGTTCATTACGCAATAGGTTTTCAGAAAAACCTGTCGTAGCCCTCCGTCATTTCAGATAAGAACTATTTAGTATTCGTGTTGCATTTGTTGGCCTTTGTCAAGGCGTAGTGTGCGGTAGCTAAATGGTGCTTATCTGCTTATGCATATGATGCAGATTGTTTTGGGGTAGTCGTACGACCTTGTTGGCCTTTGTCAAGGGTCGTGCGGGTGGGTTTGATTCAATCAAGAAATGACGGGTTGGAATTGACTAGCATCCTATGATTTGTTAGCCTTTGTCAATGTCATAGGGGTTAGGGGCAAAATATTATCGGGAATTTCAAGTGTTGAGATTTGCAATGAGATTGCATACTTTCTATGAGATAGTTGGATCCCGATACCCACTGCGAGTAATTGTTACTCCTGGGAGAGTTTTACACAGGACAATTAGCCGATCAAATAGGTGTCTAGAAAGGTGTCAGCGGGGTTACGCCTCTGGGAAAACGAGGTTTACTTTAATTAGGTCCGTGCGAAAGCACGGGGAACCTCCCTCAAAGTACCGACACTGGCCTGGCTGAAAGATTGGCGAAGTTGTAGGGTGTAATTAATCCCGGCTAGTCTTTCCTTTTAGGGTTTGAAGGAAGATTTGATAAAAACAGTGGGAGCCATCCTGATTAGATAAAATAATAACCAATCTGATCTTGCAAGAGCATACGCTAAAGTGTTTTCTTCTCTCTCTCTCTCCAGGTAGAGACCATATCATGCCTTAATCAAGATAATAATATGGATGTATTGACCGAACCCGCATGTTATACTGTGCTGGGGAACGTTGGTTCCATTCTTTCTTATAAGAGTTATAAGACTGAACAGGATATAGGGGAATACCAGGATTCCCATGCCACCCGAATGAAGAAAGTACATGTTGATGCATTTTCTTCGGGTGTGTTCGTTACGGAGAACTGTTTCTCCATTTGCTCTACGTTCTGGGTATTAGATACCGGGTCAAGATCCCATATATGTAATCAGTTACATGGGCTTAGAAAAGGTAGAGAACCTGGAGAAGGTGATAAAGACATAAGGGTTGGAAATGGTGCAATTGTTGCAGCTAAAACAGTCGGGGAATATCACCTTGTATTGCCAACTGGTAATACATTGGTTCTCAACGAATGTTATTACATGCCGAACCTGATATGCAACATTATATCGGTTTCTTTACTAAGTAAAGAGAGATATAATTTTGTATTACAGGATAATATTATGAACATTTTCCTTAACCAAAAGTTGGTTGGATCAGGCACGTTGTGCAATGGCATTTATGTTCTAAATCAATCAACAGTTCTGAGCATAACAAACACACACAAGAGGAAGAGTTCAGAACTGAATGAATTCTTCTTGTGGTATTGTAGACTGGGTCACATCAATGCGACACGACTAACTAAGTTACATAAGGATGGATATTTAAATCCGTTTGAATTTTCATCTTATGATACTTGCCAGTCATGTCTCAAAGGAAAGATGACCAAAGCTCCATTTACGGGACACGGAGAGAGAGTTACGGAACTCTTGGGACTGGTACATAGTGATGTATGCGGCCCCATGTCTACACATGCCAGGAATGGTTCTGCGTACTTCATTACATTCACTGACGATCTCTCTAGATTCGGATATGTGTTCCTGATGAAACACAAATCAGAAGCTTTTGAGAAATTTAGAGAATATAAACAAGAAGTTGAGAACCAAACCGGAAAAAGTATTAAAATCCTTCGATCTGATCGAGGAGGCGAATACTTGAGCAATGAATTCCTGGACTTCTTAAAAGAGAATGGGATTCTCTTTCAGCTGACTCCTCCATATACACCACAGCACAACGGTGTATCGGAACGGAGGAACCGCACCCTATTAGATATGGTGCGCTTTATGATGAGCACAGCTGAGTTACCTATTTCCTTCTGGGGGTATGCGCTGGAGACAGCAGCATACCTATTGAATCAAGTTCCATCTAAATCTGTACCTACCACACCATATGAGATATGGAGTGGGAAGAGACCATGTCTTAAACAAGTTAAGCTATGGGGTTGTCCGGCCTATGTCAAAAGGCAAAATCCGGACAAACTCGAGGCACGGTCAGTTCTATGTAAGTTTGTGGGATATCCCAAACACTCACATGGATATATTTTCTACCATACTGAGGAAAAAAAGTGTTTGTTTCTCGACATGCCACCTTTTTAGAAAAGGAATTTCTTGCAAAAGAAATTAGTGGCAGTGAGGTAGAACTGGAAGAAATTCCGGCTACACAAACTCAAACTGAAGATTTAGTGGAACCGGAGGATTCGGTAATTCCCAACGAACCTCAGCCTCTCCGCCGATCTAGTAGGGTTCCTCACCCACCTGAGAGATACTACGGTTTTCTCATGGATGGTGGGAGCGAGGATTGCATCATGGTTTATGATGACCCAACTAGCTTCGAGCAGGCCATCACGAGTGGAGACTCAGTAAAATGGCTGGATGCAATGCGGTTCGAGATGGAATCCATGTACACCAACAAAGTATGGACTTTGGAAGTTGCTCCTGAAGGGGTAAAACCCATTGGGAGCAAGTGGATCTTCAAGAAAAAACTTGGTGTAGATGGGAAAGTTGTCATGACCCGAAAGAGCACGTGACTGGCCCTTGAACCATATGAAGTCTGTAGGACCCCATCTGATCCAAGTAAGCCAAAAGCCCAGAAATCTAAAACCATTTAAAGAGTAAATAAGGAAAACTGGTTTTAAGAAGTAAAGAAATCATGTTTTGAAAATCAAAGTTTTTAAATAACTAAGCCGAATATGCATTTTTAAAAATGTGTTACCTTTCCTGAAAATTTCGGCAGAGTTTCCTTTGTAAAAACTGGCCCTGACCGGGGTACAACAAGAATAATATATATGAAATGATAAAAGGCATCCCCAAGCGGGAGCTAGCTCTTCGTCAATCGACGGTCACAACCACGCAAGCAATATAATATACAACGCCAGAGGGCGAGGATCAAAACCCAAAAAGAAACTCAAAACAGCCAGAAAACCGTAATACTACAAGCGCGACTCTAAGGTCGAAATAAAACAACACTGTTTTCTAAGTCTGAAACAATATACAAGTTTTGGTTGATGGAATTTCTAGATACAATGAATAATACATGAACAATGGCGGTTCTGATACAAAAGAACCCACCTACCCAAGCAAGTCACCCATAAGGAAGCAGTGTGCCAGAAATGCCGCTATGGAATCTGTACGGCAAAACCTGCAAGAACTGTGGCACAACGGGGGTGAGTTGCCAACTCGTGAATAGAAAATATCTAAAAGCAGAGATCGAATGCATGACCCATCCTAGGTCAATACGATCAAGTATAAATAAACCTCAATATGAATAAGTCTGAAGCATGCTAAACTGGCAAGGTAATCTCTATGCATGAGTGTAGTGCCAAGTGCTCGTGCCAGTGCCTCAGGTAATAGCATATCATAAATGTGAGGTATGATCAATGTAATCAAATCTGCATATACGTGGATCCCGTCCACTCGTCACCCAATGACAATAACCATCATGCATGCAAATATCATAAAGCATGTGCATGGAAATAATATGAGGATATAAATCATCTGTGTCCCTCGCGACACCTCAAAATCATGGAACCGGAGTGCCCAGCATCGACACTCGAAAACATCATGAAAACTATGCCCAGCATCGGCACGTAAATCCTCATATATCGGGCCCCGTCAGTCCGGATCGGCCCACGGGCTCTGTCTGCGGTATCGGCCCTCGGTCCCGGCAGTATGCCCATATCCATCTATCGACTCCGGTCAGTATCCTCCGGATAACCACCAGGTCTAACCAATCACCGGTAGGTACTCGCCACCCAGCCGGCTCATCGTCTACTCCACGAAAAACATTTCTTGCCCCGGGGAACCATACCGGGTCCACCATATACCCGCAATCGGCCTCATCCGCCTCCTCGAATCGGGTTTCACATGTCGCTCTCAGCACCGAGAAAACACATGGTGGACGCACTGAAATATCATATCAAGGGTAACCGGGTTTTAAAACAATTACATATTCTCTTTTTGAAACACCCACGGTTCCCAAAAACCAGAAATATCATGGAAACAACATATCTCAATGCGTATAATCAGAAAGCATGATGTATGCGACATGTAAAGAAATGTAAGCAACATACACTGAATGCAACAGTACTACAGTGTAGTGACATTGCAATTATCGATGATGAAGTGTGTGAGCCGGCAAACAAGTGTACGTGGAACATACGCATCATCGATAATGGTGTTGGTGTCCTAGCAGCATGACTGAAATATATCAACAATACAAGCGATGCAATGCAAATAGCATGAAAATGCGGAATCGAATAATCAACGCAACAGTAGAGAACCTGCCTCAATAGATATATCATGCAACCTTGCCTTTTGAAATAAGACGAATCAGGGCTTTTGGTAAAATAAGGGCTACGGTGTTTTTTAGAAAAGATGCGTCATTTGAAAATATCCGTATAAACCCTTTTGTCTATCTTTAAAATATCCCCGATTCGTTAGTTTTGAAATAGGTATGACTCGGATCTAATCTAACGCCTACTATGCGAACTACGGACCCAACTATCAAGCCAAACAGGAGGGGTATGGAAACCACCTAAATCTGAGTCGATATACATATATATATATATATATATATATATAGTCAGTGATCTCGCCTCAATAGTATCACGTACGATACAGTATATCATATAACAACCTCGAGTCATGAGTGCGGATCTAACATCAATATAAAGCTCGTACGGTAAATCGTCGTACGGCATCCTAATAGCTGGGTACGGGTCAATATCCCATTCATCTCATCACATATCCGGTATCACTACCATCATATCACATCTCAAATACGAACTCTGTCATATCGCCGAATCTCACGGCCTCAATCAAACCTCATCGACTCATCTCAATCCTATGTATCATCCTCAATCCCGTATATGAACACATAGTCCCATACCCATGTGTAGATATACACACCTCTATATACGCACAGATAAATGAAAGAATGCATGCAAGTATATGTGTACGTATATGTGTGGGTGCCACCATTACGCTAGGGTTTCGCACTATACTAAACCAATACATCCTTATCACCAATAATACCATTATTACCATCAATAATCCTAAACAACACATAATAAATATATGTGTGTATACGTATTCGTATACATCACCACAGACCGCGGGGGTGCTATACGCCATCCACCCGACTTCTCCCCGTAGATATAATCTACTCACCTTGCTTCTCGTGTGCCGATGCCGATGTCGCTATCTTCATCTTCTTCGCCTCAACATCACGTAGGGTACCTACAAGTATATCACAACGCTAACGCACATGAAAATCACATCGGAAACCAAAATAGCACATGCTACTCGCATAGGTAAAAACCTATCGACTCGCATGTAAATACGATCAATATCCACTTGTCGTTGACGTCCAAACGCCACCCGACATGAATGAATCACCAAATACCAAAATCCATGCTAAAACAAGTCGTAAATCATACGCCAACTCAAGCAAATCAACCCAGATTTTTTCCGAACTGGAATCAGTCAAAACTAGACATACCCAGGGTCAAGACTAGAGGAAATAGGGCCATGCACAAAAATCGAGGCAATTCCCTCCTGCTCTGGCCGCAAATTGCGGCCAGAAGGAATTAATTGGCGGCCAGGGTTTGGAGTTGGGGGCTAAGGTTTGGTGTGGTGGTTCCATGGTGCCTGCACATCTCACTGTCAACTCAGTTTTATTTTTGGGGTCTCGGGGTGATAGCAGATTCCACAAAACACTCCCAGATTTACAGTTTTTCTCCGACATCGTCTCATAAATCCGTATTCTGGTTTCAATTTCAGGTTTGGGTCCAAATTAGCATCACACAAGGGGTTCTAAGGTCACCACAATCCTCAATTTCATCTTTAATTTCAGATCTCACATAAACCCTAACTTGAAGTTTCACAAATCCATCAAACGACACCATATCGACACAAAACTAGTATTGATGCAATAAGAATTGAATTACTACACTAGGGGTGCAGAAATTACCTCCTTTGGCAACTCAAGAAAATTCTTGAGTTGCTCAAAGTCCTCCAAATTCAATCTTGCTAGGTTCAAAGTGTAGCTAGTGAGCTCGGGAACAAGTTTTGTGAAGTGGGGATGGGGTTTTGGGGTTGATTTCATTGTGGATCTAGGGTTTCATGAAGAGGGAGAGAGAGGGAAAGGGAGCAGGAGCAGCAACAGCCCTTCATGAAGAGGGGAGAGAAAAGGAGAAGGAAAATGATGGGTATGGTTCAAAAAGTCAAAAGCAACTACTCTCTCTCTCTCTCTCATCATCATACTTACTTTTTCCTTTTCTTTTCTTTTCCTTTTTCTTTTCCTTCTCACTCCAATAGTGAACCCAAAAGAACAACCATGGCAATAGAAATGTAACACAAGTGTAACAAGTGTGGAAAATGATATGTGCACATTTTTGCACAAAAAAGCTAAAAATCCAATTAGTGATTTTTAATCGCGATTAGCACCAAATTAGCATATAACTAATCTTAAAACTTTAAAATGGTATAATTCCATAAAATACCCTATTTTAGAATTTTCCATAATTTTTCCCCATTTATTTGTATTTAATTATACCCGAATATTAAAATATTCATTAAAATAATATTAAATTATAAAAATTCCCGAAAATAATATTTTATTATTTTGGAAACGTTACAAAAGTGGAGACTTTCAAAGCTAGACTTGTTGCAAAGGGTTTTCGTCAAAGACCAGGTGTGGACTATGACGAAACCTTTTCTCCAGTAGCTATGCTTAAATCCATCCGGATCATGCTTGCCATCGCTGCATATCATGACTACGAAATATGGCAAATGGATGTTAAGACCGCATTTCTAAACGGTGATTTAGAAGACTGCGTGTACATGACTCAGCCAGAGGGCTTCGTAGATAGTGGGAGCAGCGGGAAGGTGTGCAAGCTGCTTAAATCCATTTATGGATTAAAGCACGCATCGCGGAGTTGGAACATCTGCTTTGACATCGTTATCAAAGAGTTTGATTACGTCAAAAACGTAGATGAACCTTGTATCTACAAGAAGGTGGTAGAGAGTAAGGTTGTCTTCCTCGTATTGTACATGGACGACATACTCTTGATAGGAAATGACATTCCTATGCTGCAATCGGTCAAGCTCTTCTTATCACAAAGATTCTCAATGAAAGATCTTGGTGATGCCTCCTGCATATTGGGAATTATGATCTATAGAGATAGATCTAAAAGGATATTGGGATTGTCCCAATCCAGGTACATTGACACCATATTAAAGAGGTTTAGTATGGAAGAGTCCAAATGTGGGCTTTTACCCATAAATTCAGGGCTCACTCTCTCCAAAGAGATGTCTCCCAAGACTGATTTGGAGAGAGCTCGCATGCAAGGGATACCCTATGCTTCGGTAGTAGGCTCTATCATGTACGCGATGCTATGTACCAGACCCGATGTAGCATACTCACTAAGTATAGTGAGTTGGTATCAAGCTGATCCTGGAGAGAGTCACTGGACAGCCGTGAAGAGCATTCTCAAGTACTTACGAAGGACTAAAGAGATGCTCTTGGTGTATGGTAACGGAGAACTCCAAGTGGAGTCCTTTACCGATTCGAGCTTCCAGAGTGATAAGGACGACTCTAAGTCGCACTCGGGATTTGTCTTTACCCTCTACGGAGGAGCGGTTAGCTGGAAGAGTTCCAAGCAGGAAACCATGGCAGACTCAACGATGGAGGCTGAATACATCGCTGCCAACGATGCTGCCAAAGAGGCTGTCTGGATCAAGAAGTTCATTACTGAACTTGGAGTGGTTCCACCCATTGAGCATCCAATACCTTTGTATTGCGATAACAATGGAGTGGTGGCTTTGGCCAAGGAACCCAGGTCCCATCAGCGATCCAGGCATATTCTGAGGCGGTATCACCTGATCCGGGAGATAGTTGATCGCCGGGAGATCGAGGTCAGGAGGGTTGACACGAAGAACAACACAGCGGATCCACTCACGAAGGCCATTCCCCAAATACAGTTTGAGAGACTCTTCGGGATGCTCGGTATGCGATACTACAGCAGCTGGCCCTAGTGTAAGTGGGAGATTGTTAGTTGTATGTATGCCCTAGAGGCCAGTATTGTACAGATGATGTATATTATATTGGATGCTTGGACATATATAGAGAGGACTTTCTTTCTCGATATGATAGTATGCTATCTGGTTGTTCTTTATCTTAACATGTATACTTGTTTCTTTATACTGTCTTATAGCTACATGTTGATAAAACCCCTAGGATGTATACTTGACTACCTGGACTGTGATGCAGATCATATTAGTGGGGCCATGGTAGTCCATAAGTACATCCTTCAATGTTCCTAGTCGTGGGTGTATCGAGATAGGGCATCGATATACCAGAGTAGACTAGCGTATACGCTTCTCGACCCATGAGATGGGCGATGGATGATCCCATATCCATTGGTGTTTGACATCAGAGATGGTATATGGGTGCTCAGTGGAGACTCGGTACACTGGACGGACTCGCCGAGAACTCCCAGATGGTATTATACCTTACGTCAGATGGCAGTTCTCTGGTGACACTTGTGCAGGTTAGTCTGTAGACCCGAGATCGTCATAGAGTCTTGTGTGATTGCCACTGTGCTTTGATTTCCACCTTACCACGTCCATGAGGGCGTGCAAAACGGTGGTTTTTGGGTACAGTCTCGAGTCACATGGAGGCAATGAGCGATAGGAGGGGTTTCGTCTCTCCCGGTATTGGGGGTTGATGTTGCGCTGTGCTCGATTGGCCGTAACAGGGAAGTCCCTGGCCAGGGCTGATTTAGAGATTTACTGGTAAGTGTTACCAGTAGTTTCTCGACCCATTATGAGCCTCACATCGGCACGACTTATCGGTTATTGGGGTCTGACGTTTACCACCCCTAGACTTGATATGCGACATATCAGACGAAGAGACCGGACTGTACGGGAAGTGTTACCGGCAGGCTTTTACAGGAGTTGGAGCAGGCTTGCTTGCTGATCTTCTGATCGCTCAATACCCGGGTAGCCGTTACGTCCAGCTAGTACCGCTGACGGCTTGTGGGTGAGTGATGTGATCACCACCTACTGCCGGCGTATTGACGAGTCTTTAGAGTCCTACACAGAGGTTTTACTGGCTCTGGCAAAACGAAATAGGAGCACGTATGTGATATGTGCGAGACCGAGAATAAATGCGTGTATGTGATACCGTATTCTATTCTCGCGGCTTTTTGTATCGGTCGGTTATATATGATATGACCGGGTTATCGAATCAAGTGTTGATTCGATAAGTCGATACAATGGATGTTAGCCGGTTATATGAGATATGACCGGATTATTAAGTCAAGTGTTGATTTAATAATTAAGTGTATAATTGTATATTAGATATACTAATTTACATTTGCTAACACTTGTTCACTTTAGGGTTTTTCTCATATGCATACTTGAATATATATATATATATATATGTGTGTGTGATATATATATATTAAAAGTGTTTTCTTTTGTATCATGGTTGATGATATACTAAACATGGGTGTGTAGGACATACACCATACTATATTAGATGGCGGTTAATATTTATTTAAGGTAATTACAAATTAGTGGTGCTTAGGTCATAAGCATGAAGCTTGTAGAAGCTTGTGGATGCTTTGACAAAGTCCACTAAATTTGTTTTACTTTAGATTTTTATTAACCTAACCATTCTCAATTAGATATGGTTATGGCTCTACAAGAGTTAGTATATGATACTCACTCACCATGGTTAGCCTTCACACTTGATCATTATCCTCATTCTTTTCTTTTGTTCATCTTCTTCATTGAGCAAAAGAAAAAGCTTGCTAGGGTTTTTGAAAAAGAGTGAAACTTTGTGAGAAACAAAATTCTAAAGAGAACCCACTTCCTATTTCTCCATCCTCTACTAGACCAGCACTTTAGTTTAGGGTGTTTACTTCACTAATTCTCTAGTTAGTGAAGTAGGAGCTTGAGTTGGAATTCCCTCGACGTAGATCATCTTCGGCCCCGGAGACTTCAAGCAAGGTTGCATCCTTCGCGTCGTGAAGCCATGCAATAGCCCGGAAGAACCTTGATCGCAGCGAAGGGACTTCAACAAGGAGCAAATAAAGTGAAGGACCGATCTACAAAGGTTGTATTTCGTATTCCTTTTAAAGTAAAGTTGTTTACTTGCTATTTGACTCGCCTAATCTCTAGTACACGATCTTGTTTAGGGTTGTTCGGCACATAAAAATTTAATTTTGGTATGGTCGATGCCTTGTAGAGCCTTATTAGTGTGCCTAGTAACCCTACAGATAATTTAATGTATAATTATATTTTTGATATATTAATTTACATTAACTAATATTTGCTCACTTGTGCATTTCTTTTTCTCACATGTGCACACTTAATATATATGTGATATATATTATTTGTGTTTTCTTTTTTGTGTCACGCTTGATGTTACACACTGCATGGGTATATGAGACTCATACCATGCCATTAGATAATTAGAGTTTTATTTATTTAATGCAAATATAAATTGGTGGGAATTAAGCATGGTTGCAAGCTTTGGAAGCTTGTGGAAACCATTGACTTAGTCCTCTAAATTTGTCTTGCATTAAATATTTATTAACCTAACTATAATCTTTAGCCATGGTTTATTCTCTACATGAGTTATATTTGATATGAACTCACCCATGGTTTCCATTCACTCTCTCATCCATTATTAACGTCATCTTCTTCATTGAGCTCTCTAGCTTTATCAAAGGTGAAGTAAAAGAGTGAGAAAAAGAATTCTAAAGTGAGCAAAAATCCTACTTCATCATCCTTTACTAGATTAGCCATTTAGTTTAGGGGGTTAGCTTCATTAATCCCTAATTAGTGAAGAGGTAGTTTGGGTTGGTGTCTCTTCGACGTAGATCATCTTCGGCCTCGAAGACTTCGTGCAAACTTGTTCCTTTCATCTTGTAGAGTCATCCTAGAGTCCGGAAGATTACTACTTGGAGCGAAGGGACTACTACACGGAGTTATTGAAGTGAAGGACCGGTCTATAAAGGTTGTATTCCATATTCACTTAGATGTAAAGTTGTTTACATGTTGTATTTTCTAATTCTAAAGTTAATATTCTAGGGTTAGGGTTATGTAGCATGGCAATTTTTAGAAAATGGTATGGACGATGCCTCCCGAAATCTTGCTGTCGTGCTAGGTAGCCCTTTAATTACATATCACTATTACATATTGATAGAGCCCATAGGATTCTTGCTTGACTACCAGCATTATGATGGCGATCATATACATGGACGGTGGGTGGTCCATAAGCACATCATTAAATATCCCTAGTCGAGGGAGTATTGAAACTGGGCATCGATACTCCGGAGTAGACTAGTGTATACTTTTCGAGACCCCGACGAGGGGCGGTGACCGGTCTCACAAGCTATTGGTGTCAGTTAGTCACCTATAATAGTATACAGGTGCTCATTAGGTTATGAGTTACCCTGGACAGACTCGCCGGGAACATGCTAGATGATATTATACCTATTGTCAGATAGCATTTCTCAGGTGACAAGAGTACAGGTTAGTCTGTCGACCTGAGATCGTCATTTTTCTCATGTAAGTTCCCACTGTGCTTTGATTACTAACCTACCACAGCTCAAAGGAGTCGTGCAAACAGGTTTTAGTTGGGTACAGTCCTGAGACACATAGAGGCAGTGAGCGGATCATCGGGGATTCGACTCTTCCGGTATTGAGAGTTGATGTCGCGCTGTACATGAGTGGCCATCACCAGAAATCCATAGCCAAGGTGGACGAGAATTACTGATTTGGATCAGTAGTTTCTCAGTGGGTGATGGAATTCACACCAACACGAAATATCGTGTTATTAGGGATTTGATTTTATCCACCCCCTGGACCCGATATGCGATACTCTTAGATGAATAAACCGGACTGTACGGAGATTGTCACAGAAAAGCTCAGTAGGGGTATGGATGAGTTTACTCATCGTCCTTCCTTTCGCTTTGTACTTAGGCAGTCGTTACGTACAGCTAGTGTCGCTGACGTGCTTGTAGTTAAACCTACTGCCAGCGTATTGACAAGTCTTTAGAATCCCACACAGAGGGTTTTCACGGTTCAAGCGATATGATATAGATGATATATGTTGGGTTATGCCGCCCTGGCCATCTACCGTGACCGAATGTGGAACAAAAATTTATAAAACTGGCGCTAGAACAACCCCATGATATGGATCGACCATAAACCCTAATCTAGCAAATATAAAGAGGAGTTAAGAATGGTTATACTGAATGATCTGTATCCTTCGGTCTTTAACCATCTTCCCTAGCTCCTAGAGGCCACCATGATCAAACTTGATCGCCGGTCTTCCTCCATCAAAGATGATCCACCTGAGGATTTATAATTTGAGCTCCAACCTTATAACCGAGGTAATTAGGGTACCTAGTTCGCTAAAGTAGATAGCCCAGAGGATGTAGAGTCTAATGATAGATTAATTTTTCTCCAAATACCCTAGGTTTCTCAACACATGAGACTTGAAGGGTGGAGGTAGAAGAAGAAGCTTGAGGATGAGAGTGTGAAGCAACAAAAGAAAATGGCTAAGTGTTGGTGAGATAAAGAAATGAATCTCAACTAAAGAAAATATCTCACAACACTAAAATATCAAGCATGCCTCAATAGTACCACCATGAGTCACCATGTGAGTCGCCACAAAGCCATGCTTCATATAAAGCCAAGAAAACCTCATCCTCCACCTCATTTAACCATTTAACAAAATGTTTAAAACCAAAAAATGAGGTGGCATCTTCTAGAAGCATCTTGTAATAAATTACAAGAATACCCCTTATCCGTATATACATACCCATATCCGTATTCCGAAATATACGAATACAAAAAGACGAAAATAATCCAATAATATAAAACTAGAATCCGGCTTAAATCAAAGCCGACTAGTATTATCGGTCCGAATCAAGATGCATGCACAAGTGCACGTATATGATCGAACCCTGACGTAAAACCATACGACCTCTACATCGTTTCGCCCGAACCAGGGAAACCCTCTGTATGGGACTCTAAAGACTCGTCAATACACTGGCAGTGGGTTTAACCACAAGAACGTCAGCGGCACTAGCTGTACGTAACGACTACCTAGGTATTGAGCGAAAGGAAGGCCGACGAGCAAACTCATCCGAACCCCTACCGAGCCTATCTGTGACAGTCTCCATACAGTCCGGTCTGTTCGACTAAAAGTATCTCATATCGAGTCTAGGGGGGTGGATAAAGTCAGACCCCTAATAACGCGACATTTCGTGTTCGTATGAAGCCCATCACCAACTGAGAAACTACTGATCCAAATCAGTAATTCTCGATTACCTTGGCCAAGGATTTCTGGTGATGGCCACCCGTGCACTACGCGACATCAACCCCCAATACGGGGAGAGACAAATCCCCGACGATCCGCTCACTGCCTCCATGTGGTTCGAGACTGTACCCAACTAAAACCTGTTTGCACGACTCCTTTGAGCCGTGGTAGGGTAGTAATCAAAGCACAGGGGGAACTCACACGAAACAAATGATGATCTCAGGTCGACATACTAACATGTACACATGTCACATGGGAACTGATATCTGACAATAGGTATAATACCAACTAGCATGTCCCCGGCGAGTCCGTCCAGTGTACTCATAACCCAATGAGCACTTGCATACTATCTTAGTATAACATTTCAGAAAAATAAAATATTATTTTTAGGAATTTAAATAATTTAAATAATAAATATTATGAATATTTTAATGAATGGAGATTTGTTTTAATGTTATGGTATGATCATATACCAATAGATTGAAAAAATATTGGAAAATTACCTTGAATGTTGATTTTTAAAGAAATTGTGAGATTTAGATATTTTATGAATTATTATATAATTTATTATATACAAGTTTATTTCTAAACTTGATTAATGTTCACCAATCACACATTGATGGTGTTTTGTGCATGTGACATGCACCATATCATATTTGCTAACACTTGTTACATTTTTGAAAACTTGGCTTAAATCCTAAATTATGCATGGTTTCATTTGGGTTTTCTATTGTTTAAGAAAAAAAGAAAAGAAAAGAAAAAGGATAAAGAAATGGGTATGGGCAAAAGAGAGAAGAGAGAGAGAGGTAAGGGGTCATTTGACCATGGCTCTTATTTGTTTTCCCTTCATTTTTCTTCATCATTCTCACCTCCTCCTCTCACCATGGCTGCCCTCCTCCTTCCACCACCCACACCACCTCACTTCACCCCTAAAAACACCTAAAAACACCTCACTAGTTTCATTAAAAAGGTGCACAAGCTCACTACAAGCATGGGGAACTAAGAAAGTTTGGATTTTTAAGACTTGGGGCAACTCAAGAAAATTCTTGAGTTGCCAAATGAGGTATTTCCTCCACTATTAAAATAGTAATTTATTCCCTTTAGCATCTATATTAGTTTAGAAGTGTTTAGCGAGGTTTTGTGACATTTGAAAATTCCAAGATGAGGGTTAGGGTCTTCTATGAGTTGGGATGGTGTAATTGAGATGTATTAGTGACTACAAACACCCTTTGGTGTTGAAAATTAGCCCAAACAAGAACTAGAACGCCAAACTTGAATTTTAGATATTGAAATGTCGGTTTGTGAATAAATAGTGGGTGTAGAGAATCTGGAGTGATCTGGAGACTTTACTAGAAAAACTAGCAACACCACTAAACTGATGGACCACTAGGAGGCCCCTCTATGAACACGAACCCAATACCTGCACATTTGGCCGAGCTCGCCGGATTAGGGGCATTCTCACCGGGTCACTAGTGGGTAGGGGTGTTAAGGTTTCTTCTGTAGCTCATATACCCTATACACTACCCCCTGTATTGTTTATTTTGCTTGATTTTACCTGAACCAAAATCTGGAACCGGTTTTCTAAGTTGCTGCTTAATGTTTTGTGACTTTAGTGATTTGAAACTTTGGAATTTGGGTTTTATCTCGATCAATTGGCATTTTTACGCCGATATCGAGGGTTATTTAGTTCTTTTGTATGAGTAGGCCATAGGTTTTAACCTATGTGTGATTCGCGTGTCGTTTTGGTTTTGAATTGGACGTTTTAATGCGATACGATATATGTGATATGTAGGTACCCTCACGTGGACTTCGGACGATGAAGAAGAGGATGGAGATATCGACTTCGGCAGGTAAGGATCAATGTGAGTAGATATATATCTACGGGGGATGTCGGGTGGATGGCGTATAGCACCCCCGCAGTTCGTAGTGTACCATTGATATATTATATATATATATTATGTGTAGTGTGATACATGGATAACTAGCAAGAACGGCTTAGGAAATCAATGATTAGTTTTAGCGTATTCGGAAGATAGCGTTTTAATTTAGTTTCTCTAGTTGCGAAACCTTAGAGTAAAAGTGAACACACGCACACACGTGACATGGTATTGGGTGTATATGTTTATATGTATATATATATATACAGGTGGATGCGTTAGTACATATATATATACATATACGTATACACGTATGATGAGGATAGTATATGATACTTGGAGATGAGTCGATGTGATTGGGCATGATGCCGTGAGATCGGTGATGTGAATTGGGTCATGTTATGATATACTACATGATAGTATAGTGGGTCGATGGGCGATGTGTTTTATTCTCATGTGGATATATGTTTGGTGGTATCGGAATGTACTAGACTGTTGATCAGTACCTCTAATTCAGGATATGTTGATAATGATACCAGTTAAATAGTGAGTTATATGTGATATTTGACTCGTACCCCGATTTGGGATGCCGTACGATGGAATTTAACCGTACGATGTATAATGATGATGACTGACCCGCATTCATGATTCGAGGATGTCGTATTATATATTGTATCGTATGTGACGCTTTTGAGGCGGGATTGCCGACTACTAGATATATCGGCTCAGACTTAGCTGGATTTCCTTACTCTTTCGAATAGTCTGTTAGTTTAGTCCTGTAGTTTATCAGGTAGATGTTAGACTAGGCTCGATTCATACTTATTTTTCAAACTAACGAATCATGAGTATTTTAAAAACAGGCCGAGGGATACTACGGATTTTCCGAAGGACGTACTTTTTCTTAAAAAACACCGTAGCCCCTATTTTCTAAACACCACGATTCGTGCTATTTCAAATGCCAAAACTGTATAACTCGTATATATAATGTATATCCTTTATTGTTGCGTTTACTATTCAATTTTCGTATATTCTTGCTGTTCGCATCGCATTGCATGCTTAATTGTATTTTCATTAGTTATTATGAACCCATGCTGTCAGGACTCCAGCACCATTACCGAAGATGCGTATGCTCTACGTACACCTACTTGCCGGCTCACACACATCATCATCGGTAATTTTCATGTCACGTACATATTAGAAAACACTACTTCATTGGTATAAATTGCTAGCTGATAGTTTCGACATAGTACTAGTGCGCTTGCTTTCATATGCTAGTTTAGACATTGCATTTATTTCTGTGATATTTCATGCATGTGTATATTCATTTGTCACACAATATTATGGGGCTTTATGCCGGTAATTCACTGTTTATTTACTCTCCAGATTTAGGATTTCGGATTTCCATGAGATTTCTGGATTTGGAAAAACCGCAAAGATTTTATAAACTCATTATCATTTTTAAAGATAGAAATTACGGTTTTCTCGTGATATGATGTGAGATGTGTCCACCATGAGTTTTCTCGGCTCTTGAGTGATATCATACACCCGATTCGAGAAGGAGGAGGAACCGTCTGCGGGTGCATGGTGGACCCGGTGCGGTACCCCGGGGCAAGATGTGTTAGGTCCACGTTACCTCTCCCGGTACTTTCGGGGTTGCGGAAACGGTAAAACAAAATTTTTTCTGAACATGGTAACATGGACCGTAAAAGCCGGATCTTTACTAAACAATACACTAGCATCCTAACTAGAGATTTATCTACTCGGTTAGGGGTTATACCTCAACTTGTACTCCTTCTCTCCTTATTGTTCTTCTCCTTGCTTGCTCCGAGGCTTGATCCGGACTGTGGTCACCTCCGCGGCCTCCTTGAGTCAAAGACGATCCACCCGAGAGATGTACACCGAGCTCCACCTCGAGCCGAGGTAACTAGGGCAAAGAGATTGCTAATCTAGAAGCCCTAGGTTGTGTAGAGGAGATGTATGGATGTGTTTGTCTTTGTGGGATCTTTTTCTCTCAACACATGAGATCAAAAGATGAGATCAAGAGGAGGAAGAATAAGGAGAAACTTAGCAACCATGGAGCTTTTCTTTTCCTTCTCACTTCAAGAGAGAGAATGAGAAGAGAATAATGAAAAGATTAAACCAAAAGAAATGAACCATGGTTCTAATAATACACAAAATCATCATTACTAATTCTATCATGATAGAAGTTGATGGCACATTGAATTGACTATTATCATAACACAAGAAATAAAAAGAAAATGAAAGAAGAGTGTGGATCTCTCTTGAAGGTCAATGGTCAACACGGTCAACGGGTCAACAAAGTCAAGAGAGATCCAAGTGGTCAAATGGTCAATGCAATTAGCCATCACAAATCTATCACTAAAAGGATTAGTAAACAATGTCTCCGGCTCATAACGGTTTTGACCAAACGAACTGTCAAAACCCTAATGAGTGTGCCATATTACGGTTTTGGCCGAACCAACTGCCAAAACCCTAATAGGGCACCTCCTCCTTCATCGCTCCTCAAAACTGTGCAAACACACCCGCATCCGCATTCCGTAGAATGCGAATGCACAGAAGACAAATCAAATCCATCTGTACAATACTAGGATCTGGCTTAAACCAAAGCCCACTAGTATTGCCTGCCCGAACACCACACGCACACAAGTGTACGTAAGTGATCGCAGCCCTGCCGTAAAACCATACGGCCTCTACACGTTTCGCTCAGTGCAGGGAAACTCTCTGTGTGGGACTCTAAAGACTCGACACTATGCTGGCAGTGCGTTTAACCACAGACCGCAAGCGGCACTAGCTGTACGTAACGGTCCCCAGGTAGATGTCGATAAGAAGGCCGATGAGGTACACCCATCCGAACTCCTACTGAGCCTGTATGTGACAATCTCCGTACAGTCCGATCTGTTCGTCTGATACATCGCATGGTGGGCCTAGGGGGCGGTAAACGTCAGTCCCCTAATAGCGGTACAAGTCGTGTCAGAGTGAAGCCCAGAACACCCTGAGATAACACTGGAAACCTACCAGTATATCTCGCTTGCCCTGGCCAGGGACTACTCGTGTAATGGCTCTCCTAGACACAGCGCGATGTCAACCCCCAATACCGGGAGAGACGAATCCTGTCTAACCGTCACTGCCTCCAAGTGCTTCGGGACTGCACCCAACTACTACCTGTTTGCACGACTCAGTAGAGCTGTGGTAGGGTAGTAATCAAAGAACAGTGGGAACACACTCGAGGCGAAGTGACAGTGTCAAGTCAGCGGACTAAGCTGTACTCATGTCACTTGGGAACTGATAACTGACGATAGGTATAATACAAACCATCAGTTCCCGACGAGTCCTGTCCAGTGTACTCGTAACCTAACGAGCACCCGCATACTATCTCAAGCACGACGTACTGACGGCTTTGGGACAGACCGTCTCCCACGCTGGGATGAGAAGCGCATACGCTAGTCTACTCCGGAGTATCGATGCCCTGTCTCGATAGTCCAACGACCAGGGACGTGTATAAGGATGTGCTTGTGGATTACCCAGCCCCCACGAGTGTGATCGTCATCACAACGCCGGTAATCAAGCAAAGATCCTAAGGGCTCTACTAATGCGTATAGGTGATACAATAAAGAAACACACATGTACACATTAAAGCAGAGACAAACCAAGTAGCATACTACTATATTGAGTAAGATTGTCTATACAACTGTGAATATCCCAAGCTTCCATCAAGTAATATACATACTAGTATGATACAGTAATGGCCTCTAGGGCATATACACTAACAATCTCCCACTTGCACTAAGGCCATGTACTGGCGTATCAAAGACCTATCATCTCGATCAGCCGCTCGAACTGAGTCTGGGGTAAGGTCTTCGTGAATGGATCCGCCGTGTTGTCTTTTGTGTCCACTCTCCGCACCTCAATCTCCTGGCGATCAATGATCTCCCTGATCAGGTGATACCGCCTTAAGATGTGCCTGGATTTCTGATGGGACCTCGGTTCCTTCGCTAAAGCTATAGCCCTATTGTTATCGCAATACAAAGGTATCGGGTCAACAATGGACGGAACCACCTGAAGTTCACTAATGAACTTCTTCATCCAGACCGCCTCTTTTGCGGCATCGCATGCATCAATGTATTCAGCCTTCATCGTCGAGTCTGCGATGGTATCCTGTTTGGAACTCCTCCAACATACCACCCCTCCGTTGAGGGTAAACACAAAACCCGAGACAGACTTGCTGTCATCTTTGTCACTCTGGAAGATTGAATCGGTAAAGGACTCGACCCTAAGGTCTCCATTACCGTAAACCAGGAACATCTCCTTAGTCCTTCTCAGGTACTTGAGAATGTTCTTCACTGCTGTCCAGTGGTCCTCACCTGGGTCTGACTGATACCGGCTTACCGCGCTCAGCGCGTAAGCTACATCTGGTCTTGTACATAGCATCGCATACATTATAGATCCTACCGCCGAAGCGTAGGGTATAGTGCTCATGCGAACCCTCTCCTCGTCAGTCTTAGGAGACATCTTCTTGGAGAGGGTAATTCCGTGCAATGCGGGTATGTTACCGCGCTTGGAACCCTCCATACTAAATCTCTTTAGTACGGTCTCTATATACCTGGACTGCGAAAGTCCCAGTAGTCTCTTGGATCTATCTCTATAGATCTTGATCCCCAGAATGTACGAGGCATCCCCCAGGTCTTTCATGGAGAACCTTTGTGACAAAAATAGCTTGACCGATTGTAGCATAGGAATATCATTTCCTATCAAAAGAATGTCGTCCACGTACAAGACTAGGAATACGACAGTTCGTCCTACAATCTTCTTATAAACACAGGGTTCATCTTCGTTCTTGATGAAATCAAATTCCTTGATTGCCTCATCAAAACAGATGTTCCAGCTCTGCGATGCCTGCTTTAATCCATAAATGGATTTAAGCAACTTACACACCTTTCCGCTGCTCCCACTGTCTACGAAACCTTCTGGCTGATCCATGTAAACGCACTCTTCCAAACAACCGTTTAGGAAAGCCGTTTTAACATCCATCTGCCAGATTTCATAGTCATGGAAGGCAGCAATGGCAAGTAGGATCCGAATGGATTTGAGCATAGCCACCGGAGAAAAAGTTTCGTCATAGTCCAAACCAGGTCTTTGACGAAAACCTTTTGCAACGAGTCTAGCCTTATAGGTTTCCACCTGCCCGTCTACACCAAGTTTCCTTTTATAGATCCATTTGCATCCAACGGGTTTTACCCCAGGTGGAGCAATATCCAAGGTCCACACTTTATTGGCGTACATAGACTCTATTTCGGATTGCATTGCTTCCTGCCACTTATCAGAGTCCCTACTGATAATGGCCTGCCTGAAACTGGTTGGGTCATCTTCTTCCAAGATGCAATCCTCTCGATCCCCGTCAATGAGAAAACCGTAGTATCTCTCGGGCGGACGAGAAATCCTACCAGATCTGCGGAGTGGCTGAGGTTCGTCTGGGGTTATTGAAGCCTGAGGTTCTGTCAAATTTTCAGTTTCAGTTTGTGGTCGCTAAATTTCTTCCAATTCTACCGTGCTCCCACTAATTTCTTTTGCAAGAAACTCCGTTTCTAAGAAAACGGCATGCTGAGCAACAAACACCTTCTGTTCCTCGGTGTGGTAGAATAGATATCCATAACCATTCTTTGGATATCCTACAAACTTACATAAAACTGACCGTGCCTCTAGTTTATCCGGTTTATGCGATTTAACATAAGCCGGACAACCCCATATCAAGATATGGCCTTTTTCCATTCCATATCTCGAATGGAGTCTTAGGCACTGATTTAGACGGAACATCATTCAATAGATATGCTGCTGTCAATAGCGCATGTCCCCAAAATGAAAGAGGCAACTCGGCATTACTCATCATGGAGCGAACCATATCCAGAAGGGTACGATTCCTCCTCTCCGATACACCGTTGTGCTGTGGTGTATAAGGAGGAGTAAGCTGAGAGAGAATACCATTCTCTTTTAAGTAATCTAGGAATTCCGTGCTTAAGTACTCCCCTCCTCTATCAGACCGGAGGATCTTGATACTTTTGCCAGTCTGGTTCTCTACTTCGTTTCTGAATTCCTTGAATTTCTCAAAAGCTTCAGATTTGTGTTTCATCAGATACACATATCCGAATCTAGAGAGATCGTCAGTGAATGTGATGAAGTATGAGAACCCACCCCTTGCATGTATAGACATCGGACCACATACATCACTATGTACGAGTCCCAAGAGCTCTGCTACTCTTTCTCCATATCCGGTGAACGGAGATTTGGTCATCTTCCCTTTGAGACAAGACTGACAAGTTTCATAAGATGAAAACTCGAACGCATCCAAGAGTCCATCTTTATGCAACTTACTCAGTCTTTTCTCTCCGATATGACCAAGTCTACAATGCCACAAGTAGGATTCATTCATATCTGAATTCTTCCTCTTGCGTGTGTTTTGTACATTGAGAACTGTATTCTGATTTAGAACGTAGATACCATTACACAGTGTACCTTCTGCAACCAGTACCTTATGAAGGTAAATGTTCATGATATTTCTATCAAGAACAAAGTTATATCCATCTTTATCGAGTAAAGAAACTGATAAACCATGGAAGGTACATAGTAGCGATCGTTCAAAATCATAGTCTTGCCATTTAGCAATACTAGGTGATATTCACCGACGGCTGCCGCATTAACTTGTGCTCCGTTCACTACTCTGAGCGACATATCACCCGGTGCAACTTTCCTACTTTTTCTCAGTCCCTGCAATAAATTACAGATATGAGATCCTGATCCGGTATCAAGTACCCAGGAGGTAGGGCTGACCGTAAAACAGTTCTCAATTACAAGAACACCTGAAATAGATGCAAAACCATGCTTCTTCTTCAACTGGGTATCCTGGGAATCCATACAATCCCCTTTCCCTTGCTCATACTTATGACTGTTGTCACAAGTTAGAGCTGAACCAACGTTCCCCAGCCCCGAATAAGAATTCGGATCGGTCAAGCGATACATTTTATTATCTTGATTAGGGCGTGAAATGGTGGCTACCTGGAGAGAGAGAAAAGAAAACACTCAGCGTGCGCTCTTGCAAGTTTAGATTGGTTTTTAATTTATCTAAACAGGATGGCTCCCACTGTCTCTCGAATCCCTCCTCAAACCATAAAGGAAGAATTAGTCGGGATCAATCTCACCGTATAATACTTGCTTAACCGTTCGGCCAGGCCAGTGTCGGTACTTCGAGGGAGGTTTTCCAACGCTTTCGCGAAGTTCCTTAATTAAGTAACCTCTTTTCCCTGTGGGCGTAGCCCCGCTAACACCTTTCTAGACACCTACTTGGTTTATAGCATTGATCGTTAAGCGAGAAAGTTCCTGAGGAGTAGCATATACTCACAGTAGGATCGGGATCCAAATATTATCGCGTGACAAAACTGAAGGAATCCTACCAGAATCATCACACCCCAAATGGTATGCAACACTAGCAAGTTTCAGTACTTTTGAAACTCCCGATGTGGTTTTTGCCCCTAACGGTTTATGACCTTGACTAGGTCAACAAGCCACAAACTGTTAGTCAAGTTCTACCCGTCATTATCCTGACTGCATTAGACCCACCCGTACGTGCCCATGACTAGGTCAACAAGGCCGCATGACTGTCCTAACCAGTCACATTTGCAATCCACAGAATAATATCATTCAGCTACCGTTCACTACGCCTTGACTAGGTCAACAAACGCAGCACGAATACTAAATAATATTAATCCGAAACGACGGAGGGCTACGACTGGGTTTTCGGCGAAAAACCCGTTAACGTAATGAACTTGATATCGTTGATGGAACGTGATTGCCTTTTGAAAATATAGTGGCGAAAACTTTTGCTAAAGAGGTCACTCCCTGTGAAGGGATCTCGGCTCTTTCCTCGTCGAATGAGGTGCAGGATATTCCAAACTGAATAACTCGATGCAAAGCAAGAATAATCGACTATAATGAAGTTATCATCCTGACGCAAACTTTTTGTCCTAGGGGTCACTCCCGATGAGGGGATCTCAGCCCTTGCCTCGTCGAATGAGGTGCTGGGCATTCATTGTTAGTGTATATGCCCTAGAGGCCATTACTGTATCATACTAGTATGTATATTACTTGATGGAAGCTTGGGATATTCACAGTTGTATATACAATCTTGCTCGAAATGGTAGTATGCTTCTTGGTTTGTCTCTACTTCAATATGTTCATGTGTTTCTTTTTGCATATCGCTTATATACATATTAGTAGAGCCCTTAGGATCTTTGCTTGATTACCAGCGTTGTGATGGCGCTCACACTCATGGGGGCTGGGTAATCCATAAGCACATCCTTATACAGGTCCCTGGTCGTTGGACTATCGAGACAGGGCATCGATATTCCGGAGTAGACTAGCGTATGCGCTTCTCATCCCAGCGTGGGAGACGGTCTGTCCCACAGCCGTCAGTACGTCGTGCTTGAGATAGTATGCGGGTGCTCGTTAGGTTACGAGTACACTGGACAGGACTCATCGGGAACTGTTGGTTGGTATTATACCTATCGTCAGTTATCAGTTCCCAGGTGACATGAGTACAGCTTAGTCCGCTGACTTGACACTGTCACTTCGCCTCGAGTGTGTTCCCACTGCACTTTGATTACTACCCTACCACGGCTCAAAGGAGTCGTGCAAACAGGTAGTTTTTGGGTGCAAACAGGTAGTTTTTAGGTGCAGTCCCGAAGCACTTGGAGGCAGTGACGGTTAGACAGGATTCGTCTCTCCCGGTATTGGGGGTTGACATCGCGCTGTGTCCAGGAGAGCCATTACACGAGTAGTCCCTGGCCAGGGCAAGCGAGATATACTGGTTGGTTTCCAGTGTTATCTCAGAGTGTTCTGGGCTACACTCCGACACGACTTGTACCGCTATTAGGGGACTGACGTTCACCGCCCCCTAGGCCCGCCATGCAATGTATCAGACGAACAGACCGGACAGTACGGAGACTGTCACATACAGGCTCAGTAGGAGTTCAGATGGGGTTCACCTCGTCAGTATTCTTATCGGCATCTACCTGGGGACCGTTACGTACAGCTAGTGCCGCTTGCGGTAGGTGGTTAAACCCACTGCCAGCGTAGTGTCGAGTCTTTAGAGTCCCACACAGGGAGCTATTCGCCTTTAGGCAAAATGAGTAGAGGTCGCATGGTTTTGCGACAGGGTTCGTTCACATCCACACACTTGTGCACGTTTGCTGTCCGGACAGCTTATACTAGCGGGCTTTGGTTTAAGCCAGATCCTAGCATAGATTTGGGATTGGTTTTTTCTCATTGTATTCGTGTTCCTCGGATCACGAATACGGGTGCGTATGCACAGTTACTTGAGACAGAGGGAGAGGACTTTGATTAGGGTTAATGACTATTGTCATTTTATTAACCCTAATGCTTATGTGTGTATTATGGTTAATTGATATTAGTTTAATATAATTGTGCACGGTTATGGTTGTTGACCATTTGACCTCCTTGACTTGTTGACCTAGGTTGACACTTTGACCATCATCATTTCATTTGGAAGATGCTCTTTGATCCTTGCAAATTGCATTAAAAATGAAATGATAATGGTCATGTCTTGATTAACCATGACAATTATCTAGCTAATTATCTAATTACAATAATTCACACATATATGAGAGAATGCTTCATATTTTCTCTCATTCTATTATTGACTTTCTCTCTCTTGTTCTTTCTCTCCCTCAAGCTCTTCCCTCTCATGTGTTGAGAAACACTTGAGCTTGAGAAGAACCTCTTCTTGAAAATCTCTACTCTCATCTAGGGTTCTAGAATTAGCACTTCTTGCACCCTAGTTACTTCTAGCTTGGAGTTGAAGCCAAAGGTTGAGGCTTTCGGGTGGATCTTTCTTCGACGTGAGAAGACGACAAAGGTGACCTCTTTACACTACTCCAAGGAGCAAGGAGAGAAGGACATAAAGCCCTAGGTATAACCTTTCTAACACTTAGCTAGTTTCTAGTTAGCTTTAGCTTGTTTTTGTTTAGCAAAGATCCTTCTTTGTCTAGTCCATGTTGCCTAAGTTGATAAAAATTTGATTTTTATTCCGTTTTCCGCCTCCCCGTAAGTACCGGGGTGGGCAACGTGGACTTACAGTGGTATCAGAGCCTAACTAAACATAAACTAGCTAGGTAGTAAAGTGTATGGAAGTTCGAATCGGAAAAATCGCAAAACCGAGTTTTCAAAAACCCAAGTTTCTGATAAATTTTTTCCTGCTCAAAATAAAATTTATCATACTCCAAAAATCGTCTCAGGGTTTTGTGAAGAAAGCCACCAAACCCGGTCCAGTGAATCGACCAAAGCGCCGCGGTTCCGCGGCAATAGCAAGCTATTGCCGCGCAACCGCGGCCTAGTTGGCTCGTCTCTGGGTCGAGTTTGGTGCAGTGTTCTTCTGGCATGGTTTTGGGATTTTTAAGATGGTTTATATGTGCCCAGATTTTCCAGAATAGAAATTTATTTTTGGGGGCCTATAAATCCGTATTTTTTTTCGAACTTCACTACACTTTGACTATAAGGGTTATATCTGTGATGTTTATATGTATTGAACGTCGGCTAATCGCTATATGTCGATTAGTCGGGGTTATACATATCTGTGATCTGTGTTTGATGATGGTATGTGTATATGAATGTGTTGGATTGTCGCGGGTGAATAGCCGGGGTGGATGCGAGATGAGTGTTTCTTTTTCTTTCATTCATTGTAATATGTAAATTGATGTATTATTATTTGTATGGCCGCGCAACCGGGTCGGGGTTGTAGCCGTCATTGTATAATTCTTTTTACTGTTTTTGCTCCTAGGATAGACCCATGGAGGGGGTGCACAAACTACCGGGTATCTCGAAGTGCCGAGTGGCCTACTCACGGTGGTGAGGGAGGTTGCTTCGCTTCGAGTACTTGGCGGGTAGTTTGCCGCACCCATAGGGTTCTTGGTGTTGGATATATGTATGCCCTAGAGGCCATTATGTGATAGTGGATGTATCTATACATGTATATATATTCAGTATGCATTCTTGCTCGACATGATAGTATGCTATCTGGTTCTTCTTTATCTGACATGTTGATTTGATCATGCTTATTATTCACTCATACATGCTGATAAAGCCCTGAGGATATTGGCTTGACTGCTCTGATTATGATGAAGATCATACTAGTGGGACATCTGTAGTCTATAAGCATATCCTGGAAAGTCCCTAGTCGTAGGTATATCGAGACGGGGCATTGATATACCAGAGTAGACTAGCGTATATGATACTAGACCCATACGATGGGCGATGAATGTTCCCACATTCATCGATGTTTGACATCAAGATCATATACGGGTGCTCAGTGGTGACTGGGTACACTGGACGGACTCACCGAGAACTCCTTTATGCAATTATATCTATCGTCGGATAGCAGTTCTCAGGTGACACTGGTACAGGTTAGTCTCTAGACCCGAGATCGTCATGGAGTCTTGTGTGTTCTCCCACTGTACTTTGATTGCCACCTTACCACGGCTCTACTGAGTCGTGCAAACAGGTGGCCGTTGGGTACAGTCCCGAGACACACGAAGGCAATGAGCGATAGGAGGGGTTTCGTCTCTCCCGGTATTGGGAGTTGATGCTGTACTGTGCCCGACTGGTTATATCAGTAAGTCCCTGGCCAGGGCTGCTGAGAATTGCTGATAAGTGTTATCAGTAGTTTCTCGATCTGTTATAGACCATTCACCAGCAAGACTTATTGAGTTATCAGGGTCGACATGACCATCCCTAGGCTCGATATGCAGCATATCTGACGAAGAGACCGGACTGTACGGTAGTGTTGCCGGTTGGCTCGACGGGAGTTGTAGCAGGTTCGCTTGTTTTCTTCTGATCGCTCAATACCCGGGTGGCCGTTACGTTTAGCTGACCGCTTGCGGCTTGAGGGTACCTGATATGATCATCACCCTCTGCCGGCGTATTGACGAGTCTTAGAGTCCCACAAAGGAGTTACCCAGTCCAGACGAAATGTTGTGGTGCGCGTATGCGATATGCGCATGCACCCGATTATATTGCGCGTATAGGATACCGAACATTGATCGGGCGGCTTGCTTTTGGTGGGGTCATATGTGATATGGCCGGATTGATGAATCAAGTGTTGATTTATCATTTAACCATTGGTTTTCTCACTTAAAACCTTTCTAGTATATGATGGATGTATGCATGCATGCATGTGTTTCTTTCTTTCATTCTAGTTTCATGCACATGTGGATGTGCATACATGCATACATACATACACCCATCTATCATGGTTGTTAGCACATGGAAATGGTGGTAATATAAGACTCACACCATGGATTAAATGATGGATTATTATTTGATTTTATGTTTAAAACCAAAATTGAAAAGAAAAGGATAATCTTCACTAGCTTCTACATTCTTCTTCTAACCTAACCAAGCTCACCTACCTCTAACCTTGAGTTATCCATCTCTTTATCATTTAAAACTCAAGTTAAATTATGTCTCCATCACTTAACCATGGTTGGTCATGACAAGAAATAAAATATATATAGATATATTTCATTTCTTTTCAAGGTTATCTAATTAACCCTTGTTAAAAGAAAGCCTCCATCTTCATCCTCCTTCTTCCTTTTGCTCTCTAGTTTTTTCTAGTGAGTAATACACACTTAAAGAAAGGTTTTTGAAGTGAGATTCTAAACCACAACTCCATTCTACACAAGTTTAGCCGACTTGTTTAGAGTGTTCTTTTCGGTTTTACGAAGTTGCGAGCTTGGACGGAGAACTCCGTGGTGGATCGTCGTGGACGCGAGAGGACTTCAAGAGGACCTCCATTCAACACCCAAGACACCAAGGAGTCCAGCCATAGGGAGCTACAAAGGTTGTAGTCTCGAAACCCTAACTTTATAAGTCTTTAGTTTCGAAACCCTAATTTTCTAGGATCGATTCCTTTGCATGCTTGTTTAGCACCATCAAAATTAAAACTTTAAGGCATGTGATGTTTCAAAACTCTTCATAAGGTGCTAGACAAGCCTTACATTGGTATCAGAGCCGACCTAGAACATTAGGCGACCTTTTTACAAAGTTAAAACTCCGATCGAACCGAAATACGGCATTTTAGAGTGCTCTCTGGAAATTTTCTAAAATTTGACATTTTTCAGAATTAAAAATATGTAAAAAATTCAGCAGGTAAAAATAAGGATTACGGTACAAAATTTATTCCATGAACAGTAATTGTTGCCGCGGAAACGCGGCCTAAGCTTGCTTAGGCCGCGGTTCCGCGGCCGTATACATCAATTCATGGATAATTTTTTTACAGTAATTCTGGAATCTGCTTGTATATTTTTTTGGGTATTTTTAATCTTTATTTAGTTTTGAAAAATTCTGGAGATAGTTTTGGACTCGTCGATTCGATCGGAATTTTGATTTCGTGGCTTTTCCGGGTAAAGTAGAAAGTATTGAAGTGTTTGAACGAGTATCATTTGCTCACTATTCACGGGGTTTAAATACTTTGGAGATACGTGCAAGTCTTTTTGTGGTGGACCTTCTAGAAGACAACAAACCTTAACTCGATTATATGACCGTCTTGACCTGCCCTTTGAACCTTAGGGTTTGGGGCAGTACGGCGTGCCACATGTGAGGCGTTGGCTTGACCCTTCTACGGCTGGACCGCTACTACTGTGTCACACTCCGGATTTTTGAACCCTGCTCAAGTGTTGAGCTTTAGTGAATCTTGGGTACTTGATCGTTCGTTCGAAAACTTTAATACTGTCTGTTTATCTGGAATGTGATACAATATGTGGAATTCATATAGTTTAGGCATGAAATACGAAATATGTGATATTTCGCATTTATGATGTCTAAAGAGAATGTGGATTCAAAATATTGTAGTTTTACACTTTCTTTTCTGTGACCGTAAGTGTAGTATGTACGATATCGCCGGTTTCGTTGCTATACATCAACGACAATTGGGGTATGCATACTTACTTACGTTGATGATATGAGATATTATGTGTTGCTGAGATATGATGTGCAGGATTGTCGCGATTGAATAGCCGGGGGTTTTTTTTATGTGAGATGAGAGTTTTATATTTTCATTCATGTAAATTCAAATGTAATGTAATATTCTTTTATTTGGGGCACTCCCGGGTTGAGGTTGTGTCACTAGTGTTGTATATTATTAACTTTTCCGTATTAGGATGGACCCAAGGAGGGGAGCACAGGTGACCGGGTTCTGGGGTTCAGTGGGAGGCCATCTCGAGGAGTCGAGACCGGGTCTCCTAAACTCCAGAATTGGTAGGGTCATTTGCCGCTCTCGTAGGGGTCCAGGGTGTGGGCTTGGCTATTCATCGCGACTGTGGAATCCGTATTTTCTATTCTGGCTAAATACTAAATACGGACGTCCTAGTATATCCCACGTTATATCTATATTTCTGCTGCCTGTGTTCTGTGATATCTGAGACGAATGACATATTATATATATGATATATAGTAGACGTTGCTTATGTTTTACATCCGCGCTAGTCCCGTCCCGGTATGCCGTTAGTTAAGTAACCTAACGGTGCATAACGGAACATTGCGGCGAATGCGGATGGCATAAGCGTACGTGTTATTTTCGTTTCTTTTCTGTGATTGGCTTAAGGACTTAAATGATGGGATTACATTAATGTGATTAATGTAAAGAAAATAAACCTAAAAATATGTTGTAGAATCGGATTTGAAAAACCACTCGGTTTTTTATGAAAAAGCTATATTTCAAAACTGCGGAGTTTAAGCCACTCCTTTTGAAAACCATTTAATTCTACAACGATATCAAGTTCAAAGCGTTAAAGATTTTCTTAAAAATCATCCGCAACCCTCCGTCATTTTAGGAAGTAGTGTACTTAGTATTCGTACTACGTTTGTTGACTATAGTTAAGGCGTAGTGTACGGTAGCTAAGTGATGTCTTCCTATATTGCATATGATGCAGATTAATTAGGACATTCTTATTACTTTGTTGACCTTAGTTAAGGGTCATATGAGTGAGTCTAATTAATCAAGAAATGACGGGTAGAACTTGACTGGTACTTATGATTTGTTGACCTTAGTTAAGGTCATAAGTGCCAGGGGTAAAAACCACATCGGGAATTTCAATAGTTGAAATTTGCAATGAGATTGCATACCTTCCATGTGATGGTTAGATCCCGAACCCACTGTGGGCAATAGTTTCTCCTAGGAGAGTTTTACAATTTACAATTAGCTAACTCATTAGGTGTCTAGAAAGGTGTTAACGGGGCTCCGCCTCTGGGAAAACGAGGTTTACTCTAATTAGGTCCGTGCGAAAGCACGGGGAACCTCCCTCAAGTACCGACACTGGCCTGGCTGAACGGTTAGCGAAGTTGTAGACTGTAATTAATCCTGGCTAGTTTTTCTTTTTAAGGTTTGAAAGAAAAACTCGATAAAAGCAGTGGGAAACATCGATTAGACATGATAATACCAATCTGATCTATGCAAGAGCTTTCGCTGAGTGTATTCTTTTCTCTCTCTTAATGGCAGATACCTATGACTGGACTCAAGCTTTTACTAGATAAAAACAAACTGAATGGGACCAACTATAAAGACTGGCTGAGGAATCTGAAAATCGCCTTGACTTATGATAAAGTATCATATGTCCTCACGGCTTCAGCCCCGCCCGTCCCCGGTCCAAAATCCTCAGTTGCGGACATTGAAGTCCGCAAGACATGGGACGCTGACTGTGCCACGGCCACATGCCTCGCGTTTGCATCGATGGATAACACACATCAAAAGTAGCACGAGGACATGGACATTCACGGTATATTACTCCATACAAAGGAGTTGTATGGGGAGCAATCCCGCGTATTACGATACGAAGCATCAAAGAAATTGTTTCAGATGTGAATGGCCCCTGGCACACCAGTATGAGACCATGTTCTGAAGATGATAGCTCTTATAGAAAAGCTTGAGAACCTTGGATGGACGATGGACAATGAACAATATATAGATATTATTCTGCAGTCCTTCCCCTCTACCTTTGCTCAGTTCATAGTGAACTTCAACATGCATGGCATGGAGAAGGACCTTCCTGAACTCCTTAATATGTTAAGGAGTGCAGAGAGCACTATGAAGTTAGCAAAAACTCCCGTTATGACTATTGGACAGTCTTCCTCTTCTCGCCCGAAAGCCAAGGCCAAGGGAAAGAAAAAGAAGAAACCCACTAATCCAAGGGCGGAGTTAAAAAGGTGAAGGGAAAGGAAAAGTCCAAGGCTGGAGACTTGGGGAAGGGCGAATGTTTTCACTGCCATAAGACAGGACATTGGAAGCGCAACTGCACGGAGTACTTAAGTCTCAAGAAGAAGCATGGGGATGCTTCTGCTTCAGGCGCGTTTGTGACTGAAAACTGTTTTTCTATAAACTCTGCTTCCTGGGTATTGGATACCGGTTCAGGTTCTCACATTTGCAATTCTATGCAGGGGCTGAGAAATAGCAAGGTTTTGAAGACAGGTGACCATACTCTCCGCGTTGGAAATGGTTCCAATGTACATACAGTCGCAGTGGGAGAGTATCACTTGGGGTTGCCATCTGGATGTATTTTGGTTTTGAATCCATGTTATTTTGTACCAAGTATGCTTTGTAATATAATATCCGTTTCTTTGTTAGACAATGAAGGATATAATTTTGTATTGCAGAACAATGTTATGAACATTAACCTAAATCAAATGTTGGTTGGGTATGGTACGCTTAACAACGGAATATATGTCCTAAATCAACACACAGTTTTCAGTATACAACACACTAATAAAAGAAAACTTTCAGAATTAAATGAAGCTTTTCTTTGGCACTGTAGACTTGGTCATATTAACGAAACAAGACTAAACAAGTTACACAAAGATGGATATTTAAATTCTTTTGAATATAAATCTTATGCGACTTGCCAATCTTGTATCAAGGGTAAAATGACCAAAATTCCATTTACCGGACACGGAGAAAGAGCTACTCAGCTCCTGGGCCTCATACATAGTGATGTATGTAGGCCTATGTCTACACAGGCTAGAGGCGGTTTTTCATACTTCATTACATTCACTGACGATTTCTCAAGATTCGGTCATGTATTTTTATTAAAACACAAGTCCGAACCTTTCGAGAAATTCATTGAATATAAACAAGAAGTAGAAAAACAAACCGGCTTGAGTATCAAGATGCTTTGATCAGATCGAGGTGGTGAGTATCTCAGTGCAGAATTTGCAAACTTCTTAAAAAAGAATGGGATTCTCTCTCAGCTCACTCCTCCTTACACACCACAGCACAACGGTGTGTCAGAACGAAGGAATAGGACCCTATTAGATATGGTCCGGTCCATGATGAGTGACGCTGAGTTACCCGTCTCGTTTTGGGGGCATGCATTGGAGACTGCAGCATTTCTGCTAAACAGGGTTCCAACCAAAACCGTGTCCACCACACCATATGAGATATGGCATGGGAAGAGACCATCTCTTAAAAGAATTAAGATTTGGGATTGCCCGGCCTATGTTAAAAAGCAGAATCCGGACAAACTCGAGACACGGTCAGTCATGTGTAACTTTGTAGGATATCCAAAGAATTCTTATGGAATCTATTCTACCACAAAGAGGAACAAAAAGTGTTCGTTTCTTAGTATGCCACATTCTTAGAAAAAGAGTTTTTCACAGATAAAGATGATGGCAAGGTGGTAGATCTAGAAGAGGTTCTAGAGACACAAACTACAAATGACGATTTGGTTGAACCGGCTGTTGCAGCAGAAACTGAAGAACCTCGGCCACTCCGTAGGTCTGGTAGGACTTCTCGCCCACCGGAAAGGTACTACGGTTTCCTCATTGATGGTAACGGAGAAGATTGCATCATGGATGATGATGATCCTACCAGTTTTCAGCAAGCTATCACGAGTAAAGACTCTGTGAAGTGGCTGGATGCCATGAGATCCGAAATGGAGTCTATGTACACCAACAAAGTATGGACTTTGGACGTTGTGCCCCCTGGGGTAAAACCTGTGGGGGTGCAAATGGATCTTTAAAAGAAAGATTGGTGTAGATAGGCAGGTAGAGACCTATAAGGCAAGACTTGTGGCGAAGGGTTTTCGTCAAAGACCAGGTTTGGACTATGACGAGACTTTTTCTCCCGTAGCCATGCTTAAATCCATTCGGATCCTACTTGCTATTGCTGCTCACTACGACTATGAAATCTGGCAGATGGACGTTAAAACTGCATTTCTAAATGGAAATTTAGAAGAATGCGTTTATATGGATCAGCCAGAGGGCTTCATTGACAGTGGGAGCAGCGGGAAAGCATGTAAATTGCTTAAATCCATATATGGGTTAAAGCAGGCATCACGGAGTTGGAACATCTGTTTCGATGATGTCATCAAAGAGTTTGATTTCATCAAAAATCCAGATGAACCTTGTGTTTATAAAAAGGCTGTAGGGAGAGCTGTCACATTCCTCGTATTGTACGTGGACGACATTCTTCTGATAGGAAATGATATTCCTATGCTACAGTCGGTCAAATCTTTCTTATCACTGAGGTTCTCCATGAAGGACCTGGGTGATGCCACATACATTCTGGGCATAAGGATCTATAGGGATAGATCTAAAAGGTTATTGGGATTGCCCCAAACCAGGTACATTGACACCATCCTAAAAAGGTTTAGTATGGAAGACTCCAAACGGGGTGCCTTACCCGCTTGCCATGGGGTCACTCTCTCCATGGATTCTTGCCCAAAGACCGATGAAGAAAGAGCTCGCATGAGTATTATACCCTATGCTTCGGCAGTAGGATCTATAATGTATGCGATGTTATGTACACGCCCAGATGTAGCTTATGCACTTAGTGTTGTAAGCAGGTATCAATCCAACCCAGGGGAGAATCACTGGACAGCTGTGAAGAATATTCTTAAGTACTTGCGAAGGACTAAAGGATTGTTCTTGGTGTATGGTAATGGAGATCTCCAAATGGAGGCCTTTACCGATTCGAGCTTCCAGAGCGATAAGGACGACAGCAAATCTATCTCTGGGTTTGTATTTACCCTCAATGGAGGGGCGGTGAATTGGAAGACTTCCAAACAAGATACCGTTGCAGACTCTATGATGGAAGCTGAGTATATTGCAGCAAATGATGCCGCCAAGGAAGCCTTCTGGATGAAGAAGTTCGTCTCGGAGCTAGGAGTAGTTCCAACCATTATTGATCCAATACCTCTGTATTGTGACAATAATGGGGCTATGGCGTTGGCCAAGGAGCCCAGATTCCATCAGCGGTCCAGACACATCCTGAGGCGTTTTCATTTGATCCGGGAGATTGTAGATCGCCGCGAGATCGAGATTAAGAGGGTAGACACAAAGAATAACGCCGCGGATCCATTCACCAAGGCCCTCCCTCAGCCGCAGCATGAGCGACTTTTTGAGATGTTGGGTATGAGATACGCCAATAATTGGCCTTAGTGCAAGTGGGAGATTGTTGGATATATGTATGCCCTAGAGGCCATTATGTGATAGTGGATGTATCTATACATGTATATATATTCAGTATGCATTCTTGCTCGACATGATAGTATGCTATCTGGTTCTTCTTTATCTGACATGTTGATTTGATCATGCTTATTATTCACTCATACATGATGATAAAGCCCTGAGGATATTGGCTTGACTGCTCTGATTATGATGAAGATCATACTAGTGGGACATCTGTAGTCTATAAGCATATCCTGGAAAGTCCCTAGTCGTAGGTATATCGAGACGGGGCATTGATATACCAGAGTAGACTAGCGTATATGATACTAGACCCATACGATGGGCGATGAATGTTCCCACATTCATCGATGTTTGACATCAAGATCATATATGGGTGCTCAGTGGTGACTGGGTACACTGGATGGACTCACCGAGAACTCCTATATGGAATTATATCTATCGTCGGATAGCAGTTCTCAGATGACACTGGTACAGGTTAGTCTCTAGACCCGAGATCGTCATGGAGTCTTGTGTGTTCTCCCACTGTACTTTGATTGCCACCCTACCACGGCTCTACTGAGTCGTGCAAACAGGTGGCCATTGGGTACAGTCCCGAGACACACGAAGGCAATGAGCGATAGGAGGGGTTTCGTCTCTCCCGGTATTGGGAGTTGATGTTGTACTGTGCCAGACTGGTTATATCAGTAAGTCCCTGGCCAGGGCTGCTGAGAATTGCTGATAAGTGTTATCAGTAGTTTCTCGATCTGTTATAGACCATTCACCGGCACGACTTATTGAGTTATTAGGGTCGACATGACCATCCCTAGGCTCGATATGCAGCATATCTGACGAAGAGACCGGACTGTACGGTAGTGTTGCCGGTTGGCTCGACGGGAGTTGTAGCAGGTTCGCTTGTTTTCTTCTGATCGCTCAATACCCGGATGGCCGTTACGTTTAGCTGACCGCTTGCGGCTTGAGGGTACCTGACATGATCATCACCCTCTGCCAACGTATTGACGAGTCTTAGAGTCCCACAAAGGAGTTACCCAGTCCAGACGAAACGTTGTGGTGCGCGTATGCGATATGCTCATGCACCCGATTATATTGCGCGTATAGGATACCGAACATTGATCGGGCGGCTTGCTTTTGGTGGGGTCATATGTGATATGGCCGGATTGATGAATCAAGTGTTGATTTATCATTTAACCATTAGTTTTCTCACTTAAAACCTTTCTAGTATATGATGGATGTATGCATGCATGCATGTGTTTCTTTCTTTCATTCTAGTTTCATGCACATGTGGATGTGCATACATGCATACATACATACACCCATCTATCATGGTTGTTAGCACATGGAAATGGTGGCAATATAAGACTCACACCATGGATTAAATGATGGATTATTATTTGATTTTATGTTTAAAACCAAAATTGAAAAGAAAAGGATAATCTTCACTAGCTTCTACATTCTTCTTCTAACCTAACCAAGCTCACCTACCTCTAACCTTGAGTTATCCTTCTCTTTATCATTTAAAACTCAAGTTAAATTATGTCTCCATCACTTAACCATGGTTGGTCATGACAAGAAATAAAATATATATAGATATATTTCATTTCTTTTCAAGGTTATTAAATTAACCCTTGTTAAAAGAAAGCCTCCATCTTCATCCTCCTTCTTCCTTTTGCTCTCTAGTTTTTTCTAGTGAGTAATACACACTTAAAGAAAGGTTTTTGAAGTGAGATTCTAAACCACAACTCCATTCTACACAAGTTTAGCCGACTTGTTTAGAGTGTTCTCTTCGGTTTTACGAAGTTGCGAGCTTGGACGGAGAACTCCGTGGTGGATCGTCGTGGACGCGAGAGGACTTCAAGAGGACCTCCATTCAACACCCAAGACACCAAGGAGTCCAGCCATAGGGAGCTACAAAGGTTGTAGTCTCGAAACCCTAACTTTATAAGTCTTTAGTTTCGAAACCCTAATTTTCTAGGATCGATTCCTTTGCATGCTTGTTTAGCACCATCAAAATTAAAACTTTAAGGCATGTGATGCTTCAAAACTCTTCATAGGATGCTAGACAAGCCTTACACTTGGGTGGGGTATTGGCTATTCACCGCGACCGTGTAATACGCTTTTCGTTGCAGGTTCGAACGGATTGCGGATTCCTAGTATATCCAATGTATTCATCTGTGATCTGTAATGTCTATCATTGCTATATATTTATATATTATAACTATTTAGGCGTTGCTTATGTTTTACAGCCGCGCTAGCCCAGCCCCCGCTCTGTCGTTAGTTAAGTAACCTAACGGGTGATGACGGGGCCCCGTGGCGAATGCGAATGGCATAAGCGTACGTCATATTTTGGTTGTTTTCTGCAATGGTAGGATTAAATGATGGGACGCATTAAAAGAACTAATGCAAGAAAATAAACCAAGTAAAAGTCGATTGGAACACTTTGAAAACCACTCGGTTCTTTTCAAAACTAAACTTTTAAACGCGGAGCTTGAACCACTCCTTTTAAAAGCTATCTCGTTCCATCGATTATATCAAGTTCACTACGTTCACGGTTTCGCCAAAACCATCCGTAGCCCTCCATCATTTCAGTTAAATATTCGGTAGTATTCAAGCTATGTATTTTGACCTCACGCCAAGGCATAGTGATTGGTAGCTGCCGGATATTTATCTGTTGCATAGATAGAATGCGTTGGTTTGAGACAGTCGTAATGCCATTTTGGCCTACGTCAAGGATAGGTACGGGTGGGTTCAAATTAACCGGGATAATGATGGGATGAACTTGACATGTGACTTATGACATTTTGACCTCACGCCAAGGTCAAAAGAGCATGGGGCAAAAATCCACATCGGGAGTTTCATAAGTACTGAAACTTGCTAGCACTGCATACCATTTGGAGTGTGATGATTCTGGTAGGATTCCTTCGGTTTTATCACGCAATGATATTTGGATCCCGATCCTACTGTGAGTATATGCTACTCCTCGGGAAAACTCTCGCTTAACGATCAATGCTATAAACCTAGTAGGTGTCTAGAAAGGTGTTAGCGGGGCTACGCCCACAGGGAAAAGAGGTTACTTAATTAAGGAATTTCGCGAAAGCGTTGGAAAACCTCCCTCGAAGTACCGACACTGGCCTGGCTGAACGGTTAAGCAAGTATTGTACGGTGAGATTGATCCCGACTAATCCTTTCTTTACGGTTTGGGAAGGGATTCAAGAGACAGTGGGAGCCATCCTGTTTAGACAAACTAAAAACCACTCTAAACTTGCAAGAGCATCATGCTAAAGTGTTTCTTTTCTCTCTCCTAATTGCAGCGACCATTCAACATGACCGGACTTAAGTTATTACTAGATAAAAACATATTGACAGGGCCAAACTACAAAGATTGGCTCAGGAATGTCAAGATGGCAATCACTTACGACAAGCTGGGGTATTTCCTTACCACCAAAGCTCCCCCTGTCACAGGTCCCAAAACCAGTGTCGCGGATAGAGAAATCCGTAAGACATGAGAAATAGATTGCGCGAAGGCCAAATGCCTCGTACTTGCCTCGATGGACAACGAACATCAGAGGAGGCACGAGAATATGGACCTAGAGTCCATATTTCTTCATACAAAAGAACTGTATGGAGAGCAGTCTCGTATCGCCAGATACGAAGTGTCGAAGAAGTTGTTTTCGGCAATGTTGGCCGTCGGATCATCGGTAGCGGAAAACGTGCTTAAGATGATTGGCTACATAGAGGAGCTCGTAGAACTTGGGATCACGTTGGAGAATGAGCACTATACGGACTTGATTCTCCAGTCCCTTCTTTCTACTTACGCCCAGTTCATCCTGAACTTCAACTTACAGGAAAAAGAAGTTGAACTTTCAGAGCTCCTCAACATGCTGAGGAGTGCAGAGGGCACCCTACAGAAAGGTAGGGAGACATCCACTTTGTTTGTAGGAGGATCTTCCACTTCTAGATCCAGGGCGAAAGCCAAGGGTAAGAAAAAGAAAGCCCCCGCCAAACCAAGAGGCGGTGTCAGTAAAGTGGATACGAAGGGAAAAGGAAAAGCAACAAAGGTAGCGGGAAAGCTGGTGGGGAAGGAAGAATACTTCTATTGTCCCAAAAGTGGTCACTGAAAACAGGATTGCAAGACTTGGAAGGCCAGAACACAGGATTTGAAGCGAGTTGCGGCTTCCGCTTCAGGTGTGTATGTTATTGAAAACTGTCTATCAATAAACTCTACATCCTGGGTATTGGATACCGGATCAGGATCTCATATCTGTAATTCTTTGCAGGCGTTGAGAAAGCGTAGAGTTTTGAAGGCAGGTGACATGACCCTCAGAGTTGCAAACGGTGCTAGCATGGATGCTGAGGCCGTGGGGGGCTATCACCTGGGATTGTCGGATGGACACTTTTTGGTTTTACTTAGTTGTTATTAAGTACCAAATGCAACCTGTAATATCATTTCTGTATCTTTATTATCTAAAGAAGGTTATGAATTTGCATTTGTAAGTAATGTAGTGAACATTCACCGTAATCAAGTTTTGATTGGTTCAGGTACATTGAACAACGGTATATACGTATTAAACTAACCACAGATTTTCAATGTCCAGAATACACACAAAAGAAAGTCTCCAGAAATCAATAAAACTTTCTTATGGCATTGTAGACTGGGTCATATCAATGAGAGAAGGTTGACTAAGTTACATGCAGAAGGATATTTGGATCCGTTCGAATATCAATCGTATGCAACTTGTCAATCCTGTCTCAAAGGAAAGATGACAAAGACTCCGTTCACTGGACACGGAGTAAGAGTGAGCGAGCTCTTGGGACTCGTACACAGCGACGTGTGCGGTCCAATGTCTACACATGCGCGAAGAGGTTATTCTTACTTCATTACTTTTACGGATGATTTCTCAATGTTCGGACATGTCTTCTTGATGAAGCATAAATTCGAAGCTTTTGAAAAGTTCCAGGAATATAAGAATGAAGTAGAAAAACAAACAGGCAAAAGTATCAAGGCACTGAGATCTGATCGAGGTGGTGAATACTTGAGTGCTGAGTTCCTGGGTTACTTAAAAGAGAATGGAATTCTCTCTCAGCTTACTCCTCCATACACTCCGCAACATAACGGTGTATCGGAGAGACGGAACCGAACCCTATTGGATATGGTACGGTCCATGATGAGTAACGCTGAGTTGCCGCGATCGTTCTGGGGATATGCGCTAGAAACAGCTGCATACCTTTTGAACCGAGTTCCCACTAAGACTGTGCCTACCACACCATATGAGTTATGGAGTGGGAAGAAACCCTATCTTCAATACTTGAAGATTTGGGGATGTCCAGCTTATGTCAAAAAGCAGCATGCGGACAAACTCGAGGCACGCTCAGTACTGTGCAAGTTTGTGGGATACTCAAAGAACTCCAGGGGGTATCTTTTCTATTACGCAGAGGAACAAAAAGTCCTTGTTTCTCGTAATTCCCATTTTCTGGAACACCAGTTCATAGAAAAAGAAATAAGTGGGAGCACAATAGAACTGGAAGAAATTCCAGAACCACAAGCTATTATTGAAAGCTTAGCAGAACCAGAGGGTTCAAAAGATCAAGACATTCCCACGCCACTCCGCAGGAGTAGTAGGCAGTCTCATCCGCCCGAGAGATACTACGGTTTTCTCATTGACGGGGATAGAGAGGATTTCATCATAGATTGTGATGAGCCTACTAGCTTCCAGCAAGCCATTCAGAGCGTCGACTCGGTAAAATGGCTGGATGCAATGCGGACCGAAATGGAGTCCATGTACACCAACAAAGTATGGACGTTGGACATTGCTCCAGATGGGGTAAAACCCGTAGGATGCAAGTGGATCTTCAAAAGGAAGATTGGTGTAGATGGACAGGTTGAGACCTATAAAGCTAGACTGGTTGCAAAGGGTTTTCGTCAAAGACCTGGTTTGGACTATGACGAAACCTTTTCTCCAGTAGCTATGCTGAAATCCATTCGGATCCTTCTTGCCATTGCTGCCTTCCACGATTATGAGATTTGGCAAATGGACGTAAAGACAGCTTTTCTAAATGGACATTTAGAGGAGTGTGTCTATATGGACCAGCCAGAGGGTTTCATTCAGAGTGGGAGCAGCGGAAAGGTGTGCAAGTTGCTTAAGTCCATTTATGGACTAAAGCAGGCATCGCGGAGTTGGAACATCTGTTTTAATGAGACGGTCAAGGAATTTGGCTTTATCAAAAATCCAGATGAACCATGCATCTATTGTAGATTTGTAGTGAGAACTGTAGTATTCCTCGTTTTATACGTGGATGACATTCTCTTAATAGGAAATGATATTCCTATGCTACAATCTGTCAAGGGGTTCTTGTCACACAGGTTCTCCATGAAAGACCTGGGTGATGCCTCATACATTCTGGGTATCCGGATCTACCGTGACAGATCCAAGAGGATATTAGGACTTTCGCAGTCCAGGTACATCGACACCATACTGAAGAGATTCAGTATGGAATATTCCAAGCGCGGTAATCTACCGGCTTGTCACGGGATGACCCTCTCCAAAGAGATGTCTCCCAAGACTGATTTGGAGAGGGATCGCATGTCTATTATACCCTACCCTTCTGCGGTAGACTCTATAATGTATGCGATGTTGTGTACCAGACCGGATGTAGCTTATGCACTGAGTGTAGTAAGCAAGTATCAGTCAAACCCTGGGGAGAAACATTGGATAGCAGTAAAGAACATTCTCAAGTACCTGAGAAGGACTAAGGAGATGTTCTTGGTGTATGGCGGAAAAGTCCTCCAGATTGAGGCCTTTGCTGACTCCAGCTTCCAGAGTGACAAGGATGATTCCAAGTCCATGTCGGGTTTTGTCTTCACCCTCAATGGAGGGGCGGTGTGTTGGAAGAGCTCCAAACAGGAAACCGTTGCTGACTCGACTATGGAAGCGGAATACATCGCTGCATCTGATGCCGCAAAAGAAGCTGTCTGGATGAGAAAGTTCTTGAAAGAACTTTAGGTGGTTCCGTCCATTGTTGACCCAATACCTCTGTATTGCGACAACAATGGGGCTATAGCTTTAGCGAAGGAACCCAGGTCCCATCAGAAATCCAGACACATCTTGAGGCGATATCACCTGATCAGGGAGATCGTGGATCTCCAGGAGATCGAGGTTCGGAGGGTTGCTTCAGAAGATAACACAGCAGATCCATTCACCAAGGCCTTACTCCAGACTCAGTTCGAGCGGCTGATCGAGATGATAGGTCTTCGATACGCCAGTACATGGCCTTAGTGCAAGTGGGAGATTGTTAGTGTATATGCCCTAGAGGCGATTACTGTATCATACTAGTATGTATATTACTTGATGGAAGCTTAGGATATTCACAGTTGTATATACAATCTTGCTCGAAATGGTAGTATGCTACTTGGTTTGTCTCTACTTCAATATGTGCATGTGTTTCTTTTTGCATATCGCTTATATACATATTAGTAGAGCCCTTAGGATCTTTGCTTGATTACCAGCGTTGTGATGGCGCTCACACTCATGGGGGCTGGGTAATCCATAAGCACATCCTTATACAGGTCACTGGTCGTTGGATTATCGAGACAGGGCATCGATACTCCGGAGTAGACTAGCGTATGCACTTCTCATCCCAGCGTGGGAGACGGTCTGTCCCACAGCCGTCAGTACGTCGTGCTTGAGATAGTATGCGGGTGCTCGTTAGGTTACGAGTACACTGGACAGGACTCGTCGGGAACTGTTGGTTGGTATTATACCTATCGTCAGTTATCAGTTCCCAGGTGACATGAGTACAGCTTAGTCCGCTGACTTGACACTGTCACTTCGCCTCGAGTGTGTTCCCACTGTACTTTGATTACTACCGTACCACGGCTCAAAGGAGTCGTGCAAACAGGTAGTTTTTGGGTGCAGTCCCGAAGCACTTGAAGGCAGTGACGGTTAGACAGGATTCGTCTCTCCCGGTATTGGGGGTTGACAACGCGCTGTGTCCAGGAGAGCCATTACACGAGTAGTCCCTGGCCAGGGCAAGCTGTTGGAGATAGTGCCCTCAGAGTCAATTATTGGGTCACAGGCACGTGATTGCAATGATTGAGGGAAGACCTATCCCGGTACGACAGTCTTACTCGAGATGATAGTATGCTATCTGGTTTACCTTTATCATCGTGTACTGCTTCAGGTGACCTGACAGGTCACTATTGCACGTTGATAGAGCCCCTAGGATTCTTGCTTGACCACCAGCAGTATGAGGGCGATCATATAAGTGGGAGCTGGGGTCTATAAGCACATCCTTAAAAGGTCCCTAGTCGTGGGAGTTTCGAGACAGGGCATCGATTCTCCAGAGTAGACTAGTGTATACAGTCGAGACCCCGACGAGGGGCGGTGGCCGGTCTCACAGGCCACTGGTGTCAGTTGGTTCACCTAAGATGTATACAAGTGCTCATTGGGGTATGAGTACACCGGACAGGACTCGCCTGGAACATGCTAGTTGGTCTTATACCTGACGTCAGATAGCAGTTCCCAGGTGACATGTGTACAGGTTAGTTCATCGACCTGGGGATCGTCATTTGTCTCGTGTGAGTTCCTACTGTGCTTTGATTACTACCCTACCACGGCTCAAAGGAGTCGTGCAAACAGGTTTTAGTTGGGTACAGTCCCGAGCCATATGGAGGCAGTGAGCGGATCTTCAGGGGTTCGTCTCTCCCGGTATTGGGGGTGAGGTCGCGCTGTGTCTAGGAGAGCCATTACACGAAGTCCTTGGCCAAAGCAGGAGATTTACTGGTAGGTATTCCAGTAGTATCTCAGGGTGTTCTAGGCTACACTCCGACACGACTTGTACCGCTTTTGGGGGTCTGACTTTTACCCACCCCCTAGGCCCGACATGCGATGCTCATAGACGAACGGACCGGACTGTACGGATATTGTCACTGACAGGCTCAGTAGGGTGTCAGGATGAGTTCGCTCATCGACGTTCCTTTTGGTCAATAGCTGGTGGCCCGTCACGTATTGGCTTATACCTCTGACGTGCTAGTGGTTAAATCCACAGCCATTGTATTGACGAGTCATTAGAGTCCACCACACTTTCAGTTACTCAAGCTTTCGGGCGAAACGCTGTAGAGGCCGTATGGAGATATGGCAGGGTCCGATCAGATATGTACGGTATTGCACGGATCAGGATCGGACGGATTTTACTAGCCGGCTTTGGTTTAAACCGGATCCTAGTATAGTACAGTGTAGATTTTGTCTCTTTGCATTTGTATCCGGACGGAATACAGATGCGGGTGTGTATACACGGTATGGGGGTTTTCCTGTAATTTATTACGGGACCGGTTTTCTGGAGTTGCCAGTTTGCATTCCGTTCCGGCCGGTTTTCCTTTGTTCTTTCCCGGCCGGACTTTTTCGATGGAGGGTGTTATTTGCAAGTTTGCAAATAACACATTGTGGAGGATTTTCTTGCAAATGTATTAATTTTGAAAGCATCTCTTGATACCATTCTTTTCTATCATCATCACTTGCTTTTTGTTGATTTGAGGTGATTAGTAGTTGATGTGAGTTTGTTATGATGATGTTTGGATATGGTCACCCTCTCTCTTTTCCTACACTCACCTCCCTCTTGCTTATGTATTCTTTCCTCCACCATTCTAACATAATAAGGTTTCATTTTGAAAAAAAGAGAAGAAGAAGTTTTTCATTCTTGAGAGTTTCATTCTTGATCTCATTTCATGCTAGAAAAATGCAAGCACCATTTTTCTTATCTTGATTCCTCCATCATCTTCAAAGGCAACAAACCCCAAATGAGACATAGCTTCAACCCTACACATTCTACAGCAAATCTTGGACGCGTCGGCCAGCCAACTTCGCGCCCGAGTTGCCTCGGTATTGAGGTGGGAGCCCGTAAAAGATGCAGGCGATGTGGTGCCCTTCCGGCAAGGAGGCCACGACCGGAGTTTCCGCACGAGATCGGGACGACGACGAGAAGACCGGAGGACTCGGATCACTCGGTATATCTCTTCCCATCTTGTTACTTTGCTAGATCTAGTTTAATGGCCCGATCCGGGGTTTAGTGCGCGGTGGTGCCGGTTTGCTAAGTTCGCAAAATTTAAGTTTATCACCGCTTCCGCATTTGGCCGTCGGATTGACGGCCGGGGCGCCGCCGTGCACTTACAGTGGTATCAGAGCCTCGCCATTAACTTCGTCTAGCTTTGTTTGATGTGTTTGCATTTCCGATCGACCAAAATTCCAAAAAAAAACCACATTTTCCTCACATCAGTTTTCTGTCGAAATTTTTTGAAGTCCAAATTTTTTTCAGGTTGTAGAAAACTGATGTACAAGAAGTTCTAAGAATTCTGGGAAAATTCGAGACATTGATCGCTCAGGAAGAGCGCGGAACCGCGGCAAAACCCCTCTTGGCGCCGCGGTTCCGCCGCAGGTTTGAGGGATCAATGCGTTAAAATTTTCCCGTGGGCTTGTGGGCTGAAAATAGGGGTTTTGGAATATTAAACTTGGGCCCAGAATTTCTGTGAGTGCTACAGTATTGCTTGGGGGCCCACTTGTTAATTTTTGATCGATCGGATATTTTAAACACATTATTTCACAGTATTTACATTATATCTGCGACCGTGAATGTCACTTGATCGGTAAATCCTGTCTAACTGCTATAGCCCGGTTAGACGGATTTGCGAACGTGACTTTCACGTTGATGTTCTGTGTTTTTGCTGTGATGTTGCGGATCGGTCGTGGGGGATAGCCTGGATGCAATGCTTGTACAGTTGTTGTTGTATTATGTACATTTGATATTGCGGGGCGAGCGTCCGACATGTGGACTGCCGTCACTGCCTGTTTGTATTATTCTTTTGGGGCACGACCTGGTTGCGGTCGATGTACCCGTTGTATGTATATTTTACTTTCTGTACTAGGATTGCCCCGCGGAGGGGTGCACGGATAGACGGGTTCTAGAGGGCAACAAGCCCGCATCTCATGGCATTGGGACGGAAGGGGCTTCACTCCAGGATTGGCGGGCTATTCGCCGCACTCGTAAGGGGTACAGGTTGACCCAGGAGGGATGCCCAAGTTACCGGATTCCGTGAAGTGCTGGGTGGTCCATTCACGGTGCTGAAGGGGGCTGCCTCGCTTCAGGTTTTGGCAGGTAACTTGCCGTGCCCGTAGGGGTCTAGGATTTCATTGCACAGGCTATCCACACGACCAGGGGAACGTCGGGTTTCAGTAGTGGCTCTGTGAAACCCGGGGATCCCAGATATCTGTATTGTTCTGTGATGCTGTACATTTCTGTGATGTTGCATTTCTTATCATGCCTTGAGCGAATATAATATATTGGTATATATATATTAGTAGATGTTGTATATGTTTTACATCCGCGCTAGTCCAGTCCCCGCTCTGTCGTTAGTTAGCTAACCTAACGGGTAATGACGGGACCCAGTGGCGAATGCGGATGGCATATACGTACATCAGTATATTTTCGTTCTTTGTGGTGTGATCAATTGATGGGACTGCGTTAATTCGGATCAATGCAAGTTAAAACAAACCTATTCTGATGTTGTCGGAACACTTTTCAAAAAGCTGTTATTGCAAGGACGTTCTCTTTTGTTTTGCATCGTGGTATTCAGTTGGAATATCCTGCTCCTCAGTCGACGAGGCAAGGGCCGAGATCCCTTCACCGGGAGTGACCCCTTGGACAGAAGTTTGCGTCAGGGCATTAACTTCACTATAGCCGATTACTTTTGCTTTGCATCGTGGTATTCATTTGGAATATCCTGCACCTCATTCTATGGGGAAAGAGCCGAGATCCCTTCACCGGGAGTGACCTCTTTAGTAAAGGTTTTCGTCACTATATTTTCTAAAAAGCTATCCGTTCCTTCAACGATATCAAGTTCATTACGTTAAAGGTTTTCGCTAGAAACCATTCGTAGCCCTCCGTCGTTTCATATGGGTAGTCAATAGTATTCAAGCTGTGTTTGTTGGCCAAAGTCAAGGCACAGTGTTTGGTAGCTGTTGGTTATTCATATGCAGCATAGATAGATGCGTTGGTTTGGAATAGTCGAACTGCCTTGTTTGCCAAAGTCAAGGGTAGGTACGGGTGGATTCAAAACAACCTGGAGAATGACGGGCAGAACTTGACATGTGACTTATGATTTGTTGGCCAAAGTCAAGGTCATAAGAGCATGGGGCAGAAATCACATCGGGAGTTTCAAAAGAACTGAAACTTGCCAGATATGCGCATACCTTCTGGAGTGTGATAGCGTGAGCGGATTCCGTCACGTTATCATGCGATGAGAGTTGGATCCCGATTCCCACTGATGAGTTGGTTTACTCCTCGGGTGACCCCGACTAATTCTTCTTTCAGGTTTGGAGGAGAGTTTGAGGTACAGTGGGAGGTTTCCTAATTAGATAAATTGGTAACCATTCTGATCTAGGGTAGAGTGCACGCTGAGTGTTTCTTTTCTCTCTCTCTTTGGCAACGACCATTGACCCGACCCTAAGACTATGACTGAGTGACCAAGTTGACCGAACCTTCTTAACACTGGCTTTTGGATTGTCAGAGTTGCAGACCTCATTGCCACTCTTACTTTTACCCTTTTCTCCAGGACACCCCGTATTACTACGAACGTCCACTTCCATTGGACAAAACCATCGTATGGTTATATACGAACTCGAAGGAATTTATTCGAGGATGGTTTCCGGTTTTGGAGAAAACGGATGGGATTATTCAGTTGTCTTTTCCTTTTACCTTCTCTCAGGTTGCGAGTACTCCTTGGTTTAGGGGATAGTATACCTATTACGCAAATTGGATAGTCTTCTTCCAAACCTTAGGCTGGTGCCGACCGGTAGGGAATGAAGAAAACCAATTAGCATAACGATGGTGTGCAGAAGGTATTAAGATTAAGACAAAGCAAGGGATTAGTAAGAGGGCAAAGTAAATTGCGACTGATATTCACGACCAAACCAAGTATTTCTTCGCCAATCCTAAATCACCTTTGTATTTCTCCAGGACACTCCGTATCACTATGAAGATCCATAGTTTATTTGGATACTTCATAGTATGGTTATATACGAACTCGAAAGGAACTTGTTCCAGTTCGGGGATGAATTCTGGTTCAGGAGAAATAGGAATAAGGTTTATTCAGGTGTCTTTTATCCTCACCTTCTCTCGCATTGCGAGTGCTCCTAGGATTAGGACAGTACACCCATTATGCTTACTGGATAGTCTTCTTCCAAACCATAGGCTGGTGCCGAACGGTAGGGAAGGAAGAAAACCATTTGGCCTAAGGGGTGTGCAGAAGGTAATGACTAAAGACATATAAAGGGATTTGGAGAGGTGGCAAAGAATTATACGGTTATAGTTGTGAATCTGGATAATGGTAGAGGCATTACTAGGAATACCAGGATACCCCATCGAAACATTTCAATGTTTCAGTTCACTGTGTAATGTTAAAAGAAAACTGATTCCCCGATTAGACACTTGCTCCAGGGTATGTATTTACCAGGTATGATTCTCACATCTGTATGGTTTTACAGATGATGAGTGGGAGTAAGTTATTGGGAATAGGGTGATCATCCTCATTATATCGGGATTCGTTGTAATCAGTGATATTTGAGGAGATCATCTGGGCTGTTTGCCGGTCGGCAAATTTTTGGTTTTGAATATCCGCTGTTGTGCACCAATTTCAAATTGATATATCTGTACGACTATTTTCATAGAGTGAGATATACCTTTTGATATTATGTCGATGGCATTTACCTATATCAGTGGATGGTTAGGCAAGGAGCATTAAACAGCGGTGTAATTCTTCTTAACCATAAGTACAGTTTTCAACCTACGACACACAGTGAAAGAGTTGTTAGACTCAGCGTACTTATACAGAGTATTGTATGTTGTCCAGTGTCCATTAGGACATAGGGGTTGGTCCTCATACTATATTCTGTTTACTTTTAACTTCTCTAGTTCTTAGACATGTGTTTCGTAGAAACACAGGGTCTAAGTTTTGAGGAGTTATAGGTATTTGAATAGAGTAGAGAACCAGGTATAGCAAGTATCGGGATTCTTCAAGGTGATCGAAGATGTAGATACTTGTGTATGGTATTCAGTTGATAGTAATGATAAAGAGAACTTGCTTCTCTTTCAGGTTACTCACAATTGGAAGCATTCCTAAGTTGAGTAACGCTGATCGGCCTCTCTCCATTTAGTTGACATGCACTGGAGATAGCTGCATGATTTGAATCTGGTTCAATTAAATCAGTGCCTCTGGTTCTATATTGGATATAGTACAGTTCATATCTTAACATTGTTAAGGTACGGGGAGTTGTCCGGCTTATGATTAAAACCAGACTCTGGATAACTCAAAGGCACGTTTCTGTAATGGCTGTTTGTGGGTTGACCCAGGCTATGACGAGGGTTGACTTTCTACCATCTGGGAGATCAATAGTAATATTGTTCTAGACTCGCCACAGTTTTAATAAAAATGGATTTCTCAGAAAACAGTAGTGGGAGTATGGTAGAACTGGAAGTGATTCCAGAACCGCAAACGATTACTGAAGATTTGATGAGGAACCTAAAGATTCAATCTGGTTTGACATTCCATTGGCCACTCCGCAGATAAGGTGGGTAACTTCAGGCACCCGAGAGGTACTCCGGTAGCCTCAAGGACGGTGACAGGGAAGTTCTTGTTTACCCACACTTGCCATTGCTGTTGTTCCAGGCTGCGAGACCCGGTGGGAGGATGAGTATAGCGTCGTTCTAAACTAGCTTTAGAAGTGCACGTCTATATGACTCTGCCAGAGGGTTGTCGTAGTCAGTGGGAGCAGCGGAAGCATTGGTGGACATCAGGCTTATGTCTATTTATAAACTAAAGCAGATGTAGCGGAGATAGATCATCTATTTCTGACGTGACAGTCATAGGTTTGACTTCATCAGAAAAGGGGATGGATCTGTTGAGAAGGTAGTAGGGTGTGATATCCGGGTTTTGGATGACATACACAAAGTAGGAAGTGATATTCCTATACTACGATCGGTTATACTTTGGTCGTCACACAGTGGTTTCTCCACATAGGACTTGGATATTATATCAAACATTCTGGTTACTAGATCTATGGTTTTAGATCTAGATTTGGGTGGTTTCCCAATCAGGGTACTTAGACAGAATTCTAAGAATATTTAGAATGAACGACTCCTGGCACGGTAGTGTACCTGCAGGTAATGGAGTCACCCTCTCTAAAGGTGTCTTATAGACTAAAGTAGAGAGGGATGTGCATGATTGGCAGATCACTTGCTTAGGCAATTGAGTCAATCATGAGATGTCAAGTACCACACCAGATGTTGTTCTTGCACTAGATGCAATAAGATGATATTGATCCAATCCTGGAGAAACAATCGGAAGCAGTTTTAGAACATAAGTGGATGTTCTAGGGATATGATAACGGCAGCCTCTTTTAGGAGATGGTTATCATTCCAGGCCTCCAAGGTGACATGGACGACAAGGATGTTGTCAGAGTTATAGTTTTCCTTCTGACGAGGGGCAGTATTTTGGACAGGTGGTCCAAGGCAATACTGAGGGTGGCATGGCACAGGATACTGATTAAGTTCAGTTGACGATACAGTCTAAGAAGTTTGGATTTGGAGTTCATTTATGAGCTAGGTCCCATCAGACATCCAGACTTTCTAAGACAGGTATTGCTCTTTTCGGGAGATGGATTTCTCCGCGAACTTGAGATATAGAGGGACATAGAAAGAAACTTCAAGGCGGATCCACTCACTGAGGCTATTTCTCGATCGCAAGAGTTTCGCAAACAGGCTTTGTAAGACTGACTAGTAGAGGAGTTGGGTGTTCGGTATCACACGGGCTGTGAGTATGCGACATCGCAATAATTAGCCTTGAGTGCAAGTGGGAGATTGTTGGAGGTAGTGCCCACAGAGTCAATTATTGGGTCACAGGCACGTGATTGCAATGATTGAGGGAGGACCTATCCCGGTACGACAGTCTTACTCGAGATGATAGTATGCTATCTGGTTTACCTTTATCATTGTGTACTGCTTCAGGTGACCTGACAGGTCACTATTGCACGTTGATAGAGCCCCTAGGATTCTTGCTTGACCACCAGCAGTATGAGGGCGATCATATAAGTGGGAGCTGGGGTCTATAAGCACATCCTTAAAAGGTCCCTAGTCGTGGGAGTTTCGAGACAGGGCATCGATTCTCCAGAGTAGACTAGTGTATACAGTCGAGACCCCGACGAGGGGCGGTGGCCGGTCTCACAGGCCACTGGTGTTAGTTGGTTCACCTAAGATGTATACAGGTGCTCATTGGGTTATGAGTACACCGGACAGGACTCGCCGGGAACATGCTAGTTGGTCTTATACCTGACGTCAGATAGCAGTTCCCAGGTGACATGTGTACAGGTTAGTTCATCGACCTGGGGATCGTCATTTGTCTCGTGTGAGTTCCCACTGTGCTTTGATTACTACCCTACCATGGCTCAAAGGAGTCGTGCAAACAGGTTTTAGTTGGGTACAGTCCCGAGCCACATGGAGGCAGTGAGCGGATCTTCAGGGGTTCGTCTCTCCCGGTATTGGGGGTGAGGTCGCGCTGTGTCTAGGAGAGCCATTACACGAAGTCCTTGGCCAAGGCAGGAGATTTACTGGTAGGTATTCCAGTAGTATCTCAGGGTGTTCTGGGCTACACTCCGACACGACTTGTACCGCTTTTGGGGGTCTGACTTTTACCCACCCTCTAGGCCCGACATGCGATGCTCGTAGACGAACGGACCGGACTGTACGGATATTGTCACTGACAGGCTCAGTAGGGTGTCAGGATGAGTTCGCTCATCGACGTCCCTTTTGGTCAATAGCTGGTGGCCCGTCACGTATTGGCTTATACCTCTGACGTGCTAGTGGTTAAATCCACAGCCATTGTATTGACGAGTCTTTAGAGTCCACCACACTTTCAGTTACTCAAGCTTTCGGGCGAAACGCTGTAGAGGCCGTATGGAGATATGGCAGGGTCCGATCAGATACGTGCGGTATTGCACGGATCAGGATCGGACGGTTTTTACTAGCCGGCTTTGGTTTAAGCCGGATCCTAGTATAGTACAGTGTAGATTTTGTCTCTTTGCATTTGTATCCGGACGGAATACAGATGCGGGTGTGTATACACGGTATGGGGGTTTTCTTGTAATTTATTACGGGACCAGTTTTCTGGAGTTGCCAGTTTGCATTCCGTTCCGGCCGGTTTTCCTTTGTTCTTTCCCGGCCGGACTTTTTCGATGGAGGGTGTTATTTGCAAGTTTGCAAATAACACATTGTGGAGGATTTTCTTGCAAATGTATTAATTATGAAAGCATCTTTTGATACCATTCTTTTCTATCATCATCACTTGCTTTTTGTTGATTTGAGGTGATTAGTAGTTGATGTGAGTTTGTTATGATGATGTTTGGATATGGTCACCCTCTCTCTTTTCCTACACTCACCTCCCTCTTGCTTATGTATTCTTTCCTCCACCATTCTAACATAATAAGGTTTCATTTTGACAAAAAGAGAAGAAGAAGTTTTTCATTCTTGAGAGTTTCATTCTTGATCTCATTTCATGCTAGAAAAATGCAAGCACCATTTTTCTTATCTTGATTCCTCCATCATCTTCAAAGGCAACAAACCCCAAATGAGACATAGCTTCAACCCTACACATTCTACAGCAAATCTTGGACGCGTCGGCCAGCCAACTTCGCGCCCGAGTTGCCTCGGTATTGAGGTGGGAGCCCGTAAAAGATGCAGGCGATGTGGTGCCCTTCCGGCAAGGAGGCCACGACCGGAGTTTCCGCACGAGATCGGGACGACGACAAGAAGACCGGAGGACTCGGATCACTCGGTATATCTCTTCCCATCTTGTTACTTTGCTAGATCTAGTTTAATGGCCCGATCCGGGGTTTAGTGCGCGGTGGTGCCGGTTTGCTAAGTTCACAAAATTTAAGTTTTCACCGCTTCCGCATTTGGCCGTCGGATTGACGGCCGGGGCGCCGCCGTGCACTTACACAAGCGAGATATACTGGTAAGTTTCCAGTGTTATCTCAGGGTGTTCTGGGCTACACTCCGACACGACTTGTACCGCTATTAGGGGACTGACGTTCACCGCCCCCCTAGGCCCGCCATGCGATGTATCAGACGAACAGACCGGACTGTACGGAGACTGTCACATACAGGCTCAGTAGGAGTTCAGATGGGGTTCACCTCGTCAGTCTTCTTATCGGCATCTACCTGGGGATCGTTACGTACAGCTAGTGCCACTTGCGGTCTGTGGTTAAACCCACTGCCAGCGTAGTGTCGAGTCTTTAGAGTCCCACACAGAGAGCTATTCGCCTTTAGGTAAAATGAGTAGAGGTCGCATGGTTTTGCGACATGGTTCGTTCACATCCGCGCACTTGTGCACGTTTGCTGTCCGTACAGCTTATACTAGCGGGCTTTGGTTTAAGCCAGATCCTAGTATAGATTTGGGATTGGTTTTTTCTCATTGTATTCGTGTTCCTCGGATCACGAATACGGGTGCGTATGCACAGTTACTTGAGACAGAGGGAGAGGACTTTGATTAGGGTTAATGACTATTGTCATTTTATTAACCCTAATGCTTATGTGTGTATTATGGTTAATTGATATTAGTTTAATATAATTGTGCATAGTTATGGTTGTTGACCATTTGACCTCCTTGACTTGTTGACCTAGGTTGACACTTTGACCATCATCATTTCATTTGGAAGATGCTCTTTGATCCTTGCAAATTGCATTAAAAATGAAATGATAATGGTCATGTCTTGATTAACCATGACAATTATCTAGCTAATTATCTAATTACAATAATTCACACATATATGAGAGAATGCTTCATATTTTCTCTCATTCTATTATTGACTTTCTCTCTCTTGTTCTTCCTCTCCCTCAAGCTCTCCCCTCTCATGTGTTGAGAAACATTTGAGCTTGAGAAAAACCTCTTCTTGAAAATCTCTACTCTCATCTAGGGTTCTAGAATTAGCACTTTTTGCACCCTAGTTACTTCTAGCTTGGAGTTGAAGCCAAACGTTGAGGCTTTCGGGTGGATCTTTCTTCGACGTGAGAAGACGACAAAGGTGACCACTTTCCACTACTCCAAGGAGCAAGGAGAGAAGGACATAAAGCCCTAGGTATAACCTTTCTAACACTTAGCTAGTTTCTAGTTAGTTTTAGCTTGTTTTTGTTTAGCAAAGATCCTTCTTTGTTTAGTCCATGTTGCCTAAGTTGATAAAAATTTGATTTTTATTCCGTTTTCCGCCTCCCCGTAAGTACCGGGGTGGGCAATGTGGACTTACATTCATAACCGAATACCTCGATGCAAAACAAAAAGTGAACGTCCTTGTAATAACAGCTTTTGAAAAATTGTTCCAACAACGTCTTTTAGGTTTATTTTCTTGCATTAGTTCTTTTAATGCGTCCCATCAATTAAATCCTACCATTGCAGAAAACAACCAAAATATGACGTACGCTTATGCCATTCGCATTCGCCACGGGGCCCCGTCATCACCCGTTAGGTTACTTAACTAACGACAGAGCGGGGGCTGGGCTAGCGCGGCTGTAAAACATAAGCAACGCCTAAATAGTTATTATATATAGATATATAGCAATGATAGCCAATCCAGATCACAGATGAACACTTTGGATATACTAGGAACCCGCGATTCGTTCGAGCCTGCAATGAAAAGCGGATTACACGGTCGCGATGAATAGCCAATACCCCACCCACGACCCCTACGGGTGTGCAAACTACCCGTCAAGTACCCGAAGCGAAGCAACCTCCCTCAACGCCGTGAGTAGGCCACTCGGCACTTCGAGATACCCGGTAGTTTGTGCACCCCCTCCATGGGTCTATCCTAGGAGCAAAAACAGTAAAAAGAATTATACAATGACGACTACAATCCCGACCCGGTTGTGCGGCCATACAAATAATATTACACCAATTTACAAATTTATTACATGAATGAAAGAAAAAGAAACTCTCATCTCACATCCAACCCGGCTATTCATCCGCGACAATCCAACGAGTTCATATACACAAACCATCAGCATTACAGATCACAGATATGTATAACCCCCACTAATCGACGTATAGCGATTAGTAGACGTTCAATACACATATAACATTACAGATATAACCATTAGCCAAAGTCTACAGAACATCGACTAAAAATACGGATTTTTGAGCCCCAAAAATAAATTTTGCTTTCTGGAAAATCTGGGCAGAAAAGTCATATACCAAAAATCCCAAAAACTCACCAGAAACAAACTGCAACAAAAATGATCTACGGCCGAGTCAACTCGTCCGCGGTTCCGCGGCAGAAGCAAGCTTCTGCCGCGGAACCGCAGTGAGTTGGTCGACTCGTGCGATCATTTTTCTTGCCTGTTCTAAGAAAAGCCTAAGCCGATTTTTAAGACATGATTTATTATCTTTTGAGCAGAAAAAAAAATCGGCAGAAACTCACGGTTTTCGGGGTGTTTTTCGTTTTTTTCGTTCGGTCGATATTCTAAATACCTTGCTAACATGCTAGGGTGTGTTTAGTTTGGCTCTGATACCACTGTTAGGTCCACGTTACCTCTCCCGGTACTTTCGGGGTTGCGGAAACGGTAAAACAAAATTTTTTCTGAACATGGTAACATGGACCGTAAAAGCCGGATCTTTACTAAACAATACACTAGCATCCTAACTAGAGATTTATCTACTCGGTTAGGGGTTATACCTCAACTTGTACTCCTTCTCTCCTTGTTGATCTTCTCCTTGCTTGCTCCGAGGCTTGATCCGGACTTTGGTCACCTCCGCGGCCTCCTTGAGTCGAAGACGATCCACCCGAGAGATGTACACCGAGCTCCACCTCGAGCCGAGGTAACTAGGGCAAAGAGATTGCTAATCTAGAAGCCCTAGGTTGTGTAGAGGAGATGTATGGATGTGTTTGTCTTTGTGGGATCTTTTTCTCTCAACACATGAGATCAAAAGATGAGATCAAGAGGAGGAAGAAGAAGGAGAAACTTAGCAACCATGGAGCTTTTCTTTTCCTTCTCACTTCAAGAGAGAGAATGAGAAGAGAATAATGAAAAGATTAAACCAAAAGAATGAACCATGGTTCCAATAATACACAAAATCATCATTACTAATCCTATCATGATAGAAGTTGATGGCACATTGAATTGACTATTATCATAACACAAGAAATAAAAAGAAAATGAAAGAAGAGTGTGGATCTCTCTTGAAGGTCAATGGTCAACACAGTCAACGGGTCAACAAAGTCAAGAGAGATCCAAGTGGTCAAATGGTCAATGCAATTAGCCATCACAAATCTATCACTAAAAGGATTAGTAAACAATGTCTCCGGCTCATAACGGTTTTGACCAAACGAACTGTCAAAACCCTAATGAGTGTGCCATATTACGGTTTTGGCCGAACCAACTGCCAAAACCCTAATGGGGCACTACCTCCTTCATCGCTCCTCAAAACTGTGCATACACACCCGCATCCGCATTCCGTAGAATACGAATGCACAGAAGACAAATCAAATCCATCTTTGCAATACTAGGATCTGGCTTAAACCAAAGCCCACTAGTATTGCCTGCCCGAACACCACACGCACACAAGTGTACGTAAGTGATCGCAGCCCTGCCGTAAAACCATACGGCCTCTACACGTTTCGTTCAGTGCAGGGAAACTCTCTGTGTGGGACTCTAAAGACTCGACACTATGCTGGCAGTGGGTTTAACCACAGACCGCAAGCGGCACTAGCTGTACGTAATGGTTCCCAGGTAGATGTCGATAAGAAGGCCGATGAGGTACACCCATCCGAACTCCTACTGAGCCTGCATGTGACAATCTCCGTACTGTCCGGTCTGTTCGTCTGATACATCGCATGGCGGGCCTAGGGGGGAGGTAAACGTCAGTCCCCTAATAGCAGTACAAGTCGTGTCGGAGTGAAGCCCAGAACACCCTGAGATAACACTGGAAACCTACCAGTATATCTCGCTTGCCCTGGCCAGGGAGTACTCGTGTAATGGCTCTCCTAGACACAGCGCGATGTCAACCCCCAATACCGGGAGAGACGAATCCTGTCTAACCGTCATTGCCTCCAAGTGCTTCGGGACTGCACCCAACTACTACCTGTTTGCACGACTCAGTAGAGCCGTGGTAGGGTAGTAATCAAAGAACAGTGGGAACACACTCGAGGCGAAGTGACAGTATCAAGTCAGCGGACTAAGCTGTACTCATGTCACCTGGGAACTGATAACTGACGATAGGTATAATACCAACCATCAGTTCCCGACGAGTCCTGTTCAGTGTACTCGTAACCTAACGAGCACCCGCATACTATCTCAAGTACGACATACTGACGGCTGTGGGACAGACCGTCTCCCGTACTGGGATGAGAAGCGCATACGCTAGTCTACTCCGGAGTATCGATGCCCTGTCTCGATAATCCCACGACTAGGGACGTGTATAAGGATGTGCTTGTGGATTACCCAGCCCCCACGAGTGTGATCGCCATCACAACGCCGGTAATCAAGCAAAGATCCTAAGGGCTCTACTAATGCGTATAGGTGATACAATAAAGAAACACACATGTACACATTAAAGCAGAGACAAACCAAGTAGCATACTACTATATTGAGCAAGATTGTCTATACAACTGTGAATATCCCAAGCTTCCATCAAGTAATATACATACTAGTATGATACAGTAATGGCCTCTAGGGCATATACACTAACAAGATGGTCGCAGATGATGGCGTTGAGCCCGGCAGGGGAGCACTACCGACCGGTTATTTGTGACGTGGCGGATATCCGGAGGATACCGACGTAGTCATGAGATTTGATGATTTAGGCCAGTCCGGATTGCCGGAGCCTGGGGACAGTCCGGATTGCCGGAGCTCGAGATATTGAGATTGATTATATGGACCAGTCCGGATTGCCGGAGTCCGAGATATTGAGACATTGAGATATTCAGACATATGTTTTGTGTCGATACTGGACACGGATTCTCTGTTGATTTCATTGATGATACTTTGGTTTTTATACACAAATCTCATTGAGATATGAAAATAGTTTTCTCATTCAAGATGCATTCTGTTTCATTCTTAATGCATTTGTAAATCATATATGTGGCATGTTACTATCTGAGGCACTGACACGAGCACTTGGTATTTTACGTATGATAGATGATTCCTTTGCCACTATTAGATACTTCAGGTTATATTTATATTATGACGATATTATTGTATGACCTAGGATAGAGTCATACACGCGATTTCTTCTCGGTGATGTTTTCTACTCACGAGTTAGCAACTCACCCCCGTTGCGCCACAGTTTTTTGCAGGTTTTGTCATACAGGTTTCATTGTGGCTTGCTGGCATACTGCTTCCTTCCGGGTGATTTCTTGGTAGGTGCGTTCACTTGCATCGTGGGCACCATTGTACTTTATTTACATTCTATTGTATCTAGTAAACTCCATCAACCAGACTTGTATTATTTGATAGATTTAGAAGATCAGTATGTATATTCTTTCGATCTTAGAGTCGCGCGCTGTATTATCATGGTTTTCTTCTGGCTTTCTTTCTGAGTTTTGATCCCCGCCCTTCGGCGTTGTATATTATATTGCTTGCGTGGTTGTGTCCACCCATTTGGCGAAGAGCTAGCTCCCGCTTGGGATGCCTTTATTCATTATGTATATTATTCATGTTTGTACCCATTTGGGGCCAGTATTTACAAATGAGACTCTGCCGAAATTTTCGGGAAAATATGATATTGCTTTTAAATGTTTAATGCCTTATCTTATTAAAATCACTTGCTTTGAAACAAGTTTTCCTTCACTTATTATTTAAAATGGTTTAGATTTCTGGGCTTTTGGCTTACTTGAATTAGGTGGGGTGCTATAAACTTCACATGATTCAAGTGCCAGTCACGTGCTATTTCTGGTCATGACAAAGTTGGTAATGGAGCGCTAGGTTTAACCTTGGTTCGAGTCTATGTTTGACTATGCGGAGTCTAGGCCGTTTATACATATTCGGAACCTAGGCTTGACCTTACAGAACTTAGACATGGTCGAGGGGGTATTAGAGCCGAACTTTCGTCGCATAGGTTGACCTTGGTTGATGAAGTAGGTGGCTTAAGTAAAGTGACGTACCGTGTGTATGTTCCGCGGCATACTTACTGTAAGTCCACGTTGCTCACCCCGGTACTTACGGGGAGGCGGAAATGGCGAAAAACAATAAATTGGCGCAAGGGCAACATGGACTTAAAAGCCGGATCTTGGCTAAACTAGAAACTAGCAAACAAGTAGAGGCTTTTACTACTATGCTGTAGAAAATATACCTCACGAAACCGGTCCTTCGGGTCTTCTCTCCGCTGTCCGGCTCGTCCATCCACGCTCCGAGGGTCGATCCGGATCTAGGTCACCTCCGCGGCCTTCTTGAGTCGAAGACGATCCATCCGAGAGTTGTACACCGAGCTCCACCTCAAGCCGAGGCAACTAGGGCAACGAGATCGCTAGTCTAGATACCCTAGGTTGTGTAGAAGAGAAAGATGGAAGTGTTTGTCTATGTAGATTCTTTTTCTCTCAACACATGAGATCAAAAGAATTTTCAAGAGGAGGAAGATGAAGGAGAAACTCTAGCAACCATGGAGCTTTTCTTTTCTTCTCACTTCAAGAGAGAGAATGAGAAGAGAATAATGAAAAGATTAACTCAAGAAAATGAACCATGGTTGCAATAATACACCAAAACCATCATTACTAATCCTATCATGATAAAGTTGATGCTACATTGAATTGACCATTATCATAATCAAAAATTAAAAAGAAAATCAAAGAAGAGTGTAGACCTCTCTTGAAGGTCATTGGTCAACACGGTCAACGGGTCAACAAAGTCAAGAGAGGTCAAGGTGGTCAAATGGTCAATGCAATTAGCCATCACTAAACTATCACTAAAAGGATTAGTAAACAATGTCTCCGGCTCATAATGGTTTTGACCAAACGAATTGTCAAAACTCTAATGAGCCTGCCACATTACGGTTTTGGCCGAACCAACTGCCAAAACCTCAATGGGGCACCTCCTCCTTCATCGCTCCTCAAAACTGTGCATACACACCCGCATCCGCATTCCGTAGAATGCGAATGCACAGAAGACAAAACAAATCCATCTGTGCAATACTAGGATCTGGCTTAAACCAAAGCCCACTAGTATTGCCTGCCCGAACAGCATACGCACACAAGGGTACGTAAGTGATCGTAGCCCTGCCGTAAAACCATACGGCCTCTACACGTTTCGCTCAGTGCAGGGAAACTCTCTGTGTGGGACTCTAAAGACTCGACACTACTCTGGCAGTGGGTTTAACCACAGACCGCAAGTGGCACTAGCTGTACGTAACGGTCCCCAGGTAGATGTCGATAAGAAGGCCGATGAGGTAAACCCATCCGAACTCCTACTGAACCTGTATGTGACAATCTCCGTACAGTCCGGTCTGTTCGTCTGATACATCGCATGGCGGGCCTAGGGGGGCGGTAAACGTCAGTCCCCTAATAGCGGTACAAGTCGTGCCGGAGTGTAGCCCAGAACACCCTGAGATAACACTGGAAACCTACCAGTATACCTCGCTTTCCCTGGCCAGGGACTACTTGTGTAATGGCTCTCCTGGACACAACGCGATGTCAACCCCCAATACCGAGAGAGATGAATCCTGTCTAACCGTCACTGCCTCCAAATGCTTCGGGACTGCACCCAACAACTACCTGTTTGCACGACTCCTTTGAGCCGTGGTAGGGTAGTAATCTAAGTACAGTAGGAACACACTCGAGGCGAAGTGACAGTGTCAAGTCAGCAGACTAAGCTGTACTCATGTCACCTGGGAACTGATAACTGACGATAGGTATAATACCAACCATCAGTTCCCGACGAGTCCTGTCCAGTGTACTCGTAACCTAACGAGCATCCGCATAACATCTCTAGTACGACGTACTGATGGCTGTGGGACAGACCATCTCCCCTGCTGGGATGAGAAGCGCATACGCTAGTCTACTCCGGAGTATCGATGCCCTGTCTCGATAGTCCATTGACTAGGGACCTGTATAAGGATGCGCTTATAGATTACCCAGCCCCCACAAGTATGACTGCCATCACAACGCTGGTAATCAAGCAAAGATCCTAAGGGCTCCACTAATATGTATATAAGCGATATGCTAAAAGAAACACATGCATATATTGAAGTAGAGACAAACCAAGTAGCATACTACCATTTTGAGCAAGACTGTCAATACAACTGTGAATATCCCAAGCTTCCATTAAGTAATATACAAGCTAGTATGATACAGTAATGGCCTCTAGGGCATATACACTAACAATCTCCCACTTGCACTAAGGCCATGTACTGGCGTATCGAAGACCTATCATCTCGATCAGCCGCTCGAACTGAGTCTGGGGTAGGGCCTTCGTGAGTGGATCTGCAGTGTTATTCTCCAAATTTACTCTCTTCATGTCGATCTCCCGGCAATCTACGATCTCCCTGATCAGGTGGTACCGCCTCAAAATGTGCCTGGACTTCTGATGGGACCTGGGTTCCTTTGCTAAAGCTATAGCTCCGTTGTTGTCGCAATACAACGGTATTGGATCAACAATGGTAGGAACCACCTGAAGCTCCGTGAGGAACTTCTTCATCCAGACAGCTTCCTTTACGGCATCGCAAGCAGCTATGTACTCCGCTTCCATAGTTGAGTCAGCAACGGTCTTCTGCTTGGAACTCTTCCAGCAAACCGCCCCTCCATTGAGGGTAAAGACATAACCCGACATAGACTTGGAGTCATCCTTGTCACTCTGGAAGCTGGAGTCGGCAAAGGCCTCTATCTGGAGGTCTTTTCCGCCATACACCAAGAACATCTCCTTAGTCCTTCTCAGGTACTTGAGAATGTTCTTTACCGCTATCCAGTGTTTCTCCCCTGGGTCCGACTGATACCGGCTTACAACGCTCAATGCGTATGCTACATCTGGTCCGGTACATAACATCGCATACATTATAGAGCCTACCGCAGAAGCGTAGGGTATAATAGACATGTGATCCCTTTCCAAATCAGTCTTGGGAGACATCTCTTTGGAGAGGGTGATCTCGTGACAAGTCGGTAAATTACCGCGCTTGGAATCTTCCATACTGAATCTTTTCATTATAGTGTCAATGTACCTGGACTGTGAAAGTCCTAACATCCTCTTAGATCTATCACGATAGATCTGGATCCCCAGAATGTAGTTGGCATTGCCCAGGTCCATCATGGAGAAGCTCTGTGACAAGAATCCTTTGACTGACTGTAGTATAGGAATATCATTTCCTATTAGGAGAATGTCATCCACGTACAAGACGAGGAATACCACAGTTCTCCCTACAATCTTACTGTAAATGCATGGTTCATCTGGGTTTTTGATAAAATCGAATTCTTTGACAGTATCATCAAAGCAGATGTTCCAACTCCGTGATGCCTGCTTAAGTCCATAGATGGACTTTAGCAACTTGCACACTCTACCGCTGCTCCCACTCTGAATGAATCCCTCCGGCTGATCCATATAGACGCACTCTTCCAAATTTCCATTTAGGAAAGCCATCTTTACGTCCATCTGCCAGATTTCATAATCGTGGAAGGCAGCAATGACAAGAAGGATCCGAATGGATTTCAGCATAGCCACTGGAGAAAAGGTCTCGTCATAGTACAAACCAGGTCTTTGACGAAAACCCTTTGCAAGAAGTCTATCTTTATAGGTCTCAACCTGCCCATCTACACCAATCTTCTTTCTGAAGATCCATTTGCAGCCTACGGGTTTTACCCCTTCTGGAGCAAAGTCCAAAGTCCAAACTTTGTTCGTGTACATGGACTCCATCTCGGTCCGCATTGCATCCAGCCATTTTACCGAGTCACCGCTCTGAATGGCTTGCTGGAAGCTAGTAGGCTCACCATAATCCATAGTGCAATCTTCTCTATCCCCGTCTATGAGAAAACCGTAGTATCTCTAGGGCGGATGAGACTGCCTACTACTCCTGCGGAGTGGCGCTGGGATGTCCGGTTCTCTTGAAACTTCTGGTTCCTTCAAGCTTTCAGTAATAGTTTGTGGTTCTGGAATTTCTTCCAGTTCTATTGCGCTCCCACTTATCTGATTTTCTAAATATTCAGTTTCCAAGAAGTGGGCATGCTGAGAAACAAAAACCTTTTGTTCCTCTGCGGAATAGAAAAGATACCCCCTGGAGTTTTTTAGGTATCCCACAAACTTACACAGTACTGAGCGTGCCTCGAGCTTGTCCGCATGCTGCTTTTTTACAAAAGCTGGACATCCCCATGTCTTAAGGTACTTGAGACAGGGTTTCTTCCTACTCCACATCTGATATGGGGTGGTAGGCACAATCTTGGTTGGAGCCTTGTTCAAGAGATATGCAGCTATTTCTAGCGCATAACCCCAGAAGGATCGCGGCAACTCAGCCTTACTCATCATGGAATGAACCATATCTAATAGGGTTCGATTCTGCCTTTCCGATACACCGTTGTGTTGTGGTGTGTATGGAGGAGTAAGCTGAGTGAGAATTCCATTCTCTTTTAAGAAGCCCAGAAACTTGGCACTCAAGTATTCACCACCTCGATCAGATCTCAGTGTCTTGATACTTTTTCCTGTTTGTTTTTCATCTTCATTCTTGTATTCCTGAAATTTCTCAAAGGCCTCGGATTTGTGCTTCATTAGGAAGACATGTCCATACCTAGAGAAATCATCTGTGAAAGTAATAAAGTATGAATAACCACTTCGCGCATGTATAGACATTGGACCACACACATCACTGTGTATGAGTCCCAAGAGCTCGCTTGCTCTTTCTCCGTGTCCAGTGAACGGAGTCTTTGTCATCCTTCCCATAAGACAAGATTCATAAGTGGCATAAGACTGATACTCGAACGCATTCAAGTATCCTTCTTTATGTAACTTTGTCAATCGTGTCTCATTAATGTGACCCAGTCTACAATGCCATAAGAAAGCCTGATTTGTTTCCGGAGACTTTCTTTTAAGTGTGTTCTGGACACTGAAGATCTGAGCTTGATTCAAAACGTATATCCCGTTTTCTAATGTACCCGACCCAATCAGAACTTGATTTAGGTGGATGTTCACTACATCGCTTACAAAAGTAAAATCATATCCTTCCTTAGAAAGTAAGGATACAGATATGATATTACAAGTCGCATCTGGTACATAAAAACAGTTACGCAGAATCAATATCTGCCCAGTTGTCAGTCCTAGATGATATTCCCCTACGGATTCAGCATACATGCTCATTCCGTTAGCAACCCTGAGAGTCATATCACCTTTCCTGATAACCCTACGGTTTTTCACAGCCTGTAACGAATTACAGATATGAGATCCTGATCCGGTATCCAATACCCAGGAAGTAGGGTTAACTGACATATAGTTCTCAATTACAAACACACCCGAAGCCGAAGCTACAACATGTTTCGAATTCTGGCTACTGGTTATACTAGCCCTGCAATCCTTCTGCCAATGTTCATTCCTGTAACAATAGGAACGTCCCTCTTTTACTATATCCATTCCCGAAACATCTGCCCTTCCCTTTCTTTCTACTTCCCTGGTTTCCTTTAGGGTAGTAGATAGAGACTGTTGAACTAAGTCAGTATCTGACCCGTTCTTCAACGTGGTCTTCAGGTCCGTGAGCTCAAAAGAGCTGGTCTCTGTAAGGACGTTGCCCCCTACAGATGACCCGATAGCCAACCTCGCTGGAAGCAATTCGTTCGAGGTCTCATATCTTGCGATACGAGATTGCTCTCCATATAAATCTTTGTTATGGAGGAAGATAGAAACTGAGTCTATCTTCTCATGCTGCCTCTGGTATGCACCATCAACTGAGGCTAACACGAGGAACTTGGCTTTCGCACAGTCTTTTTCCGATGTCCTATGGATATGAATATCCGTGACAGGGGAAGCTGGACTTGAGACGGCAGGGGTTGGATTAGTTAAGGGCTGTCCCAGCTTGTCATAGGCAATGGACATCTGGACTGACCTTTGCCAGTCATAACAGTCAGATTCAGTCATTTTATTATCTAGATGTAACCTAGGTATGGTCACTGGGTCGCTACAATTAAGAGAGAGAGAGAAGAAAACACTTTAGCATGATGCTCTTGCAACTTTAGATTGGTTTTTGATTTATCTAAATAGGATGGCTCCCACTGTCTCTCGAATCCCTCCTCAAACAATAAAGGAAGAATCAGACGGGATTATTCTCACCGTACAATACTTGCTTAACCGTTCAGCCAGGCCAGTGTTGGTACTTCGAGGGAGGTTTTCCAACGCTTTCGCGAAGTTCCTTAATTAAGTAACCTCTTTTCCCTGGAGGCGTAGCCCCGCTAACACCTTTCTAGATGTAAGTCCATATTGCGACCCCCGGTTCTTACGGGGAGGCGGAAACGGTATAAAAAACGAATTTTTATCGCAAGAGGCAACATGGACTAAACTATGGTCGGGATCGTTACCTAAACTAAAACTAGCAAACTAAGCTAAAGATATTTAGCTACTCGGATGAAGATGGTTATACCTAAACTTGAACTCCTTCTCTTCAAGCTCCGATGGTGGTTCGATGGCTCCTTCTCGTTGTCTCCGTACGCCGAAGATAGATCCACTTGAAAGCTCCAACCTTTAGCTCCTTCTTCGTTCTTTGAAGAAACTAGTTCACTTGGTTTGCTAAACCTAGTGAACTAGAATGAGTAGAGATGATTTAGAATGGGATTTTATCTATGGTTCTTGATTCTCAACTCATGAGACAAGAGAACCATTGATCAAGAGAGGGAGCAAGAGGTTGAGGATGAGAGCAAGAGGAGAGCTCAAGAACAAGAGAGAGAATGAGCAAGCAAGAATGAGCAACTCTTTTGTCTTTCACCCTCTCATAATCCAAAGCAATGATAACTCATCATATCAACAAAAGTCTTATGTGATGGTTGAAGTAACCATAACCTTATCATGTCATGCACTCATTTTACTCAAATGAGCAAGCAAGAAAAAGTCTTTGGCATGAAATGATAACCATGGTTATCATGATGGTCAACTAGTCAAGCCTAGTCAACCGGTCAACAAGTCAACAAAAGTCAACAAGTCAACAAAGTCAACAAGTCAACAAAAGTCAACAAGTCAACAACCATATCACCATAATACTTAATTAATATAATAGTTAATCACAAATCATATTCTCATTAGGGTTGAGCAAAAAGTCAAAAAGTCAACGGTCAACTGTCAACAACCCTAATGAGAATCCGCTGCCTCTGCCTCCCTGTCAACTGTGCATACACACCCGCATCCGCGTTCCGAGGAACACGAATGCAAACTGGATAAATCCAATCCCATAAGGTACACTAGGATCTGGCTTAAACCAAAGCCCGCTAGTGTAAACTGTCCGGACACTGTACGTGCACAAGTGCACGGATGTGACCGAACCCTGTCGCAAAACCATGCGACCTGTCGCAATACCATGCGACCTCTACTCTTTTGCCTAAAGGCGAAAAGCTTTCTGTGTGGGACTCTAAAGACTCAACACTACGCTGGCAGTGGGTTTAACCACAGACCGCAAGCGGCACTAGCTGTGCGTAACGGTCCCCAGGTAATGCCGACAAGAAGACCGACGAGGCGAAACCCATCTGAACTCCTACTGAGCCTGAGCGTGACATTCTCCGTACAGTCCGGTCTGTTCGTCTGATACATCGCATGGCGGGCCTAGGGGGCGGTAAACGTCAGTCCCCCAATAGCGGTACAAGTCGTGCCGGAGTGAAGCCCAATACACCCTGAGATAACACTGGAAACCTACCAGTATATCTCGTTTGCCCTGGCCAGGGACTACTCGTGTAATGGCTCTCCTAGACACAGCGCGATGTCAACCCCCAATACCGGGAGAGACGAATCCTGTCTAACCGTCACTGCCTCCAAGTGCTTCGGGACTGCACCCAACCACCACCTTTTTGCACGACTCCTTTGAGCCGTGGTAGGGTAGTGATCAAAGTACAGTGGGAACACACCCGAGGCGAAGTGACAGTGTCAAGTCAGCGGACTAAGCTGTACTCATGTCACCTGGGAACTGATAACTGACGATAGGTATAATACCAACTAATCAGTTCCCTACGAGTCCTGTCCAGTGTACCCGTAACCTAACGAGCACCCGCATACTATCTCAAGTACGACGTACTGACGGCTGTGGGACAGACCGTCTCCCATACTGGGATGAGAAGCGCATGCGCTGGTCTACTCCGGAGTATCGATGCCCTGTCTCGATAGTCCTGCGACCAGGGACCTGAATAAGGATGTGCTTATAGATTACCCAGCCCCCACTAGTGTGACTGCCATCACAACGCTGGTAATCAAGCAAAAGATCCTAAGGGCTCCACTAATGCGTATAAGTGATATACTGAAATAAACACAAGTACACATTGAAGTAGAAACAAACCAAGTAGCATACTACTATTTTGAGCAAGATTGTATATACAAGGTGAATATCCCAAGCATCCATTAAGTAATATACAAACTAGTATGATACAGTAATGGCCTCTAGGGCATATACACTAACAATCTCCCACTTGCACTAAGGCCATGTACTGGCGTATCGAAGACCTATCATCTCGATCAGCCGCTCGAACTGAGTCTGGGGCAAGGCCTTGGTGAATGGATCTGCAGTGTTGTCTTCTGAAGCGACTCTCCGAACCTCGATCTCCTGGCGATCTACGATCTCCCTGATCAGGTGATACCGCCTTAAGATGTGCCTGGATTTCTGATGGGACCTGGGTTCCTTCGCTAAAGCTATAGCCCCGTTGTTGTCGCAATACAGAGGTATTGGATCAACAATGGACGGAACCACCTGAAGTTCTTTCAAGAACTTCCTCATCCAGACAGCTTCTTTTGCGGCATCAGATGCAGCGATGTATTCCGCTTCCATCGTCGAGTCTGCAACGGTTTCCTGTTTGGAACTCTTCCAACACACCGCCCCTCCATTGAGGGTAAAGACAAAACCCGACATGGACTTGGAATCATCCTTGTCACTCTGGAAGCTGGAGTCAGCAAAGGCCTCGATCTGGAGGTCTTTTCCGCCATACACCAAGAACATCTCCTTAGTCCTTCTCAGGTACTTGAGAATGTTCTTTACCGCTATCCAGTGTTTCTCCCCTGGGTTAGACTGATACCGGCTTACCACACTCAGTGCATAAGCTACATCCGGTCTGGTACATAACATCGCATACATTATAGAGCCTACCGCAGAAGCGTAGGGTATAATAGACATGCGATCCCTCTCCAAATCAGTCTTGGGAGACATCTCTTTAGAGAGGGTGATCCCGTGACAAGCCGGTAGGTTACCGCGCTTGGAATCTTCCATACTGAACCTCTTCAGTATGGTGTCGATGTACCTGGACTGTGAAAGTCCTAATATCCTCTTGGATCTGTCACGGTAGATCCGGATACCCAGAATGTACGAGGCATCACCCAGGTCTTTCATGGAGAACCTGTGTGACAAGAACCCCTTGACAGATTGTAGCATAGGAATGTCATTTCCTATTAAGAGAATGTCATCCACGTATAAAACGAGGAATACTACAGTTCTCGCTACAAATCTACTATAGATGCATGGTTCATCTGGATTTTTGATAAAGCCAAATTCTTTGACCGTCTCATCAAAGCAGATGTTCCAACTCCGCGATGCCTGCTTTAGTCCATAGATGGACTTAAGCAACTTGCACACCTTTCCGCTGCTCCCACTCTGATTGAAACCCTCTGGCTGGTCCATATAGACACACTCCTCTAAATTTCCATTTAGAAAAGCTGTCTTTACGTCCATTTGCCAGATCTCATAATCGTGGAAGGCAGCAATGGCAAGAAGGATCCGAATGGATTTCAGCATGGCTACTGGAGAAAAGGTTTCGTCGTAGTCCAAGCCAGGTCTTTGACGAAAACCCTTTGCTACCAGCCTAGCTTTATAGGTCTCAACCTGTCCATCTACACCAATCTTCCTTTTGAAGATCCACTTGCATCCTACGGGTTTTACCCCGTCTGGAGCAATGTCCAACGTCCATACCTTGTTGGTGTACATGGACTCCATTTCGGTCCGCATTGCATCCAGCCATTTCACTGAGTCAACGCTCTGAACGGCCTGCTGGAAGCTAGTAGGCTCATCATAATCTATGATGCAATCCTCTCTATCCCCGTCTATGAGAAAACCGTAGTATCTCTCGGGCGGATGAGACTGCCTACTACTTCTGCGGAGCGGCGTAGGAATGTCCTGTTCTTCCGAACCTTCTGGTTCCACTAAACTTTCAGTAACAGTCCGTGGTTCTGGAATTTCTTCCAGTTCTACTGTGCTCCCACTTATCTGGTTTTCCAAAAACTCAGTTTCCAAGAAGTAGGCATGACGAGAAACAAGAACTTTTTGTTCCTCTTCACAGTAGAAGAAATATCCTTTTGAGTTCTTTGGATACCCCACAAACTTGCACTGTACTGAGCGTGCCTCGAGCTTGTCCGCATGCTGCTTTTTGACAAAAGCCGGACATCCCCATGTCTTAATGTGCTTAAGATAGGGTCTCTTCCCACACCACATTTCATATGGTGTGGAAGGCACAGTCTTAGTCGGAACTCGGTTCAAAAGGTACGCTGCTGATTCTAGCGCATACCCCCAGAATGATCGCGGTAACTCAGCATTACCCATCATGGACCGCACCATATCCAATAGGGTGCGGTTCCGTCTCTCCGATACACCGTTATGTTGCGGGGTGTATGGAGGAGTAAGCTGAGAGAGAATTCCGTTCTCTTTTAAATAGTCCAGGAACTCGGCACTTAAGTATTCTCCACCTCGATCCGATCTTAGAATCTTAATACTTTTGCCGGTCTGTTTCTCTACTTCATTCTTATACTCCTGGAATTTTCCAAAGGCCTCGGACTTATGTTTCATTAAGAAGACATAACCGTACCTTGAGAAGTCATCCGTAAAAGTAATGAAGTAAGAATGTCCGCTTCGGGCATGTGTAGACATTGGACCGCACACGTCACTGTGTACGAGTCCCAAGAGCTCGCTCGCTCTTACTCCATGTCCAGTAAACGGAGTCTTTGTCATCTTTCCCTTGAGACAGGATTGACAAGTGGCATACGACTGATATTCGAACGCATTCAAATACCCTTCTGTATGTAACTTCGTCAACCTTCTCTCATTGATGTGACCCAATCTACAATGCCATAAGAAAGTCTGATTTATTTCTGGAGACTTTCTTTTGTGTGTATTCTGGACATTAAAAATCTGTGGTTGGTTTAACACGTATATACCATTACTCAGAGTACCTGACCCAATCAATACTTGATTAAGGTGAATGTTTACAACATTACTTACAAACGCAAATTCATAACCTTCTTTAGAAACTAAAGATACAGAAATGATATTACAAGTTGCGTTGGGTACAAAAAAGCAATTACGCAAAACCAAAACATGTCCATCTGACATTCCCAGGTGATAGTCCCCCACGGCTTTAGCATCCATGCTAGCTCCGTTTGCAACTCTGAGGGTCATGTCACCTGCTTTCAAAACACTACGGTTTCTCAACGCCTGCAAAGAATTACAGATATGAGATCCTGATCCGGTATCCAATACCCAGGAAGTAGAGTTTATTGAAAGACAGTTTTCAATAACATACACACCTGAAGCTGAAGCTGCAACCTGCTTCAATTCCTGTGTTCTGGCCTTCCAGGCCCTGCAATCATTCTTCCAGTGTCCTTTCTTATGACAATAGAAGCATTCTTCCTTATCCACAAGCTTCCCCGCTATCTTTGTTGCTTTGCCTTTTCCCTTCGTATCCACTTTACCAACACCGCCCCTTGGTTTGGCGGGGGCCTTCTTCTTCTTTCCCTTGGCTTTCGCCTTGGACCTAGAAGAAGATGATCCTCCTACAAACAAAGTGGATGTTTCCCTACCTTTCTGTAGGGTGCCCTCTGCGCTCCTCAGCATGTTGAGGAGCTCTGATAGTTCAACCTCTTTTTCTTGTAGGTTGAAGTTCAGTATAAACTGGGCGTAAGTGGAAGGAAGGGACTGGAGAACTATATCCGTATATAGCTCACTCTCCAATGTGATCCCTAGGTCAGCGAGCTCCTCAATGAAGCCGATCATCTTTAGCACATGCTCGGCTACTGATGATCCGACGGCCATTCTTGTCGAAAACAACTTTTTCGACGCTTCGTATCTTGCGATACGTGATTGCTCTCCATACAGTTCTTTTGTATGGAGCAATATGGACTCCATGTCCATATTCTCATGCCTCCTCTGATGTTCGTTGTCCATCGAGGCAAGCAGGAGGCATTTGGCCTTCGCGCTATCAATCTCCCAAGTCTTACGGATTTCCTTATCCGCGACGCTGGAAGTTGGACCAGGGACAGGGGGAGCTTTGGTGGTAAGAAGATACCCCAGCTTGTCATAAGTGATTGCTATCGTGACATTCCTGAGCCAATCTTTGTAGTTTGGCCCTGTCAGTTTGTTTTTATCCAGGAGTAACTTAAGTCCAGTCATGTTGATTGGTCGCTGCAATTAGGAGAGAGAAGAAGAAACACTCAGCATGATGCTCTTGCAAGTTTAGAGTGGTTTTTAGTTTGTCTAAACAGGATGGCTCCCACTGTTTCTCGAATCCCTCCTCAAACCATAAAGGAAGAATTAGTCAGGATCAATCCCACCGTACAATACTTGCTTAACCGTTCAGCCAGGCCGGTGTCGGTACTTCGAGGGAGGTTTTCCAACGCTTTCGCGAAGTTCCTTAATTAGAGAACCTCTTTTCCCTGGGGGCGTAGCCCCGCTAACACCTTTCTAGGCACCTACTAGGTTTATAGCATTGATCGTTAAGTGAGAAATTTCCCGAGGAGTAGCATATACTCACAGTAGGATCGGGATCCAAATATCATCGCGTGACGAAACTGAAGGAATCCTACCAGAATCATCACACTCCAAATGGTATGCAAATCTAGCAAGTTTCAGTACTTATGAAACTCCCGATGTGGATTTTTGCCCCATGCTCTTATGACCTTGACTTTGGCCAACAAATCATAAGTCACATGTCAAGTTCTGCCCGTCGTTCTCCAGGTTAATTTGAATCCACCCGCACCTACCCTTGACTTTGGCCAACAAGGCAGTACGACTGTTCCAAACCAACGCATCTATCTATGCTGCACATGAATACCCAATAGCTACCAATCACTGTGCCTTGACTTTGGCCAACAAACACAGCTTGAATACTATTGACTATTCATGTGAAACGACGGAGGGCTACGGATGGTTTTGGCAAAACCGTCAACGTAGTGAACTTGATTTGGTCGATGGAACGAGATAGCTTTTAAATGGAGTGGCTCAAACTCCGTATTTTAAAAGTTTGTTTTGAAAAGAACCGAGTGGTTTTTCGAAAGTGTTCCAACGACTTTAACTTGGTTTATTATCTTGCATTAGTTCTTTTAATGCGTGATATTCTTGCATTAGTTCTTTTAATGCGTCCCATCATTTAATCCTACCATTGCAGAAAACAACCAAAATATGACGTACGCTTATGCCATTCGCATTCGCCACGGGGCCCCGTCATTACCCGTTAGGTTACTTAACTAACGACAGAGCGGGGGCTGGGCTAGCGCGTCTGTAAAACATAAGCAACGCCTAAATAGTAAGCAATGATAGACATTACAGATCACAGATGAATGCATTGGATATACTAGCAATCCGCAATCCTTTCGAGCCTGAAACGAAAAGCGGATAACACGGTCGCGGTGAATAGCCAAATACCCCACCCAAGACCCCTACGGGTGCGGCAAACTACCCGCCAAGTACTCGGTAGTTTATGCACCCCTCCATGGGTCTATCCTAGGAGCAAAAACAGTAAAAAGAATTATACAATGACGGCTACAACCCCGACCCGGTTGTGCGGCCAAACAAATAATATTATTACATCAATTTACATTTACAATGAATGAAAGAAAAACAAAAGCTCATCTCACATCCACCCCGGCTATTCACCCGCGACAGTCCAACACATTCATATACACATTCCAGCACATTACAGATCATGTATAACCCCGACTAATCGACTTATAGCGATTAGCCGACGTTCAATACATGCAAGCATCACAGATATAACCATCATAGTCAAAGTGCAGTGAAGTTCGGAAAAAATACGGAATTATAGGACCCCAAAAGAAAATTCCTTTTCTGGAAAATCTGGGCACATATAATATATTTTAAAAATCCCAAAACCAACACACAAACACACTGCACGAAAAACGATGCAGAGAAGACACCAAGTCGCGGCGGTTCCGCGGCGGCTAAGAAGGGTCACGCGGCGGAAGCGCGGCACTTTAGGCGAATCACTGTATTGTTTTTCTTGGGTGTTCACACAAAACCCTGAGCCGAATTTACCAGTGTAAAGTTTTTCATTTTGAGCAGAAAAAATTTCAACAGAAACTCAGTTTTTGTGATTATCCGGTTTTGTGATTTTTTTCGGTTCCGAACTTCGTTACACCTCACTACTAAGCTAGTTTAAGTTTAGTTAGGCTCTGATACCACTGCAACGTCCACGTTGCGACCCCCGGTTCTTACGGGGAGGCGGAAACGGTATAAAAAACGAATTTTTATCGCAAGAGGCAACATGGACTAAACTATGGTCGGGATCGTTACCTAAACTAAAACTAGCAAACTAAGCTAAAGATATTTAGCTACTCGGATGAAGATGGTTATACCTAAACTTGAACTCCTTCTCTTCAAGCTCCGATGGTGGTTCGATGGCTCCTTCTCGTTGTCTCCGTACGCCGAAGATAGATCCACTTGAAAGCTCCAACCTTTAGCTCCTTCTTCGTTCTTTGAAGAAACTAGTTCACTTGGTTTGCTAAACCTAGTGAACTAGAATGAGTAGAGATGATTTAGAATGGGATTTTATCTATGGTTCTTGATTCTCAACTCATGAGACAAGAGAACCATTGATCAAGAGAGGGAGCAAGAGGTTGAGGATGAGAGCAAGAGGAGAGCTCAAGAACAAGAGAGAGAATGAGCAAGCAAGAATGAGCAACTCTTTTGTCTTTCACCCTCTCATAATCCAAAGCAATGATAACTCATCATATCAACAAAAGTCTTATGTGATGGTTGAAGTAACCAAAACCTTATCATGTCATGCACTCATTTTACTCAAATGAGCAAGCAAGAAAAAGTCTTTGGCATGAAATGATAACCATGGTTATCATGATGGTCAACTAGTCAAGCCTAGTCAACCGGTCAACAAGTCAACAAAAGTCAACAAGTCAACAAAGTCAACAAGTCAACAAAAGTCAACAAGTCAACAACCATATCACCATAATACTTAATTAATATAATAGTTAATCACAAATCATATTCTCATTAGGGTTGAGCAAAAAGTCAAAAAGTCAACGGTCAACTGTCAACAACCCTAATGAGAATCCGCTGCCTCTGCCTCCCTGTCAACTGTGCATACACACCCGCATCCGCGTTCCGAGGAACACGAATGCAAACTGGATAAATCCAATCCCATAAGGTACACTAGGATCTGGCTTAAACCAAAGCCCGCTAGTGTAAACTGTCCGGACACTGTACGTGCACAAGTGCACGGATGTGACCGAACCCTGTCGCAAAACCATGCGACCTGTCGCAATACCATGCGACCTCTACTCTTTTGCCTAAAGGCGAAAAGCTTTCTGTGTGGGACTCTAAAGACTCAACACTACGCTGGCAGTGGGTTTAACCACAGACCGCAAGCGGCACTAGCTGTGCGTAACGGTCCCCAGGTAATGCCGACAAGAAGACCGACGAGGCGAAACCCATCTGAACTCCTACTGAGCCTGAGCGTGACATTCTCCGTACAGTCCGGTCTGTTCGTCTGATACATCGCATGGCGGGCCTAGGGGGCGGTAAACGTCAGTCCCCCAATAGCGGTACAAGTCGTGCCGGAGTGAAGCCCAATACACCCTGAGATAACACTGGAAACCTACCAGTATATCTCGTTTGCCCTGGCCAGGGACTACTCGTGTAATGGCTCTCCTAGACACAGCGCGATGTCAACCCCCAATACCGGGAGAGACGAATCCTGTCTAACCGTCACTGCCTCCAAGTGCTTCGGGACTGCACCCAACCACCACCTTTTTGCACGACTCCTTTGAGCCGTGGTAGGGTAGTGATCAAAGTACAGTGGGAACACACCCGAGGCGAAGTGACAGTGTCAAGTCAGCGGACTAAGCTGTACTCATGTCACCTGGGAACTGATAACTGACGATAGGTATAATACCAACTAATCAGTTCCCTACGAGTCCTGTCCAGTGTACCCGTAACCTAACGAGCACCCGCATACTATCTCAAGTACGACGTACTGACGGCTGTGGGACAGACCGTCTCCCACACTGGGATGAGAAGCGCATGCGCTGGTCTACTCCGGAGTATCGATGCCCTGTCTCGATAGTCCTGCGACCAGGGACCTGAATAAGGATGTGCTTATAGATTACCCAGCCCCCACTAGTGTGACTGCCATCACAACGCTGGTAATCAAGCAAAAGATCCTAAGGGCTCCACTAATGCGTATAAGTGATATACTGAAATAAACACAAGTACACATTGAAGTAGAAACAAACCAAGTAGCATACTACTATTTTGAGCAAGATTGTATATACAAGGTGAATATCCCAAGCATCCATTAAGTAATATACAAACTAGTATGATACAGTAATGGCCTCTAGGGCATATACACTAACACTAGACACCTACTTGGTTTATAGCATTGATCGTTAAGTGAGAAAGTGTTGGATATAGTGCCCTCAGAGTCAATTATTGGATCACATGCACGTGATTGCAATGATTGAGGAAGGACCTATGCCGGTAGGACAGTCTTACTCAAGATGATAGTATGCTATTTGGTTTATCTTTATCATCGTGTACTGCTTTAGGTGACCTGAGAGGTCGCTATTACACGTTGATAGAGCCCCTAGGATTCTTGCTTGACTGCCAGCAGTATGAGGGCGATCATATACGTGGGAGCTGGTAGTCTATAAGCACATCCTTAAAAGGTCCCTAGTCGTGGGAGTTTCGAGACAGGGCATCGATACTCCAGACTAGACTAGTGTATACAGTCGAGACCCCGACGAGGGGCGGTGGCCGGTCTCACAAACCACTGGTGCCAGTTGGTTCACCTAAGATGTATACAGGTGCTCATTGGGTTATGAGTACACCGGACAGGACTCGCCGGGAACATGCTAGTTGGTCTCATACCTGACGTCAGATGGCAGTTCCCTGGTGACATGTGTACAGGTTAGTTCATCGACCTGAGGATCGTCATTTGTCTCGTGTGAGTTCCCACTGTACTTTGATTACTACCCTACCACGCTCAAAGGAGACGTGCAAACAGGTTTTAGTTGGGTACAGTCCCGAGCCACATGGAGGCAGTGAGCAGATCTTCAGGGGTTCGTCTCTCCCAGTATTGGGGGTGAGGTCGCGCTGTGTCTAGGAGAGCCATTACACAAAGCCCTCGGCCGAGGCAGGAGATTTACAGGTAGGTATTCCAGTAGTATCTCAGGGTGTTCTGGGCTACACTCCGACACGACTTGTACCACTTTTGGGGGTCTGACTTTTACCAAACCCCTAGGCCCGCCATGCGATGCTCATAGACGAACGGACCGGACTGTACGGATATTGTCACTGACAGGCTCAGTAGGGTGTCAGGATGAGTTCGCTCATCGACGTCCCTTTTGGTCAATAGCTGGTAGCCCGTCACGTATGGCTAATACCTCTGACATGCTAGTGGTTAAATCCACAGCCATAGTATTGACGAGTCTTTAGAGTCCCCCACATTCAGTTGCTCAAGTTTTCGGGCGAAACGCTTTTGAGGCCGTATGGAGATATGGCAGGGTTCGATCAGATACGTGCGGTATTGCACGGATCATGATCGGACGGAAAATACTAGCGGGATTTGGTTTAAGCCGGATCCTAGCATTGCACAGTGTTGATTTTGTCTCATTGCATTTGTATTTCGGTCGGAATACAAATGCGGGTATGTATATACAGTAGCGGGGTTTTCCTGTAATTTATTACGGGATCAGTTTTTGGAGTTGCCAGTTTGTTTTCCGTTTCGGCCATATTTCTTTGTATCTTTCATTGGCCGAAGATTGGTGGAGGAGGCCTTATTTGCATTTGTGCAAATAAGCATTTTGGAGGGTTGTCTTTGCATATTGTTGCATCATGATGGTGCACCATCCATTGACCACACTTGACTTTCTTTTTCCATGATGGCTTGACTTGTGGTGTCATGATGGTTGTTGTTGAGTGTGGATTTAGTTAGTGATCATGATTCTTCATGATAACTTTCTTCTCTCTCTCTTGCATTATGAGGTTCACTCTCTTTTTGATACACACTTTGACTCTTCTCATTTTTCCTCCCCTAGAGAATGGCCGGCCAAGTATGGGGCTGCCCATGATTTTTGGTGGGGATTTTTGGCTCTCTCATGCTTGCAAAAAATCCCCAAGTCCACCACAAAATTCTATATCTCATTTCCTCCACATTATGGCAACTTCTTTTACCCCAAGGAGACATATCACTACACTTCATTCTACAGCAAATCTTGGGCATGTCGACTCGCCAACTTCGTGCCCGAGTTGCCTCGGTCCAGAGGTGGGAGCCCGTAAAAGAAGCCGGCGACGTGGTGCCCTTCCGGCGACTTGGTGGAGACCGGAGATTTCGCGGGGAGATCGGGACGACGACGAGAAGACCGGAGGACACGGATCGCTCCGGCTGGCATATACGTACGTCATTATTTTCGTTCTTTATTGGTGTGATCAATTGATGGGACTGCATTGATTCGGATCAATGCAAGTTAAAACAAACCTATTCTGATGCTGTTGGAACATTTTTCAAAAAGCTGTTATTGCAAGGACGTTCACTTTTGTTTTGCACAGTGGTATTCAGTTGGAATATCCAGCTCCTCAGTCGACGATGCAAGGGCCGAGATCCCTTCACTGGGAGTGACCCCTTGGACAAAAGTTTGCGTCATGGCAATAACTTCACTATAGCCGATTACTTTTGCTTTGCATCGTGGTATTCAGTTGGAATATCCTACACCTCATTCTACGGGGAAAGAGCCGAGATCCCTTCACCGGGAAGTGACCTCTTTAGCAAAGGTTTTCGTCACTATATTTTCATAAAAGCTATCCAGTTCCTTCAACGATATCAAGTTCATTACGTTAAAGGTTTTCGCCAGAAACCATTCGTAGCCCTCCATCATTTCAGTTAAATATTCGGTAGTATTCAAGCTATGTATTTTGACCTCACGCCAAAGCATAGTGATTGGTAGCTGCCGGATATTTATCTGTTGCATAGATAGAATGCGTTGGTTTGGGACAGTCGTACTACTATTTTGGCCTACGTCAAGGGTATGTACGGGTGGGTTCAAATTAACCTGGACAATGATGGGTAGAACTTGACATGTGACTTATGATATTTTGACCTCACGCCAAGGTCATAAGAGCATGGGGCAAAAATCACATCGGGAGTTTCTAAAGAAAATGAAACTTGCCAGATATGCGCATACCTTCTGGAGTGTGATAGCGTGAGTGGATTCCGTCATGTTATCATGCGATGATAGTTGGATCCCGATTCCCACTGATGAGTTGGTTTACTCCTCGGGTGATCCCGACTAATTCTTTTTTCAGGTTTGGAGGAGAATTTGACGGTACAGTGGGAGGTTTCCAGATTAGATAAATTGGTAACCATTCTGATCTTGGTTAGAGTGCACGCTGAGTGTTTCTTTTCTTTCTCTCTTTGGCAGCGACCATTGACCCGACCCTAAGACTATGACTCAGTGACCAAAATTAACCGAACCTTCTTAAACACTGGCTTTTGGATTGTCAGAGTTGCAAACCTCATTGCCACTCCTACTTTTACCCTTTTCTCCAGGACACCCCGTATTACTACGAATGTCCACTTCCATTGGACAAAATCATCGTATGATTATATACGAACTCGAAGGAATTTATTCGAGGATGGTTTCCGGTTCTGGAGAAAACGAATAGGACTATTCAGTTGTCTTTTCCTTTTTACCTTCTCTCAGGTTGCGAGTACTCCTTGGTTTAGGAGATAGTACACCTATTACGCAAATTGGATAGTCTTCTTTCAAACCTTAGGCTGGTGCCGACCGGTAGGGAATGAAGAAAACCAATTAGCTTAACGATGGTGTACAGAAACTATTAAGTAAAGACATATCAAGAGATTAGTAAGAGGGCAAAGTAAATTGCGACTGATATTCACGACCAAACCAGGTATTTCATTATCACTCCCACTTCACCTTTGTATTTCTCCAGGACACTCCGTATCACTACGAAGATCCACAGTTTATTGGATACTCCATCGTATGGTTATATACGAACTCGGAAGGAACTTGTTCCAGTTCGGGGATGGATTCTGGTTCAGGAGAAATAGGAATAAGGTTTATTCAGGTGTCTTTTATCTTCACCTTCTCTCGCGTTGCGAGTGCTCCTAGGATTAGGACAGTACACCCATTATGCTTATTGGATAGTCTTCTTCCAAACCATAGGCTGGTGCCGAACGGTAGGGAAGGAAGAAAACCATTTGGCCTAAAGGGGTGTGCAGAAGGTAATGACTAAAGACATATAAAGGGATTTGGAGAGGTGGCAAAGAATTACACGGTTATAGTCGTGAATCTGGATAATGGAAGAGGCATTACTAGGAATACCGGGATACCCCATCGAAACATTTCAATGTTTCAGTTTTACTGTGTACTGTTAAAGGAAAACTGATTTCCCAATTAGACACTTGCTCCAGGGTATGTATTTACCATGTATGATTCTCACATCTGTATGGTTTTACAGATGATGAGTGGGAGTAAGTTATTAGGAATTAGGTGATCATCCTCATTATATTGGGATTCATTGTAATCGGTGATATTTGAGGAAGTCACCTGGGTTGTTTGCCGGACAGCAAATATTTGGTTTTGAATATCCGCTGTCATGCACCAATTTCAAATTGATATATCTGTATGTCTATTTTTATAGAGTGAGATATAACTTTTTGAAATTATGTCTATGATATTTACCTATATCAGTTGATGGTTAGGTAAGGAGCATTGAACAGCGGTGTAACTCTTCTTTACCATAAGTACAGTTTTCAACCTACGATACACAGTGAATGAGTTATTAGACTCAGGGGACTTATACAGAGTATTGTATATTGTACAGTGTCCATTAGGACAGAGGGGTTAGTCCTCGTACTATATTCTGTTTACTTATGACTTCTCTAGTTCTTAGACAAGTGTTTCGTGCAAACACAGGGTCCAAGTTTTGAGAAGTTATAGGTATAAGAATAGAGTAGAGAACCAGGTGTTGCAAGTATCGGGATTCTTCAAGGTGATCGAAGATGTAGATACTTGTGTGTGGTATTCAGTTGATAGTAATGATTAAGAGAACTTGCTTCTCTTTCAGATTACTCATAATTGGAAGCATTCCTAAGTTGAGTAACGCTGATAGGCCTCCTTCCATTTAGTAGACATGCACTGGAGACAGCTGCATGATTTGAATCTGGTTCAATTAAATCTGTGCCTCTAGTTCTATATTAGATATAGAACAGTTCATATCTTAACGATGTTAAGGTACGGGGAGTTGTCTGGCTTATGCTTAAAACCGGACTCTGGATAACTCAAGGCACGTTTCTGTAATGGCTGTTTGTGGGTTGACCCAGGCTATGACGAGGGTTGACTATCTACCATCTGGAAGATCAATAGTGATATTGTTCTAGACTCGCCACAGTTTTAATAAAAATGGATTTTTTCAGAAAAACAGTAGTGGGAGTATGGTAGAACTGGAAGTGATTCCAGAACCACAAACGATTACTGAATATTTGATGGGAACCTAAAGATTCAATCTAGTTTAACATTCCATTGGCCACTCCGCAGATAAGGCGGGTAACCTCAGGGACCCGAGAAGTACGCCGGTAGACTCAAGGACGGTAGCAGGGAGGTTCTTGTTTACCCAGACTTTCCATTACTGTTGTTCCAGACTATGAGACCCGGCAGGAGGATGAGTATAGCGTCGTTCTGAACTGGCTTCAGAAGTGTAAGTCTATATGACTCTGCCACAGAGTTGTTGTAGTCAGTGGGAGCAGCGGAAGCATGGTGGACAAGTGGCTTATGTCTATTTATAGACTAAAGAAGATGTGGCGGAGATAGATCATCTATTTCTGATATGACAGTCATAGGTTTGATTTCATCAGAATAGGGGATGGATCTGTTAAGAAGGTAGTAGGGTGTGATGTCCTGGTATTTGGATGACATACACAGAGTAGGAAGTGATATTCCTATACTATGATCGGTTATACTTTGGTTGTCACACAGTAGTTTCTCCACAAAGGGACTTGGATATTATATCAGACATTCTGGTTACTGGATCTATGGTTTTAGATCTGGATTTGGGTGGTTTCCCAATCATGGTACTTAGATAGCATTCTAGAGGTGCTTTAGAATGGACGACTCCAAGTATGGTGGTGTACCTGCAGGTGATGGAGTCACCCTCTCTAAATGTGTCTTACAGACTAAAGGGGAGAGGGAGGTGCATGATTGGCAGATCACTTGCTTAGGCAATTGAGTCAATCATGAGATGTCAAGTACCACACCAGATGTTGTTTTTGCAGTAGGTGCAATAAGTTGATATTGATCCAATCCTGGAGAAACAGTCGGAAGCAGTTTTAGAACATAAGTGGATGTTCTAGGGATATGATAGCGTCAGCCTCATTTAGGTGACGGTTGTCGTTCCAGGCTTCCAAGGTGACCTGGATGACAGAGAGGTTGTCAGAGTAATAGTTTTCCCTCTGACGAGGGGCGGTATTATGGACAGGTGGTCCAGGAGGATATTGAGGGAGGCATGGTGCAGGATACTGATTAAGTTCAGTTGACGATACAGTCTAAGAAGTTTGGATTTGGAGTTCATTTATGAGCTAGGTCCCATCAGACATCCAGACACATTCTAAGACAGGTATTGCTCATTTCGGGAGATGGGTTTCTCCGCGAACTTGAGATTAAGAGAGACATAGAAAGAAACGTCAAGGCGGATCCACTCACTGAGGCTATTCCTCGAACGCAATAGTTTCGCAAACGAGCTTTGTGAGACTGACTAGTAGAGGAGTTGGGTGTTCGGTATCACACGGGCTGTGAGTATGCGACATCGCAATAATTAGCCTTGAGTGCAAGTGGGAGATTGTTGGATATAGTGCCCTTAGAGTCAATTATTGGATCACAGGCACGTGGTTGCAATGATTGAGGGAGGACCTATGCCGGTAGGATAGTCTTACTCAAGATGATAGTATGCTATCAGGTTTATCTTTATCATCATGTACTGCTTTAGGTGACCTGACAGGTCGCTATTACACGTTGATAGAGCCCCTAGGATTCTTGCTTGACTACCAGCAGTATGAGGGCGATCATATACGTGGGAGCTGGTAGTCTATAAGCACATCCTTAAAAGGTCCCTAGTCGTGGGAGTTTCGAGACAGGGCATCGATACTCCAGACTAGACTAGTGTATACAGTCGAGACCCCGACGAGGGGCGGTGGCCGGTCTCACAAACCACTGGTGCCAGTTGGTTCACCTAAGATGTATACAGGTGCTCATTGGGTTATGAGTACACCGGACAGGACTCGCCGGGAACATGCTAGTTGGTCTTATACCTGACGTCAGATGGCAGTTCCCTGGTGACATGTGTATAGGTTAGTTTATTGACCTGAGGATCGTCATTTGTCTCGTGTGAGTTCCCACTGTGCTTTGATTACTACCCTACCACGCTCAAAGGAGACGTGCAAACAGGTTTTAGTTGGGTACAGTCCCGAGCCACAGGGAGGCAGTGAGCGGATCTTCAGGGGTTCGTCTCTCCCGGTATTGGTGGTGAGGTCGCGCTGTGTCTAGGAGAGCCATTACACAAAGCCCTCGGCCGAGGCAGGAGATTTACTGGTAGGTATTCCTGTAGTATCTCAGGGTGTTCTGGGCTACACTCCGACACGACTTGTACCGCTTTTGGGGGTCTGACTTTTACCAACCCCCTAGGCCCGCCATGCGATGCTCATAGACGAACGGACCGGACTGTACGGATATTGTCACTGACAGGCTCAGTAGGGTGTCAGGATGAGTTCGCTCATCGACGTCCCTTTTGGTCAATAGCTGGTAGCCCGTCACGTATGGCTAATACCTCTGACGTGCTAGTGGTTAAATCCACAGCCATAGTATTGACGAGTCTTTAGAGTCCCCCACATTCAGTTGCTCAAGTTTTCGGGCGAAACGCTGTAGAGGCCGTATGGAGATATGGCAGGGCTCGATCAGATACGTGCGGTATTGCACGGATCATGATCGGACGGAAAATACTAGCGGGCTTTGGTTTAAGCCGGATCATAGTATTGCACAGTGTAGATTTTGTCTTATTGCATTTGTATTTCGGTCGGAATACAAATGCGGGTATGTATATACAGTAGCGGGGTTTTCCTGTAATTTATTACGGGATCAGTTTTTGGAGTTGCCGGTTTGTTTTCCGTTTCGGCCATATTTCTTTGTATCTTTCATTGGCCGAATATTGGTGGAGGAGGGCTTATTTGCATTTGTGCAAATAAGCATTTTGGAGGGTTGTCTTTGCATATTGTTGCATCATGATGGTGCACCATCCATTGACCTCACTTGACTTTCTTTTTCCATGATGGCTTGACTTGTAGTGTCATGATGGTTGTTGTTGAGTGTGGATTTAGTTAGTGATCATGATTCTTCATGATAACTTTCTTCTCTCTCTCTTGCATTATGAGGTTCACTCTCTTTTTGATACACACTCTGACTCCTCTCATTTTTCCTTCCCTAGAGAATGGCCGGCCAAGTATGGGGCTGCCCATGATTTTTGGTGGGGATTTTTGGCTCTCTCATGCTTGCAAAAAATCCCCAAGTTCACCACAAAATTCTATATCTCATTTCCTCCACATTATGGCAACTTCTTTTACCCTAAGGAGACATATCACTACACTTCATTCTACAGCAAATCTTGGGCACGTCGACTCGCCAACTTCGTGCCCGAGTTGCCTCGGTCCAGAGATGGGAGCCCGTAAAAGAAGCCGGCGATGTGGTGCCCTTCCGGCGACTTGGTGGAGACCAGAGATTCCGCGGGGAGATCGGGACGACGACGAGAAGACCGGAGGATACGGATCGCTCGGTATATCTCTCTAACCCTTCTCTTGTTAGCTAGGACTAGATTAATGGCCCGATCTGGGTTTATAGTGCGCGGTGGTGCCGGTTTTAAAGTTTAAAGAAAAGTATCGCTTCCGCATTCCGGCGTCGGATTGACGGCCGGGACGCCGCCGTGCACTTACAGAAAGTTCCCGAGGAGTAGCATATACTCACAGTAGGATCGGGATCCAAATTTCATCGTGTGATAAAACTGAAGGAATCCTTCCAGAATCATCACACTCCAAATGGTATGCAGCGCTAGCAAGTTTCAGTACTTTTGAAACTCCCGATGTGGATTTTTGCCCTATGCACTTATGATCTTGACGAAGGTCAACAAATCATAAGTCACATGTCAAGTTCTACCCGTCATTGTCCAGGTTAATTTGAACCCACCCGTATATACCCTTGACGAAGGTCAACAAGGTAACACGACTGTCCCAAACCAACGCATCTATCTATGCTACATATGAACACCCAACAGCTACCAATCACTATGCCTTGACGAAGGTCAACAAACATAGCTTGAATACTATTGAATATCCATACGAAATGACGGAGGGCTACGAATGGTTTTGGCAAAACCGTGAACGTAGTGAACTTGATATAATCGATGGAACTAGATAGCTTTTAAAAGGAGTGGTTCAAGCTCCGCGTTTAAAAAGCTGGTTTTTGAAAAGAACCGAGTGGTTTTGAAAGTGTTCCAACGAATTTTACTTGGTTTATTTTCTTGCATTAATTTTAATGCGTCCCATCATTTAATCCTACCATTGCAGAAAACAACCAAAATATGGCGTACGCTTATGCCATCCGCATTCGCCACGGGGCTCCGTCATCACCCGTTAGGTTACTTAACTAACGACAGAGCGGGGGCTGGACTAGCGCGGTTGCAAAACATAAGCAACACCTAAATAAATATCATATATAGATATATAGCAATGATAGCCATTACAGATCACAGATGAACACTTTGGATATACTAGAAACCCGTGATTTGTTCGAGCCTGCAACGAAAAGCGGATTACATGGTCGCGATGAATAGCCAAACCCCACCGTAGACCCCTACGGGTGCGGCAAACTACCCACCAAGTACCCGAAGCGAAGCAACCCCCCTCAACACCGTGAGTAGGCCACTCGGCACTTCGAGATACCCGGTAGTTTGTGCACCCCACCTTGGGTCTATCCAAGGAACAAAAACAGTAAATAGAAATTATACAATGACGGCTACAACCCCGACCCGGTTGTGCGGCCATACAAATAATATTACATCAATTTACAAATTTTACAATGATTGAAAGAAAAAGAAACTCTCATCTCACATCCATTCCCGGCTATTCATCCGCGACAATCCAACGAGTTCATATACACAAACCATCAACATTACAGATCACAGATATGTATAACCCCCACTAATCGAGATATAGCGATTAGCGGACGTTCAATACCTATATCACATCACAGGTAATATCCATTAGCCAAAGTCTATGGAATATCGATCAAAATACGGATTTTTAACCACCCCAAAAGTCAATTTGCACTCTGGAAAATCTGGGTAGAAAAAACATGTACTAAAAATCCCAAAACAGTCAAATAAAAACACTGCAAAAAACCCGGTCCACGACCGAGTCAAATCGGCCGCGGAACAGCGGCAAGAAGCATGTTCTTGCCGCGGAACCGCGGCGGTTTGATCGGATCAGTGGACTGGTTTTCTGCTGTGGTTTTAGAAAACCCTGAGACGAATTTTCATGTATGTTAAATTATTTTTACAGCAGTATAAAAATTCGACAGAAACATGGTTTTTCCCGGACTTGTTTTGTGATTTTTTCCGATCGATATTCTTATCACTTTGCTAACTTGCTAGTTTATGTTTAGCTAGGCTCTGATACCACTGTAAGTCCACGTTGCTCACCCCGGTTCTTACGGAGAGGCGGAAACGGCGAAAAACAATAAATTGGCGCAAGGGCAACATGGACTTAAAAGCCGGATCTTGGCTAAACTAGAAACTAGCAAACAAGTAGAGCCTTTAACTACTATGCTGTAGAAAATATACCTCACGAAACCGGTCCTTCGGGTCTTCTCTCCGCTGTCCGGCTCGTCCATCCACGCTTCGAGGGTCGATCCGGATCTAGGTCACCTCCGCGGCCTTCTTGAGTCGAAGACGATCCACCCGAGGGTTGTACACCGAGCTCCACCTCAAGCCGAGGCAACTAGGGCAACGAGATCGCTAGTCTAGATACCCTAGGTTGTGTAGAAGAGAAAGATGGAAGTGTTTGTCTATGTGGATTTTTTCTCTCTCAACATATGAGATCAAAAGAATTTTTAAGAGGAGGAAGATGAAGGAGAAACTCTAGCAACCATGGAGCTTTTCTTTTCTTCTCACTTCAAGAGAGAGAATGAGAAGAGAATAATGAAAAGATTAACTCAAGAAAATGAACCATGGTTTCAATAATACACCAAAACCATCATTACTAATCCTATCATGATAAAGTTGATGCTACATTGAATTGACCATTATCATAATCAAAAATTAAAAAGAAAATCAAAGAAGAGTGTAGACCTCTCTTGAAGGTCAATGGTCAACACGGTCAACGGGTCAACAAAGTCAAGAGAGGTCAAGGTGGTCAAATGGTCAATGGAATTAGACATCACTAAACTATCACTAAAAAGATTAGTAAACAATGTCTCCGGCTCATAATGGTTTTGACCAAACGAATTGTCAAAACCCTAATGAGCCTGCCACATTACGGTTTTGGCCGAACCAACTGCCAAAACCCTAATGGGGCACCTCCTCCTTCATCGCTCCTCAAAACTGTGCATACACACCCGCATCCGCATTCCGTAGAACGCGAATGCACAGAAGACAAAACAAATCCATCTGTGCAATACTAGGATCTGGCTTAAACCAAAGCCCACTAGTATTGCCTGCCCGAACAGCATACGCACACAAGTGCACGTAAGTGATCGTAGCCCTGCCGTAAAACCATACGGCCTCTACACGTTTCGCTCAGTGCAGGGAAACTCTCTGTGTGGGACTCTAAAGACTCGACACTACGCTGGTAGTGGGTTTAACCACAGACCGTAAGCGGCACTAGCTGTACGTAACGGTCCCCAGGTAGATGTCGATAAGAAGACCGATGAGGTAAACCCATCCGAACTCCTACTGAGCCTGTATGCGACAATCTCCGTACAGTCCGGTCTGTTCGTCTGATAAATCGCATGCGGGCCTAGGGGGCGGTAAACGTCAGTCCCCTAATAGCGGTACAAGTCGTGCCGGAGTGTAGCCCAGAACACCTTGAGATAACACTGGAAACCTACCAGTATACCTCGCTTGCCCTGGCCAGGGACTACTTGTGTAATGGCTCTCCTGGACACAGCGCGATGTCAACCCCCAATACCGGGAGAGACGAATCCTGTCTAACCGTCACTGCCTCCAAATGCTTCGGGACTGCACCTAACTACTACCTGTTTGCAAGACTCCTTTGAGCCGTGGTAGGGTAGTAATCTAAGTACAGTGGGAACACACTCGAGGCGAAGTTACAGTGTCAAGTCAGCGGACTAAGCTGTACTCATGTCACCTGGGAACTGATAACTGACGATAGGTATAATACCAACCATCAGTTCCCGACGAGTCCTGTCCAGTGTACTCGTAACCTAACGAGCACCCGCATACCATCTCCAGTACGACGTACTGATGGCTGTGGGACAGACCATCTTCCCTGCTGGGATGAGAAGCGCATACGCTAGTCTACTCCAGAGTATCGATGCCCTGTCTCGATAGTCCAACGACTAGGGACCTGTATAAGGATGTGCTTATAGATTACCTAGCCCCCACAAGTATGACTGCCATCACAACGCTAGTAATCAAGCAAAGATCCTAAGGGCTCCACTAATATGTATATAAGCGATATGCTAAAAGAAACACATGCACATATTGAAGTAGAGACAAACCAAGTAGCATACTACCATTTTGAGCAAGACTGTCAATACAACTGTGAATATCCCAAGCTTCCATTAAGTAATATACAAGCTAGTATGATACAGTAATGGCCTCTAGGGCATATAAACTAACACTTACGATACGCTACTCCGCTTAAGAAGCCTTAGGATGTACATTTCTTTGCACAGTATTCTATTCGTTCATATGATCTATCCTCATCGATATCGATTGGTGGTTTTTGTTACCACGATTGCACGGGAAGAGAGAGCTGCGGCTAGAGTTGCGGTCAGCATGAGCTCGTCTTAGACGAGGACTGACCAGGGCATAATTCCGGTGACACACGATTGCATAGATGTGTCTTTTTATTGTGTTTTTCGCACCATGAGCGTTTGATGGATTGCTTTTACAAAAAATTTCTCGAACGTGCAGATCAGCACCAGAGGATTGGGCCACTGCTAGAGGCCGGCTAGAATGTGATGACCGTCAATGTACCGTTTATTCTTGATGATTGAGGCATTATTTAGCGTGCGGATGGATGATCCAGTTGTTGCTGCGACTGACAAGATATCACCCCAGATGTTTGAAGCGAATGCAACACGAGTTGTACTTAGAGATATGATAGAAGATCGCTAGTCACCCAAGGATGAACGACTAAGACATGTGGTTCGTTTGCATACCCCGATGCGAGGTCATCAGATTGATTGATTTTAGCAAGAGGAGACTTCACACAGGTATGTTGAGAGTCGATAGAAATGATCGAATGTCAGAAATCTATTTTTCCAAGTTTAAGGTATTCGGAAAAACTTGCAAGTAATTCTGTGAACCCTAAAGAAGAATGAAACCCTAACTCGACATAACGACCATGGGAACGCTTTTGAACCTTAGTTTTTATGGCAGTTCCGTAGTGCCATTAATGAGGCTTGGGTTTGCCCTTCTACGGCGGGTCCATAGGTACTGTGGTATGTACTGGATATTATTAAACTTTGCTCAAGCGTTGAGCTTTCGGGGAATTATGGGACTTTGACGAATCGATCGAAAAGTTCGACGTCGTCCGGATATCATATGATGGGATACATTACTTGGGAGACTCTAGGTATGATTATAACCGTTTGTAGCGCAGTCCATATAGCTATGAAGAGACGAGTCCGAATCAGTCAATATTAGAGAAAAGTGCAGTAAAAGGTTCGTACGAGATTTTGACGAGATAGCGTTCCACTCCATTGACATCAGAGATGCGATATGCATGAAGAGGCGTTGAATATGGATATATCTTCCAGAAGGAGTCATGATGAGTATGTAGCCGTTCCAGAACAAGAAATGGATTTAGTAAAGGGTGATAACTTCTGGGCAGTGCGGTAGGAACGAGATTGGGAGAGACCCCAATAGAATCTTTCTGGAATACTACATGAGAAGACTTGGACCCAGGATCTGTCGTATTACGCATACCCAGTGGGATAGAGCTCGGCAGCATCGACGAGACGTTATGAGTGACCATGATAGTTGGCCAGAGATCTTTAGAGGATATGCCAGAGTGGGACTATTTTCGTCATCGTTCCATATTGGGCCGTTGAGCCGATGAGTTATGTAACTGGTAATTCGCAGTGAGAGACGAGAGCCTAAGGGCACATGGCGCCAGACCATGAAAAGGAGGCAAGTAGATATCTTGCTCTGCTAGCTTTGGATGTACTGACACCTTCTCTACTTTGAAGGAATGACATATCGACAACAGTGTTTATGAGTTGTGATTTGGTGATTCGAATATCACGTATCCGTCATTTTGGATTTTAGTAATTTGGGCGATTTATTTGCATGATTGAGTTTTCGTGCACCACAGTTGCACTCAGTTTCGATTTGATATCATTCGAGATGTTTGATTTTGACTTCATGCTTATGGTATGTATGTGATTTGACTTGCGCCTTCGGTGTAGTTCCATGCACTTTTATTCCTTTGATTTGAATTTGTGCATACTGATGCACGTAGTTGTGAGATTTTATACCACGGTATACCTGATTTGGGTTGAGATATGCTGCATACCGTCGATTTCGATTGCGATATTTGATATTTGTTTTCGTGCACCTTATGCACTTGAGTTGGATTTTGCGCATACTTGGCGCGTTTGATGCGATTTTGGCACACATCAGATGCACTAAATAGGGATTCTTCGTGCATATCAGATGCACCTGATATTGCTATCAGGCACACCCGTTGCCTTTGACAGGTGTTTTCGTGCACACCCGTTGCACTTAGATTTTGTTTCTGTGCACATGTATGGCACATTCTTTGATTTCGATTTCCGTGCGCACCAGACGCATGTTGCATTATTTACATATGCCATTGAGTGCGATTTCATTGGAGCAGTACGTTTTTATGATATTTACTATTTGGTTTAGTAACTGAGCATGACTAGTCAGAGGACAGTACCTGAATATGTTTTTGCATGCATCGATAGTAACCGAAGGGATTTCCAAAAAGGAGCTATAGTCTCAGTATTACCTACGTGTCCAAGATGACACGAAACATTTTACAAAGGAAACCCTTCTAAATTGTTTTCAAAAAACGGCGGGACGTGTATGTTAAACAAAGGATATATATATATATATATATATATATATATAGTTATTTTTCTACAATAAACGTCCGCTATTTGTGCTATGATACGCGCATCGCACAGTGACTTGAAAAAGGATTAGCATGCATTTCTTTTCAGATGTTTTGGCGAGTTTACAACGATGCGTACTATATACACGTTACAGTTTGAGTATATATCATGTTGGATTTCGTATTGGACTTTGACATTAGTATCTTCACCATGACTCCGATGATTACGGGATGCGTGGCGGAGTTTTGATTTGAGTTATATACTCGTTTCCATGCGCAGGCATTGCGCTGAAATGTGTTTTAAGTATTGATGATTTCGGAGCCCCGACGACTTGATGGTTTTGTTGAAATGTTTTAGTATTTGGGGGGATTAAATTTAACTTCGGGGACTAAATTTATTTAAGGGGGGAAGATTGTAACATTTCAGAAAAATAAATTATTATTTTTTGGAATTTAAATAATTTAAATAATAAATATTATGAATATTTTAATGAATGGAGATTTGTTTTAATGTTATGGTATGATCATATACCAATAGATTGGAAAAATATTGGAAAATTACCTTGAATGTTGATTTTTAAAGAAATTGTGAGATTTAGACATTTTATGAATTATTATATAATTTATTATATACAAGTTTATTTCTAAACTTGATTAATGTTCACCAATCACACATTGATGGTGTTTTGTGCATGTGACATGCACCATATCATATTTGCTAACACTTGTTACATTTTTGAAAACTTGGCTTAAATCCTAAATTGTGCATGATTTCATTTGGGTTTTCTATTGTTTTAGAAAAAAAGAAAAGAAAAGAAAAAGGAAAAAGGATAAAGAAATGGGTTTGGGCAAGAGAGAGAAGAGAGAGAAAGAGGTGAGGGGTCATTTAACCATGGCTCCCATTTGTTTTCCCTTCATTTTTCTTCATCATTCTCACCTCTTCCTCTCACCATGGCTGCCTCCCTCCCTCCACCACCCACACCACCTCACTTCACTCCCAAAAACACCTCAAAACAACTCACTCCTTTCATTAAAAAGGTGCACAACCTCATTACAAGCATGGAAAACCAAGAAAGTTTGGATTTTGAAGACTTGGGGCAACTCAAGAAAATTCTTGAGTTGCCAAATGAGGTATTTCCTTCACTATTAGAATAGTAATTCATTCCCTTTAGCATCTATATTAGTTTAGAAGTGTTTAGTGAGGTTTTGTGACATTTGAAAATTCTAAGATGAGGGTTAGGGTCTTCCTTGAGTTGGGATGGTGTAATTGAGATGTATTAATGACTACAAACCCCCTTTGGTGTTGAAAATTAGCCCAAACCAGAACTAGAACCCCAAACTTAAACTTTAGATATCGAAATGTCGGTTTTTGAATAAATAGTGGGTGCAGGGAATCTGGAGTGACCTGGAGACTTTACTAGAAAAACTAGCAACACCACTAACCTAGATGGACCACTCGGAGGCCCCTTTATGAACACGAACCCAATACCTGCAAATTTCACCGAGCTCACCGGATTAGGGGGCATTATCGCCGGGTCACTAGTGGGTAGGGGTGTTAAGGTTTCTTTTGTAGCTCATATACCCTATACACTACCCCCCTTAGCTTGATTTTACCTGAACCAAAATCTGGAACCAGTTTTCTAAGTTGTTGTTTAATGTTTTTTGACTTTAGTGATATGAAACTTTGGAATTTGGGTTTTATCTCGATCAATTAGCGTTTGTACGCTGATGTCGAGAGTTATTTGGTTCTTTTGAATGAGTAGGCCATAGGTTTTAACCTATGTGTGATTCGCGTGTCGTTTTGGTTTTGAATTGGACGTTTTGATGCGATACGATATATATGATATGTAGGTATCCTCACGTGGACTTTGGACGATGAAGAAGAGGATGGCGACATCGACTTCGGCAAGCAAGGATCAATGTGAGTAGATATATATCTATGGGGGAAGTCAGGTGGATGGCGTATAGCACCCCCGCAGTTCGTAGTGTAGCTTTGATATGTTATATATATATTATGTGTAGTGTGATACGTGGATAACTAACAAGAACGGCTTAGGAAATCAAGGATTAGTTTTAGCGTATTCGGAAGATAGCGTTTTAGTTTAGTTTCTCTAGTTGCGAAACCTTAGAGTAAAAGTGGACACACACACGCACACACATGACATGGTATTGAGTGTATATATTTATATGTATATATATAGATATATATAGGTGGATGCGTTAGTACACACACACACACACACACACACACACACACACACACACATATATACATATACGTATACACATATGATGAGGATATTATATGATACTTGGAGATGAGTCGATGTGATTGGGCATGATACCGTGAGATCGGTGATGTGAATTGGGTCGTGTTATGATATACTACATGATAGTATAGTGGGTCGATGGGCGATTTATTTTATTCACACGCAGATATATGTTTGGTGGTATCGGAATGTACTACACAGTAGATCAGTACCTATAATTCAGGATATATTGATAATGATACCAGTTAAATAGTTAGTTATATGTGATATTTGACCCGTACCCCGATTTGGGATGCCGTACGATGGATTTTTACCGTACGATGTAAAATGATGATGATTGACCCGCACTCATGATTCGAGGATGTCGTATTATATATCGTATCGTACATGACGCTTTTGAGGTGGGATCGCCGACTACTAGATATATCGACTCAGACTTAGCTGGATTTCCTTACTCTTTCGATTAGTCTGTTAGTTTTGTCCTGTAGTTTATCAGGTAGATGTTAGACTGGACGCGAGTTATACTTATTTTTCAAACTAACGAATCGTGAGTATTTTAAAGACAGGCCGAGGGATACTACGGATTTTTCAAAGGACGTACCTTTTCTTAAAAAAAGCACCGTAGCCCCTATTTTCTAAACACCACGATTCGTGCTATTTTAAATGCTAAAACTGTATGACTCGTATATATAATGTATATCCTTTATTGTTGCGTTTACTATTCATTTTCCTTATATTCTTTCTGTTCGCATCGCATTGCATGCTTAATTGTATTTTCATTAGTTATTATGAACCCATGCTGTCAGGACACCAGCACCATTACTGATGATGCGTATGCTCCACGTACACCTACTTGTCGGCTCATACACATCATCATCGGTAATTTTCATGTCACGTACACATTAGAAAACACTACTTCATTGGTATAAATTGCTAGCTGATAGTTTCGACATAGTACTAGTGCGCTTGCTTTCATATGCTAGCTTAGACATTGCATTTATTTCTGTGATATTTCATGCATGTGTATATTCATTTGTTACGCAATATTATGGGGCTTTATTGTAGAGTTTCCATAGCATCTTATCAAGGGTTTGGAAGCATCACACATGCTACAATAAAATTTTAACGAGAACTAAGAATCGAACTAGAAATATAGGGTAACAACTAATAGTATCATATACAATAAATAATCTATCACTAAATGAAGAGACTACAACCTTTTTAGACCTCTTTGAGTGACTCCTTGGATCTCTTAGAGTTTGGAACGGCTCGCTTGAATCGTTCCTAGTCCACGACGATCCACCCGAAGTCCTTTTGCCTAAAGCTCCTTGCTTCACTTGATCAATGAGGAAGTGGTGCAAACACTCTAAACTAATAGGCTAAACTAGTATAGAATGATTGTGTGGTTTGTTATCTCACTTAAAAACCCTTTCTTTTTCTTTTCCTCACACTCAAAGAAACTCAAGAGAGCTTGAAGAAGGAGGAAGATGAAGATGGCAAAGCTTTTTTCAAGATAATGATAATTCTTATGTTCTAAAATAAAACAAAAGGATATATATGTGAGACACTCTCACATAAAACCATGGTTAAAAGAAATATCTAGATATTTTGTGATGAGTTAAAAGAATAAAGAAAATAAACCTAGGGTTAAGTCAATGGTCAACCCTAGAAGAGTGTAGAAAGAATGAGTCATTTGTTAATTTCCTTTTTCTTTTATCTCAAAACAAAAATACACATATTAATTTGAACCATGTGAGTCTTGCATTGCCATCATCCATGTATCATCAACCATAATACACTTGTATGTATGTATGTGTGCATACACATCATCATGTGTATGTATATACATATATGCATACATGCATAAAGAAAATGTTTAATAAAAGTTAGCTAAAGGTCATTATTAAATCAACACTTGAATTAATAAATCGGTCATATCACATACGACCCGACCAATAGTAAACGCCCAATTAATATACGGTATCTCATACACGCATTTAATCGAGCTCCCACGCATATCGCATATGCACACCATATCGTTTTGCCTGAGCTAGGAAACTTCTGTGTGGGACTCTAAGACTCGTCAATACTCCGGCAGTAGGTGATGATCACATCAAACACCCACAAGCCGCAAGCGGTCAGCTAAACGTAACGGCCACCCGGGTATTGAGCGATCAGAAGAAAAACAAGCAAACCTGTCAAAACTCCATCGAGCCAACTGGCAACACTTACCATACAGTCCGATCTCTTCGTCAGATATGCTGCATATCGAGTCTGGGGATGGAATCGTCGACCCCAATAACTCAATAAGTCATGCCGGTATTGGCTCATAACAGATCGAGAAACAACTGATAACACTTATTTGTAAATCTCAGCAGCCCTGGCCAGGGACTTCCTGTTATAGCCAATCGAGCATAGCGCAACATCAACCCCAAATACTGGGAGAGACGAAAAACCCCTCCTATCGCTCATTGCCTCTATATGCCTCGGGACTGTACCCAAAATCTACCTGCTTGCACGACTCAGTAGAGCCGTGGTAGGGTGGAGATCAAAGTACAGTGGGAGGACACACAAGGCTCTATGACGATCTCGGGTCTATAGACTAACGTGTACCAGTGTCACCTGAGAACTGCTATCCAACATAAGATATAATACCACATAGGAGTTCTTGGTGAGTCTGTTCAGTATACCCAGTCTCTACTGAGCACCCGTATACAATCTTTGGTGTCAGCACACCAGATGGATATGGGATCATCCATCGCCCATCACATGGGACAAGAATCGTATACGCTAGTCTATTCTGGAAAATCGATGTCCTGTCTCGATACACCCACGACTAGGAACATTTCAAGGATATGCTTATAAACTATGGATGTCCTACTAGTATGATCCACATCATAATCCCATAGTCAAGCAAATATCTTAAGGGCTTTATCAATCATATCAAGATAAAGAGCAACCAGATAGCATACTATCATGTCGAGAAAGACTGTCCTCTGAATATATATATATATACACACAAATCGGTACATACACTATCATATAATGGCCTCTAGGGCATACATATATTCAACAATCTCCCACTTGCACTAAGGCTAGTTGTTGGCATATCTCATACCCAACATCTCAAAAAGTCGCTCATGCTGCGGCTGAGGGAGGGCCTTGGTGAATGGATCCGCAGTGTTATCCTTCATATCTACTCTCTTAATCTCGATCTCGTGGCGATCTACTATCTTCTGGATCAAATGATATCGCCTCAGGATGTGTCTGATTTCTGATGGGACCTAGGCTCTTTGGCCACCGCCACCGCCCTATTATTGTCACAATACAATGCTATTGGATCAATAATCGTTGGAACTACTCCTAGCTCCGAGATGAACTTCCTCATCCAGACGGCTTCCTTGGCAGCATCATTTGCAGCAATGTACTCATCTTCCATCGTAGAGTCTGCAACAGTATCCTGTTTGGAACTCTTCCAACTCACCGTCCCCCCGTTGAGGATAAATGCAAACCCTGAGATAGACTTGTTGTCATCCTTATCACTTTATAAACTCGAATCGGTAAAGGACACCATTTGGAGATCCCCGTTACCATATACCAAGAACAATTCTTTAGTCCTTCGCAAGTACTTAAGAATGTTCTTCACAGCAGTCCAGTGATTCTCCCCTGGGTTTGATTGATACCTGCTTACTACACTCAGTGCATAAGCTACATCAAGGCGTGTACACAACATTGCATACATTATTGATCCTACGACGGAAGCGTAGGGAATAATGCTCATGCAAACTCTCTCTTCATCAGACTTTGGACAATCGTCCTTGGAGAGAGTGACTCCATGGCAAGCGGGTAAGGCACCCCGCTTGGAGTCTTCCATACTAAACCTCTTTAGGATGGTGTTGATGTACTTGGTTTGGGACAATTCCAATAACCGTTTGGATCTATCCCTATAGATCCGAATGCCCAAAATGTATGTGGCATCTCCCAGGTCCTTCATGGAGAACCTAAGTGATAAGAATGATTTGACCGACTGTAGCATAGGAATGCCATTTCCTATCAGAAGAATGTCATCCATATACAATACGAGGAATGCGACAGTTTTCCCTACAGTCTTCTTATAAACACAAGGTTCATCTTGATTTTTGATGAAATCAAACTCTTTGATAATATCATCAAAACAGATGTTCCAACTCCGTGATGCCTGCTTTAATCCATAAATGGATTTAAGCAACTTACACGCTTTCCCGCTTCTCCCACTGTCAATGAAGCCCTCTGGCTGATCCATATAAACGTATTCTTCTAAATCACCATTTAGAAATGCTGTTTTAACGTCTATCTGCCAGATTTCATAGTCGTAGTGAGAAGCAATAGCAAGTAGGATCTGAATGGATTTAAGCATGGCTACCGGAGAGAAAGTCTCGTCATAGTCCAATCCCGGTCTTTGACGAAAACCTTTCGCTACCAACCTTGCCTTATAGGTCTCCACCTGTCCATCTACACCGATCTTTCTTTTAAAGATCCATTTGCACCTTACGGGTTTTACCCCAGAGGGTACATTCTCCAAAGTCCATACTTTGTTGGTGTACATAGACTCCATTTTGGATCTCATTGCATCCGGCCAGTTCACAGAGTCACCACTCATGATAGCTTGCTGAAAACTGGTAGGGTCATCATCATCCATCATGCAATCTTCTCTATCACCATCAATGAGAAAACCGTAGTATCTCTCCGGTGGGCGAGAAGTCCTACCAGATCTACGGAGTGGCTGAGGTTCACCAGATTCTGTTGCAACATCAGGTTCAACGAAGTCGTCATTTGTAACTTGTGTTTATAGAACCTCTTCTAGATCTACCATATTGCCATCAGTATCATTTGGAAAAATGTGGCATGTTAAGAAACAAACACCTTTTGTTCTTTGTGGTAGAATAGATATCCAAATGAATGTTTTGGATATCCCACAAATATACATTTGACCGATCGTGTCTCGAGTTTGTCCGGATTCTGCTTTTTGAAAAAAGCCGGACAACCCCAAATCTTAACTCGCTTAAGAGATGGTCTCTTCCCATACCATATCTCATATGGAGTGGTAGACACGGTCTTGGTTGGAACTTTGTTTAACAGAAAAACTGTCTCCAATGCATGCCCCCAAAAAGAGAGAGGTAACTCAGAATCACTCATCATTGATCGTACCATATCTAATAGGGTACGATTTCGCTGTTCTGACACACCGTTGTGCTGTGGTGTGTAAGGGGGAGTGAGCTGAGAGAGAATCCCATTCTCTTTTAGGAAGTTCAGGAACTCAGTATTAAGGTACTCTCCACCTCGATCTGATCGAAGTATCTTGATGCTCATTCCTGTTTGTTTTTCTACTTCAAGTTTGTACTCCTTGAATTTCTCGAAAGCTTCAGACTTATGCTTTATCAAAAACATATGACCAAATCTTGAGAAATCATCAGTAAAAGTTATGAGGTAGGAAAAACCGCCTCTTGCATGTGTAGACATTGGTTCACATACATCACTATGTATAAAACCCAAGAGCTCAATAGCTCTTTCTCTGTGTCCACTAAACGGAGTTTTGGTCATTTTACCTTTGATACAACACTGACAAGTTGCATAAGATTTATACTCAAAAGGATTTAAATATCCATCTTTATGAAGCTAGTTTAGTCTTGTTTCATTAATATGACCAAGTCTACAATGCCAAAGAAAAGCTTCATTTATATCTGAAAATTTTCTTTTACTTGTGTGTTTAATACTGAAAACTGTGTGTTGATTAAGGACGTATACCCCGTTATTTAGTGTACCATATCCAATCAACTCTTGATTTAGTTTAATGTTCATAACATTGTATTGCACAGCAAAATGATATCCTTCATTGTCTAACAAGGAAACAGATATAATATTACAAAGCATATTTGGTACAAAATAACATGGGTTCAAAACCAATATACAACCCGACGGTAACCCTAGGTGATACTCTCCTACTGAAACTGTATGTACCATGGAACCATTTCCAACTTGGAGAGTATGATCACCTGTCTTCAAAACTCTGCTATTTCTCAACACCTGCACAGAATTGCAAATATGAGAACCTGAACCGGTATTTAATACCCATGAAGCAGAGTTAATAGAAAAACAGTTTTCAGTCACGAACACACCTGAAGCTGAAGCATCACCATGCTTCTTTTTCTTGAGTTCAAGGTACTCAGTACAATTCTGCTTCCAGTGCCCCGTCTTCTTGCAGTGAAAACATTCTCCCTTCCCCGACTCCGCAGGTTTGGATTTGTTTTTCCCTTTCGCCTTCTTTATTCCTCCTCTCGGTTTGGTGAATTTCTTCTTATTCTTTCCCTTGGCCTTGGCTTTTGGGATGGAAGAGGAAGATTTTCCAACAAGCATAGAGGGGGACTTCGCTTTCAGCGTGCTCTCCGCACTTCTCAACATATTGAGAAGTTCGGGTAGTGATTTCTCCATGTCATGCATGTTGAAGTTCACTATGAATGGAGCAAAGGCGGAGGGAAGAGACTGTAGAACAATATCAGTATACTGTTCGTTATCCATTGTCCATCCGAGATCCTCAAGCTCTTCTATAAGAGCTATCATCTTCAGAACGTGATCGCCTACTGGGGTGCCTTGAGCCATCCGCATCTGAAACAACTTTCGAGATGCTTCGTATCTCTGGGTCCGAGATTGCTCCTCATACAATTCCTTTGTATGGAGAAAGATGGATTGAACAGCCATCTGCTCGTGTTGCTTTTGATGTGTATTGTCCATCGATGCAAGCGCGAGGCATTTGGCGGTTGCACAGTCAATATCCCACGTTTTGCGGATTTCTTTATCCGCAGTTGAAGATTCAGGCCCTGGGGTGGCGGGGCTTTTGCAGTGAAGACATATGATACTTTATCATATGTGAGAGCAATGTTAATGTTCCTTAGCCAGTCTTTGTAGTTCGGTCCGGTCAGCTTATTTTTATCTAGTAGAAGCTTAAAGCCTGTCATAGGTATCTGCCATTTAAGAGAGAGAGAGAAGAATACACTCAGCGAAAGCTCTTGCAAAGATCACATTGGTTATTATCTTATCTAATCGATGTCTCCCACTTCTTTTATCAAATATTCTTTAAAACCTTTTAAAAAGAAAACTAGCCAGGATTAATTACATTCTACAACTTCACTAAACGTTCAGCTAGGACAGTACCGGTACTTTGAGGGAGGTTCTCCATGCTTTTGCATGGACCTAATTAAAATAAACCTCGTTTTCCCAGAGGCATAGCTCCGTTGACACCTTTCTTGACACCTAATGGGTTAGCTAATTGTAAAGTGCAAAACTTTCCCGGGAGCAACTCTTTCTCACAGTGGGATCGGGATCCTACTATCACATAGAAGGTATGCAATCTCATTGCAAATTTCAACTCTTGAAACTCCCGATATTGTTTTTACCCCCAGTACTTATGACCTTGGCTATAGTCATCATATCATAAGCACTAGTCAAGTTCTTTCCCTAATTTCATGATTAATTAGACCCACTCACATTACCCTTGGCTATAATCAACATAATTATGTGTTTGTCCTAATTAATCTCATCATATGAAGTGTAGGAAGACATCACTTAGCTACCGTACACTACGCCTTGGCTAAAGTCAATATACGTAGCACGAATACTAAGTACTCTACTTCCTAAAATGACGAAGGGTTGTGGATAGTTTTTAAGAAAACTTTTAACGCTTTGAACTTGATATCGTTGCAGAATCAAATGGGTTTAAAAGGAGTGGCTTAAACTCCGCATTTTGAAAACTTGCTTGTTCACAAAAAGCCGAGTGGGTTTTAAATCCGATTCTACAACATCTTTTAGGTTCATTTATCTTTACATTAATCTCATTAATGTAGTTCCATCATTTAAGTCCTTAATGTAGGGTTCCTAGGCACACTAATGAAGTTTCACAAGTGATCAAACATGCCCAATTGAAAAATTTCATGTGCCTACAAACCCTAATACGGATCGTTAACTAGATAATGAGGCGATGCAATGCGAGTAAACGAATTTAACGCTAAAGGAAAGGGGCTACAACCTTTGTAGATCCGGTCCTCCACCTCCTAGGCTTCGTGATGATATCCCTCCGCTGTCCATATCGGATTCCGGACTCTAGCATCGGTTTCATCGGAGAAATGGGCGGGCTAGGTCGTCGACTTCGATGCCGAAGATGATCTACGTTGAGGCATCACAAGATCAAGCTCCTACTTCACCAAGTCATGAAACTTGTGAAGAAAACACCCTATACTACTTGGCAAGAGGTAGAGGATGAAGAAATAGGAAGTGGGTTCACTTTAGAATTGGATTTCTCACTCTTTTTCACTATTTGCCATTGATGGAGGCAAGCATTCTTCATGTTGAAGAAGGAGAAGAAGAAGAAGAAGATAATATGATAAGTATTTTTGAAAAAATGAAAAAGAATTAATTCTTATCATCTTCTAACCTTAGTTAAGTGTAGAGAATGAATTAGGGTTAGTTTAAATGGTTAGGGTTAAGTAAAAGACAAGAATGGAGACTAAGTCAAAACTTCATGAATGTTCAACTAAAAACAAAACAAGTAACCATTCATTTATCCTTTTCATTTTCCAAAATGAATAAATAAATAAGATAAATGAATAAGTAATTAAGTAGACAAAACCCTAATCATTAACTTAACCATAGTTTAATTCTTTACACTTAACCAAATAAGCATGTATCATCAAACATGATACAATCATGTGCACAAAAGTATATCACATATACAACTTGCACAATTCAAGTGAGAAAATCCTTTTAAAGTGAACCAATACTAGTTAATGCAAAGTAATATATCAAATATATAATTATACATTAAATCAGTAAATCAATACTTGATTCAATGATCCGGTCATGTCGCATATAACCGGCTAGTATCCAATGTATCGGCTTATCGAATCAATCCTTGATTCGATAACTAGGTTATATCGCATACAACCATTCGACACATTCATCGCGAGAATGAAATACGGTATCACATACACGCATTATTCTCGGTCCCGCACATATCTCATATGCGCTCCTATTTCGTTTCGCTTGAGCCAGGAAACCTCTGTGTAGGACTCTAAAGACTCGTCAATACGCCGGCAGCAGATGATGATCATATCAAACACCTACAAGCCGCAAGCGGTCTGCTAAACGTAACGGCCACCCGGGTATTGAGCGATCAGAAGATCGATGAGCAAGCCCGCTCACACTCCTGTGAATCCAACCAGTAACACTTACCGTACAATCCGGTCCTGTTCGTCTGATATGTTGCATATCTCGCCTATGGGTGGTAAACGTCAGACCCCAGTAGCTTGATAAGTCAAGCCGACGTAAGGTCCATAACATTCGTGAAACTACTGATAACTCTTACCAGTATATCACAGCAACCCTGGCCAGGGATTTCCTGTTATGGCCTGTCGTGCATAGCGCAACATCAACCCCCAATACCGGGAGAGACGAATCCCCTCCTATCGCTCATTGCCTCCATGTGAATCGGGACTGTACCCAAAAACCACCTGTTTGCACGACTCAGTAGAGCCGTGGTAGGATGGAAATCAAAGCACAGCGGGAGACACACAAGACTCTATGACGATCTCGGGTCAACAGACTAAGCTGTACCAGTGTCACCAGAGAACTGCCATCTGACATGAGGTATAATACCATCTGGGAGTTCTCGGCGAGTCCGTTCAGTGTACCCAGTCTCCACTGAGCACCCGCATACCATCTCTGATGTCAAACACCAATGGATATGGGATCATCCATCGCCCATCACATGGGTCGAGAAGATATACGCTAGTCTACTCTGGACTATCGATGCCCCGTCTCGATATTCCCACGACCAGGAACATTGAAGGATGTACTCTTGGACTACCCAGGCCCCACTAGTATGATCTGCATCATAGTCCTGGAAGTCGAGTACACATCCTAAGGGCTTTATCAACATGTAACAGAGAGACAGAAAGTATACATGTTAAGATAAAGAGCAACCAGATAGCGTACTATCATGTCGAGCAAGAAAGTCCTACCTATATATGTCCCAGCATCCACTACAATATACATCCAATGTACAGTAATGGCCTCTAGGGCATACATATAACTAACAATCTCCTACTTGCACTAGGGCCATCTGTAGCAGTGGTTGCAGTATCACATACTCAACCATCCCATATAAGTCTCTCTCGGGGAAAAAGCCTTTGTGAGTGGATCCGCCGTGTTGTCCTCTGAGTCTACTTTCCTAACCTCGATCTCCTTGGAGATCAACCATCTCCATGATCAGGTGATACTGTCTTAGAATATGTCTGGATCACTGATGGGACGGGCGTTCCCTGGCATAAGCCACAACTCCATTGTCACACAATGGGAGGAACTAAGTTCATCTCATGAACTGATATACACCCAGACAGCCTCTTTGGTAGCATCTAAGTAGCGATGTATCCATCCTTTATTGTCTAGTATGCCACGGTATGTAGCTTGGAACTCTTCCAACATACCGTCCTTTTACTGAGGGTAAAGACAATGCCTGTGACTGACATTCAGTCGTCTTTATCACCCTGGAACCCTTCCAGTGATTCTCCCCAGGATCGATTGATACCATCTCACTACAACTAGTGAGTATCCTAATATCCAATTAGATCTATCTCATAGATTCAAAACCCAGGATTTAGTAGGTATCACTTTGATCCTATATGGAGAATCATTGTGATAAGCGGAGATTGACCGAGCGTAGTATAGGAAACTCCTTCCCTATCTAGAGTATGCCATCCACGTACTCTACGAGGATCACCACCATACTTCCTACTACCCTTTTTGTATATACAAGGTTCATCTACCATTTTGATGAAGTCAAACTCTTTGACTACCACATCAAAACAGACGTTCCAACTTCGCGATACCTGCTTTATCCCATAAAGCAACTTGTGCACGTTTCCGCTGCTCCCACTGTCTACGAAGCCCTCTGGCTGTGTACTTATAGACGCCCTCTTCTAAAACATTATTTAGAAAAGCTGTCATGACACCCAACCACCAGATATCGTAGTCATGGTATGTAGCCGTGGCAAGTAGGATTTGGATGGACTTAAGCATAGCTACTTAGAAAAGGTTTCAACAAAATCCATACCTGGACAATGATGCAAACCTTTAACAAGTCTATCTTTGAAAGTCTCAACCTTTCCATGTACACCAAGTAATATTCTCAAGATATACTTGCTCCTGATGGGGATTTAACCCTTCAGATAAAGCAACTAAAGTCCATACTTTTTTGATGTATAAGGATTCCATCTCAGATCGCTAAGCATCCGGCCATTCTTACAGAGTCCCACTCCTGATGGCCAGTTCGAAACTAGTTGGGTCATCATCTCATGATGTAATCCTTGCTCCCACTGTCATCGAGAAACCAAGGTATCTCTCAGGCGGATGAGGAACCCTACCAGATCGGCGGAGAGGCTGAGGTTCGTCGGAAACTATTGAATCCATTGGTTCTGTCAAATCATCAGCTGCAGTTTTGTATAGCTGGAACCTTTCCAGTTCTACAGAACTGACCTTGCCTCGATCTTGTCCGAATTTTGCTTTAGACATAGGCCGGACAATCCTAAACCTTAACTTACTTAAGAGATAGGCTCTTCCCATACCATATCTTATATGGAGTGGTAGGCACTGATTTGAATCGAACCCTATTCAATAGGTATGCAACTTCATAAGTGCATAACTCCCAAAAAGAAAATAGAAAACTCAGTAGTACTCATCATAGAGCGCACCATATCATATAGGGTGTGATTGCTCCGCCCCGATATACCATCGTGCTATGGTGTATACGGAGGAGTAATGCTGAAAGAGAATCTCATTCTCCTTTAGAATAATCCAGGAATTCTATGCACAAGTATTCTCCTCCCTGATCACATCAAAGGACATAATGCTTATACCCGTATTGGTTCCCTACTTCTAGCTTATATTCTGTGAATATCTCAGAAGCTTCGGGTCTATGTTTCAACAGGAACATATGTCTGAATCTTGAGAGATTTTCAGAGAACGTAATGAAGTACAAAGAACCGGTCCTGGCATGTGTAGACAGGAGACCTTACATACATCATCATGTATCAATCCCAAGAGTTTACTAACTCTTTCCCTGTTTCTAATAAACAGAGCTATGGTCATCTAATCTTTGTGACATGACTGGCAAGTTTCACAAGATGTAAATTCAAACTGATTTAAATATGCATCTAAGATGTAACTTCAGCCAGTCGGGTCGCATTGATATGACCTAGTCTATAATGCCTCAAGAAGGAATCGTTCATTTCTGAACTCTTCCTCTTGTGTGTGTTCTGTATAGTAGGAACTGTAGTTTGATTTAGAACATCAATGCTTTTAGATAACGTGCCTGAACCAATCAACTTTTGATATAGGAAATGTTCAAAACATTATTCATCAATACAAAATTTTATCATTTCTTTACTAATAAAGAGACTGATATGATTTTGTATATCAGGTTCGGTATCTAATGGTATTTGTTCAGAATCAATGTATTGGTAATACAGGGTGACAGTGACCAACAGACTTGGCTGCAACACTTGCCCCGTTTTCTGTCTCATGAAACTTATCACCCGTTCTCAGTTTTCTACCCTTTTGTAGCCCTATGTAACAGATTACATATCTGGGATCCTGATCCTGTATCAAATACCCAGGATTCAGAGGATACTGAGAAACAGTTCTTTGTAATGAACACACCCGAAGGAGATGCATCATATGCACTTTCTTCGTTTGGGCGGCATAGGAATTCTGGTATTCCCCTATTTCCTGCTTGGTCTTATGACAATTATAAGTTGGAGCGGGACCAACGTTCCCCAGCTTAGTATAACAAGCGGGTTCGGTCAATACATCCATATTATTATCTTGATTAAGGCGTGATATGGTCGCTACCTGGAGAGAGAGAGAAGAAAACACTCTGCGTGCGCTCTTGCAAGATCAGATTGGTTATATATTTTATCTAATCAGGATGGCTCCCACTGTTTTTATCAAATCTTCCTTCAAACCTTAAAAGGAAAGACTAGCCGGGATTAATTACGCTCTACAAGTTCGTCAATCTTTCAGCCATGCCAGTGTCGGTACTTTGAGGGAGGTTCCCCGTGCTTTCGCACGGACCTAATTACAGTAAACCTCGTTTTCCCAGAGGCGTAACCCCGTTGACACCTTTCTAGACACCTACTTGATCGGCTAATTGCAAAGTCCAAAACTCTTCCAGGAGTAACAATTACTCGCAGTGGGTATCGGGATCCAACTATCACATAGAAGGTATGCAATCTCATTGCAAATTTCAACACTTGAAACTCCCGATAAAGGTTTTTACCCCTAGCACTTATGACCTTAACTATGGTCAACAAATCATAAGCACTAGTCAAGTTCTACCCGTCATTTTGTGATTAATTAGACCCACCCACATAACCCTTAACTAAGGTCAACAAAGTCACGCGACTGTCCTAACTAATCGCATCATATGCGGTGTACGAAGACATCACTTAGCTACCGTTCACTGTGCCTTAACTAAGGTTAACAAACACAGCACGAATACTAAGTACTCTACTTCCTAAAATGCCGGAGGGTTGCGAATGGTTTTTATGAAAACCTTTAACGCTTTGAACTTGATCTCGTTGCGGAATCAAATGGTCTTTAAATGGAATGTTTTTGAGGCTTTTCTAGTTTTGTTAAAGGGGTCACTCCCGGTGAAGGGATCGTCGGCCCTTTCCTCGTCGAATGAGGTGCAGGATATATCATATATATCACTATGCAAAGCAGAAACTATAGAAGCGATCAAAAGACAAACCGAGGGTTGTAGCATCTGCCAGTTATTGCTAAAGGAGTCACTCCCGGTGAAGGGATCTCGGTCCTTTCCTCATCGAATAAGGTGCAGGATGTTCTATAATGAACACCGCGATGCAAAGCAAGAACTGTAGCTACCTGTTTTATTTTGAAATTTGATTCCTCAACATCAATTAGGTTTATTTTCTTTCATTAATCTCATTAATGAATATCCCATCATTTAAGTCCACCTAAACATCACAGATAAATATAACGTACGCTTATGCCATCCGCATTCGCCTCGATGTCCCGTCTGCACCGTTAGGTTAGGTAACTAACGCCAGAGCGAGGCAGGGCTAGCGCGGGTGTAAAACATAAGCAACGTCTATATAATATATCATATATAGTATATACTATATCTATCTGAACAAATCACATGATCACATCACAGATAACGCAGCAGAAAATATCATATGAAATATTGGATATACTAGGACGTCCGTGTTTTTAAATACGAGCCAGTATAAAACACGGATTCCACAGTCGTGATGAATAGCCAATCCCACACCCCTAGACCCCTACAAGAGCGGCAAGCAACCCTACCAATTCTAGGGTTAGGAGACCCGGACTCGACTCCTCGAGATGGTCTCCCACTGGACCCTAGAACCCGGTTACTTTTGCTCCCCTCCTTGGGTCTATCCTAATGCAGAAAAGTAAATAATATACAAATGGTGACATCATCCGCAACCTAGAAGTGTCCCAATAAAAGAATATTACATACAAGTTTTTTACATGAATGAAAATGAAAAACACTCATCTCACATAAAAAAACCCCGGCTATTCTAACACGACGATCCAATATAACATATCCAGCAACACATAACATCACATGTCATCAACGTAAGTAAATATGCGCATCCCAATTGTCGTTGACATATAGCAACGAAACCGGCGATATCACATATTACACTTACGGTCACAGAAAAGAAAGTGTAAAACTACAACAGTTGGAATCCGCAACCTCTTTAGACATCGCATGCCTAGACCAATGAATTCCTAAGACATCACATGCCTAACAATTATAAACCCCGCATTTTAGTCTCATTATCGAAAACACTTTTCAATATCATGTCGGGCAATTCAACAAGATTTCCGAAAAACTGATCGAATGCTCGTCGCAAACTTTAGTAGACGGCCGCACCCCCGATACCGTCGACGAAGTGCACTAAGGCGGAACACCACTGCCGCGAGCACCCGAACGGATTCTTTCGGCAACGGGGTTCTCCTACAGTCACTTGGTCGGGGCTATGGGGCATGGCTATCTATTAAGTTTACCGGCGAGTATCCGCGTACGCTACGTGATTGCGACGGACTTTTGATCGCATCAAAATTCCGTGGCAACCGATCAAGTGAGACTAAACTGCTATGTTTATAACATTCATTCAGTTATCTCATAACTACTTGTGAATTCCAAATGTTGTATCACATTCCGGGTAAATAGAAAATGCTAAACTTTCCGATCGAACAATCGAACACCCAAGTTTTCCCGAAACAGCTCAACACATGAAATAAGTTTAAAAACATTCACTTCGTGCCTCAGTACCAACGGTCCAGCTGTAGAAGGGTCAAGCCAACGCCTCACATGTGGCACGCCGTACTGCCCCAAACCCTAAGGTTCAAAGGGCAGTTCAAGACGGTCACATAATCGAGTTAAGGTTTGTTGTCTTCTAGAGGGACCATCGCGTTACTTGCACTACTTAGAACGTCGTTAAACTACGGAAAGATCCAACACTTCGAAATTTCCCGGCAGGGGAAAAAGTGGGTATTTATATCCGGTCGAACTTTTTAACAGTTTCTAAAATATCCGGAAAAACTTAAACGAAGTTAAATTATCCGATCAAATTAACGAGTCCCCAATAAAACCTTAGAATACTCAATATTTGAGTGGAATTAAAAACTTCCCATAAAAAATTGCCAAGAAAGGACCTAAGAATAAATATATGAAATTTCAGGGACTAAGTCCAAATTTTAGCCGCGGAAACGCCGCAAAACCCATGGTTTCGCCGCGGTTCCGCGGTCAAATTGTTGACTTAGGGGACCGTATTTCACAGTAATTCTTAGTTTTTCCTGCTTAATTTTTTGAGAATTTTTAATTCACAAAAATCCACTGTTTGAAAAATTGTACAGAGAGGGTTGAAATCGGGGAATATCGGGTTCGATCGGACTTCTAGTTTCGTCTACACATCGCCTAAAGCTCTAGCTAGTCTCTGATACCACTGTAGGGTTCCTAGGCACACTAATGAAGTCTCACAAGTGATCAAACATGCCCAATTGAAAAATTTCATGTGCCTACAAACCCTAATACGGATCGTTAACTAGATAATGAGGCGATGCAATGCGAGTAAACGAATTTAATGCTAAAGGAAAGGGGCTACAACCTTTGTAGATCCGGTCCTCCACCTCCTAGGCTTCATGATGATGTCCCTCTGCTGTCTATATCGGATTCTGGACTCTAGCATCGGTTTCATCGGAGAAATGGGCGGGCTAGGTTGTCGACTTCGATGCCGAAGATGATCTACGTCGAGGCATCACAAGATCAAGCTCCTACTTCACCAAGTCATGAAACTTGTGAAGAAAACACCCTATACTACTTGGCAAAAGGTAGAGGATGAAGAAATAGGAAGTGGGTTCACTTTAGAATTGGATTTCTCACTCTTTTTCACTAGTTGCCATTGATGGAGGCAAGCATTCTTCATGTTGAAGAAGGAGAAGAAGAAGAAGAAGATAATATGATAAGTATTTTTGAAAAAATGAAAAAGAATTAATTCTTATCATCTTCTAACCTTAGTTAAGTGCAGAGAATGAATTAGGGTTAGTTTAAATGGTTAGGGTTAAGTAAAAGACAAGAATGGAGACTAAGTCAAAACTTCATGAATGTTCAACTAAAAACAAAACAAGTAACCATTCATTTATCCTTTTCATTTTCCAAAATGAATAAATAAATAAGATAAATGAATAAGTAATTAAGTAGACAAAACCCTAATCTTTAACTTAACCATAGTTTAATTCTTTACACTTAACCAAATAAGCATGTATCATCAAACATGATACAATCATGTGCACAAAAGTATATCACATATACAACTTGCACAATTCAAGTGAGAAAATCCTTTTAAAGTAAACCAATACTAGTTAATGCAAAGTAATATATCAAATATATAATTATACATTAAATCATTAAATCAACACTTGATTCAATGATCCGGTCATGTCGCATATAACCGGCTAGTATCCAATGTATCGGCTTATCGAATCAATCCTTGATTCGATAACTAGGTTATATCGCATACAACCATTCGACACATTCATCGCGAGAATGAAATACGGTATCACATACACGCATTATTCTCGGTCCCGCACATATCTCATATGCGCTCCTATTTCGTTTCGCTTGAGCCAGGAAACCTCTGTGTAGGACTCTGAAGACTCGTCAATACGCCGGCAGCAGATGATGATCATATCAAACACCCACAAGTCGCAAGCGGTCTGCTAAACGTAACGGCCACCCGGGTATTGAGCGATCAGAAGATCGATGAGCAAGCCCGCTCACACTCCTATGAATCCAATCAGTAACACTTACCCTACAGTCCGGTCCTGTTCGTCTGATATGTCGCATATCTCGCCTAGGGGTGGTAAACGTCAGACCCCGGTAGCTTGATAAGTCAAGCCGACGTAAGGTCCATAACATTCGTGAAACTACTGATAACTCTTACCAGTATATCACAGCAACCCTGGCCAGGGATTTCCTGTTATGGCCAGTCGTGCATAGCGCAACATCAACCCCCAATACCGGGAGAGACGAATCCCCTCCTATCGCTCATTGCCTCTATGTGAATCGGGACTGTATCCAAAAACCACCTGTTTGCACGACTCAGTAGAGCCGTGGTAGGATGGAAATCAAAGCACAGTGGGAGACACACAAGACTCTATGACGATCTCGGGTCAACAGACTAAGCTGTACCAGTGTCACCAGAGAACTGCCATCTGACGTGAGGTATAATACCATCTGGGAGTTCTCGGCGAGTCCGTTCAGTGTACCCAGTCTCCACTGAGCACCCGCATACCATCTCTGATGTCAAACACCAATGGATATGGGATCATCCATCGCCCATCACATGGGTCGAGAAGATATACGCTAGTCTACTCTGGAATATCGATGCCCCGTCTCGATATTCCCACGACTAGGAACATTGAAGGATGTACTCTTGGACTACCCAGGCCCCACTAGTATGATCTGCATCATAGTCCTGGAAGTCGAGTACACATCCTAAGAGCTTTATCAACATGCAACAGAGAGACAGAAAGTATACATGTTAAGATAAAGAGCAACCAGATAGCGTACTATCATGTCGAGCAAGAAAGTCCTACCTATATATGTCCCAGCATCCACTACAATATGCATCCAATGTACAGTAATGGCCTCTAGGGCATACATATAACTAACACTTAAGCCATCACAGAAAAGAAACGAAAATATAATGTACGCTTATGCCACCCGTATTCGCCACAATGTTCCGTTATGCACCGTTAGGTTACTTAACTAACGGCATACCGGGACGGGGCTAGCGCGGGTGCAAAACATAAGCAACGTCTATTATATATCATATATATAATATTCCATTCGTCTTAGATATATCATATGACCACATCACAGAATATAGGCAGCAGAAGCACATATAATATAGGACATCTAGGAGGTCCGTATTTAGTATTTAGCCATCAATAGAAAATACGGATTCCACGGTCGCGATGAATAGCCAAGCCCACATCCCAAGACCCCTACGAGAGCGGCAAGTGACCCTACCAATTCTGGAGTTTAGGAGACCCGGTCTCGACTCCTCGAGATGGCCTTCCACTGAACCCTAGAACCCGGTCACTTGTTCCCCCCTTCTTGGGTCTATCCTAATGCGGAAAAGTAAATAATATACAACAATGGTGACAACATCCTCAACCTGGAAGTGCCCCAAATAAAAGAATATTACATACAAATGAATTTTACATGAATGAAAAGAAAACTCTCATCTCACATAAAACCCCCGGCTATTGAATCACGACAATCCTGCACATCATATCTCAGCAACACATAATATCACATATCATCAACGTAAGTAAGTATTTGTACCCCGATTGTCGTTGATGTATAGAAACAAAAATGGAGATACACCACATACTACACTTACGGTTACAGAGAAATAAAATGAAAAACTACAACAATTGGAATCGTAACTGCCCTTAGACAACACAAACCCGGTATATCACATATCCAAGATTTCATGCCTAACAATGTAAAGCTCGCATTTAGGTCTCACCCATGAAAAAATCTTTTCAAAATAAGTCGGATAATTCAACAAGATTTCCGATTACTCCCGAGACCGAAATGCTAGATTTACACGCAACGAACAAATTTGTAGATTCCAATTATTGTATCACATATACTAGGCGCTGTTAAAACGTTCGATCGAACGATCAATCACCCAAAGGATTCTCAGAAAACTCAACACCTGAGCAGTTTTAAAATATACCAGAGACTGCAACAAGTACATACGGGCCATTACAAGAAGGCACAGTCGAAGCCTCACCAACGGCGCCGCGGAACCGCCGCAAAATGACCATTTTGGCCGCGGTTCCGCGGTCGTTTAGTCGAGTTAAGGCTTCGTTCTTCTTGTAGTTCCATAAAATACCATGCAGATTTTCTGAGTATTTTTAATGTGAAAAAATCCAATTTTTTGAAAAATTTCCTGTGAGGACCCTTCGGGCGTCGTATTTCGTTCGTTCGAGGTTTTTAACGTCGTCTAGGTTACACTAAACCTCTAGCTTGACTCTGATACCACTGTAGGGTTTCTATAGCACCTTATCAAGGGTTTGGAAGCATCACACATGCCATACTAAAATTTTAACGAGGTGCTAAGCAAACTTAACTAGGAATCGAACTAGAAATATAGGGTAACAACTAATAGTATCACATACAATAAATAATCTATCACCAAGTGGAAAGACTACAACCTTTGTAGACCTCCTTGAGTGACTCCTTGGATCTCATAGAGTTTGGAATGGCTCGCTTGAATCCTTCCTAGTCCACGACGAACCACCCGAAGTCCCTTTGCCCAAAGCTCCTTGCTCCACTTGATCAACGAGGAAGTGATGCAAACACTCTAAACTAATAGGCTAAACTAGTATAGAATGATTATGTGGTTTGTTATCTCACTTAAAAACCCTTTCTTTTTCTTTTCCTCACACTTAAAGAAACTCAAGAGAGCTTGAAGAAGGAGGAAGATGAAGATGGCAAAGCTTTTTTCAAGATAATGATAATTCTTATGTTTTAAAATAAAACAAAAGGATATATATGTGAGACACTCTCACATCCAACCATGGTTAAAAGAAATTCTAGATATTTTATGATGAGTTAAAAGAACAAAGGAAATAAACCTAGGGTTAAGTCAATGGTCAACCCTAGAAAAGTGTAGAAAGAATGAGTCATTTGTTAATTTACTTTTTCTTTTATCTCAAAACAAAAATACATATATTAATTTGAACCATGTGAATCTTGCATTGCCATCATCCATGTATCATCAACCATGATACACTTGTATGTATGTATGTGTGCATACACATCATCATGTGTATGTGTTGGAGTTAGTGCCCTCAGAGTCAATTATTGGATCACAGGCACGTGATTGCAATGATTGAGGGAGGACCTATCCCGGTAGGACAGTCTTACTCGAGATGATAGTATGCTATCTGGTTTATCTTTATCATCGTGTACTGCTTTAGGTGACCTGACATGTCGCTATTACACGTTGATAGAGCCCCTAGGATTCTTGCTTGACTACCAGCAGTATGATGGCGATCATATACGTGGGAGCTGGTAGTCTATAAGCACATCCTTAAAAGGTCCCTAGTCGTAGGAGTTTCGAGACAGGGCATCGATACTCCATTAGTAGACTAGTGTATACAGTCGAGACCCCGACGAGGGGCGGTGGCCGGTCTCACAAGCCACTGGTGTCAGTTGGTTCACCTAAGATGTATACAGGTGCTCATTGGGTTATGAGTACACCGGACAGGACTCGCCGGGAACCTGCTAGTTGGTCTTATACCAGATGTCAGATAGCAGTTCCCTGGTGACATGTGTACAGGTTAGTTCATCGACCTGAGATCGTCATTTGTCTCGTGTGAGTTCCCACTGTGCTTTGATTACTACCCTACCACGGCTCAAAGGAGTCGTGCAAACAGGTTTTAGTTGGGTACAGTCCCGAGCCACATGGAGGCAGTGAGCGGATCTGCAGGGGTTCGTCTCTCCCGGTATTGGGGGTGAGGTCGCGCTGTGTCTAGGAGAGCCATTACGCAAAGCCCTCGGCCGAGGCAGGAGATTTACTGGTAGGTATTCCAGTAGTATCTCAGGGCGTTCTGGGCTACGCTCCGACACGACTTGTACCGCTTTTGGGGGTCTGACTTTTACCAACCCCTTAGGCCCGCCATGCGATACTCATAGACGAACGGACCGGACTGTACGGATATTGTCACTGACAGGCTCAGTTGGGTGTCGGGGTGAGCTTCCTCATCGACGTCCCATTTGGTCAATAGCTGGTGGCCCGTCACGTATTGGCTTATACCTCTGACGTGCCAGTGGTTAAATCCACAGCCATAGTATTGACGAGTCTTTAGAGTCCACCACAGTTTCAGTTACTCAAGTTTCGGGCGAAACGCTGTAGAGGCCGTATGGAGATATGGCAGGGTTCGATCAGATACGTACGGTATTGCACGGATCGTGATCGGACAGTTTTTACTAGCCGGCTTTGGCTTAAGCCGGATTCTAGTATTTGATAGTGTAGTTTTGTCTCTTTGCATTTGTGTTCAGTGGGAATACAAATGCGGGCATGTATTTGCAGTAGTGGGTTTTCCTGTAATTTATTACGGGACCAGTTTTCTGGAGTTGCCAGTTTGCATTCCGTTCCGGCCGGTTTTCCTTTGTTCTTTCCCGGCCGGACTTTTCCGATGGAGGGGGTTATTTGCAGTTTTGCAAATAACACTTTGTGGAGGATTTTCTTGCAAAAGTTTTTATCATGATAGCTTTTTTAGATGCCATTCTTTTCCTTGATCTTTTCATGCTTTATCTTGACTAGAAATGATAAGAATGGTGGATGTAAGTTTGTAATGATTTTGTTTGGCTATGGTCACCACTTATGCTCCTACCATCACCTCCCTTTGGATGATGTTTGATTCCTCCACCATTCTTCTTCTCACTTGATAATATGATAAGTTTTCATGAGAAAAAAAAAGAAGAGAGAAAAAGAAAATGAGAGCTTCATCTTGAGAGTTTCTTCTTGATCTCATTTTCTTGCTAGAAAAATGCAAGCACCATTTTTCTATTCTTTGATTCCTCCATCATGGCAACAACAAACCCCAAAGAGACATACCCTCTACACTACACATTCTACAGCACATCTTGAGCATGTCGAGTTGCCGGCTTCATGCGCGAGTTGCCTCAGTATTGAGGCGGGAGCCCGAAAAAGAAGAAGGCGATGTGGTGCCCTTTCCGGCGAGGAGGCGACGATGTGGAGGCAACACTTTCCGCAAGAGATCGGAGTGGAGATGAAGACCGAAGGACACGGATCGCTTGGTATAACTTCTCACCCCATCTCTAGATTGCTAGCATTAGGTTAATGGTTTCGATCCGGGTTTTCTTTGTCCGCGGTAGCGCCGGTTTCCGAGTTAGGAAAAATTTTTTATTCCGCATTTTGGCCTCGAGTACGAGGCCGGGGCGCTGCCGTGGCGCAACATGGTATCAGAGCCACGCCATTAACCTTACCTAGCTTGTTCTAATGCGTTTTACTTATCCGATCGACCAAAATCTCAAAAAACCGTATTTTGTTCACATCAGTTTTCTGTTGGAATTTTTTGGTGTCTAAAAATTTTTCAGGTTACAGAAAAATAATGTGCACGAAATTCTAAGACCACTGTAAAAAGTCGACAGTGTCAGTCGTACAGTTGACCGCGGAAGCGCGGCCAAACCCCACTTTGGGCCGCGCTTCCGCCGCAGTCTACTGTGCTCACACTGTGGAAATTTTACAGTGGGCTTTTGGGCTAATTTTGAGGGTTTTGGAATATTAATTTAGGGCCCAGGTTTTCTGTGACTGCTACAGTATTGGTTTGGAGCCCGCTTGTTAATTGTTTGATCGATCGGATATTTGAAACACATTATTTCACAGTATTTACATTATATCTGCGACCGTGAATGTCACTCGATCGGTAAATCTGGTCTAACTGCTATAGCCCGGTTAGACGGATTTGCGAACGTGATTTTCACGTTGATGTTCTATGTTTATGCTGTGATGTTGCGGATCGGTCGGTGGGGATAGCCTGGATGCAATGCTAGTACTGTTTTGTTGTATTATGTACATTTGTTATTGCGGGACGAGCGTCCGACATGTGGACTGCCGTCACTGCCTGTTTGTATTATTCTTTTGGGGCACGGCCTGGTTGTGGTCGATGTACCCGGTGTATGTATATTTTACTTTCTGTACTAGGTTTACCCCGCGGTGGGGTGCACGGATAGCCGGGTTCTGGAGGGCAACAAGCCCGCATCTCATGACATTGGGACGGAGGGGGCTTCACTCCAGGATTGGCGGGCTATTCGCCGCACTCGTAAGGGGTATAGGTTGACCCAGGAGGGGTGCCCAAGTTGCCGGATTCCGTGGAGTGCTGGGTGGTCCATTCACGGAGCTGAAGGGGGCTGCCTCGCTTCAGGTTTTGGCGGGTGACTTGCCGCGCCCGTAGGGGTCTAGGATTTCATTGCACAGGCTATCCACACGACCAGGGGAACGTCGGGTTTCTGCAGCGGCTCTGTGAAACCCGGGGTTTCCAGATATCTGTATTGATCTGTGTTGCTATACATTTCTGTGATGTTGCATTTTATTCACGCCTTGAGCGAAATACTATATATTGGTATATATATTAGTAGATGTTGTATATGTTTTTCATCCGCGCTAGTCCAGTCCCCGCTCTGCCGTTAGTTAGCTAACCTAACGGGTGATGACGGGACCCAGTGGCGAATGCGGATGGCATATACGTACGTCAGTATATTTTCGTTCTTTGTGGTGTGATCAATTGATGGGAATGCATTGATTCGGATCAATGCAAGATAAACAAACCTAATCTGATGTTGTTGGAACACTTTTTCAAAAAGCTGTTATTGCAAGGACGTTCACTTTTGTTTTGCATCGTGGTATTCATTTGGAATATCCTGCTCCTCAGTCGACGAGGCAAGGGCCGAGATCCCTTCACCGGGAGTGACCCCTTGGACAGAAGTTTGCGTCAGGGCAATAACTTCACTATAGCCGATTACTTTTGCTTTGCATCGTGGTATTCATTTGGAATATCCTGCACCTCATTCTACGGGGAAAGAGCCGAGATCCCTTCACCGGGAGTGACCTCTTTAGTAAAGGTTTTCGTCACTATATTTTATAAAAGGCTATGCAGTTCCTTCAACGATATCAAGTTCATTACGTTAAAGGTTTTTCGCCAAAAACCATTCGTAGCCCTCCGTCATTTCTTATGAGTATTATTTAGTATTCGTGCTGCGTTTGTTGACTCCGTCAAGGCGTAGTGTACGGTAGCTAAGTAGTGCTTGTTTGTTGCATAAATGGGATTGGTTAGGACAGTCGTGCGGCCTTGTTGACTCCGTCAAGGGCACGTACGGGTGGGTTTAATGCAATCCAGATAATGACGGGATGAACTTGACTAGGACTCTTTGATTTGTTGACTCCGTCAAGGTCACTTGAGTCCTAGGGGTAAAAATCACATCGGGAGTTTCAAAAGAACTGAAACTTGCCAGGCATGCGCATACCTTCTGGAGTGTGGTGACTTGAGTGGATTCCGTCAAGTTATCATGCGATGATAGTTGGATCCCGATTCCCACTGATGAGTTGGTTTACTCCTCGGGTGATCCCGACTAATTCTTCTTTCAGGTTTGGAGGAGAATTTGAGGTACAGTGGGAGGTTTCCAGATTAGACAAAGTGGTAACCATTCTGATCTAGGTTAGAGTGCACGCTGAGTGTTTCTTCTCTCTCTCTCTGGCAGCGACCATTGACCCGACCCTGGACTATGACTCAGTGACCAAGTTGACCGAACCTTCTTAACACTGGCTTTTGGATTGTCAGAGTTGCAAACCTCATTGCCACTCCTACTTTTACCCTTTTCTCCAGGACACCCCGTATTGCTACGAACGTCCACTTCCATTGGACAAAGCTATCGTATGGTTAGATACGAACTCGAAGGACTTCGAGGATGGTTTCTGGTTCTGGAGAAAACGGATAGGATTATTCAGTTGTCTTTTCTTTTCACCTTCTCTCAGGTTGCGAGTACTCCTTGGTTTAGGAGTAGTACACCTATTACGCAAATTGGATAGTCTTCTTCCAAACCATAGGCTGGTGCCGACCGGTAGGGAATGAAGAAAACCAGTTAGCCTATAATCGGTGTACAGAAGATATTAAGTTAAGACAAAGCAAGGGATTAGTAGGAGGGCAAAGTAAATTGCGACTGATATTCACGACCGAACCAAGTATTTCTTCGCCAATCCTAAATCACCTTTGTATTTCTCCAGGACACTCCGTATCACTACGAAGATCCACAGTTTATTGGATACTCCATCGTATGGTTATATACGAACTCGAAAGGAACTTTTTCCAGTTCGGGGATGGATTCTGGTTCAGGAGAAATAGGAATAAAGTACATTCAGGTGTCTTTTATCTTCACCTTCTCTCGCATTGCGAGTGTTCCTAGGATTAGGACAGTACACCCTTTATGCTTTTTGGATAGTCTTCTTCCAAACCATAGGCTGGTGCCGAACGGTAGGGAAGGAAGAAAACCATTTGGCCTAAAGGGGTGTACAGAAGGTAATGACTAAAGACATATAAAGGGATTTGGAGAGGTGGCAAAGAATTATACGGTTACAGTTGTGAATCTGGATAATGGAAGAGGCATTACTAAGAATACCAGGATACCCCAACGAGACATTACAATGTTTCAGTTTCACTGTGTACTGTTAATAGAAAACTGATTTCCCAGTTAGACACTTACTCCAGGGTATGTATTTACCAGGTTTGATTCTCACATCTGTATGGTTTTACAGATGATGAGTGGGAGTAAGTTATTGGGAATTGGGTGATCATCCTCATTATATCGGGATTCGTTGTAATCGGTGATATTTGAGGAGATCACCTGGGTTGTTTGCCGGTCGGCAAATATTTGGTTTTGAATATCCGCTGTTGTGCACCAATTTCAAATTGATATATCTGTACGTCTATTTTCATAGAGTGAGATATACCTTTTGATATTATGTCGATGACATTTACCTATATCAGTGGATGGTTAGGTAAGGAGCATTAAACAGCGGTGTAATTCTTCTTAACCATAAGTACAGTTTTCAACCTACGGCACACAGTGAATGAGTTATCAGACTCAAGGGACTTATACAGAGTATTGTATGTTGTCCAGCGTCCATCAGGACAAAGGGGTTGGTCCTCGTACTATATTCGGTTTACTTATGACTTCTCTAGTTCTTAGACATGTGTTTCGTGGAAACACAGGGTCTAAGTTTTGAGGAGTTATAGGTATTTGAATACAGTGGAGAACCAGGTATAGCAAGTATCGGGATTCTTCAAAGTGATCGAAGATGTGGATACTTGTGTATGGTATTCAGTTGATAGTAATGAGAACTTGCTTCTCTTTCATGTTACTCATAATTGGAAGCATTCCTAAGTTGAGTAACGCTGATCGGCCTCCTTCCATTTAGTTGACATGCACTGGAGATAGCTGCATGATTTGAATCTGGTTCAATTAAATCAGTGCCTCTGTTTCTATATTGGATATAGAACAGTTCATATCTTGACATTGTTAAGGTACGGGGAGTTTTCCGGCTTATGCTTAAAACCAGACACTGGACAACTCAAGGCACGTTTCTGTAATGGCTGTTTGTGGGTTGACCCAGGCTATGACGAGGGTTGACTTTCTACCATCCGGATGAACAATAGCAATATTGTTCTAGACTCGCCACAGTTTTAATAAAAATGGATTTTTCAGAAAAAGTAGTGGGAGTATGGTAGAACTGGAAGTGATTCCAGAACCACAAACGATTACTGAAGATTTGATAAGGAACCTAAAGATTCAATCTGGTTTGACATTCCATTGGCCACTCCGCAGATAAGGTGGGTAACTTCAGGCACCCGAGAGGTACTCCAGTAGCCTCAAGGACGGTGACAGGGAAGTTCTTGTTTACCCACACTTGCCATTGTTGTTGTTCCAGACTGCGAGACCCGGCAGGAGGATGAGTATAGCGTCGTTCTAAACTAGCTTTAGAAGTGCACGTCTATATGACTCTAGCAGAGGGTTGTCGTAGTCAGTGGGAGCAGCGGAAGCATTGGTGGACTTTGTGCTTATGTCTATTTATAGACTAAAGCAGATATAGCGGAGTAAGATCATCTGTTTCTGATGTGACAGTCATGGGTTTGACGTCATCAGAATAGGGGATGGATCTGTTGAGAAGGTAGTAGGAAGTGATATTCCTATACTATGATCGGTTATACTTTGGTCGTCACACAGTGGTTTCTCCACAAGGGACTTGGACATTATTTCAGACATACTGGTTACTAGATCTATGGTTTTAGATCTAGATTTGGGTGGTTTCCCAATCAGGGTACCTTGACAGCATTCTATGAGTATTTAGAATGGACGACTCCTGGCACGGTAGTGTACCTGCAGGTAATGGAGTCACCCTCTCTAAAGGTGTCTTACAGACTAAAGGGGAGAGGGATACGCATGATTGACAGATCACTTGCTTAGGCAATTGAGTCAATCATGAGATGTCAAGTACCACACCAGATGTTGTTCTTGCAGCAGGTGCAATAAGTTGATATTGATCCAATCCTGGAGGAACAGTCGGAAGCAGTTTTAGAACATAAGTGAATGTTCTAGGGATATGATAACGGCTGCCTCCTTTAGGAGACGGTTATCACTCCAGGCTTCCAAGGTGACATGGACGACAAGGAGGTTGTCAGAGTTATAGTTCTCCTTCTGACGAGGGACAGTATTTTGGACAGGTGGTCCAAGGCAATACTGAGGGAGGCTTGGCGCAGGATACTGATTAAGTTCAGTTGATGATACAGTCTAAGAAGTTTGGATTTGGAGTTCATTTATGAACTAGGTCCCATCAGACATCCAGACATTCCAAGACAGGTATTGCTCATTTCAGGAGATGGCTTTCTCCGCGAACTTGAGATATAGAGAGACATAGAAAGAAACATCACAGCGGATCCACTCACTGAGGCTATTCCTCGAACGCAATAGTTTCACAAACGAGTTTTGTGAGACTGACTAGTAGAGGAGTTGGGTGTTCGGTATCACACGGGCTGTGAGTATGCGGCATCGCAATAATTAGCCTTGAGTGCAAGTGGGAGATTGTTGGAGTTAGTGCCCTCAGAGTCAATTATTGGATCACAGGCACGTGATTGCAATGATTGAGGGAGGACCTATCCCGGTAGGACAGTCTTACTCGAGATGATAGTATGCTATCTGGTTTATCTTTATCATCGTGTACTGCTTTAGGTGACCTGACATGTCGCTATTACACGTTGATAGAGCCCCTAGGATTCTTGCTTGATTACCAGCAGTATGATGGCGATCATATACGTGGGAGCTGGTAGTCTATAAGCACATCCTTAAAAGGTCCCTAGTCGTAGGAGTTTCGAGACAGGGCATCGATACTCCATTAGTAGACTAGTGTATACAGTCGAGACCCCGACGAGGGGCGGTGGCCGGTCTCACAAGCCACTGGTGTCAGTTGGTTCACCTAAGATGTATACAGGTGCTCATTGGGTTATGAGTACACCGGACAGGACTCGCCGGGAACCTGCTAGTTGGTCTTATACCAGATGTCAGATAGCAGTTCCCTGGTGACATGTGTACAGGTTAGTTCATCGACCTGAGATCGTCATTTGTCTCGTGTGAGTTCCCACTGTGCTTTGATTACTACCCTACCACGGCTCAAAGGAGTCGTGCAAACAGGTTTTAGTTGGGTACAGTCCCGAGCCACATGGAGGCAGTGAGCGGATCTGCAGGGGTTCGTCTCTCCCGGTATTGGGGGTGAGGTCGCGCTGTGTCTAGGAGAGCCATTACGCAAAGCCCTCGGCCGAGGCAGGAGATTTACTGGTAGGTATTCCAGTAGTATCTCAGGGCGTTCTGGGCTACGCTCCGACACGACTTGTACCGCTTTTGGGGGTCTGACTTTTACCAACCCCTTAGGCCCGCCATGCGATACTCATAGACGAACGGACCGGACTGTACGGATATTGTCACTGACAGGCTCAGTTGGGTGTCGGGGTGAGCTTCCTCATCGACGTCCCATTTGGTCAATAGCTGGTGGCCCGTCACGTATTGGCTTATACCTCTGACGTGCCAGTGGTTAAATCCACAGCCATAGTATTGACGAGTCTTTAGAGTCCACCACAGTTTCAGTTACTCAAGTTTCGGGCGAAACGCTGTAGAGGCCGTATGGAGATATGGCAGGGTTCGATCAGATACGTACGGTATTGCACGGATCGTGATCGGACAGTTTTTACTAGCCGGCTTTGGCTTAAGCCGGATTCTAGTATTTGATAGTGTAGTTTTGTCTCTTTGCATTTGTGTTCAGTGGGAATACAAATGCGGGCATGTATTTGCAGTAGTGGGTTTTCCTGTAATTTATTACGGGACCAGTTTTCTGGAGTTGCCAGTTTGCATTCCGTTCCGGCCGGTTTTCCTTTGTTCTTTCCCGGCCGGACTTTTCCGATGGAGGGGGTTATTTGCAGTTTTGCAAATAACACTTTGTGGAGGATTTTCTTGCAAAAGTTTTTATCATGATAGCTTTTTTAGATGCCATTCTTTTCCTTGATCTTTTCATGCTTTATCTTGACTAGAAATGATAAGAATGGTGGATGTAAGTTTGTAATGATTTTGTTTGGCTATGGTCACCACTTATGCTCCTACCATCACCTCCCTTTGGATGATGTTTGATTCCTCCACCATTCTTCTTCTCACTTGATAATATGATAAGTTTTCATGAGAAAAAAAAAGAAGAGAGAAAAAGAAAATGAGAGCTTCATCTTGAGAGTTTCTTCTTGATCTCATTTTCTTGCTAGAAAAATGCAAGCACCATTTTTCTATTCTTTGATTCCTCCATCATGGCAACAACAAACCCCAAAGAGACATACCCTCTACACTACACATTCTACAGCACATCTTGAGCATGTCGAGTTGCCGGCTTCATGCGCGAGTTGCCTCAGTATTGAGGCGGGAGCCCGAAAAAGAAGAAGGCGATGTGGTGCCCTTTCCGGCGAGGAGGCGACGATGTGGAGGCAACACTTTCCGCAAGAGATCGGAGTGGAGATGAAGACCGAAGGACACGGATCGCTTGGTATAACTTCTCACCCCATCTCTAGATTGCTAGCATTAGGTTAAAGGTTTCGATCCGGGTTTTCTTTGTCCGCGGTAGCGCCGGTTTCCGAGTTAGGAAAAAATTTTTATTCCGCATTTTGGCCTCGAGTACGAGGCCGGGGCGCTGCCGTGGCGCAACAGTATGTATATACATATATGCATACATGCATAAAGAAAAGGTTTAATAAAAGTGAGCTAAAAGTCATTATTAAATCAACACTTGATTTAATAAACCGGCCATATTACATACGACCCGACCAATAGTAAACGCCTGATTAATATACGGTATCTCATACACGCATTTAATCGAGCTCCCGCGCATATCGCATATGCACACCACATCGTTTTGCCTGAGCTAGGAAACTTCTGTGTGGGACTCTAAGACTCGTCAATACTCCGGCAGTACGTGATGATCACATCAAATACCCACAAGCCGCAAGCGGTCAACTAAACGTAACGGCCACCTGGGTATTGAGCAATCAGAAGAAAAACAAGTGAACCTGTCAAAACTCTATCGAGCCAACTGGCAACACTTACCGTACAGTCCGATCTCTTCGTCAGATATGCTGCATATCGAGTCTGGGGATGGAATCGTCGACCCCAATAACTCAATAAGTCATGCCGGTATATGGCTCATAACAGATCGAGAAACTAATGATAACACTTATTAGTAAATCTCAGCAGCCCTGGCCAGGGACTTCCTGTTATAGCCAATCGAGCATAGCGCAACATCAACCCCCAATACCGGGAGAGACGAAAAGTCCCTCCTATCGCTCATTGCCTCTATGTGCTTCAGGACTATACCCAAAATCCACCTGCTTGCATGACTCAGTAGAGCCGTGGTAGGGTGGAGATCAAAGTACAGTGGGAGGACACACAAGGCTCTATGACGATCTCGGGTCTATAGACTAATCTGTACCAGTGTCACCTGAGAACTGCTATCCGACGTAAGATATAATACCACATAGGAGTTCTCGGTGAGTCCGTTCAGTGTACCCGGTCTCTACTGAGCACCCGTATACAATCTTTGGTGTCAACACACCAGATGGATATGGGATTATCCATCGCCCATCACATGGGACAAGAATCGTATACGCTAGTCTACTCTGGAATATCGATGCCCTGTCTCAATACACCCACGACTAGGAACATTTTAAGAATATGCTTATAAACTACGGATATCTCACTAGTATGATCCACATCATAATCCCAGTAGTCAAGCAAATATCCTAAGGGCTTTATCAATCATATCAAGATAAAGAGCAACCAGATAGCATACTATCTTGTTGAGCAAGATTGTCCTCTGAATACACACATACACACACAGAAACCGGTATATACACTATCATATAATGGCCTCTAGGGCATACACATATCCAACATTTATGCCTGTAATTCACTGTTTATTTACTCTCGAGATTTGGGATTTCGGATTTCTATGAGATTTCTGGATTTGGAGAAACCGCAAAGATTTTATAAACTCATTATCATTTTTAAAGATAGAAATTACGGTTTTCTCGTTATATAATGTGATATGTGTCCACCATGAGTTTTCTCGGCTCTTGAGCGATATCATACACCCGATTCGAGGAGGAGGAGGAACCGTCTGCGGGTGCATGGTGGACCCGGTTGTTGGAGATAGTGCCCTCAGAGTCAATTATTGGATCACAGGCACGTGATTGCAATGATAGAGGGGAGGACCTATCCCGGTAGGACAGTCTTACTCGAGATGATAGTATGCTATCTGGTTTATCTTTATCATCGTGTACTGCTTTAGGTGACCTTTCGAGTCGCTATTACACGTTGATAAAGCCCCTTGGATTCTTGCTTGACCACCAGCAGTATGAGGGCGATCATATAAGTGGGAGCTGGGGGTCTACAAGCATATCCTTAAAAGGTCCCTAGTCGTGGGAGATTCGAGACAGGGCATCGTTTCTCCAGAGTAGACTAGTGTATACAGTCGAGACCCCGACGAGGGGCGGTGGCCGGTCTCACAAGCCACTGGTGTCAGTTGGTTCACCTAAGATGTATACAGGTGCTCATTGGGTTATGAGTACACCGGACAGGACTCGCCGGGAACCTGCTAGTTGGGATTATACCAGACGTCAGATGGCAGTTCCCTGGTGACATGTGTACAGGTTAGTTCATCGACCTGGGATCGTCATTTGTCTCGTGTGAGTTCCCACTGTACTTTGATTACTACCCTACCACGGCTCAAAGGAGTCGTGCAAACAGGTTTTAGTTGGGTACAGTCCCGAGCCACATGGAGGCAGTGAGCGGATCTGCAGGGGTTCGTCTCTCCCGGTATTGGGGGTGAGGTCGTGCTGTGTCTAGGAGAGCCAGAACATGAAAAGTCCTTGGCCAAGGCAGGAGATTTGCTGGTAGGTATTCCAGTAGTATCTCAGGGTGTTCTGGGCTACACTCCGACACGACTTGTACCGCTTTTGGGGGTCTGACTTTTACCAACCCCCTAGGCCCGCCATGCGATGCTCATAGACGAACGGACCGGACTGTACGGATATTGTCACTGACAGGCTCAGTAGGGTGTCAGGATGAGTTCGCTCATCGACGTCCCTTTTGGTCAATAGCTGGTGGCCCGTCACGTATGGCTAATACCTCTGACGTGCTAGTGGTTAAATCCACAGCCATAATATTGACGAGTCTTTAGAGTCCACCACACAGACAGTTACTCAAGTTTCGGGCGAAACGCTGTAGAGGCCGTATGGAGATATGGCAGGGTTCGATCGGATACGTGCGGTATTGCACGGATCATGATCGGACAGTTTTTACTAGCCGGCTTTGGCTTAAGCCGGATTCTAGTTTTAGATAGTGTAGTTTTGTCTCTTTGCATTTGTGTTCAGTGCGAATACAAATGCGGGCATGTATTTGCAGTAGCGGGGTTTTCCTGTAATTTATTACGGGATCGGTTTTCTGGGGTTGCCAGTTTGCATTCCGTTCCGGCCGGTTTTCTTTTATTCTTTCGCGGCCGGACTTTCCGATGGAGGGGGTTATTTGCAAGAGTGCAAATAACTCTTTTGTGGAGGGCTTTGTTGCTTTAGTGCCTTTGTCATGATGAGATGCTTTTTGCATCACTTCATTATCTTTTCTTGTGATGGTTTGTGAATGGATTGAAAAGAGAAATGAGTGTGACCCTTTTTCTTTGCATTATCTTTTCTTTTTCTTATTGGATTTTTGATTCCTCATCTCCACCTTGGAGAGATATGGCCGGCCACTTGTTTTTGGGGGGAGAGAGAGAGAGGATGATTGGTGATATGTTTATTCTTCATCTCATTTCATGCTTTTATGCTTGCAAAATCCCAAGCTTCTCTCCTTCATTCATTCTCCTCCTCAAATCCCTCCATCAAGGCAACTTCCATAAACCCTAAAGAGACAACTCACTATACTATTCTATAGAAAGCCTTGGACGCGTCGGCTAGCCAACTTCGCGCCCGAGTTGCCTCGGTCAAGAGGCGGGAGCCCGTAAAAGATTCCGGCTACGTGGTGCCCTTTCCGACGAGCGAGGAGGTGACGGAGATTCCGCGGGAGATCGGAGCGGAGACGAAGACCGAAGGACACGGATCATTTGGTATAGCATCTCTACTCTTTTCTTTTTGCTAGCTAGCTAGGTTAATGGCCCGATCCGGGTAAAAAGTCCGCGGTGGTGCCGTTTTGCAAAGTTCGCAAAGTTTTTGTTTTCCGCGTTTCCGGCGTCGGATCGACGGCCGGGGCGCCCCCGCGGGCTTACAATGGTATCAGAGCCACGCCGTTAACCTTCCCTAGCTTGCTCTAGCGCGTTTAGAACTCGATCGAACAAAAACCCGAAAACCGTATTTTTGTGCACATGTGTTCTCTGTTAAAATTTTTTGAGCTCCTAAAATTTTTCAGGTTGTTTCAGAGGCATGTACAAGCAATTATAAGAATTACGGGAAAATACGATCCAATGATTCTTCACTTCGACCGCGGAAGGGCGGCCAAACCCTCGGTTTGGCCGCGCTTCCGCGGCGGATAGAAGGAATCTTGGCACCATATTTTCCCAGTAAGCTTATGAGTAAGAAATAGGGCTTTTGGGATATTTTATTTGGGCCCAGGTTTTCTGTAAGTGCTACAGTAGTGTGTGGGGCCCACTTTGATAAATTTGTTCGATCGGATATTTTAAACATGCTAGTTCACAGTTTTTACATTATATCTGCGACCGTGAATGTCACTTGATCTGTAAATCCCGTCTAACTGCTATAGCCCGGTTAGACGGATTTGCGAATGTGATTTTCACGTTGATGTTCTGTGATTGTACTGTGTTGTTGCGGATCGGTCGTGGGGGATAGCCTGGTTGCAGTGGTAGTACAGTTTTGTTGTATTATGTACATTTGATATTGCGGGGCGAGCGTCCGACATGTGGACTGCCGTCACTGCCTGTTTGTATTATTCTTTTGGGGCACGACCTGGTTGCGGTCGATGTACCCGTTGTATGTATATTTTACTTTCTGTACTAGGATTACCCCGCGGAGGGGTGCACGGATAGCCGGGTTCTAGAGGGCAACGAGCCCGCATCTCATGGCATTGAGACGGAGGGGGCTTTACTCTAGAATTGGCGGGCTATTCGCCGCACTCGTAGGGGGTATAGGTTGACCCAGGAGGGGTGCCCAAGTTATCGGATTCTGTGAAGTGCTGGGTGGTCCATTCACGTTGCTGAAGGGGGCTGCCTCGCTTCAGGTTTTGGCGGGTAACTTGCCGCGCCCGTAGGGGTCTAGGGATTTCATTGCACAGGCTATCCACACGACCAGGGGAACGTCGGGTTTCAGCGGCTCTGTGAAACCTGGGGATCCCAGATATCTGTATTGATCTGTGTTGCTATACATTTCTGTGTTGCTTTTTATCACGCCTTGAGCGAAATACTATATATTGGTATATATATTAGTAGATGTTGTATATGTTTTTCATCCGCGCTAGTCCAGTCCCCGCTCTGTCGTTAGTTAGCTAACCTAACGAGTGATGACGGGACCCAGTGGCGAATGCGGATGGCATATACGTACATCAGTATATTTTCGTTCTTTGTGGTGTGATCAATTGATGGGACTGCGTTGATTCGGATCAATGCAAGTTAAACAAACCTATTCTGATGTTGTTGGAACACTTTTTCAAAAAGCTGTTATTGCAAGGACGTTCACTTTTGTTTTGCATCGTGGTATTCATTTGGAATATCCTGCTCCTCAGTCGACGAGGCAAGGGCCGAGATCCCTTCACCGGGAGTGACCCCTTGGACAGAAGTTTGCGTCAGGGCATTAACTTCACTATAGCCGATTACTTTTGCTTTGCACCGTGGTATTCAGTTGGAATATCCTGCACCTCATTCTACGGGGAAAGAGCCGAGATCCCTTCACCGGGAGTGACCTCTTTAGCAAAGGTTGTCGTCACTATATTTTTATAAAGCTATCAGTTCCTTCAACGATATCAAGTTCATTACGTTAAAGGTTTTCGCCAGAAACCATTCGTAGCCCTCCGTCATTTCATATGGATGGTCAATAGTATTCAAGCTGTGTATTTTGGCCAAAGTCAAGGCACAGTGTTTGGTAGCTGTTGGGTATTCATATGCAGCATAGATAGATGCGTTGGTTTGGGACAGTCGTACTGCAATTTTGGCCAAAGTCAAGGGTATGTACGGGTGGGTTCAAATTAACCAGGAAAATGACGGGTAGAACTTGACATGTGACTTATGATATGTTGGCCAAAGTCAAGGTCATAAGAGCATGGCGCAGAAATCCACATCGGGAGTTTCAAAAGTACTGAAACTTGCCAGATATGCGCATACCTTCTGGAGTGTGATAACGTGAGCGGATTCCATCACGTTATCATGCGATGAGAGTTGGATCCCGGTTTCCCACTGATGAGTTGGTTTACTCCTCGGGTTATCCCGGCTAATTCTTCTTTCAGGTTTGGGGAAGAATTTGACGTTACAGTGGGAGGTTTCCAGATTAGATAAATTGGTAACCATTCTGATCTAGGTTAGAGTGCACGCTGAGTGTTTCTTTTCTCTCTCTCTCTGGCAGCGACCATTGACCCGACCCTAGACTATGACTCAGTGACCAAGTTGACCGAACCTTCTTAACACTGGCTTTTGGATTGTCAGAGTTGCAGACCTCTTTGCCACTCCTACTTTTACTCTTTTCTCCGGGACACCCCGTATTACTACGAACGTCCACTTCCATTGGACAAAACCATCGTATGGTTATATACGAACTCGAATGACTTCGAGGATGGTTTCCGGTTCTGGAGAAAACGAATAAGACTATTCAGTTGTCTTTTCTTTTCACCTTCTCTCAGGTTGCGAGTACTCCTTGGTTTAGGAGTAGTACACCTATTACGCAAATTGGATAGTCTTCTTCCAGACCCTAGGCTGGTGCCGACCGGTAGGGAATGAAGAAAGCCAATTAGCCTAAACGGTGTATAGAAGGTATTAAGTTCAGACAAAGCAAGGGATTAGTAAGAGGGCAAAGTAAATTGCGACTGCTATTCACGACCAAACCATGTACTTCTTTGTCAATCCTAAATCACCTATGAATTAAGTACATTCGGTTGTCTTTTATCCTCACCTTCTCTCGCATTGCGAGTGCTCCTCGGATTAGGACAGTACACCCATTATGCTTTTTGGATAGTCTTCTTCCAAACCATAGGCTGGTGCCGAACGGTAGGGAATGAAGAAAACCATTTGGCCTAAAGGGGTGTACAGAAGGTAATGACTAAAGACATGTAAAGGGATTTGGAGAGGTGGCAAAGAATTATACAGTTATAGTTGTGAATCTGGATAATGGAAGAGGGATTACTAGGAATACCAGCATACCCCATCGAAACATTTCAATGTTTCAGTTTCACTGTGTACTGTTAAAAGAAAACTGATTTCCCGATTAGACACTTACTCCAGGGTATGTATTTACCAGGTTGGATTCTCACATCTGTATGGTTTTACAGATGATGAGTGGGAGTAAGTTATTGGGAATTAGGTGACCATCCTCATTATATCGGGATTCATGATATTTGAGGAAGCCACCTGGGTTGTTTGCCGGTCGGCAAATATTTGGTTTTGAATATCCGCTGTTATGCACCAATTTCAAATTGATATATCTGTACGTCTATTTTCATAGAGTGAGATATACCTTTATGAAATTATGTCTATGACATTTACCTATACCAGTGGATGGCTAGGTAAGGAGCATTGAACAGCGGTGTAATTCTTCTTAACCAAAAGTACAGTTTTCAACCTACGACACACAGTGAATGAGTCACCAGACTCAGGGGACTTATACAGAGTATTGTATATTGTCCAGTGTCCATTAGGACAGAGGGGTTGGTCCTCGTACTATATTCTGTTTACTTTTAACTTCTCTAGTTCTTAGACATGTGTTTCGTAGAAACACAGGGTCTAAGTTTTGAGGAGTTATAGGTATAAGAGTAAAGTAGAGAACCAGGTGTTACAAGTATCGGGATTCTTCAAGGTGATCGAAGATGTAGATACTTGTGTATGGTATTCAGTTGATAGTAATGTTTAAGAGAACTAGCTTCTCTTTCAGGTTACTCATAATTGGAAGTACTCCTAAGTTGAGTAACGTTGATCGGCCTCTCTTCCATTTAGTTGACATGCACTGGAGACAGCTGCATGATTTGAATCTGGTTCAATTAAATCAGTGCCTCTGTTTCTTGGATATAGAACAGTTCATATCTTGACATTGTTAAGATACGGGGAGTTGTCCGGCTTATGCTTAAAACCAGACTCTGGACAACTCAAGGCACGTTTCAGTAGTGGCTGTTTGTGGGTTGACCCGGGCTATGACGAGGGTTGATTTTCTACCATCTGGAAGATCAATAGTGATATTGTTCTTGACTCGCCACAGTTTTATCAAAAATGGATTTTTTCAGAAAAACAGTAGTGGGAGTATGGTAGAACTGGAAGTGATTCCAGAACCGCAAACGATTACTGAAGATTTGATAAGAACCTAAAGATTCAATCTGGTTTGACATTCCATTGGCCACTCCGCAGATATGGTGGGTAACCTCAGGCACTCGAGAGGTACTTCGGTATGCTCAAGGACGGTGGCAGAGAGGTTCTTGTTTACCCAGACTTGCCATTGCTGTTGTTCCAGGCTGCGAGACCCGGCGGGAGGATGAGTATAGCGTCGTTCTAAACTTGCTTTAGAAGCGTACGTGTATATGACTCTGCCAGAGGGTTGTCATAGTCAGTGGGAGCAGCGGAAGCATTGGTGGACATCAGGCTTATGTCTATTTATAGACTAAAGCAGATATAGCGGAGATAGATCATCTATTTCTGATGTGACAGTCATAGGTTTGACTTCATCAGAATAAGGGATGGATCTGTTAAGAAGGTAGTAGGGTGTGATGTCCTGGTATTTGATGACATACACAGAGTAGGAAGTGATATTCCTATACTACGATCGGTTATACTTTGGTCGTCACACAGTGGTTTCTCCACATAGGACTTGGATATAATATCAGACATTCTGGTTACTAGATCTATGGTTTTAGATCTAGATTTGGGTGGTTTCCCAATCTGGGTACTTTGACCGCATTCTATGAGTATTTAGAATGGACGACTCCTGGCACGGTAGTATACCTGCAGGTGATGGAGTCACCCTCTCTAAAGGTGTCTTACGGACTAAAGGGGAGAGGGATACGCATGATTGACAGATCACTTGCTTAGGCAATTGAGTCAATCATGAGATGTCAAGTACCACACCAGATGTTGTTCTTGCAGTAGGTGCAATAAGTTGATATTGATCCAATCCTGGAGAAACAGTCGGAAGCAGTTTTAGAACATAAGTTGATGTTCTAAGGAATTGATAACGGCAGCCTCCATTAGGAGACGGTTATCATTCCAGGCTTCCAAGGTGACCTGGATGGCAGAGTGGCTGTCAGAGTTATAGTTTTTCCCTCTAACGAGGGGCAGTATTTTGGACAGGTGGTCCAGGTGGAAACTGAGGGAAGGTATGGCGCAGGATACTGATTAAGTTCAGTTGACGATACAGTCTAAGAAGTTTGGATTTGGAGTTCATTTATGAGCTAGGTCCCATCAGACATCCAGACGTTCTAAGACAGGTATTGCTCATTTCGGGAGATGGTTTTCTCCGCGAACATGAGATATAGAGAGACATAGAAAGAAACATCAAGGCGGATCCACTCACTGAGGCTATTCCTCGAACGCAATAGTTTCGCAAACGAGCTTTGTGAGACTGACTAGTAGAGGAGTTGGGTGTTCGGTATCACACGGGCTGTGAGTATGCGACATCGCAATAATTAGCCTCGAGTGCAAGTGGGAGATTGTTGGAGATAGTGCCCTCAGAGTCAATTATTGGATCACAGGCACGTGATTGCAATGATTGAGGGGAGGACCTATCCCGGTAGGACAGTCTTACTCGAGATGATAGTATGCTATCTGGTTTATCTTTATCATCGTGTACTGCTTTAGGTGACCTTTCGAGTCGCTATTACACGTTGATAAAGCCCCTTGGATTCTTGCTTGACCACCAGCAGTATGAGGGCGATCATATAAGTGGGAGCTGGGGGTCTACAAGCATATCCTTAAAAGGTCCCTAGTCGTGGGAGATTCGAGACAGGGCATCGTTTCTCCAGAGTAGACTAGTGTATACAGTCGAGACCCCGACGAGGGGCGGTGGCCGGTCTCACAAGCCACTGGTGTCAGTTGGTTCACCTAAGATGTATACAGGTGCTCATTGGGTTATGAGTACACCGGACAGGACTCGCCGGGAACCTGCTAGTTGGGATTATACCAGACGTCAGATGGCAGTTCCCTGGTGACATGTGTACAGGTTAGTTCATCGACCTGGGATCGTCATTTGTCTCGTGTGAGTTCCCACTGTACTTTGATTACTACCCTACCACGGCTCAAAGGAGTCGTGCAAACAGGTTTTAGTTGGGTACAGTCCCGAGCCACATGGAGGCAGTGAGCGGATCTGCAGGGGTTCGTCTCTCCCGGTATTGGGGGTGAGGTCGTGCTGTGTCTAGGAGAGCCAGAACATGAAAAGTCCTTGGCCAAGGCAGGAGATTTGCTGGTAGGTATTCCAGTAGTATCTCAGGGTGTTCTGGGCTACACTCCGACACGACTTGTACCGCTTTTGGGGGTCTGACTTTTACCAACCCCCTAGGCCCGCCATGCGATGCTCATAGACGAACGGACCGGACTGTACGGATATTGTCACTGACAGGCTCAGTAGGGTGTCAGGATGAGTTCGCTCATCGACGTCCCTTTTGGTCAATAGCTGGTGGCCCGTCACGTATGGCTAATACCTCTGACGTGCTAGTGGTTAAATCCACAGCCATAATATTGACGAGTCTTTAGAGTCCACCACACAGACAGTTACTCAAGTTTCGGGCGAAACGCTGTAGAGGCCGTATGGAGATATGGCAGGGTTCGATCGGATACGTGCGGTATTGCACGGATCATGATCGGACAGTTTTTACTAGCCGGCTTTGGCTTAAGCCGGATTCTAGTTTTAGATAGTGTAGTTTTGTCTCTTTGCATTTGTGTTCAGTGCGAATACAAATGCGGGCATGTATTTGCAGTAGCGGGGTTTTCCTGTAATTTATTACGGGATCGGTTTTCTGGGGTTGCCAGTTTGCATTCCGTTCCGGCCGGTTTTCTTTTATTCTTTCGCGGCCGGACTTTCCGATGGAGGGGGTTATTTGCAAGAGTGCAAATAACTCTTTTGTGGAGGGCTTTGTTGCTTTAGTGCCTTTGTCATGATGAGATGCTTTTTGCATCACTTCATTATCTTTTCTTGTGATGGTTTGTGAATGGATTGAAAAGAGAAATGAGTGTGACCCTTTTTCTTTGCATTATCTTTTCTTTTTCTTATTGGATTTTTGATTCCTCATCTCCACCTTGGAGAGATATGGCCGGCCACTTGTTTTTGGGGGGAGAGAGAGAGAGGTTGATTGGTGATATGTTTATTCTTCATCTCATTTCATGCTTTTATGCTTGCAAAATCCCAAGCTTCTCTCCTTCATTCATTCTCCTCCTCAAATCCCTCCATCAAGGCAACTTCCATAAACCCTAAAGAGACAACTCACTATACTATTCTATAGAAAGCCTTGGACGCGTCGGCTAGCCAACTTCGCGCCCGAGTTGCCTCGGTCAAGAGGCGGGAGCCCGTAAAAGATTCCGGCTACGTGGTGCCCTTTCCGACGAGCGAGGAGGTGACGGAGATTCCGCGGGAGATCGGAGCGGAGACGAAGACCGAAGGACACGGATCGTTTGGTATAGCATTTCTACTCTTTTCTTTTTGCTAGCTAGCTAGGTTAATGGCCCGATCCGGGTAAAAAGTCCGCGGTGGTGCCGTTTTGCAAAGTTCGCAAAGTTTTTGTTTTCCGCGTTTCCGGCGTCGGATCGACGGCCGGGGCGCCCCCGCGGGCTTACACCGGTGCAGTACCCCGGGGCAAGATGGTCGCAGATGATGGCGTTGAGCCTGGCAGGGGAGCACTACCGACCGGTTATTTATGACGCGGCGGATATCTGGAGGATACCGACGTAGTCGTGAGATTTGATGATTTGGGCCAGTCCGGATTGCCGGAGCCTGGGGCCAGTCCCGATTGCCGGAGCCCGAGATATTGAGATTGATTTTATGGGCCAGTCCGGATTGCCGGAGCCCGAGATATCGAGACATTGAGATATTCAGACATATGTTTTGTGTCGATGCTGGACACGGATTCTCTGTTGATTTCACTGATGATACTTCGGTTTTTATACACAAATCTCACTGATATATGAAAATAGTTTTCTCATTCAAGATGCATTCTGTTTTATTCTTAATGCATTCGTAAATCATATTTGTGGCATGTTACTACCTGAGGTATTGACACAAGCACTTGGTATTATACGTATGATAGATGATTACCTTGCCACTATTAGATGCTTCAGGTTATATTTATATTATGAGGATATTATTATATGACCTAGGATAGAGTCATACACGCGAGTTCTTCTCGGTGATGTTTTCTACTCATGAGTTGGCAACTCACCCCCGTTGTGCCACAGTTTCTTGCAGGTTTTGCCGTACAGGTTTCATTGTGGCTTGCTGGCATACTGCTTCCTTCTGGTTGATTGCTTGGTAGGTGGGTTCACTTGCATCGTGCCCGCCATTGTATTTTATTTACATTCTGTTGTATCTGGTAAACTCCATCAACCGGACTTGTATTATTTGATAGACTTAGAAGACCGGTATGTATATTCTTTCGACCTTAGAGTCGCGCGCTGTATTATCATGGTTTTCCTCTGGTTTTCTTTCTGAGTTTTGATTCTCGCCCTTCGGCGTTGTATATTATATTGCTTGTGTGGTTATGTCCGCCCATTTGGCGAAGAGCTAGCTCCCGCTTGGGGATGCCTTTATTCATTATGTATATTATTCATGTTTGTACCCATTTGGGACCAGTATTTACAAAGGTGACTCTGCCGAAATTTTCGGGAAAATATGATATTACTTTTAAATGTTTAATGCCTTATCTTATTAAAATCACTTGCTTTGAAATAAGTTTTCCTTCACTTCTTATTTAAAATGGTTTAGATTTCTGGGCTTCTGGCTTACTTGAATTATGTGGGGTCCTATAGACTTCACATGATTCAAGTGCCAGTCACGTGCTATTTCGGGTCGTGACACTTAGGTGACTAACTGACACCAATGGCTTGTGAGACCGGCCACCGCCTCTCGTCGGGGTCTTGATAAGTACACTAGTCTACTCTGGAGTATCAATGACTAGTCTCGATACTCCCACGACTAGGGACATTTAAGGATGCGCTTATAGACCAGCCAGCTCCCACGTATATGATCGCCATCATAATGTTGGTAGTCAAGAAAGAATCCTATGGGCTCTATCAACATGTAATAGTGATCTGTAATACCGTATAATGCATGTACATGGTGATAAAGAAAAACCAGATAGCATACTATCATTTTGAGTAAGACTGTTCTATCCGTATAGGTCCTCCCTCAATCATCATAATCACTTGCCTGTGATTACAATAATTGCCTTGAGGGCACTATAGCCAACAATCTACCACTTGCATTTAAGGCTAATAATTGCGGTGTCGCATATTCATAGCCCGTGTAATATCGAACACTCAACTTCTCTACTAATCAGTCTCACAAAGCTCGTTTGTGAAACTATTGCGTTCGAGAAATAGCCTCAGTGAGTGGATCCGCTCCAGTGTTTCTATCTTTATTTCTCTCTATATCTCAACTTCGCGGAGAAAGACTATCTCCCGAAATGAGCAATACCTGTTTTAGAATTTGTCTAGATATCTGATGGGACCCAGTTCACAAATGAGCTCCAAATCCAACAAACCGTTTAGACTGTATCTGTTAGGAATATATATGCCCTAGAGACCAATATTGTATGATATAGTGGATGCTTGGACATATATATAGAGGACTTTCTTGCTCGACATGATAGTATGCTATCTGGTTGCTTTTTATCTTAACATGTACACTTGTATTATTATACTGTCTCTCTAATACATGTTGATAAATCCCTTAGGATGTTTTCTTGACCACCAGGACTATGATGCAGATCATATTACTGGGACTTATGTAGTCTACAAGCATATCCTTTAACAGTTCCTAGTCGAGGGAGTATCGAGACAGGGCATCGATATTCCAGAGTAGACTAGTGTATACGTTTCTTGACTGTCACGACCCGAAGGTACGGAACGTAACTGGCACTTAAATTACGAAACGTCCCAAGGCGTACGTAATCTATGTAAGCCAAAGCCCAGAAATCTAAACCATTTAAAGAAATAGAGTAAAGGAAAAATTAGCTTAAAAAGGAGATGTAGTAAAATAAAGTCACATTAAAGCATTTTAAAACATCAAATTTTCCTGAAAATTTTGGCAGAGTCTCCTTTATAAATACTGGCCCCAAACGGGTACAAAACAAGAATACATATAAGTAATGAATAAAGGCATCCCCAAGCAGGAGCTAGCTCTTTGCCAACGGCGGAATCACAACCACATGCAATATGTATATCAAAAATGTGAAATAAGCATCTGAAAGAAAGAAATGAGAAACACCACGTCGGCTCAAGTGAGCATCGACACCAAATACCACAAATACAAGTCTCACGATTCTCATCGTCTAGTCCAATATACAAGGGTAGATGGAGTATACTAGATACAAATAATAATATAAGATGGAACAAAAGTATTCTCGCAACCCACCTATGATCAAAGCTGCAAATCGATGCAATGAAGCAAAAAGAGGAAGTACGCCCGTCTTTACTGCGCTAACGGGTCGAACCTGCAAGATACTGTAGCACAACGGGGGTGAGTTGCCAACTCATGAGTAGTAAGTAACATCTAATAATTCTATCGTAAGCATGCACGCAAATGCGTCACAACTACGCATATCGATATGATACGATATATTAACATGAATGCAACATGACTGCATAATCAAACACGAAACCTGAACAAGTCTGGTATGAGAAAATCTTTGTTCTTATCTTAGAAAAACCTCTGTGTAAAAAACTGAAGTATCATCAATAAAATCAACAGAAAATCTGTGTCAAGCATCGACACAATATATATATATATCCCAATATCTCAATGTCTCAATATCTCAATGTCTCGGGCTCCGTCAGTCCGGATCGACCAATATCATCATATCTCACGACTACGTCGGTATCCTCCGGATATCTACCGTGTCAAAAATAACCGGTCGTTAGTTCTCTCCTGCCGGGATCAACGCCATCTATGCGATCTTCTTGCCCCGAGGTACCGCACCGGGCCCACCATGTACCCACAGACGGTGCATCCTCCTCCTCGAATCGGGTATATGATACAGCTCAAGAACCGAGAAAACTCATGGTGGACACCACACACATTATATCACGAGAAAACCGCAAACTTCTATTTTTAAAATGCCGATAGGTTTATAAATTCTTGCGGTTTTCTCTAAAATCCAGAAATCTCATAAGTACTGAAATTCTCGAGAAGAATCACAATATGTAAACATGTCGATGATGATGGAAGTCTATGATACGGTAGTATATACCATGCGAAGTACGGCCAGAAGTTATGCATGAATCATGATGCAATGAGGTATGCATATATGACTAACAATCCTACGTATCCATCTTAATGAAATGAATATACAAGTACAAGTCTACAGATCATATATGATGCAAATGCACAGATACCGATTCTATGCAAGTTCTATAGTGTTCGTGACATAGCAATTACCAATGGCGTGTGTGCACATAAAATAGTGCACGTGCGGCATGGACCAGTGGTAATGGTGCAAGTGTCCTATGAGATAATATCATATATATATAAGATAATGCAATGCAATGAGATGAATGACTAGGAGACTACGCATATAAATACAAGCACTACTAGTAATCCTGACTATCGGGCGCCTCGCGCCATCCAGATGATCCCTCTATAGATGTGTACATCTACTCACCGGGACGCCTCGGCTAATCTGATCCGATCTCAGCCTTGTCATTCCGCGCCACGTCCGACGCCTATGCACCCGATCCTAAGATCGTATACAAGTAAATAAGAGGATAGATATGTAAATAATCGTGGAAACAAACGATACAAGACAACCAACGCGCATTAACTAGACGCGTACGCACTTGGTGCACAAAACGCGCTTGCAACAACGCCACAAACCACAACCAAGGTCGCTATACGTGACAACTACCAAGCCTAGAATTCGATCGCACCAATCGCGCATTCACAACACACTAAATACATTAGGAAATAGTTAGTAAATCATCAAAACCTCAAACTTAATTAAAACCTATTTATTCCGAAAACCTAGTAAGCAACAATTTACTATTTTAGTTCAAATCTAGATGTTTTAGCAAATCTAGTGGCCACAATGTTCTCTTTAATAACTTAATTAAGCCACACAAATCTTAACTAAATTTTAATCTCACCTATTCACACACTAATCATGAAATTAGTTTTGCAAGAATATTTAATTAGGACAAATTAAAAGTAACAATTAGCAAGTTAACAACTAGTTTAGATTTTGCAAGTCTTAAGATGATGACCTACACTTAGTTAACTTGATTCATTAATAAAAACCCTAACTTAAACTCAAACCCTTTTCTTTAGAATTCTAACTTTCAATTAAAATCATATTAACACTTAATTTAAAATGAAATTATAACAAGTATGAACAAAGTAACCATTTGAGTAAGGTTATACCTCAACAATTTTTGGAGATCTAACATGCAAACTTAGCCTCCCAAATTGCTCTCTTACTTCAAGATCCAAATTAGTTTGGGCCAAGGAAAATTGGGTAGAGGTTTAATTATGAATGTGTGAGACTTTGTATGGATTTTTGATGAAAAATTGAGAAGTTTTGATGTGGAAATGAGATGGGGAAAATGGGGAGTTGTTGCAGTTTGGCTCGGCCAGGATGAGTGGATGAGAGAAGTGAGTAGGCATGTGTGTGTGTGTGTGTAGAAACATCCCCCCAAACTCATTTAATGCTCCAAACATCAATCTTTTTCCATTTTTTTATTTTCTAATTAACCCCTTTTCCCTAGAATTATCTAGAATCTTGGAGACAAATTGAGAAAAAGAGAACATGTTACAAACTAGGTTTTAAGTTATAATGGTTCACTAATGTATACTTAACCCATTCTAATTTGTAATTTACACTAATTAAATGTATAAGTGAAAGCTTAAAATAATATTAAAAATAATTAATTAAGAAAAAATATTTAAGTAAACCAGCAATTTATAAGTGACTAATTAAATACCAAATACTAGCAATTACATAGCTAAAATAGGTATAATTAAGTTTAGGTTGAAAAATAATTATTATTAAGTTTTTACGGAAAACACAAGTTATATTACCGATTATCAGACAATTAACCTAAAACGATTTTTAAAAAACGTTACAATCTTCCCCCTTAAAAAAAATTCGGTCCCTGAATTTAAAATCTACTACTACGCGTACCCTCGAAGAGATGGGGATATTTTCTTCCTCATCTCATCCTCGGCTTCCTACGTGGCCTCTTCACCACTCGGGCCATGCCAAAGAACCATTACGGTCGGTATGTCCGCGGACCTCGGTTTCTTCACTCGCCGATCTAGAATGACTATCGGCTGCTCGGTGAAAGAAAAATTGTGCTCCAGCTGGATCGTCTGATGATGTATCGCGTGAGAGGGGTCATGAAGGTACTTAGGGAGCATCGATACATGAAACACGGGATGAACATCAAGAAATCTAGGTGGAAGAGCCAAACGATAAGCAACTGTGCCGACACGCTCGAGAATCTCAAAGGGACCCACATATCTGGGACTAAGCTTCCCTTTCTTTCCGAATATCAACACGCCCTTCATCGGAGAAACCCTTAAGAAAAACATGATCTCCAACGGCGAACTCAAGTTTGCGACGACGTCCATCCAAATAATATTTCTGTAGGGTCCCTAGGCACTCTAATGGAGTCTCACAAGTGATCAAGCATGGCTAATTCAAATTTTACAAGTGCCTACAAACCCTAATACGGATCGTTAACTAGATATATAGGCGATGCAAGCAAGTAAACGGAAATATAGCTAAAGAGAAGGGGCTACAACCTTTGTAGATCCGGTCCTCCACCTCCTAGGCTCCGTGATGAAGTCCCCTCGCTGTCCAAATCGGATTCCGGACTCAAGCATCGGCTTCATCGAAGAAATGAACGGGCTTGGTCGTCGGCTTCGATGCCGAAGATGATCTACGTCGAGGCATCACTAGATCAAGCTCCACCTTCACAAAGCCATGAAAACTTATGAAGGAAACACCCTATACTACTTGGCAAGAGGTAGAGGATGAAGAAATAGGAGGTGGGTTCACTTTAGAATTGGATTTCTCACTCAATTTCATCATTTGCCATTGGAGTAGCAATCTTTTCTTCATGGAAGAAGAAGATGATGGAGGAAAAAAGTATATGATAAGTCTTGAATTATTAGATAAATAAATCAATACTTATCATATATTAACCCTTGGTTAATTGTAGAGAATGGACCATGGTTAACTTGAATGGTTAGGGTTAAGTATAAGACAAGAGTGGTGACTTAGTCAAGGTTTCAAGAAGCTTCAACTAAAAACAAAACAAGTCCACCATTTATCTTTCTCTTTTCCAAAAAGAAAAAGATAAATAAATAGATAAATGAATAAGTAAGTGAAATGAAACCCTAATCATTAACTTAACCATGGTTTAATTCTTTACACTTAACCAAGTAAACATGTATCATCAAACATGATACAATCATGTGCACAAATGTATATCACATATACAACTTGCACAATTCAAGTGAGAAAATCCATCTAAAGTGAACCAATACTTGTTAATGCAAAGTAATATATCAAATATATTTAATTATACATTAAATCATTAAATCAACACTTGATTCAATGATCCGGTCATGTCGCATATAACCGGCTAGTATCCAACGTATCGGCTTATCGAATCAATCCTTGATTCGATAACTAGGTTATATCGCCTAAAACCATTCGACACATACATCGCGAGAATGAAATACGGTATCACATACACGCATTATTCTCGGTCCCGCACATATCCCATATGTGCTCCTATTTCGTTTGGCTTGAGCCAGGAATCCTCTGTGTAGGACTTCTAAAGACTCGTCAATACGCCGGCAGCAGATGGCGATCATATCAAAACATCCACAAGCCGCAAGCGGTCTGCAAAAACGTAACGGCCACCCGGGTATTGAGCGATCAGAAGATCGACGAGCAAGCCCGCTCACACTCCTGTGAATCCAACCCAGTAACACTTACCGTACAGTCCGGTCTGTTCGTCTGATATGTCGCATATCTCGCCTAGGGGTGGTAAACGTCAGACCCCAATAGCTTGATAAGTCATGTCGACGTAGGGTCCATAACATTCGTGAAACTACTGATAACTCTTACCAGTATATCACTGCAACCCTGGCCAGGGATTTCCTGTTATGGCCAGTCGTGCATTGCGCAACATCAACCCCCAATTACCGGGAGAGACGAATCCCCTCCTATCGCTCATTGCCTCCATGTGAATCGGGACTGTACCCAAAAACCACCTGTTTGCACGACTCAGTAGAGCCGTGGTAGGGTGGAAATCAAAGCACAGTGGGAGACACACAAGACTCTATGACGATCTCGGGTCAACAGACTAAGCTGTACCAGTGTCACCAGAGAACTGCCATCTGACGTGAGGTATAATACCATCTGGGAGTTCTCGGCGAGTCCGTTCAGTGTACCCAGTCTCCACTGAGCACCCGTATACCATCTCTGATGTCAAAACACCAATGGATATGGGATCATCCATCGCCCATCGCATGGGTCGAGAAAGATATACGCTAGTCTACTCTGGAATATCGATGCCCCGTCTCGATATTCCCTCGACTAGGAACATTGAAGGATGTACTCATGGACTATCCAGGCCCCAATAGTATGATCTGCATCACAGTCCTGGAAGTTTATCAACATGTAACAGAGAGACAGAAAGTATACACCTTAAGATAAAGAGCAACCAGATAGCGTACTATCATGTCGAGCAAGAAAGTCCTACCTATATATTTCCCAGCATCCACTACAATATACATCCAATGTACAGTAATGGCCTCTAGGGCATACATATAACTAACAATCTCCCACTTGCACTAGGGCCATCTGAGCAGTTGTTGCAGTATCACATACTCAACCATCCCCTAAAAGTCTCTCTTTGGGAAAAGGCCTTCGTGAGTGGATCCGCCGTGTTGTCCTCTGAGTCTACTCTCCTAACCTCGATCAACCTGGAGATCAACTATCTCCATGATCAGGTGATGCTGCCTCAGAATATGTCTGGGTCACTGATGGGACCAGGGTTCCAGGGCCAAAGCCACAGTTCCATTGTCACACAATGGTAGGAACCTAGTTCATCCTATGAACCAATATACACCCAAACTGCCTCTTTGGTAGTATCTTTAATAGCGATGTTACCAGCCTTTATCGTCTAGTTTGTCACGGTATCTAGCTTGGAACTCTTCCAACATACCGTCCCTTTACTGAGGGTAAAGACAATGCCTGTGACTGATATTCAGTCGTCTTTATCACCCTGGAACCCTTCCAGTGATTCTCCCCAGGATCGATTGAGACCATCTCACTACAACTAGTGAGTATCCTAACATCCAATTAGATCTATCTCATAGATCCAAAGCTTAGGATTTAGTATGTATCACTTTGATCCTATATGGAAAATCATTGTGATAAGCGGAGATTGATCGAGCGTAGCATAGGAAACTCCTTCCCTAACAAGAGTATGTCATCCACGTACTCTACGAGGATCGTCACCATACTCCCTACTACCTTTTTGTTTATACAAGGTTCATCTACCATTTTGATGATGTCAACTTCTTTGACTAATCTATCAAAACAGATGTTCCAACTCCGCGATGCCTGCTTTATCCTATAAAGCATCTTGCACACGTTTCCGCTGCTCCCACTGTCTACGAGGCCCTCTGGCTGTGTACTTATAGACGTACTCTTCTAAAACATCATTTAGAAAAGTAGTCATGGCACCCAACCACCAGATATCGTAGTCATGGTATGTAGCCATGGCAAGTAGGATCTGGATGGACTCAAGCGTAGTCCATAGAAAAGGTTTCATCATTATCCACACCTGGTTGATGACTAAAACCTTTAACAAGTCTAGCTTTGAAAGTCTCAACTTTTCCATCTACACCAAGCAATCTTCTCAAGATATACTTGCTCCTGATGGGGATTTAACCCTTCAGATATAGCAACCAAAGTCCATACTTTGTTGGTGTATATGGATTCCATCTCAGACCGCTAAGCATCCAGCCATTCTTACAGAGTCCCTACTCTTGATGGCCTGCTCGAATCTAGTTGGGTCATCATCTCATGATGCATTCCATGCTCCCACTGTCATCGAGAAACCAAGGTATCTCTCAGGTGGGTGAGGAACCCTACTAGATCGGCGGAGAGGCTGAGGTTCGTTGGAATCTACTGAATCCTTTGGTTCTACCAAATTATCTGCTGTAGTTTGTATAGCTGGAACCTTTCCAGTTCTACATTACAGACCTTGCCTCGAGCCTGTCCGGATTTTGCTTTTAGACATAGGCCGGACAATCCCAAATCTTAACTAACTTAAGATATGGGCTCTTCCCTTTCCATATCACATATGAAGTGGTAGGCAGTGATTTGATTCGAACCTAATTCAATAGGTATGCAGCTTCTCAAGCGCATAACATCCAAAAGGAAATAGGTAACTCAGTAATACTCATCATAGAGCACACGATATCTAATATTGTGTGATTGCTCCGCTCCGATACACCATTGTGCTGTGGTGTATTCAGAGGAGTAATACTGAGAGAGAATCTCATTTTCCTTTAGAATGGTCCAGGAATGCCATGCACAAGTATTCTCCTCCCTGATCATATCATAGGACACAATACTTATACCCGTATTTTGGTTCTCTACTTCTTACTTATATTCTGTGAATACCTCAAAAGGTTCGGACTTATATTTCAACAGGAATATATGACTGAATCTTGAGAGATTATCAGAGAATATAATGAAGTATAAAGAACCAGTCCTGGCATGTGTAGACAGGAGACCTTACATACATCATTATGTATCAGTCCCAAGAGTTCATTAACTCTTTCTCTGCTTCCAGTAAACAGAGCTGGTGTCATTATATCTTTGTGACATGACTGGCAAGTTTCACAAGATGTAAATTCAAACTGATTTAAATATGCATCTAAATGTAACTTCAGCTAGTCGGGTCGCATTGATATGACCTAGTCTACAATACCTCAAGAAGAATTTGTTCATTTCTGAACTCTTCCTCTTGTGCGTATTTAGTATACAAGGAACTGTAGTTTGATTTAGAACGTCAATGCTTTTAGATAACGTGCCTGAACCGATCAACTTTTGATATAGGAAATGTTCAAAACATTATCCAACAATACAAAATTATATCATTTCTTTAGAAATAAAGAGACTGATATGATTTTGAATATCAGGTTCGGTATCTAATAGCATTTGTTCAGAATCAATGTATTGGTAATACAGGGTGACAGTGACCAACAGACTTGGCTGCAACACTTGCCCCGTTTCCTGTCTCACGAAACTTATCACCCGTTCTCAGTTTTTCTACCTTTTTGTAGCCCTATGTAACAGATTACATATCTGGGATCCTGATCCGGTATCATATACCCAGGATGCAGAGGATACCGAGAAACAGTTCTTTGTAATGAACACACCCGAAGGAGATGCATCATATGCACTTTCTTCGTTTGGGTGGCATAGGAATTCTGGTATTCCCCAATTTCCTGCTCTGTCTTATAACAATTATAAGTTGGAGCGGAACCAACGTTCCCCAGCGCAGTATAACAAGCGGGTTCGGTCAATACATCCATTTTATTATCTTGATTAAGGCGTGATATGGTCGCTACAAGGAGAGAGAGAGAAGAAAACACTCTGCGTGCGCTCTTGCAAGATCAGATTGGTTATATATTTTATCTAATCAGGATGGCTCCCACTGTTTTTATCAAATCTTCCTTCAAACCTTAAAAGGAAAGACTAGCCGGGATTAATTACACTCTACAAGTTCGCCAATCTTTCAGCCAGGCCAGTGTCGGTACTTTGAGGGAGGTTCCGCTTGCTTTCGCACGGACCTAATTACAGTAAACCTCATTTTCCCAGAGGCGTAACCCCGTTGACACCTTTCTAGACACCTACTTGATCGGCTAATTGTAAAGTGCAAAACTCTCCCAGGAGTAACAATTACTCGCAGTGGGTATCGGGATCCAACTATCATATAGAAGGTATGCAATCTCATTGCAAATTTCAATACTTGAAACTCCCGATAAAGATTTTTACCCCTAGCACTTATGACCTTAACTATGGTCAACAAATCATAAGCACTAGCCAAGTTCTACCCGTCATTTTGTGATTAATTAGACCCACCCACATGACCCTTAACTAAGGTCAACAAAGTCACGCGACTGTCCTAACTATTCGCATCATATGCGGTGTAGGAAGACATCACTTAGCTACCGTACACTGTGTCTTGACTATGGTCAACAAACACAGCACGAATACTAAGTACTCTACTTCCTAAAATGACGGAGGGTTGCGAATGGTTTTTGTGAAAACCTTTAACGCTTTGAACTTGATCTCGTTGTGGAATCAAATGGTTTTTAAATGGAATGTTTTTGAAGCTTTTCTAGTTTTGCTAAAGGGGTCACTCCCGGTGAAGGGATCGCCGGCCCTTTCCTCGTCGAATGAGGTGTGGGATATATCATATATATCACTGTGCAAAGCAGAAACTATAGAAGCAATCAAAGGACAAACCGAGTGTGTAGCATCTGCCAGTTATTGCTAAAGGAGTCACTCCCGGTGAAGGGATCTCGGTCCTTTCCTCATCGAATAAGGTGCAGGATGTTCTATAATGAACACCGCGATGCAAAGCAAGAACTGTAGCTACCTGTTTTTTTTTGAAATTCGGTTCCACAACATCAATTAGGTTTATTTTCTTTCATTAATCTCATTAATGAATATCCCATCATTTAAGTCCACCTAAACATCACAGATAAATATAACGTACGCTTATGCCATCCGCATTCGCCTCGATGTCCCGTCTGCACCGTTAGGTTAGGTAACTAACGGCAGAGCGGGGCAGGGCTAGCGCGGGTGTAAAACATAAGCAACGTCTATATAATATATCATATATACTATATAATATATCTGTCACAGAACATCACATGATCACATCACAGATAAATCACAGCAGAAGAAACATATGAAATATTGGATATACTAGGACGTCCGTGTTTTCAATACGAGCCAGTATAAAACACGGATTCCACGGTCGTGATGAATAGCCAAACCCACACCCCTAGACCCCTACGAGAGCGACAAGCAACCCTACCAATTCTAGGGTTAGGAGACCCGGACTCGACTCCTCGAGTTGGTCTCCCACTGGACCCCAGAACCCGGTTACTTGTGCTCCCCTCCTTGGGTCTATCCTAATGCGGAAAAGTAAATAATATACATCAACGGTGACATCTTCCGCAACCTGGAAGTGCCCCAATAAAAGAATATTACATACAAGTTTTTACATGAATGAAAATGAAAAACACTCATCTCACATAAAAAACCCCCGGCTATTCAAACACGACGATCCAATATAACATATCCAGCAACACATAACATCACATGTCATCAACGTAAGCAAACATGCGTATCCCAATTGTCGTTGACATATAGCAACGAAACCGGCGATATCACATATTACACTTACGGTCATAGAAAAGAAAGTGTAAAACTACAACAGTTGGAATCCGCAACCTCCTCAGACATCGCATGCCTGACCAAATGAATTACTTAGACATCACATGCCTAACAATTATAAACCCCGCATTTTAGTCTCATTATCGAAAGCTCTTTTCAGTATCAAGTCGGGCAATTCAACAAGATTCCCGACATCCTGATCGAATGCTCGTCGCAAACTTTAGTAGGCGGCCGCACCCCTGATACCGTCGACGAAGTGCACCAAGGCGGAACACCGCTACCGCGAGCACCTGAACGGATGCTTTCGGCGACGGGGTTCTCCTACAGTCACTTGGTCGGGGTTATGGAGTGAGGATGTCTATTAAGTTTACCCGGCGAGTATCCGCGTACGCTACGTGATTGCGACGGACTTTTGATCACATCAAAATTCCGTGGCAACCGATCAAGTGAGACTAAAGTGCTATGTTTATAACATTCATTCAGTTATCACATAACTTTTGTGAATTCCAATTGTTGTATCACATTCCGGATAAACAGAAAATGTTAAACTTTCCGATTGAACATTCGAACACCCAAGTTTTCCCGAAACCGCTCAACACATGAAATAATTCTAACAACATTCAGTTCATGCCTCAGTACCAACGGTCCAGCCGTAGAAGGGTCAAGCCAACGCCTCACATGTGGCACGCCGTACTGCCCCAAACCCGAAGGTTCAAAGGGCAGTTCAAGATGGTCACATAATCGAGTTAAGGTTTGTTGTCTTCTAGAGGGTCCATCGCGTTACTTGCACTACTTAGAACGTCGTTAAACTACGGAAAAATCCAACAATTGGAAATTTCCCGGCAGGGGAAAAAGTGGGTATTTATATCCGGTCGAACTTTTCAACATATTCTAAAATACCCGGAAAAACACACTGACAAAATTAGACAATCCGATCGATACACTGAGTTCCCAATACAACCCAGAAAATAAAACTCTGTAATAAATATTAAAATATTCCCAGGAAAACCAGCACTAAAAACTAGGAGTTACTGTGAAAATTTAAACAGATGATGGGACAACTTGGCTGCGGAACCGCCGCACAAGCCATGCTTGTGCCGCGGTTCCGCCGCACTCTAGAGGAATCATGCTCTCGAATTTCACAGTAATTCTTAGGAATACCTGCTGATTTTTCTGCATATTTTTAATTCACAAAAATCCACGAATCTCAAAAATGTCCAGAGAGCATGTTAAAATCGGGGTTTCGGGTCGATCGGACTTCTAACTCCGTCTACGCATCGCCTAAGACTCTAGCTAGGCTCTGATACCACTGTAGGGTCCCTAGGCACTCTAATGGAGTCTCACAAGTGATCAAGCATGGCTAATTCAAATTTTACAAGTGCCTACAAACCCTAATACGGATCGTTAACTAGATATATAGGCGATGCAAGCAAGTAAACGGAAATATAGCTAAAGAGAAGGGGCTACAACCTTTGTAGATCCGGTCCTCCACCTCCTAGGCTCCGTGATGAAGTCCCCTCGCTGTCCAAATCGGATTCCGGACTCAAGCATCGGCTTCATCGAAGAAATGAACGGGCTTGGTCGTCGGCTTCGATGCCGAAGATGATCTACGTCGAGGCATCACTAGATCAAGCTCCACCTTCACAAAGCCATGAAAACTTGTGAAGGAAACACCCTATACTACTTGGCAAGAGGTAGAGGATGAAGAAATAGGAGGTGGGTTCACTTTAGAATTGGATTTCTCACTCAATTTCATCACTTGCCATTGGAGTAGCAATCTTTTCTTCATGGAAGAAGAAGATGATGGAGGAAAAAAGTATATGATAAGTCTTGAATTATTAGATAAATAAATCAATACTTATCATATATTAACCCTTGGTTAATTGTAGAGAATGGACCATGGTTAACTTGAATGGTTAGGGTTAAGTATAAGACAAGAGTGGTGACTTAGTCAAGGTTTCTAGAAGCTTCAACTAAAAACAAAACAAGTCCACCATTTATCTTTCTCTTTTCCAAAAAGAAAAAGATAAATAAATAGATAAATGAATAAGTAAGTGAAATGAAACCCTAATCATTAACTTAACCATGGTTTAATTCTTTACACTTAACCAAGTAAACATGTATCATCAAACATGATACAATCATGTGCACAAATGTATATCACATATACAACTTGCACAATTCAAGTGAGAAAATCCATCTAAAGTGAACCAATACTAGTTAATGCAAAGTAATATATCAAATATATTTAATTATACATTAAATCATTAAATCAACACTTGATTCAATGATCCGGTCATGTCGCATATAACCGGCTAGTATCCAACGTATCGGCTTATTGAATCAATCCTTGATTCGATAACTAGGTTATATCGCATACAACCATTCGACACATACATCGCGAGAATGAAATACGGTATCACATACACGCATTATTCTCGGTCCCGCACATATCCCATATGTGCTCCTATTTCGTTTGGCTTGAGCCAGGAAACCTCTGTGTAGGACTCTAAAGACTCGTCAATACGCCGGCAGCAGATGACGATCATATCAAACATCTACAAGCCGCAAGCGGTCTGCTAAACGTAACGGCCACCCGGGTATTGAGCGATCAGAAGATCGACGAGCAAGCCCGCTCACACTCCTGTGAATTCAACCAGTAACACTTACCGTACAGTCCGGTCTGTTCGTCTGATATGTCGCATATCTCGCCTAGGGGTGGTAAATGTCAGACCCCAATAGCTTGATAAGTCATGCCGACGTAGGGTCCATAACATTCGTGAAACTACTGATAACTCTTACCAGTATATCACTGCAACCCTGGCCAGGGATTTCCTGTTATGGCCAGTCGTGCATTGCGCAACATCAACCCCCAATACCGGGAGAGACGAATCCCCTCCTATCGCTCATTGCCTCCATGTGAATCGGGACTGTACCCAAAAACCACCTGTTTGCACGACTCAGTAGAGCCGTGGTAGGGTGGAAATCAAAGCACAGTGGGAGACACACAAGACTCTATGAGGATCTCGGGTCAACAGACTAAGCTGTACCAGTGTCACCAGAGAACTGCCATCTGACGTGAGGTATAATACCATCTGGGAGTTCTCGGCGAGTCCGTTCAGTGTACCCAGTCTCCACTGAGCACCCGTATACCATCTCTGATGTCAAACACCAATGGATATGGGATCATCTATCGCCCATCGCATGGGTCGAGAAGATATACGCTAGTCTACTCTGGAATATCGATGCCCCGTCTCGATATTCCCTCGACTAGGAACATTGAAGGATGTACTCATGGACTATCCAGGCCCCACTAGTATGATCTGCATCACAGTCCTGGAAGTCGAGTACACATCCTAAGGGCTTTATCAACATGTAACAGAGAGACAGAAAGTATACACGTTAAGATAAAGAGCAACCAGATAGCGTACTATCATGTCGAGCAAGAAAGTCCTACCTATATATGTCCCAGCATCCACTACAATATACATCCAATGTACAGTAATGGCCTCTAGGGCATACATATAACTAACAATTTCTGCCTTCTCTGGGCCGCTCTCAACCTATCCTGAATCGACTGAATCTTTTCGGTCGTCTCCTGCACAATCTGTGGCCCCAAAATACTACTCTCACTGATATCTGTCTAACAAACGGGCGATCAACATCTCTTCCTTAAAAAGCTTCAAAGGGTGCCATTTGAATCGTCTCCTGGAAGCTGTTATTGTAGGAAAACCTTATCAAGGGCAAATGACGATCCCAACTGCCACGAAATCTAGAACGCAAGCTCGGAGCATGTCCTCAAGAATCTGAATAGTCCGCTCTGATTGACCGTCGGTCTGCGGATAGAAAACTGCACTGAAACTCAATTGGTGCCCAAATCTCCTGAAGTTTCTACAATGGTCGGCTGGTGAACTGGGTGCCTCTGTCGAACATAATACAAGTCGGAACGCTATGTAGTCACACAATCTCATCGATATAAATCTGAGCGTACTGAACGAATTCGAAAGTGGTCTTGACTGGCAGAAAATGAGCTGCTTTCCGTCAATCGGTCTACTATCCCCCAAATAGAGTCATATCCTCAACTGGTCCTGGGTAGACCCACAATAAAATCCATAGAACTCTGCTCCCATTTTCACTCTGGAAAGGGCCAAGGTTGTAACTCTCTTGTTGACCCCTGAAGCTCGGCCTTGACTTGCTGACCCGTCAAGCATCCCGAAACAAATCTATGACATCTCTCTTCATCCATTCACACTAGTAGACATCCCTTAAGTCATGATACATTTTGGTGGAAACCGGATGAACACTACATGTCGACTGGTGCGCCTCCTCAAAAATCTTGCATCTCAATCCCTCGGAATCTGGCACACACAGTCGAGTCCCAAATCGTAGTACTCCCTGATCATCAATCACGAACTCTGAATCTCTGCCCTGTCGAACCTGATCCAAGATCTCTGAAAAACGAACGTCATCGGACTATGCCTCACGGATATTATCAAGTAACTGTTGATGTGCACGGACACGAACAAGTTGTGCCCCGGTCGACGTAAACTCGAGCTGTACTCGGCTGTCGCATAGAAGCTACCAATCTTCCGTCGGCTGTTTCTGAACTGTGCTCAAACAAGAAAAGCTACCTCCGGGCCTCCGACTTAAAGCATCTGCCACAACATTCGCCTTGCATGGACGATAAAGAATCTCGCAGTCATAGTCTTTCACCAGCTCTATCCATCGGCGCTGTCTTAAATTTAGATCTCGCTGCTGAAAGATATACTTTAAGCTTCTTGTGGTCCGTATATATCTAGCACGACTCGTCGTATAAGTAGTGTCTCCAAATCTTAAGTGTAAAAATCACCGCAGCCATCTCTAATTCATGAGTAGAATAGTTCTGCTCGCGCTTCTTCAACTGCCGAGAAGCATCACAATAACCAACAAAACCTCCTGATCCTGAAGATAAAAAAATAATATTGGCGCCATAGTCAAACGAGTATTTAACTGCTGAAAGCTCTGCTCGCATGCCTCGGTCCAAAGAAAAGAAACTCTCTTCCGTGTCAACCCGGTCAATGTTGTAACTATATAAGAAAAATCCTGTATGAAACGTCGATAGTATCCGTCCAAACCCCAAAAAGCTGCGAACCTCCGTCACTGATACAGGTCTAGACTAGTGCTGAATGGCCTCGATCTTCTTCGGTTCCATACTTACCATCTCTCGTAACTACGTGTCCCAAGAAGTCCACACTATCCAACCAGAAAACACACTTGGATAATTTAGCGAATAGCCGGTGCTACCTTAAAGTCTGCAACAAAATCCTCAATTACTGCCCATGCTCCACTCGGCTTCCAAAAGTATACTAGGATGTTCTCAATGAACACGAGATAGACTGATCAAGAAAAGGCCTGAATATACGGTTCATCCAACCCATAAATGTTGCTGGGGCATTGGTGAGCTCGAACGACATCACCAACAACTCATAATGCCCGTAACGTGTGCGAAAAGCAGTCTTCGGAATATCATCCTTTCGAACCCACAACTGGTAGTAGCCTGACCGCAAGTCAATCTTCGAGATATGTCCCGCACCCTGGAACTAATCAAATAAATCGTCGATACGAGGTAAGGGATATTTGTTCCGCACAGTAGCCCAATTCAACTGAAGAAAATCAATGCACAAATACAACTGTCGTCTTTCTTCTTGACGAACAGGACAGGAGCACCCCCAAGGTGACACACTCAGACGAACAAGACCTTTTATCCAACAAATCTTGCAACTGATCCTTCAGTTCTTTAAGCTCCATCGGGTCCATCTGATATGGCGGTATAGAAAAAGGCTCCATGCCGGGAATCAAGTCAAAGCAGAACACAATATCGCGCTCTGCCGACAAACCAAGCAACTTGTCAGGAAAGAAATCTTAAAATTCCCTCACAATCGGGACCTGGTCCAACGGGACCTCTGCGGCTCTAACATCACAAACATACGTCAAGAATTCCTGACATCCTTTTCCTCAAGAGCTGACTAGCGCGAAGAGAAGAAATCAAATCGGGAAGGGTGGTGCTAAGGTCTCCCTGAATAACATGAACTGGCTCATCCGGAAAACTAAATCTGACTGCCTTCTCACGGCAGTTAACGGATGCATAACACGTGGCTAACAAATCCATGCCAAGAAGAACTTCAAGGTCTAACATATCGAGGAGAATCAAATTGACAGAAGAATCCCTATCTCCGATATGAACAAAACAAACACGAAGGAAAAAAATTTTGAGCGACAAAAGATTAGCCTACGGAAGAAATCACAACAAGCGGCTGATTTAGCAAGGACTACTATCGGCTAGACTTCGATACAATTTATGTGGAAACCATTTCAAATGAAACCAGAAAGAAATACGCATTGGAAGAAAATATTGAAAGAATACCTATCACAACGGCGTCTATCTAACCGCCTCTGAGCTGGCATACCGGTACGAATCCGCTTTGGTCCAGAAACGACTAAAGTCTCAGAAATGCACCCTTCCAACACTAAGGTTGCGTTCATAGCAGCGGCGTAGGTGTCAAAATGCTGGGCACCAATAGCAAGAAATAACTGCATGTCCAATCTCCACAAGAACCGCTTTATCCGTTTCTCTTCAGTGTCCGCCAGGTAAGGAGCATACCGGACCGCTGAGTAAATTAAATATCGTACTCGGACACTGTCATCCCTGGAGTCTTGCGCAAAGACTCAAAACTATGAGCTCAGGCATCTCGAACGCTCTTCGGAAGGAAACGAGCAAGAAATACAGCTGTGAACTCATCCCAAGTCATAGGAAGTAGATCTGCAGCTCGGCCTCTCTCAACCGACTCGCACCATGTCTGAGCCAGACCCTTTAGATGAAAACACGAAAGCTCAACCAATATCTCGTCAGAACATCTCGGTGAACGACAAATCCTGGCCATCCTGTCGACGATTGCCTACGGATCCTCCGCAGCATCTGTGCCGGTAAAAAACTCCAAAACTCCTGTAAGGATACGGAAATAATCTCGGTAACAACAGAAACAGCTGCCTGAGTAGTAGGCACAATCACTGTTAGTGTTATATGCCCTAGAGGCCTTTATTGTATCATACTAGATTGTATATTACTTAATGGAAGCTTGGGATATTCACAGTTGTATTAACAGTCTTGCTCGACATAGTAGTATGCTACTTAGTTTGTATCTATCTTAATATGCGTATATGTTTCTTTAGGATCTTTCTTGACTACCAGCGTTGTGATGGCAGTCACACTAGTGGGGGATGGGTAGTCTACAAGCACATCCTTTTTCAGGTCCCTAGTCGTAGGATTATCGAGACAGGGCATCGATACTCTGGAGTAGATTAGTGTATGCGCTTCTCGTCCTAGCAGGGGAGATGGTCTGTCACACAGCCATTAGTACGCTGTACTGGAGATAGTATGCAGGTGCTCGTTGGGTTACGGGTACACCGGACAGGACTTGCAGGGAACCGTTGGTTGGTATTATACCCGTCGTCGGTTAACAGTTCCCAGGTGACATGAGTACAGCATAGTCCGTTGACTTGACACTGCTGCTTCGCCTTGAGTGTGTTCCCACTGTTCATAGATTGCTACCCTACCACAGCTCAAAGGAGTCATGCAAACTGGTAGCAGTTAGGTGCAGTCCCGAAGCACTTGGAGGCAGTGGCGGTTAGATAGGATTCCTCTCTCCCAGTATTGGGGGTTGATATCGCGCTGTGTTTGGAGAGCCATTACGTAAGGTCCCTGGCCGGGGCAATCGAGATTTACTGGTAGATGTTCCAGTAGTTTCTCAAGGTGTAACGGGCTTCACTCCGACACGACTTATACCGCTTTTAGGGGGCTGACGCTTGCCGCCCCCTAGGCCCGATATGCGATAGTCCTAGACAAACAGACTGGACTGTACGGAGATTGTTACATCAGGCTCAGTAGGAGTTCGGATGGGTTTCCTCATCAACCTTCTTATCGACATCTACCTGGGGACCATTACTTACAGCTAGTACCGCTTGCGTCCTGTGGTTAAACCCATTGCCAGCGTAGCGTCGAGTCTTTAGAGTCCCACACAGAGGGTTTCCCTTCTTCTGGCGAAACGATATAGAAGTCGTATTGTTTTACGACAGGGTTTGAACATATACGTGTACTTGTGCACGTATGATATTTGGACAGTTTATACTAGCGAGCTTTGGTTTAAGCCAGATTCTAGTATTGGATTATTGGATATGATATAGTCTCAGTATATCCGTGTTTTTCGTAAATACGGACAGGAGGGACATTCTCGTAATTTGACGGGAAGCTTCTAGAAGGAGGTGACTCATTTTGGGTTTTATTATTTAGATTTAATCTTTAATGAGGTGGAAGAGATGAGGTGTTATTATCATTAATTGCACCATGAGTCATGAGATGATTCATCTCAAGGGAATTAAATGAAGCATGGTTGATGTTTTAATATATTATTGTTTAGATATTTTCATGCTTCATATTATTATCCAAATGATTAAAGTTCAATTCATTATCACAAACACTTTCTCTCTCCTCAAGCTCTCATCTTCTTCAACCTAACCCTAATCCTCTCATGAGTTGAGAACCCTAGGGTTAGCAAGACTAATCAATCATTAATCTATCTCTATATCCTCTAGGTCACTTAGATTAGCACTTTAAGTCACTTAGTTACCTCAAGTTAGAGGTTAAAGCTTGTAGTAGGAACTCTCGGGTGGATCTTTTATTATATCGAGGAGGCCGACGAGGAGGAGAACACAAAGAACAAGAAGGACTAGTATCTTGAGATATAACCATCTATCATAGTAGTTAACCACTCCTAGATAGTTTGTTAGTTAGGGTTTAGTAAAGATCCTTTTGATAGTCAATGTTACTTTGAACGAAAATGATCGTTTTACCTATTCCGCCTCCCTGCATCTTGTGGGGTGTAACGTTGACTTACAGTGATATCAGAGCCTAGCTAAATCATAACTAACAAGTTAGCAAAGTCTTTAGAAATTCGATCGCGATTTAATCCCCAAAAAAACAATATTTTCATCATGTTTCTGCCGTTTTTAAATTGAAGCCTAAATTTTTTTTCAGGGACCTTAAAAATACAAGCAGGGTTTTTTAAGAATTGTGAAGAAATTTGGGATCATGACTCGGCCAAACCGCCGCGGAACCGCGGCCTATCCATGCGATCCACCGCGGATCCGCGGTCGAGTTGACGCCGAGACAACCCAAATTTGCTCAGTTATTCTTCTGTGTTGATGTTGGGTTTTCTGGGATTTTTTGTTTCTGCTCAGGATTTAAGTGTACAGAGAAGTACTTGGAGTAGATTCAAATGTGGTGATTGATCGAAATTCTAAAAAGTTTGGCTAACAGGATTATATCAGTGATATGATTTATGTGGTCGTAAACCTCCCCTAATTGCTATATGTTGGTTAGCAGGGGGTTGCACATTTCTTTAATGGTTACTTTTTGTTTGTGGATATGAACTTGTTGGATTGTCGTGAATGAATAGCCGGGGATGTGAGACGAGCGTTTCTTTCATTCATTTATAAATTGTAATATGTTGTAATATTCTTTTGCGGGGCACATCCGGGTTGAGCTTGTAGCCACCATTGTATTATTTCTTTTACTGTTTTCTGCTCCTAGTGTAGACCCAAGGTGGGGTGCATAAACTACCGGGTACTTTGATGTGCTTAGTGGCCTACTCACGTCATTGAGGGAGACTGCTTCACTTCGGGTATTTGGCGGGTAGTTTGCCGTATCCGTAGGGGTATAGGGTGGGGTTGGCTATTCATTACGACTATGTAATCCGTCTTTCATTGCAGGCTCAAAGGAAATACGGATTCCTAGTATATCCAATATGTTCATCTGTGATCTGGAATGCCTATTATTGCGTCTGACGAATGTACAATATCTATATATGATATCTAGTAGGCGTTGCTTATGTTTTGCATCCGTGCTAGCCCAGCCCCCGCTCTGTCGTTAGTTAAGTAACCTAACGGGTGAATGACGGGGCCCAGTGGCGAATGCGGATGGCATAAGCGGACGTTGTATTTTCTTTGTTTTCTGCAATGATAAGTTAATTTATGGGACACATAATATTAATGCAAAGAAAATAAACTAAAGTTGAATCGTTGGAACAATTTAAAAGAAACCACTCGGTTATTTTAAAACAACAGATTTTTAATTGCGGAGCTTAAACCACTCCTTTTAAAAGCTATCAGGTTCCTTTGATTATATCAAGTTCACCACGTTCACGGTTTCGCCAAAACCATTCGTAGCCCTCCGTCATTTCAGTTAGATATTCAGTAGTATTCAAGCTATGTATTTTGACCTTAGCCAAAGCATAGTGTTTGGTAGCTGCTGAATATTTATCTGTTGCATATATAGATGCGTTGGTTTGGGACAGTCATACTACTATTTTGGCCTTCGCCAAGGGTATGTATGGGTGGGTTCAAATTAACAGGGACAATGACGGATAGAACTTGACATGTGAATTATGATATGTTGGCCTTCGTCAAGGTCATAAGAGCATGAGGCAAAAATCCATATCGGGAGTTTCTAAAGAAACTGAAACTTGCTAGTATTGCATACCATTTAGAGTGTGATAATTTTGGTAGCATTGCTTCGACTTTATCACACGATGATATTTGGATCCCGATTCTACTGTGAGTATATGCTACTCATTGGGAGATTCTTTCACTTAACGATTAATGCTATAAACCAAGTAGGTGTTGAGAAAGGTGTTAGCGGGTCTTTGGCCCCAGGGAAAAGAGGTTATTTAATTAAGGAATTTCGCGAAAGCGTCGTAAAACCTCTCTTGAAGTACCAACACTGACCTGGCTGAAAGGTTAAGCAAGTATTGTACGGTGAGAATAGTCCTGACTAGTTCTTCTTTTATGGTTTGAGGAAGGATTCGAGAAACAGTGGGAGCCATCCTGTTTAAATAAAGTAAAAACCACTATAAACTTGCAAGAGCATCATGGTAAAGTGTTTCTTCTCTCTCTCCTAATTGCAGCGACCAGAACATGACGGGCCTTAAGTTATTATTAGATAAAAATATTTTGACAGGGCCAAACTATAAAGATTGGTTCAGTAATGTCAAGATGGCAATCACTTATGACAAATTGGGGTATGTCCTTACTGCTAAGGCCCCTGCCGTCCCAGGTCCAGAATTCAGTGTCGTGGATAAGGAAATCCACAAGACCTGGGTGATTGACTGCGCGAAAGCCAAATGCATCGTGCTTGCCTCTATGAACAATGAACATCAGAAGAGGCACGAGAATATGGATCTTGAATCCATATTTCTCCACACCAAGGAACTGTATGGAGAGCAATCTCGTATAGCCAGATACGAGACCTCGAAGAACTTGTTTCAGTTGAGGTTGGCCGTCGGATCATCAGTAGGGGAACATGTCCTTAAGATGATTGGCTACATTAAGGAGATCGCGGACCTCGGGACAACATTAGAGAATGAGCTATATACAGACTTGGTTCTCCAGACCCTTCCTTCCACCTACGCCCAGTTTATCTTGAATTTCAATATTCAAGGTAAAGAAGTTGAACTTCAAGAACTCCTTAACATGTTGAGGAGTGCAGAGGGCATCTTGCAGAAAGCAAAGGAAACATCCGCTCTGTTTATTCATGGCGCTTCCACTTCCAGGTCCAAGGCGAAAGCCAAAGGAAGGAAAAAGAAGGCCCCTACTAAACCGAGAGGAGGTGTTGGTAAGGTGGAAGCCAGGGGAAAGAAAAAGGTTGCAGTGCCGGCAGTAGCAAAGGACGAGTGCTTCCACTGTCGTAGAAAGGGCCATTGGAAGAAGGATTGCAAAGCTTGGAATGCCAAGAACAAGGATCCGATGCAAGTTGTGGCTTCAGCTTCATGTGTGTTTGTACTTGAAAATTGTCTGTCAATCAACTCTACTTCCTGGGTATTGGATACCGGATCGGGATCTCATATATGCAATTCATTACAGGCATTGAGAAGCCGTAGAGTACTGAAGGCTGGTGATATGACCCTCCAGGTTGCTAACAGAGCGAGCGTGGATGCTGTGTCCGTAGGGGATTATCACCTTGGATTGACGAGTGGACATATTTTGGTTTTACGCAACTATTTTTGTATACCTAGTTTAACGTGTAATATCATATCAGTATCGTTGTTATCAAAAGAAGGTTATGATTTCACGTTTGTAAGCGATGTTGTTAACATCCACCTTAATCATGATTTGATTGGGTCCGGTACACTAAATAACGGTATATACGTGTTAAACAAATTACAGATTTTCAATGTCCAGAACACACTAAAAGAAAGTCTCCAGATATAAATTAGGCTTTCTTATGGCATTGTAGACTGGGTCACATCAATGAGACAAGGTTAACTAAGTTACATAGCGAAGGATATTTGGATCCGTTCAAATATCAATCTTATGCCACTTGTCAATCATGTCTCAAAGGAAAGATGGAAAAGACTCCATTCACTAGACTTGGAGTAAGAGCGAGGGAGCTCTTAGGACTCATACACAGCGATGTATGTGGTCCAATGTCTACACATGCAAGAAACGGTTTTTCATATTTCATTACTTTTACGGATGATTTCTCTAGGTATGGACATATTTTATTGATGAAACATAAGTCCGAGACCTTTGAGAAATTCCGAGAATATAAGAATGAAGTAGAAAAACAAACTGACAAAAGTATCAAGACACCGAGATCTGATCGAGGTGGTGAATACTTAAGTGCCGAGTTCTTAGGTTACCTAAAAGAGAATGGAATTCTCTCTCAGCTTACTCCTCCATACACTCCACAACACAACGGTGTATCGGAGAGACGGAACCGAACCCTAATGGATATGGTACGTTCCATGATGAGCAATGCTGAGTTACCGCGATCTTTCTGGGGCTATGCGCTAAAATCAACTGCATATCTTTTGAACAAGGTTCCTACTAAGACTGTGCCTACCACACCATATCAGATGTGGACTGGGAAGAAACCCTATCTTCGGTATCTCAAGATATGGGGATGTCCAGCTTTTGTTAAAAAGCAGCATGCAGACAAACTCGAGGCACGATCAGTACCGTGTAAGTTTGTGGGATTATTCCCCGCCGAATCACGGAGACGCGACCGCGTAGGTTCGTCTTGCCTGAAATTCGGGGCAGATGCTAATTGGTGCTATCCGTCCACCTCTCCGAAAATGCCAAGTTGATTTATGGCACCATGTATCGAAGGTTTAAACGGATGCGGCCGATGTAGCAGACTTCGTCAGATTCCCCCTCGTTTGAGGGGCTTTTGATTGTGGGGACGCTCTTCCCTGCAGGCGCAAGTGTAACGTTTTAAAAATAATTAAATAAATAATTAAATGAATAAAATTGTTTAAGTGAATTTTATGAATTTCGGTAAAGTAAAATGTATTTTCGTAAAATTAAACCGTGATTGTTTTTCATTATAATTTCAAAAATACCTATTTTAATTATGTAATTACTAGTAAATGGTGTTTATTTAGCCACTTATAAATTTTTAGTTTAATTAAATATTTTTCCTAAATTAATTATTTTAAATATTAACATAAGCTTTATTTTTACACTAAATTAGTGTAAATTACAAATTTGAATGATTTTAATTTGTAAAAATGAACCATGGCATATTAGAATTTAGTGTGTATCATGAAAAATTTATTTGCAAATTTTTCCATTTTTCTAGAGCTTTCTTGAGTTGCTATAGTGAAGAAATAAAATAAAATAAAGAAATGCATGAAAAGACATAATGAAGTGATATTTTGGTGGAGACTTCTTCACATTTTCTCACCCTCTTCTTTCTCTCCCTCACCTCCAAAAAAATGGCCGGCCTCACCCCCCATGGTATCCCCCATTTTCCTCATTTTATTTTGCTCCAAAATTCATCAAAAATCCTTTAAAAAATTCAATAAAAATCCACAAAATCCTATTTATTTCATACCTTTTATTCCTTGCTCATTTTTATATGGAATTTGGAGATGGAAAGCATGCATTTTGGAGGCTCATTTTCTTGTTTGGATTTCATATTTTGGAGGTATAAATTTCCATCTTTTGTTTATTTATTATTAGATGTTTCTTTTAAGCATGTTTAGATTTAATGAATTAATTCTATGTTCAATTTTTAAAATTCAAGTTAGGGTTTGTAAATTCATGTTATGATTTTTATTAATTAATTAGGATTATAATAGTTAGTTTAACACTTTTAGAATTGGAAAATCTTGCATGGTTGTTGAATTGTAAATTTTTCATTTAAAATTGTTTAAATTAGGAATTTTACAAACTAGGTTTCTATAAAACATAATTTTTGGTGAAATAAAATTTCAATTAATATTTGTAACACTAAATTGTGGTCTTAATAAGGGTATTAACTTGTTGGTGGAATGGAAACTTAAATTGATTGCTAGTTTCTATTGATAATTGATAAATTGTGATAAAAATTGCTATTTTGGAAACTAGATTTTAGAAATTCCTAAATAAATGAGATTAAAAATATAATTTATGGTTTCATTAAATCATTATCATCATGAATTGTGGTTTAATATATTAATTCATGCAAAATCATGTTTTGTGGTGGAATTTTGGTATTTTGCTTGAAAAATGTTGAAAATTGTTAAAGGTTGCAAGCTAGAAATTTCAAATTAATACAAATTTGTGTAATAAAATTGTAGTAACGGTTTTTATAGTCTAGTTATGCTATTTAATGAGTTTTATGACCATTGGTTTCATTTAAATGTCAAGTTTTGATGAAAAACGGTAAATTGACATTTTCGGGTTTTACGAAATTGGACGGTTTGATGGATTTTAGGGTTTCAATGGATTTAATCATGTTTTATAATATAAGTAATGTGTTTTAAAAATACGAGTTATTTGTTGATATTATCTCGATCCATCGGAGTTTGTACGCCGATATCGAGCGATATTTGGTGCTTTTGCGTGGACGGGACATAGGTTTTAACCTATGCTTATTCTTTGCGTCGTTTTGACTTTTGTATGTGATTCAGTTTACGATGCTATTTATATGTTTACGTTTAGGTATCCCTCACGTAGACTGCGGGCGATGAAGAGGAGGATGGCGACACCGTCTTCGGCAGACATGGACAGGTGAGTAGATGTATATCTACGGGGTGAAGTCGGGTGGATGGCGTTTAGCACCCCCGCAACGTAGAATAGGAATAGTACTTATTGACATTAGGAAACAAGATGTGACCCTAGATTCTTAATGAGTAGGACCCTAGTAATGACCCTAGGCTGGACTAAACTGATTTAGGAAAACCATATCAGAGGATGAGTACCTTGGAAGAGGTTCGTAGGTTTCAGGTAGAAACACACACACGCACACACTGAAACTCGACATGGTGTATACGTGGATGTATATATACATATAGGAATAGGTATAGGTATATATATATACAACACGTGTATGGGATACATTGATGTGATATGATATCCGAGGTATGATGAAACAGTATAACTGGGCTTGATGCCGTGATTCTTGGCTATACAGTCGTATTAAGTGTTAGCGGATCATTAGAGAATGAGATAATGAACATATATACATAAATTATAATGTGTGGTGATGATATTGAGGTACATGGGACTCTAAAATAGTACCCGGACTGTAACTTGTGACCGATCACGATATGATATATGTATGACTTGATTACGACATCATATAGGTGTGACCAGATGTCGATATCATATAAGTGTGACTTGATGACGATATGATATCAGTATGACTTAATCACAATATGATACATATGACATGATATTTCTGAGGATAAACTAATGATGCATATTATGATGACAATGATATATAATTGATGTAGGTGGTTACAGTTTAGCACCTTGATCATGAGATGTGTTCATGATGACATTATACGAATGATGAGACACCTAGGAGATACTTGACCCGTACCCCGATATTGGGATGACGTACGATGGATTTTACCGTACGGGCATAGATATGATGATTGATCCGCACTCTTGTTTTGAGGAAGTCGTACTATGTACGTGACGCTATTGAGGCAGGATCACCGACTATTAGAGATATGGACTCAGGCGTTAGGTGTACTTCTATCGACCAGTTCTTAGGTTTAGTTTTCCTTAGGAGGGTTAGATGAACACTAGGTTAGGTTTGAGCCATATAGTGGTAGTGTTATTTGTATATCAAATGAGTGGATAACACACATCCGTCTTTATTTTTTCACTGTAATCATAATGTGCATGTTCATACATATGTTGCTATAATCAGTATAAACTTTACCTGTTAGGACACCAGCACCATTACCGATGATGTGCATATTCCACGCACACTTATTTGCCGGCTCACACACATCATCATCGGTAATTGCTATGTCACGTACACTTTAGATCATATTATCTTTTATGGATATATTCAGCTAACAGCTAGATTGATATAATATCGTGATTACTCTCAGATGTTAGTCTAGATATGGCATCATTACGTAGACATTCATGCATTCATATTTTCAGGTTATCATGCAGTATTATGGGGCATATGCCGACATTTATCATATTCTTACTCATGATTTTGAGATATGGATTTCTATGAGATTTCTGGACTTTTGGGGAAAACCGCAAGAAAATATAAAAAACTTCTCTCTCTCTCCCCCTCTCTTTTTAAAATATAAGATGCGGTTTTCTCGTGATGTATGTGTCGTCCACCATGAGATTTCATGTTTTCTGATGGATTTCGAGACCCGATTCGAGGAGTGGATGAACCGTCTCGGGTACATGGTGGGCCCGGTATGGTACCCCGGGGCAAGAAGATCGAGTTGTAGACGATGAGCCTGGCAGGGGAAGGCTACCTACCGGTGATGTCTGGCACGGCGGATATCCGGAGGATACCGACCGTTGTCGTGAGATTTGATGTTATGGGCCGATCCGGACTGACGGAGCCCGAGGCATTGAGACTATGAGACTTGAGGTTTACATGTTTGTGTCGATACTTGACACGGATTTCCATGGACTTTATTGTTGAGATTTCAGATTTCTATACACATTTTACTATGATAACAGCTAAAGATTTCTTATACAGATATTTCTGGATTTCAGGATTGATTATTTTATATTCATGATGCATGCATATCCATTCATATGACATAGTATTATATGAGGCACTGATACGAGCACGGAGTATCTGCATTTACATGTAGTTTTACCCTGTTATTACTAGATGATTGGGATATAATAGTGTATTATTATGACCTAGGATAGCGTCGTGCATTCGATTTCTTTTCGTAGATGTCTTCTACTCACGAGTTGGAAACTCACCCCCGTTGTGCCAAATTTTATTACAGGTTCGATGTACATGTTTCCCTTGGTAGTTGCTGGCACATCATTTTCATTTCGGGTGATTTGCACGGTAGGTTGGTTCATTTGTATCTGAACCGCCGTTGTATTTTTATTATTTCATTTGTATCTAGAAAGCTCCATCAACCAAACTTCTATTATTTGATAGTTTATTGGGCCATTCTTTTATTTCGACCTTAGAGTCGCGCATGTATTATTCTGATCTGGTGGTTTGTTTTCTTTTGAGTTTTGAGCCTCGCCCTTTGGCGTTGTATATTATTGTGCTTGTTGTGGTTGTTTCCGCCTGTTGGCGTTGAGCTTGCACCCGTTCGGAGATGCTTTTTATTGTTTATGTATATTATACTTGTTGTACCCGTTTGGGGCCAGTTTTTACAGAGGAGTCTCTGCCGAAAGTTTTGGGAAAATTTGCTGATGTTTTAAACTTGTTCCTTCATGTTTCCTTTTACTGCTTCTTCTTCTTTTTCATGGTTTAGATTTCTGGGCTTCGGCTTACTTAGGTTACTTGGCGCCTCTAGACGCTTCGTAATCTAAGTGCCGGTCACGTTCCGTACTTTCGGGTCGTGACAAAGTTGGTATCAGAGCGCTAGGTTTAACCTTGTATAAGTCTAGGTGACCCTTGGTTGATGGAGTAGGCGATTTAGATAGAGTAACGTACCGTGGGTATGGTCCGCGGCATACTTACAATACGCTACTCTGCTTAAGGAGCCTTAGGATGTACAATTGTTTGCACCGTATTCCATTCATTCTTTTGATCTATCTTCGTCAATGTTGGAGGGTGGTTTCTGTTACCACGGGCACACTGACAGAGGGAGCTGTGGCTCGAATGCGATAACCATTTGAGTATTGGTTATTCTTGAGGATTGAAGCATTGCTTAGCGTGCGGACGAAGGGTATTCACATGCCGTCCGGATGAAGTTAAAGGGTTCGAATGATTATCAGAAAACCATTTTCCCAAGTTTAAAGTATTCGGAAGAACATGCAGGTATTTCGATGGACCCTCTGGAAGAATGAAACCCTAACTCGACATAATGACCATGAGAACGCCCTTGAACCTTAGGGTTTACGGCAGTTCCGCGGTGCCATTAGTGAGGCTTGGGTTTGCCCTTCTACGGCTGGATCATCGATGATGGGGTATGTACCGGATATTTTTAAGCTGTACTTGAGTGTTGAGCTCTCGGGGAATTTTGGGATTTTGATGGATCGATCGAAAAATTTAATGTAGTCCGGATATCAGGTGAAAGGATCGACTACGTGGGAGACTCTAGATGTGAGTATTGCCGTTGGTAGCGCAGTCAGCACACTTATGAAGAGACAAGTTTGAAGCAACAGACATCAGAGGAAAGAGGCGCACATTGACGATAGTGATTACGATGTGACTTGGTGATTTGAATTTCATATTTCTGTTATTGGATTTTGGTATTTTGAGGATTTTGTTTTACGATTGGTATTTCTTATGTGTACCTTCATTACATTCTATCTGTGTTTCATATATCTGTTGCATTGATGTTGCTTAGTATACACCCGGTACACTTGATTAGGTTTTATATATTTTGAGATTTTTGATTTGATTTCGTGCATAGGGGTCACACATGATTTTGACATATGTTTCGACCTAGTTTTCATACATTTTTGTGCTGTGATTTCGATTTTGATATTCGATGTATGTTTTCGTGCACCATGTGCACCTGATTAGGATTCTTGCACATACTTGGCGCACTTGATGCGATTTTGTGCACACCAGATGCACTAAATCGGGGTTTTGTGCAGATTAGATGCACCTGATAGTGAGTCGTGCACGCCCGTTGCACTTGACAGATGTTTTGGTGCACACCTGTTGCACTTATTTTGTTTTTGTGTATATTCATGGTATCTGTATTTGGTTTCGATTTCAGTGCGCACCGGACGCACATGATATTTTATTGATGTGATTGGGATTGATTTCAGTTTGAGAAGTATGTTTCATAATCATTATTATTTGATTTAGTAACCAGGCGGGACGTGTATGTTAAATAAAAGATATATATATATAGCTATTTTATAAAAAAAAATAAACGTCCGCTACTTATGCCGTGACACGTGCATTGCACGGCGATTTCCAAGAGGGGTTTATGTATGCTTCTTTATTATGATGTTTAGGCGATTTTACTATGATGCGCACTATATATAAGTTATAGATTGATGTATATTATGATGGTTTTCATATTGGGTTTTGATATTTTATCTTCACCATAACTCCGATGATTGCGTTATGCTTGATGGAGTTGATTTTTGTTATGTATTGATGATTTCGGAGCCTCGACGATTTGAGTGTTTTGCTAAATGTTTTAGTAATTGGAGGGGGAGTTTTAATTTAAATTCGGGGACCGAATTTCTTAAAGGGGGGAAGATTGTAACGTTTTAAAAATAATTAAATAAATAATTAAATGAATAAAATTGTTTAAGTGAATTTTATGAATTTCGGTAAAGTAAAATGTATTTTTCGTAAAATTAAACCGTGATTGTTTTTCATTATAATATCAAAAATACCTATTTTAATTATGTAATTACTAGTAAATGGTGTTTATTTAGCCACTTATAAATTTTTAGTTTAATTAAATATTTTTCCTAAATTAATTATTTTAAATATTAACATAAGCTTTATTTTTACACTAAATTAGTGTAAATTACAAATTTGAATGATTTTAATTTGTAAAAATGAACCATGGAATATTAGAATTTAGTGTGTATCATGAAAAATTTATTTACAAATTTTTCCATTTTTCTAGAGCTTTCTTGAGTTGCTATAGTGAAGAAATAAAATAAAATAAAGAAATGCATGAAAAGACATAATGAAGTGATATTTTGGTGGAGACTTCTACACATTTTCTCACCCTCTTATTTCTCTCCCTCACCTCCAAAAAAATGGCCGGCCTCACCCCCCATGGTAGCCCCCATTTTCCTCATTTTATTTTGCTCCAAAATTCATCAAAAATCCTTTAAAAAATTCAATAAAAATCCACAAAATCCTATTTATTTCATACCTTTTATTCCTTGCTCATTTTTATATGGAATTTGGAGATGGAAAGCATGAATTTTGGAGGATCATTTTCTTGTTTGGATTTCATATTTTGGAGGTATAAATTTCCATCTTTTGTTTATTTATTATTAGATGTTTCTTTTAAGCATGTTTTGATTTAATGAATTAATTCTATGTTCAATTTTTAAAATTCAAGTTAGGATTTGTAAATTCATGTTATGATTTTTATTAATTAATTAGGGTTATAATAGTTAGTTTAACACTTTTAGAATTGGAAAATCTTGCATGGTTGTTGAATTGTAAATTTTTCATTTAAAATTGTTTAAATTAGGAATTTTGCTAACTAGGTTTCTATAAAACATAATTTTTGGTGAAATAAAATTTCAATTAATATTTGTAACACTAAATTGTTGTCTTAATAAGGGTATTAACTTGTTGGTGGAATGGAAACTTAAATTGATTGCTAGTTTCTATTGATAATTGATAAATTGTGATAAAAATTGCTATTTTGTAAACTAGATTTTAGAAATTCCTAAATAAATGAGATTAAAAATATAATTTATGGTTTCATTAAATCATTATCATCATGAATTATGGTTTAATACATTAATTCATGCAAAATCATGTTTTGTGGTGGAATTGTGGTATTTTGCTTGAAAAATGTTGAAATTTTTTAAAGGTTGCAAACTAGAAATTTTAAATTAATACAAATTTGTGTAATAAAATTATAGTAACGGTTTGTATAGTCTAGTTATGCTATTTAATGAGTTTTATGACCATTGGTTTCATTTAAACATCAAGTTTTGATGAAAAACGGTAAATTGACATTTTCGGGTTTTACGAAATTGGACGGTTTGATGGATTTTAGGGTTTCAATGGATTTAATCATGTTTTATAATATAAGTAATGTGTTTTAAAACTACGAGTTATTTGTTGATGTTATCTCGATCTATCGGAGTTTGTACGCCGATATCGAGCGATATTTGGTGCTTTTGCGTGGACGGGACATAGGTTTTAACCAATGCTTGTTCCTTGCATCGTTTTGACTTTTGTATATGATTCAGTTTACGATACTATTTATATATTTACGTTTAGGTATCCCTCACGTGGACTGCGGGCGATGAAGAGGAGGATGGCGACACCGTCTTTGGCAGACATGGACCAGGTGAGTAGATGTATATCCACGGGGGGAAGTCGGGTGGATGGCGTTTAGCACCCCGCAACGTAGAATAGGAATAGTACTTATTGACATTAGGAAACAAGATGTGACCCTAGATTCTTAATGAGTAGGACCCTAGTAATGACCCTAGGCTGGAGTAGACTGATTTAGGAAAACCATATCAGAGGATGAGTACCTTGGAAGAGGTTCGTAGGTTTCAGGTAGAAACACACACACGCACACACTGAAACTCGACATGGTGTATACGTGCATGTATATATACATATAGGACTAGGTATAGGTATATATATATATATATATATATATATATACAAAACGTGTATGGGATACATTGATGTGATATGATATCCGAGGTATGATGAAACAGTATAACTGGGCTTGATGCCGTGATTCTTGGCTATACAGTCGTATTAAGTGTTAGCGGATCATTAGAGAATGAGATAATGAACATATATACATAAATTATAATGTGTGGTGATGATATTGAGATACATGGGACTCTAAAATAGTACCCGGACTGTAACTTGTGACTGATCACGATATGATATATGTATGACTTGATTACGACATCATATAGGTGTGACCAGATGTCGATATCATATAAGTGTGACTTGATGACGATATGATATCAGTATGACTTAATCACAATATGATACATATGACATGATATTTCTGAGGATAAACTAATGATGCATATTATGATGGCAATGATATATAATTGATGTAGGTGGTTACAGTTTAGCACCTTGATCATGAGATGTGTTGATGATGACATTATACGAATGATGAGACACCTAGGAGATACTTGACCCGTACCCCGGTATTGGGATGACGTACGATGGATTTTACCGTACGAGGCATAGATATGATGATTGATCCGCACTCTTGTTTTGAGGAAGTCATACTATGTACGAGACGCTATTGAGGCAGGATCACCGACTATTAGAGATATGGACTCAGGCGTTAGGTGTACTTCTATCGACCAGTTCTTAGGTTTAGTTTTCCTTAGGAGGGTTAGATGAACACTAGGTTAGGTTTGAGCCATATAGTGGTAGTGTTATTTGTATATCAAAAGAGTGGATAACACACATCCTTCTTTACTTTTTCACTGTAATCATAATGTGCATGTTCATACATATGTTGCTATAATCAGTATAAACTTTACCTGTTAGGACACCAGCACCATTACCGATGATGTGCATATTCCACGCACACTTATTTGCCGGCTCACACACATCATCATCGGTAATTGCTATGTCACGTAAACTTTAGATCATATTATCTTTTATGGATACATTCAGCTAACAGCTAGATTGATATAATATCGTGATTACTCTCAGATGTTAGTCTAGACATGGCATCATTACGTAGACATTCATGCATTCATATTTTCAGGTTATCATGCAGTATTATGGGGCATATGCCGACATTTATCATATTCTTACTCATGATTTTGAGATATGGATTTCTATGAGATTTCTGGACTTTTGGGGAAAACCGCAAGAAAATATAAAAAACTTCTCTCTCTCTCCTCCTCTCTTTTTAAAATATAAGATGCGGTTTTCTCGTGATGTATGTGTCGTCCACCATGAGATTTCATGTTTTCTGATGGATTTCGAGACCCGATTCGAGGAGTGGATGAACCGTCTCGGGTACATGGTGGGCCCGGTATGGTACCCCGGGGCAAGAAGATCGAGTTGTAGACGATGAGCCTGGCAGGGGAAGGCTACCTACCGGTGATGTCTGGCGCGGCGGATATCCGAAGGATACCGACCGTTGTCGTGAGATTTGATGTTATGGGCCGATCCGGACTGACGGAGCCCGAGGCATTGAGACTATGAGACTTGAGGTTTACATGTTTGTGTCGATGCTTGACACGGATTTCCATGGACTTTATTGTTGAGATTTCAGATTCCTATACACATTTTACTATGATAACAGCTAAAGATTTCTTATACAGATATTTCTGGATTTCAGGATTGATTATTTTATATTCATGATGCTTGCATATCCATTCATATGACATAGTATTATATGAGGCACTGACACGAGCACGGAGTATCTGCATTTACACGTAGTTTTACCCTGCTATTACTAGATGATTGGGATATAATAGTGTATTATTATGACCTAGGATAGCGTCGTGCATTCGATTTCTTTTCGTAGATGTCTTCTACTCACGAGTTGGCAACTCACCCCCGTTGTGCCAAATTTTATTACAGGTTCGATATACAGGTTTCCCTTGGCAGTTGCTGGCACATCATTTTCATTTCGGGTGATTTGCACGGTAGGTTGGTTCATTTGTATCTGAACCGCCGTTGTATTTTTATTATTTCATTTGTATCTAGAAAGCTCCATCAACCAAACTTGTATTATTTGATAGTTTATTGGGCCAGTCTTTTATTTCGACCTTAGAGTCACGCATATATTATTCTGATCTGGTGGTTTATTTTCTTTTGAGTTTTGAGCCTCGCCCTTTGGCGTTGTATATTATTGTGCTTGTTGTGGTTGTTTCCGCCTGTTGGCGTTGAGCTTGCACCCGTTCGGAGATACTTTTTATTGTTTATGTATATTATACTTGTTGTATCCGTTTGGGGCCAGTTTTTACAGAGGAGACTCTGCCGAAATTTTTGGGAAAATTTGCTGATGTTTTAAACTTGTTCCTTCATGTTTCCTTTTACTGCTTCTTCTTCTTTTTCATGGTTTAGATTTCTGGGCTTCGGCTTACTTAGGTTACTTGGCGCCTCTAGACGCTTCGTAATCTAAGTGCCGGTCACGTTCCGTACTTTCGGGTCGTGACAGCAAGCCCCTGCAGTTAATTACGCTACCGCATCGCGGTAACAATTTTCTCCTTCTCCAGATGGTCACTTCGTGTCGTGGGTGTTTGTTTTATGTTTGGTTGCCCGTGGATTGTATACGGAGATTAATTTGTGTTGTCGCTCGTAGGGCGTAGACTAGTCCAAATCCGTATCTTTCTTTGATTTGGGTTTGGGGGGGGTTTAAGGACACGTTAGCCTCATTTGAGACTAAGATCAACTTAAACGTTTGTTAAGGATATGTTAGTCTAATTTTAGACTAAGATCAACTTAACGGGATCGTTTGGATCCGACAAGAGAGCAATTGGGCTCTATTGCTTAGTTTAGTGACATTGCGGTCGATAATTAGTTTAAGAACATTACGGTCCATTGTTAGTTTTAAGACATTGCGGTCGAGGTTAAGGACATCATAGTCCGTGAGTTTAAGGAGCTCACAGTCCGGTGTTAGTTTTAAGAGAGGGTCAGATTACTCATAAGAAACGGAATCGCCTGAGGCGCGCAGCAAGGGAGCGGTCCATTGTTAGTTTTAAGACATTGCGGTCCGGGAGGAAAGGACTCAAAGGGGACGTTGCGATCGCTGGCGGCGGTATAGGTGAGTATTTTTTCTAAACGAAGTCCTTTTCTTCAACGGGCAGTCGCATTACTGCTAACTCTTCTTCATATTGCTTGTAGCCTTACGAATTGAAGGGGGAGACGATGCTGTCGTTGCGCCACCAGTACTCCCAGCTCTGCCCCCTACTGCAGCCAGTATAGTAGACTCTACTTTTTGTGTATTTTCTTTATTTCCTGAGCCGACATCTGATTATGATCTATTTTGCAGCAATCACATCGACTCCAGCCCCGTTCGAGTCTCGTATTATAATGCCGGCAGGGCCTTTTTCCACGCATCCATCATCCAAAGGTGCTGTGACCAGTTTACGCATGTTGAGCGAGTATATCGAGGAGTTTGATGCAGAGACTCCCACATCTGATGCGGATTTTGCCGCAGAGGTTAACCCTATGCTGGCAACGCTCATGAACTTTCATGGTGAGGGCGTCGTTGAGTCTTGGGTTAATCGCTGCAGGGAGATCGAGGCTTGCTTACATGAGCTTGAGCTTAGGCGTTCCGCACCTGAGATTCTGGCTATGAGCACTCAACGGGCGGCATGGATCGAGCAGAGAGCTTCTTACTTCCTCCATCTTGAACAAGAAGTGGCTTTAAAGCGAAGGGAATGTAAAGAAACTTCAAGCGAGTCTGCTCGACTGCATGCTGAGGTCGACGCGAATACTGCCCAGTTGAAAGTTATCTTCGAAGGCTTTCTGCGATGTATCTCTGATGGGTTAACATTGAGGCAGAAGCTCGACGTCGTTGAGCGGGATGCACAAGATCGTGAAGCAGCTCAGCGGGCCGTCGAGGAACAACTCTCGTCTTACTTGCAGCAGCGAGCCCAGGTCGAAGCGGAGTTAGCCGCGACAGCTGATCAGGAAGAGGGGCGGAGAGAAGTGCGCGAGCAGCTGACTGGATTATTGAAAGCTCTTTCCTCTCAATAAAATTTTTGTGCCATTTGTAATTTTGAATAAAATGTATTTGTTCTTTTATTCTCTCATATAATGTATTTTGTACCCAATTGAATTCATGAATAAAAGATACACGTTCTTCTTAATGTCTTGTGTTATTTCTCTGCTTTCTTCTTTCTTGCTGTGTTGTTTGCCATGTGACTTTAGCAAGTGCAGTCTAAGACTTTTCAACTTTATGAGCCGTGAGAGTCTCACAAAGAATTTTCTCCCTACTGGTCGAGAGGATCCCGTAGGTGTAATTTCTCCTTAAGAATCGTGAGGATTCCTAAGTGCGTTTTCTTTTGAAAGTCGTAAGGATCTCACAAGAGAATTTACTTTCTTACGAGTCATGAGTGTTAGTTATATGTATGCCCTAGAGGCCATTATTATACATACGATGTATATTGTAGTGGATGCTTGGACATATATAGGGAGGACTTTCTTTTTCAACATGATAGTACGCTATCTGGTTGCTCTTTATCTTAACATGTACTCTGATTGTCTCTATGTTACATGTTGATAAAAACCTTAGGATATGTACTCGACTACTGGGACTATGATGAGGTCATACTCGTGGGGCCACGGTAGTCAACGAGTACATCCTATAACTGTACCTAGTCGAGGGTGTATCGAGACAGGGCATCGATACACCAGAGTAGACTAGCGTATACGCATCTTGACCCATATGATGGGCGATGGATTATCCCATATCCATCGGTGTTTGACATCAAGGATGGTGTACGGGTGCTCAGTGGAGACTGGGTACACTGGACGAACTCGCCGAGAACTCCCAGATGGTATTATACCTCACGTCAGATGGCAGTTCTCCGGTGACACTGGTACAGGTTAGTCTGTAGACTCGAGATCGTCATAGAGTCTTGTGTGATTCCCACCGTGCTTTGATTTCCATCATACCACGTCTAAGAGGGCGTGCAAAAAGGTGGCTTTTGGGTACAGTCCCGAATCACATGGAGACAATGAGTGATAGGAGGGGATTCGTCTCTCCCGGTATAGGGAGTTGATGTTGTGCTGTATTCTATTGGCTATAACTGGAAATCCCTGGCCAGGGTTGCTGAGATTTACTGATAAGTGTTATCAGTAGTTTCTCAAACTATTATAGACCTCATATCGACACGACTTATCAAGCTACTGGGGTCTGACGTTTACCACCCCTAGGCGAGATATGCGACATATCAGACGAAGAGACCGGACTGTTACGGGAGTGTTACTGATTGGATTCGTAGGAGAATGTACATGCTTGCTTGTTGATCTTCTGATCGCTCAATACCTGGGTGGCTGTTACGTTTAGCTGACCGCTTGCAGCTTGTGGGTGTTTGATATGATCATCACCTACTGCCGGCGTATTGACGATTGTTTAGAGTCCTACACAGAGGTTTCTTGGCTCAGGCAAAATGGAGTAGGAGCACATATATGATATGTGCGGGATCGAGAACAATACGTGTATGTGATACCGTATTAGATTCTCGCGATATGAGATATCGGCCGGGTATATGTGATATACCCGGGTCATCGGATCAAGTGTTGATTTGATGAACTGATTATATTAGTCGGTTATTTATGAAATAGCCGGATTATCGGATCAAGTGTTGATTCGATAATTTAATGTATAATTATATATTTGATATATTAAATTATATTAACTAATATAAGCTCACTAAAAGATTCTTTTTCTCACTGGAGTAATACATTGATATATATACGATATATGTTAATTGCATTATTTTATTTTGTTACAATAAATATTGTATATGTGATATATAATATTGTAACATGTTATGGTTATAAATGCAATATATTTTGTGGAGTTTAATTGAGGTTAGGGTTTGGATTAGGGTTAAGTCTTCATGAAGCTTTCAAGAAGCTTCTTGAAGCTTTGACTTTGACTAGGATATTTTGCATAGATATTTCCTTAACCCAACCCAACCCTTTACCCTAGTTAAATCACTATATGGGTTAAGTCTTCATACTTAACCCATGGTTGCAATTCTAACCACACTAGAGTTTCATTATTCATCACAAAAGGATTCTTCTTCTTCTTCCTTGAGTTCTTGATGGAAAAGTTTACTAGCTTTCTCATTAGTGATGAAAATGAGCGAGTTAATGATAACAAATGAGAGCTAAAATCCTACTTCATCATCCTAATCTATCCTAGCCATTTAGATTAGGGTGTTCACTTCATTTAGTGAGTGAGAGCTTGTGTTAAAGAAACTTCATGGTAGATCATCTTAGTTATCGAAAATCGGAAGCATGCTTGTATCTTTCTCTTCGTGGAGCCTCTCTAGAGTCTGGGTACTTGATGATCGCAGCGAAGGGACCTTAACACGGAGCTTTAGAAGTGAAGGACCGGACTACAAAGGTTGTAATCCTAAACTCTTAGATGTTAAAGTGTTTAACATGCTTTGTTTCGCCTAATCTCTAGTTTAAAGATCTTGGTTACGGTTGTTCGGCACGTCTAAATTTTAAATCGGGCATGGTTGATGCCTTGTAGACCTTTGTGTGAGTGCCTAGTAACCTTACAGTGGTATCAGAGACAAGCTAGAGCATTAGGCGAAGTCTAGACGAAATTTAAAGTCCGATCAAACTCCGAATACCCGTAAAACCCTAGTTTCTGGAAATTTTTCAAAACGTTGACATTTTTCGTATTAAAAATACTCAAAAAAACCAGCAGGGAATTTTATGGGGAACCGTGAAAAACGACCCCCTAAATCAATTAATGCGCCGCGGAACCGCGGCCAAACCAGGGTATTGGCGGCGGTTCCGCGGCAATTACTGTAGATTGAGGGATAGTTTTTGTACGGTTACAACCGTAGGTACTTCCTGATTCTTTTGGGAATTTTTAATTATACTCAAGTGTTGAGTTTTCTGGGTTGTATTGGGGACTCGTTGATTCGATCGGATAATTTAATTTCGTTTAAGTTTTCCGGATAATTTTAGAACCTGTTAAAAAGTTCGAGCGGATATCAATAACTCACTTTTTCCCCTGTCGAAATTTTCAAAAGTTGGATTTTTTCTCGAGTTTGAAACTTCCGGAAAATCATGCAAGTAACGCGGTGGACCCTCTAGAAGAACACAAACCTTAACTCGATTATGTGACCGTTTGAACCGCCTCTGAACCTTAGGGTTTTGGGCAGTACGGCGTTGCCACATGTGAGGCGTTGGCTTGACCCTTCTACGGCTGGACCATTGGTACTGTGGCATGTGATGGATACTTTTTGAACTCCGCTCAAGTGTTGAGCTATTTGGGAAATCTTGGGTGTTTGATTATTCGATCGGAAAGTTTAACACTGTCTTTTTATCTGGAATGTGATACAATATTTGGAATCCACAACTAGTTATGAGATAACTAATTTGAATGTTATAAATCTAGCAGTTTAGTCTCAAATGATCGGTTGCCACTGAATTTTGATGTGATCAAAAGTCCGTTGCAATCACGTAGCATACGCGGATACTCGCCGGGTAAACTTAATAGATAGCCACGCCTCATAGCCCCGACTAAGTGACTGTAGGAGAACCCCGTCGCCAAAAGCATTCGTTAGGGTGCTCACGGCAGCGGTGTTCCGCCTTAGTGCACTTCATCGACGGCATCCGGGGGTGCGGCCGTCTACTAAAGTTTGCGACGAGCATTCGATCAGGATGTTGGGAATCTTGTTGAATTGCCCGACTTGATATTGAAAAGAGTTTTCGATAATGAGACTAAAATGCGGAGTTTATAATTGTTAGGCATGAGATGTCTAAGGAATTCATTTGGTTAGGCATGCGATATCTAAGGAGGTTGCGGATTCCAACTGTTGTAGTTTTACACTTTCTTTTCTGCTACCGTAAGTGTAATATGTGGTGTATCGCCGGTTTCGTTGCTATACATCAACGACAATTGGGATACGCATATTTACTTACATTGATGATATGTGATATTATGTGTTGCTGTGATATGTTATATTGGATCGTCGTGTTTTGAATAGCCGGGGGTTTTATGTGAGATGAGAGTTTTTCTTTTTCATTCATGTAAAATTCATTTGTATGCAATATTCTTTTATTGGGGCACTTCCGGGCTGAGGATGATATCACCATTGTATATTATTTACTTTTCCGCATTAGGTAGACTAAAGGCGGGGAGCACAAGTAACCGGGTTTTAGTGTCCAGTGGGAGACCATCTCGAGGAGTCGAGACCGGGTCTCCTAACCCTAGATTGGCAGTGTTGCTTGCCGCTCTCATAGGTGTCTAGGGATGTGGGTTTGGCTATTCATCGCGACCGTGGAATCAGTGTTTTATACATGCTCGTATTAAAACACGGACATCCTAGTATATCCAATATTTCATATATGTTCTTCTGCTGCAATGTTCTATGATGAGATCATATTACTGCCTTAGACGAATGTTTATATTATATATATGAGATATATTTTATATTGCAGATTTCGTTTCAAATGTGATGCTTGTGAAGCATAATAAAGTGGGACTTCATTAATGAGATTAATGAAACTAAAAGAAACCTAAAGATTTTGTAGAAACTTGTTTAAAAACTGATAGCTCTAGTTCTTGCTTTGCATAGCGGTGTTCCTTGTAGAACATCCGGCACCTTATTCGATAAGGAAAGAGCCGAGATCCCTTCACCGGGAGTGACCTCTTTAGCGAAACTAGCAGATGCTACAAACTCGGTTTTTCTTTTGATTGTTTCTATAGTTCTTGCTTTGCATAGTGATATTTGTGAAATATCCTGCACCTTATTCGATGAGGAAAGAGCCGACGATCCCTTCATCGGGAGTGACCTCTTTAGCAAAACTAGAAAAGGTCTCAAAAAAAACATTCCTTTTAAAAATCACTCGATTCTACAACGATATCAAGTTCATTACGCAAAAGGTTTTCTTAAAAACCTGTCCTAACCCTCCGTCATTTTAGGAAGTAGAGTACTTAGTATTCGTGCTGTGTTTGTTGACCTTAGTTAAGGCACAATGTACGGTAGCTAAGTGATGTCTTCCTATATAGCATATGATGCGATTAGTTAGGACAGTCATGTGGCTTTGTTGACCTTAGTTAAGGGTCACGTGGGTGGGTCTATTTAATCAAGAAATGACGGGTAGAACTTGACTAGTGCTTATGATTTGTTGACCATAGTTAAGGTCATAAGTCACTAGGGGTAAAATATTATTAGGAATTTCAAGTGTTGAAATTTGCAATGAGATTGCATACCTTCTATGAGATAGTTGGATCCCGATACCCGCTGCGCGTAAGAGTTACTCCTGGGAGAGTTTTACACATTACAATTAGCCGGTCAATTAGGTGTCTAGAAAGGTGTCAACAGGGTTACGCCTCTGGGAAAACGAGTTTTACTTTAATTAGGTCCGTGCGAAAGCACGGGGAACCTCCCTCAAACTACCGACACTGGCCTGACTGAAAGATTGGCGAACTTGTAGGGTGTAATTAATCCCGGCTAGTCTTTCCTTTTAGGGTTTGAAGGAAGATTTGACTAAAACAGTGGGAGACATCCTGATTAGATAAATTGATAACCAATCTAATCTTGTAATAGCGCACGCTATGTGTTTTCTTCTCTCTCTCTCTCTCCTTGTTGCGACTATGTCACGCCTTAATCAAGATAATAATACGGATGTATTGACCGAACCCGCTTGTTATACTGCGCTAAGGAACGTTGGTCCCGCTCCAACTTATAATTGTTATAAAACAGAGCAGGAAATAGGGGATTACCAGAATTCCCGTGCCGCCCAAACGAAGAAAGTGCATGCTGATGCATCTTCTTCGGGTGTGTTCATTACACAGAACTGTTTCTCAGTATTCTTTACGTCCTGGGTATGAGATACCGGATCAGGATCCCGCAAATGTAATTTGTTATATGGGCTACAGATAGGTAGAGAACTGAGAACGGGTGATAAGTTTCATGAGATGGAAACGGTGCAAGTGTTGCAGCCAAATCTGTTGGTAGTTATCACCCTGTATTACCAGATTATATTGATTCTGAACGAATGTTATTAGATACCGAACCTGATATACAACATCATATCAGTCTCTTTATTAGTAAAGAAGGATATAATTTTGTATTGTTGGATAATGTTTTGAACATTTCCTATATCAAGAGTTGATCGGTTCAGCCACGTTATCTAAAAACATAAACGTTCTAAATCAAACTACAGTTCTTAGTATACAGAACACACACAAGAGGAAGAGTTCAGAAATGAACGAATCCTTCTTGAGGCATTGTAGACTAGGTCATATCAATGCGACCCGACTAGCTGAAGTTACATATAGATGCATATTTAAATTAGCTTGAATTTACATCTTGTGAAACTTGCCGGTCATGTCACAGAAATAAGATGACCACAGCTCCGTTTATTGGAAATAGAGAAAGAGTTAGTGAACTCTTGGGATTAATATATGCTGATGTATGAAGGTCCCCTGTCTACACATGCCAGGACCGGTTCTTTGTACTTCATTACATTCACTGATGATCTCTCAAGATTCAGACATATGTTCCTGTTGAAACACAAGTCCGAAACTCTTGAGATAATCACATAATATAAGTTAGAAGTAGAGAACCAAAAACGAGTATAAGTATTATGTCCTTTGATGAGATCAAGGAGGAGAATACTTGAGCACGAAATTCCTGGACTATTCTAAAGGAGAATGAGATTCTCTCTCAGCATTACTCCTCCGTATACACTATAGCACGATGGTATATCGGGGTGGAGCAATAGCACCCTATGTGATATGGTGTGCTCTACGATGAGTACTACTGAGTTGCCTATTTCCTTTTGGGAGTTATGCACTTGAGAAGCTGCATTCCTATTGAATAGGGTTCCAATCAAATCAGTTGCCTGCCACTTCATATGTGATATGGAATGGGAAGAGCCCATATCTTAAGTTTGTTAAGATTTGGGGTTGTCCGTCCTATGTCTAAAAAGCAAAATCCGGACAAGCTCAAGGCAAAGTCAGTTCTGTAGAAGTTTATTAGATATCCCAAGCATTCACAAAAGAATATCTTCTACCAAACCGAGGAACAAAAGATGTTTCGTTTCTCAGCATGCTGATCAGTCGAAAATAATGCATTTGTAACAAGTCAATTTCCCTATCTTTTGCATTCATCTAGAGGTGTTCGGTATTCATATTGCATATATTAGCAAAACACCGGTATAATACTGAATTACCTGTACTATATAGTAAAACCAGCATTTTTAGGGAAATTGACTGTTTGTCATGGCATTGCATCATCTCTGTATTGCGCAACACTTGTTTCGAAGTCTGTGCAGGAAATTTCAGGAGAAATGCCAAAATTGTCAAAGTGCTGATCAAAATTACGCCAAGTCTAAGCTTTCTGATCTGGCATTTATAGAGAAAGAAATTTAAAATTCAACATATCATGAAAAGACCATTATGTACAGAGGAAGCAACACACAGAAGATCACTTAATGAGGTGCTCACGTGACCGCGGATCCGCGGCAGGAGCAGGCACGTGCCGCGGATCCGCGGCCCTATTGCCACGACATCATCTCATTTTGGCTTCAGAACTTTTCTCTCTGGGTCTACACTTCATCAAGACATGTCAAATTCCAGAATTATCTCGAAGCTTCTGCCAGATCAGCAAAGATCATTAAGCAAGCTAATCTTGATTAAGCTAATTAAACTCCAAGCTTTCAAGGCAAGCCAACTAACAACCTAGTTCTAGAAGCTCCCTCCAACAAACTACTTCTAGAAGCCTCTTTAGCTAACATACTTTTAGAAGGAATTTCAAAATTTGAAATCCTAGATCTAGGGTTTTGGATGGTCTATAAAAGAGAGCCTAGATCTAAGGGTTAAGGGTTAATCTTTAGTTGTTCAATCTCCACCAATTCTTCTACAAGTTGAGTGACACAACTTGTAAACCCTAACCCTAACCCTAATTCCAATCCAAGATCAAGATGCTTGAGTTCAATCAAAGCAAGAAGCCTTCAAAGCCTTTAGAAGCGAAGCCGGACTTCATCGGAGCATGTGATCCAAGCCGATCCGTGACTCAAGGAGCCGATGCAACTCTAGATTCGACGATCTTGTTCCCTTCTCAAATTCTTGTAGTTCTTTGAGTAAAGTGTAACAAATTGTTGAATAAATAAATGTGAGATTCTTTTAACTTGCTTATCTTTCAATTCGATCATTATGATTCAATCTCGATTCTTGAATGTATTCTTTGTGATGATGTTTGAGTAAACTCCGCTCGTAAAGGAGTCGAGACGATCGATAGAATGATGATGATTTAGATTCTTTTACAATTCTTAAATCCTATAACGTTTGTAAATTCTTGTAAATCAAATGATCGATGACCTAGTTTCGAGACGTTGCTTTCTTGATTGTGTTCGCTCGAAACTAGGGATCAACGATCGATCATTTGATTAACTTGAAGCTAGTTTATGAATGAGATTGATCGAAAGGATAAAGGATAAGACGAGGAAACCCTAGCTTCTTCGCAAGATCCTTAACCTCGATGAATCATCATCGATCTAGTATCAATTTGTTAATGGATAAGAATATGAAATCATTATATCTCATCACATCTATAGATCCGATCTACTCCTACGAGCCACACTTTGAATCTTGATTGTTGGTTTGGAAATCATCACATATCAATTCTTGATTTTAATGTTTTCTTAGATCTAGATTTTTCTAATTCTTGAACTTCAATTACAAATCATGAATTGTTTGTTTTGTTTTCTTTAAAGTTTCAACTCATCTAATTCAAAACGCGAACGATTACACTTTTCCTGTGGACGATCCGCACTTACTAACGCGCTAAATTCGACACCGTTATTGATTGCGGTCAAATAATTTTTGGTTGTGATTTCTTACAATTTTCATACTACACAATCCGAAATCAAAACAATCAAATGGCGCCGTTGCCGGGGACTGTGCGCTAATTGTTCGTATTTTGAAATTTGAGTTGAAAAGTTTATTCCATCTATATTTTTTGATCAAAATTCGCACAAACCCTAAACGTGTTGTTGTGATTTGTTGCGAGGAAATCTGGAATTTGTGGAGCTGTGGAAATTTTTTTTAAAGCATTCCAGAGAGCTGTGTAAGTGAACAGGAGCCTGTTGTGAAAGTTTTGTGCAGTGAAGAGGATAAACCGTGGTGGATCCACGGCATTAAGCGACTCCCGCGGCGGAACCGCGGTGCTACAGTATAATCACTATTCCAAAATTTTTGGTAACTCTCTCAACTTTCTTATCTCCTTCCCTGTCTGCTCCAAATAACAATTTGCTGCAGGTTTCTTTGCAAAATTCGCAGCGTCGCAAAAGCAAAATAAATTGTGCGTGTTTTGATTTTTGTGGTTGTTTGCATATTAATACGGAATTTAAGGGGCACGGCCAAATCCAGATTAGGTGGGGAGTTCATTACCCTTCTTAAGCCCCAAAAATCACAAACTTGCATCCGCATTTACTCTCATTAACTAAAAAATATCTAGAGATGACTCTAAGGACCGTCGCGCTCACTTAGGACAGAAGAAGGCCGTGTGTAATTCCTTACTTATCCGCGTTTCTTTGTGGTGTCTAAGGCAAGTGTGTCGAAGGCTACTGGTTATTAATTAGGCCCACTACTTACATAGTGGAGTACCTTCCCACTTACCTGGCACTTACCTGGCCACAGGGAGACAAAGAGGCAGTGGAGGAATGATCCTGCGACTTGTCTTTTGGCAGTTAGGAGCGGTCTAGAGCCTGACCTAGGTGACCACTAGATTTTAGGGTATTTCTTGTTGCATTTGTGTGCTCACATCATTTTTTTCAAAAAAATCCGTCCATTTTTCAAAACGAACACCAGCATTCATTCATTCCCCTAATTATAAATCACGCTGCCACTTGTACTAACCTTTTTTAGTGCAAGATAGGCAGGACACGGGATTCTAGTGCCCGTTTAGTCCGCGTTCCCCCGATCGACCCAAAAGTCGGTATTTCTACATTTACCTCTTCTTTACCCACCACCACACCCACATCGATGGATCCGTCTCCATCGAACTTCTTTACCACTACTCTGCCACAGTCCGTTGGTGCGCAGATTCCACCCCGCATCTCTCTCCAAGAGAGGTGCTATCCTATTCGAGATCCTCTTTCGATCTGTCTCTCCATTCCACCAGCCAACGGGGACAATTTTCAGATAAAACCCCAATACATCAACCATCTACCAAAATTTCACGGTCTCGAGTCTGAAGACGCATATGTCTTTACACCAAATTTGAAAATGTATGCGCAATGATGGGTACCTCACAGCTTTCTATGGATGCAATGCGTCTTCGACTTCTCCCATTTACCTTGTACGATATAGCCGAGAAGTGGCTGTATAACACTACCGCACATTCCATTTCAAATTGGAGAGAATTCGTCAAAGCATTCCTTAAGAAATTCTACCCACATCATAAGACAGCTCGTGTCCGTAGCGAAATAAATCAATTCACCCAGCTTCCAAATGAACCATTTTCAAAATGTCTTGAACGCTTCAAGGATCTGTTAGTCCAATGTCCACGTCACGGAATCCTTAGATGGGAACTGTGCAGAATCATATATGAGGGCATTAATCCTAACACAAGACAGACCCTTGAATCCTTGTGTCAAGGCAATTTTATGACCAAAGATGATGGGGAAGCCTGGAAATTTCTAGAAGATTTCGCTGAAAAATCTTTACAGTGGGAGGGTGTGAGTCAATCGTCTAGGGATGGCAATGATGTTTCCATAAGAGTTAGAGCTGAAATTTCAGCTTTACACAAGAAATTCGACAATATGGAAAGCAAATTTTTAGCTGCCGCCCTAAATCAAATGTCACTCTCCAAAACTGTATGTGGTTGTTGTTCTGATCCTTCTCACTTGACGGAAGAATGTCCACTAAATTCTCCGTTTCAAGGTCACGAGCATACCAATGCCGCATTTCAAAGACTTAGAAACGATCCATTTTCTTCCACATATAATCAGGGTTGGAGGAATCACCCTAACTTTGCTTGGAACCAATCACAATCTCAAAACACGGTTCCAACCCAAAACAATTTCCAAAGGGTCCCTCCACCACAACAGCAACCACCACTTCAATTGAGTCGGCACCCCTACCAATCACAAAACTTCCAAAATCCGGCCAACACATTTGCACCACATGAAAACTCTTTGCAATTGACCGGTACAGATAATACCTCTCCTCTAGCACAAACCTTGGATATTTTCATGAAACAATCCATCCAAGGGACGGCAAGTTTGCAATCTTCCGTCGAGAATGTGATGAAGATCATTGTCTCTCAAAATGAGAATATCAAATCGATGGAAGCACAAATTGCACAACTAAAAGCCGAAATGAGTGCAAGAGAGAAAGGGAAACTTCCAGCTCAACCTTTGCCCAATCCTGGCTATTCACATCATGTGGATGCAATCACGTTGAGATCTGGAAGAGTGCTTGACAATCACGTTGGGGAAGAGTTTGATGATACTGATAAATCAATCAATAACACCCCGGCTGAGACCTTTCCTTCCATTTCTACTTCTAATTCTGACCCCAGTCCTTCTACCCCACCACCATCTTGCGAGCCTATTCTTTGTTTCCTAAAAGGCTCGCCACCTCAGCCCATTTCTTCTAGTCTACCACCGATGATCCCCACTTCTATTCTGGGATCAGGTCCACACACACTTCCTTCTCTTATGATGGACCCAGCGCTTATTGCTAAAGCACTTTATCCTAATCGGTTAAGGCTAACACATCGAGTCCACATATGGAGAAGATTATGGACATTTTAAAGCAAGTTAACATCAACATCCCTCTCCTAGATGCCATCCAACAAGTTCCGTCCTATGCGAAAACTCTTAAGAACTTGTGCACTAGAAAGACGAAGACTCAAGTGCCTAAGAAGATATTCATGGCAAAAACAGTAGACACAACTTTCCCCCAACAAGTACCGAGGAAACGTAAGGACCCTGGCTGTCCTACTATTTCCATTTCTATTGGGGGAAAACACATCAACCGTGCTCTACTAGACCTTGGCGCTAGTGTTAACTTGCTTCCATACTCGGTTTATGAGCAACTAGGTATTGGAGTGTTAAAGCCCTCGAGCATAACTCTTCAGATGGCTGACCGATCAATCACCAAACCTAGGGGTGAACTGGAGGATGTGTTAATAAAAATTGGGGAATTTGTATTCCCTGTGGATTTTATTGTACTTGATACACAGCCTGTAGCGAACCCACGGAATCAAATTCCGGTGATTTTAGGTCGCCCTTTTGGGTCACTTCCAACGCTATAATCAACTGTCGTAATGGCTCTATGACCCTATCTTTCGGGAATAGGTCAATAGAGCTGAACATTTACAAGTTAGGAAGTGTACCCTCCGAACCTACTGCTCAGGTCTGTTCTGTCGACTTAATGGATGTCGACAGCAGCGAATTTGATGATCCTCATGATACTGATCTTGACTCTTTTCATATGTTATTGTTTGACCCAACTATGTATCATATACATATGGACTCTTCCACCGAGTTGTCCGGGTCAACAACTAACACTGATTATGAACTGTTTTTAGAGTCTGAAGATCATCCCGCACTTTGTGATGACATTATTCTCCGGGGTATTGATGAGACTTTTGAGGAAATCTTCGCTGAAGAACTCGCATTTTTTAATAACACGGGTGTTGAGATGAATCATTTCCCAATCAATGAAATTGAACCTCCACCCCTTTTTCTGAATTGTAAAAAGAATGCGAGCAATCCATCACATTCACTGCATCGTCTCTCCAAAATGAGACGCACACACATTCTATTCCACCCCTTACCCTTTCTCCAGTTCTTCTTCCACCAACCAGAGCACTGCATTGATAAAATTTTCGAATGGTTGGTGTTAACTTTCGGTCTTTGCAAAGCTTGGCATCGATCAATGTTTCTTAACCCCTTCATGTGATTTTCAAAGATTAACAATGTTTAACTCAAGTTTGGGGAGGGGGTATAATCTGGCTCTTGAAAAGAAAATTTTTACTCAAAATGATGGGCCAAAAATAAGTTTGGGGGAGGATCTTCACTTAAATATTTTGCACCCATTAATAAATTTCCTCCCAAGCTTACAGGTTTTCGAGATTTAGCGGATGGAAACAGTGAAGACACTGTTGAAAACAAGTTTGGGGGAGGTTTGTGCTTATTTTCGCATCATTTGCATAACACTTTGCATAAGCACAAAACATTTTATAAAAACCTATAAAAATTTAAAAATTTTCAAAAAATAAAAAAATATTTTCTACATAAATAAGATAATAAAAGATTAGAGAGTGAACAATTACATCCATGAGATTAGAAAAATTTAAGAAAACCAAGAAAATTAGAAGTTTTCTTATACAAACTAGTAATAAGTAGTTATGAGCCGTTGTCCCAAGGGTTAGTAAGATGAAAAAAGTCACTAATCCGAGGATAAAAATAAGTCTGAAAAATAGTTCCTATTCTGAAAGCCAAACATTTTGAACGTTGATACCCTGCTATTCGCACTTACACACGTCTTGAAGCTTGGGATAGTAGAGGATACCTTGAAATACTCTTGTCTAAAAGCCAAAGTATGGAGGAAATAAAAAAAATGAATAAAATATAAAATGGTGAGAAAAATGAACACTGGTTTTGTTATCGCCAAGGCAGCAATAAAAAAATATAGCGAGGGTGCCTCTTCACCTAGTGCCCTAAGGCCAACTGGTCTGGGAGTCACTGCTAAGCCTTAGGTGGTGCAAGACGAGGAAAAACACCAAATAAGCAAGCACATGAGTAATCGGTCGGTTAGTACCTCAAGAAGTATTAACGGTCGCATGAAATGTGTGAGCAAACTCATCTAAATATTCATTAATTAAAAAGTACTGAGGTGGATAGATAAGAGTATGATAGCTTGAATTGAATTCTCCGGGTGTAGGGATGTATCTTACACACACGTAGGGTGATATGATCGATGTTTGGAAGAAAGATAGGAATGAAGAATAAGACGATGTTTTATTGAGGGAGGACGTGATTTCTGACATTTTTTCATGACTATTAAGATAGGGCTCATGACAACCAAAAAGCTAGCTTAGTTGGAAACCCTAATTTTCAAAGCTTTTCTTTTATCATTCTTTTCTTTAAATGCAATATTCATGATCTTTCTTTTATTATTGGATTTTGTGGGTGCAATCCGCTGAAAACCTTCAGGAGACAACACTCCTCCTACTAAGGACACCTAGAGATTTAAAGGCTTGTTGCACGTGCTCAGTGCAATCGTGTTGCCTACGAAAGTGTGCTAGTTAGTTTTTTCTCTTTCTTTATTTTCTCCTTCTCTTCTTAATAAAACAGTTCGCTCGAGACGATCGAAAATAAGTTTGGGGGAATTTGATCAGTCGAAAATAATGCATTTGTAACACGTCAATTTCCCTATCTTTTGCATTCATCTAGAGGTTTTCGGTATTCATATTGCTGTTAGGTCTACCTAGCACCCTATGAAAGGTTTGGAAGTATCACATGTCTCAAAGATTAAATTTTTAGAGTGCTAAGTGAACACACAAAGAATCAATCCTAGAAAATTAGGGTTTCATAACTTTAAACCACATCACAAGTAACAAAGGCTAGGGTTTTTGAGAGTACAACCTTTGTAGCTCCCTGTGCTAGACTCCTTGGCCACTTGAGGGTTGGAAAATGGTTAGCTTGAGTTCTTCTAACGTCCACGACGATCCACCCAAAGCTCCTTTGTCCAAGTTTGCAACTTCACTTGATCAAGAGAAAGAAATGAAGCCAACACTCTAAACAAGTGGGCAAGACTTATGTAGAATGATGTTGTGGTGGCTTTTCTCACTTCAAAATCCTAACTTGGTGAGTAATTTGCTCACTAGAGAAATCTAGAGAGCAAAAGAAGAAGGAGGAAGAAGATGATGGCCTTTTTAGAACAAGAGAAAAGATAATCTCTAATGAAAAAATAGAAAATATATGTATATATATTTTCCACTTCTCATCTCAAACCATGGTTAAATGATAAAGATATTATTGTATTTGAGTTTAAAACACAAAAGAAAGATTAACCCATGGTTAATAAGTAGGTGAGCATGGTTAGTTGAAGAAGACTGTAGAAACCATGTGTTAATCTTTATATTTTCTTTTGTTTTTAAAACAAATACAAATGTAATAATAATCCATATATAAAACCATGGTGTGAGTCTTATATTGCCACCATTTTCAATGTATATACAACCATGAAGGATGATGTATGTATGTATGTGTGCATGCACATCCAAATGTGCATGAACAAGAATGAATGCATACATGCATGCATACATCCAAAAAATACAAGAAAGGATTTCTAGTGAGAAAATAATGGTTAAATGATAAATCAACACTTGATTTATCAATCCGGCCATATCACATACGACCCTTCCAAAAGCAAGCCGCCCGATTAATATACGGTATCTTATACGCGCATTTTAACCGGGTCCATGCGCATATCGCATACGCGTACCACAACGTTTCGCCTGGACTAGGTAACTCCTTTGTGGGACTCTAAGACTCGTCAATACGCCGGCAGTGGGTGATGATCATATCAAGCACCCCCAAGCCGCAAGCGGTCAGCTAAACGTAACGGCCATCCGGGTATTGAGCGTTCAGAAGAAAACAAGCGAACCTGCTACAACTCCCGTCGAGCCAACCGGCAACACTACCGTACAGTCCGGTCTCTTCGTCAGATATGCTGCATATCGAGCCTAAGGATGGTAAACGTCAGACCCCAATAACCGATAAGTCATGCTGATGTGTGGCCCATAACGGGTCGAGAAACTACTGGTAACACTTACCAGTAAATCTCTAAAACAGCCCTGGCCAGGGACTTCCCTGTTACGGCCAATCGAGCACAGCGCAACATCAACCCCTAATACCTGGATAGACGAAACCCCTCCTATCGCTCATTGCCTCCATGTGACTCAGGACTGTACCCAAAAACCACCGTTTTGCACGCCCTCATGGACGTGGTAAGGTGGAAATCAAAGCACAGTGGGAATCACACAAGACTCTATAACGATCTCGGGTCTACAGACTAACCTGCACAAGTGTCACCAGAGAACTGCCATCTGATGTGAGGTATAATACCATCTGGGAGTTCTCGGCGAGTCCGTCCAGTGTACCCAGTCTCTACTGAGCACCCGTACACCATCTCTGATGTCAAACACCAATGGATATGGGATCATCCATCGTCCATCTCATGGGTCGAGAAGCGTATACGCTAGTCTACACTGGTATATCGATGCCCCGTCTCGATACACCCACGACTAGGGACCTTGAAGGATGTACTTATGGACTACCATGTCCCCACCAGTATGATCCGCATCATAGTCCAGGTAGTCAAGTACACATCCTATGGGCTTTACCAACATGTAACTATAAGACAGTATAAAGAGACAAGTATACATGTTAAGATAAAGTGCAACCAGATAGCATACTATCTTATCGAGCAAGAAAGTCATCTCTATATATGTCCAAGCATTCAATATAATATACATCATCTGTACAATACTGGCCTCTAGGGCATACATATAACTAACAATCTCCCACTTGCACTAGGGCCAGCTGCAGTAGTATCGCATACCGAGCATCCCGAAGAGTCTCTCAAACTGTATCTAGGGAATGGCCTTCGTCAGTGGATCCGCTGTGTTGTTCTTCGTGTCAACCCTCCCGACCTCGATCTCCCGGCGATCAACTATCTCCCGGATCAGGTGATACCGCCTCAGAATATGCCTGGATCACTGATGGGACCTGGGTTCCTTGGCCAAAGCCACCGCTCCATTGTTATCACAATACAAAGGTATTGGATTCTCAATGGATGGAACTACTCCAAGTTCAGTAATGAACTTCTTGATCCAGACATCTTCTTTGGCAGCATCGTTGGCAGCGATGTATTCAGCCTCCATCGCCACAGTTTCCTGCTTGGAACTCTTCCAGCTAACCGCCCCTCCGTAAAGGGTAAAGACAAATCCCGACTGCGACTTAGAGTCATCCTTATCACTCTGGAAGCTTGAATCGGTAAAAGACTCCACTTGGAGTTCTCCGTTACCATACACCAAGAGCATCTCCTTAGTCCTTCGTAGGTACTTGAGAATGCTCTTCACAGCTGTCCAGTGACTCTCTCCAGGATCAGCTTGATACTTACTCACTACACTTAGTGAGTATACTACATCGGGTCTGGTACATAGCATCGCGTACATGATAGAGCCTACAGCCGAAGCATAGGGTATCCCTTGCATGCGAGCTCTCTCCAAATCAGTCTTGGGAAACATCTCTTTGGAGAGAGTGACTCCAGAAATCATGGGTAAGTTCCCACGCTTGGATTCTTCCATACTAAACCTCTTTAGTATGGTGTCAATGTACCTGGACTGGGACAATCCCAATATCCTTTTAGATCTATCTCTATAGATCCTGATTCCCAATATGCAGGAGGCATCACCTAGATCTTTCATTGAGAATCTTTGTGATAAGAAGAGCTTGACCGATTGCAGCATAGGAATGTCATTTCCTATCAAGAGTATGTCGTCCACGTACAATACGAGGAAGACAACCTTACTCTCTGCCACCTTTTTGTAGATACAAGGTTCATCTACGTTTTTGATGAAATCAAACTCTTTGATAACGACGTCAAAGCAGATGTTCCAGCTCCGCGATGCTTGCTTTAATCTATAAATGGATTTAAGCAGCTTGCACACCTTCCTGCTGCTCCCACTATCTACGAAGCCCTCTGGCTGAGTCATGTACACGCACTCTTCTAAATCACCGTTTAGAAAGGCGGTCTTAACATCTATTTGCCAGATTTCGTAGTCATGATACGCAGCGATGGAAAGCATGATCCGGATGGATTTAAGCATAGCCACTGGAGAAAAGGTCTCATCATAGTCCACACCTGGTCTTTGACGAAAACCCTTTGCAACAAGTCTAGCTTTGAAAGTCTCCACTTTCCCATCTTCACCAAGTTTTTTCTTGAAGATCCACTTGCTCCCAATGGGTTTTACCCCTTCAGGAGCATCTTCCAAAGTCCATACTTTGTTGGTGTACATGGATTCCATCTCGGACCGCATAGCATCCAGCCATTTCACTGTGTCCCCACTCGTGATGGCCTGATCGAAGCTAGTTGGGTCATCATCCTCCATGATGCAATCCTCGCTCCCACCATCCATGAGAAAACCGTAGCATCTCTCAGGTTGGCGAGGAACCCTACTGGATCGGCGGAGAGGCTGAGCTTCATTAGGAGCTACTGAATCCTTTGGTTCCACTAAATCTTCAGTTGCGGTTTGTGTATCTGGAACCTCTTCCAGCTCCACCACTTTGCCACTAATTTCTTTTACAAGAAATTCCTTTTCTAAAAAGGTGGCATGTTGAGCAACAAACACTTTTTGTTCCTCACTGTGGTAGAAAAAATACTCATATGAGTTCTCTGGATATCCCACAAACTTGCAAAGAACTAACCGTGTCTCGAGTTTGTCCGGATTTTGTCTTTTGACATAGGCCGGACAACCCCATATCTTAACTCGTTTAAGATATGGCCTCTTCCCACTCCATATCTCATATGGTGTGGTAGGTACAGATTTAGATGGAACTTGATTCAATAGGTATGCTGCTGTCTCCAGCGCATATCCCCAGAAGGAAATAGGTAACTCAGCTGTGCTCATCATAGAGCGCACCATATCTAATAGGGTGCGGTTCCTCCGTTCCGATACACCATTATGCTGTGGTGTATATGGAGGAGTCGGCTGAGAGAGAATCCCATTCTCTTTTAGGAAGTCCAGGAATTCATTGCTCAAGTATTCACCTCCTCGATCAGATCAAAGGATTTTAATACTTTTTCCGGTTTGGTTCTAGACTTCTTGTTTATATTCTCTAAATTTCTCAAAAGTTTCTGATTTATGTTTCATCAGGAACACATATCCGAATCTAAAGAGATCGTCAGTGAATGTAATGAAGTACGAAGAACCATCCCTGGCATGTGTAGACATGGGACCGCATACAACACTATGTATCAGTCCCAAGAGTTCAGTAACTCTTTCTCCGTGTCCCGTAAATGGAGTTTTGGTCATCTTGCCTTTAAGACATGACTGGCAAGTGTCATAAGATGAAAATTCGAACGGTTTCAAATATCCATCCTTATGCAACTTAGCTAGTCGTGTCGCATTGATGTGACCCAGTCTACAATGCCACAAGAAGGATTCATTCAGTTCTGAACTCTTCCTCTTGTGTGTGTTTGTTATGCTCAGAACTGTTGATTGATTTAGAACATAAATACCATTGCACAACGTGCCTGATCCAACCAACTTTTGGTTACGGAAAATGTTCATAACATTATCCTGTAATACAAAATTATATCCCTTTTTACTCAACAAAGAAACCGATATAATGTTGCATATCAGGTTCGGCATGTAATAGCATTCGTTCAGAATCAATGTATTACCAGTTGGTAATACTAGGTGATATTCCCCGACGGTTTTAGCTGCAACAATTGCACCATTTCCAACTCTTATGTCTTTATCACTTTCTCCAAGTTCTCTATCTTTCTTAAGCCCATGTAACTGATTATATATATGGGATCCTGACCCGGTATCCAATACCCAAGACATAGAGGAAATGGAGAAACAGTTCTCTGTAACGAACACACCCGAAAAAAATGGATCAACATGTACTTTCTTCATTCGGGTGGCATGGGAATCCTGGTATTCCCCTATGTCCTGTTCAGTCCTATAATTCTTATAAGAAAGAACGGAACCAACGTTCCCCAGCACAGTATAACATGCGGGTTCGGTCAATACATCCATATTATTATCTTGATTAAGGCATGACATGGTCGCTACCTAGAGAGAGAGAGAAGAAAACACTATAGCGTATGCTCTTGCAACATCAGATTGGTTATTATTTTATCTAATCAGGATGGCTCCCACTGTTTTCTATCAAATCTTCCTTCAAACCCTAAAAGGAAAGACTAGCCGGGATTAATTACACCTAACAATTTCGCCAATCTTTCAGCCAGGCCAGTGTCGGTACTTTGAGGGAGGTTCCCCGTGCTTTCGCACGGACCTAATTAAAGTAAACCTCGTTTTCTCAGAGGCGTAACCCCGTTGACACCTTTCTAGACACCTACTTGATCGGCTAATTTTCCTGTGTAAAACTCTCCCAGGAGTAACAATTACTCGCAGTGGGTATCGGGATCCAACTATCTCATAGATGGTATGCAATCTCATTGCAAATTTCAACACTTGAAATTCCCGATAATATTTTGCCCCAAACGATCTATGACCTTGACAAGGTCAATAAACCATAGACCGTAAGTCAAGTTCAACCCGTCACTTCTTGATTGAATTAAACCCACCCGTATGACCCTTGACAAGGTCAACAAGGCCGTACGACTACCCTAATCCAATCCGCGTCATATGCATAAGCATATAAATACTGGTCAGCTACCGCACACTGCACCTTGACAAGGTCAACAAACGCAGCCCGAATACTAAGCAGGACTTATCTGAAATGACGGAGGGCTACAACAGGTTTTTCTGAAAACCTATTGCTTAATGAACTTGATATCGTTGTAGAATCGAGTGAATTTTGAAATGGAGAGATTTTGAGGCTTTCATTAGTTTTGCCAAAGAGGTCACTCCCGGTGAAGGGATCTCGGCTCTTTACTCATCGAATAAGGTGCGGGATATATCATATATATCGCTATGCAAAGCAAAAACTCCAAAAGCAGTCAAAAACAAATTGTGTGTTGTAGCATCTGCCAGTTTTGCTAAAGAGGTCACTCCCGGTGAAGGGATCTCGGCTCTTTCCTCATCGAATAAGGTGCGGGATATATCATATATATCGCTATGCAAAGCAAAAACTGTAGCTACCCTTTTTGAAAAAAAATTATTCTACAACATCTTTTAGGTTTCTTTTCTTTCATTAATCACATTAATGAAGTCCCATCATTTAAGTCACCTAAATATTACAGATAAATACGACGTACACTTATGCCATCCGCATTCGCCTCGATGTCCCCTCGTGCACCGTTAGGTTAGGTAACTAACGATAGAGCAGGGCAGGGCTAGTGCGGGTGTAAAACATAAGTAACGTCTATATAATATATCATATATACTATATACTATATCCATCACAGAACATCAAATGATCACATCACAGATATCGCAGCAGAAGAAATATATGAAACATTGGATATACTAGGACGTCCGTGTTTTATTTTGAGCCTCTATAAAACACGGATTCCACGGTCGCGACGAATAACCAAACCCACACCCCTAGACCCCTACGAGAGAGGCAAGCAACCCTACCAATTCTGGAGTTAGGAGACCCGGACTCGACTCCTCGAGTTGGTCTCCCACTGGACTCCAGAATCCGGTTACTTGTGCTCTCCTCCTTGGGTCTATCCTAGTGCGGAAAAGTAAATAATATACAAATGGTGACATCGACCTCATCCCGGAAGTGCCCCAATAAAAGAATATTACATACATTTAATTTTACATGAATGAAAATAAAAACTCTCATCTCACATAAAACCCCCCGGCTATTCGGAACGCGACGATCCAATATAACATATCCAGCAACACATAATATCACATGTCATCAACGTAAGTAAATATGCGCATCCCAATTGTCGTCGACTTATAGCAACGAAACCGGCGATATCACATATTACACTTACGGTCACAGAAAAGAAAGTGTAATACTACAATATTTGGAATCCACAATCTCTTTAGACATCGTAAATCCGAAATATCACATATTTCCTATTTCATGCCTAACTGTATGAATTCCACATATTGTATCACATTCCAGATAAATAGACTGTATTAAACTTTCCGAACAGATCATCAAACACCCAAGATTTCCTAAATAGCTCAACACTTGAGCGGAGTTCAAAAATTCCAGAATACGTCACAGTTGCTACGGTCCAGCCGTAGAAGGGTCAAGCCAACGCCTCACATGTGGCACGCCGTACTTCCCCAAACCCAAATGTTCAAAGGGCAGTTCAAGACGGTCACATAATCGAGTTAAGGTTTGTTGACTTCTAGAGGGTCCATCACATCACATGCACGTTTTTCCGAAAGATTCAAACTCGGTAAAAATTCAACACTTGAAACTTTTTTGTGCCGGGAAAAATTGAGTTAGTGATATCCGTTCGAACATTTTAATACATACTAAATTATCCGGAAAAAACATGAAGTTAAAATTCCGATCGAATCATTGAACTCAAAACAATCTCCAGAACAAATAACACTTAAACCAGATTAAAAATACCCAAAAAATATCAACAAGCAGTTATAAGTATTACTGTCTAAAAACCATGCATTGACTCACCTGTACGGCCGCGGAACCGCGGCCCAAGCAAGCTTTGGCCGCGTTTCCGCGGCGGAAATTACTGTTCACTGCATCGTTTTTTACAGTATTTCTTAGATTTACCTTTTGAATTTTTTACATATTTTTAATTCTGGAAAATAAAAGTTTTGAAAAATTGTCCAGAGAGTGTCCCAAAAAACCGTATTTCGGTTCGATCGGAGTTTTTACTTCGCTAAAGTGCCGCCTAATGTTCTAGGTCGGCTCTGATACCAATATTAGGTTTACCTAGCACCCTATGAAAGGTTTGGAAGCATCACATGTCTCAAAGATTAAATTTTTAGAGTGCTAAGTGAACACACAAAGAATCAATCCTAGAAAATTAGGGTTTCATAACTTTAAACCACATTACAAGTAACAAAGGCTAGGGTTTTCTAGAGTACAACCTTTGTATCTCCCTATGCTAGACTCCTTGGCCACTTGAGGGTTGGAAAACGGTTAGCTTGAGGTCTTCTAAGGTCCACGACGATCCACCCAAAGCTCCTTTGTCCAAGCTTGCAACTTCACTTGATCAAGAGAAAGAAATGAAGCCAACACTCTAAACAAGTGGGCAAGACTTGTGTAGAATGATGTTGTGGTGGATTTTCTCACTTCAAAATCCTAACTTGGTGAGTAATTTGCTCACTAGAGAAATCTAGAGAGCAAAAGAAGAAGGAGGAAGAAGATGATGGCCTTTTTAGAACAAGAGAAAAGATAATCTCTAATGAAAAAATAGAAAATATATGTATATATATTTTCCACTTCTCATCTCAAACCATGGTTAAATGATAAAGATATTATTGTATTTGAGTTTAAAACACAAAAGAAAGATTAACCCATGGTTAATAAGTATGTGAGCATGGTTAGTTGAAGAAGAGATTAGAAACCATGTGTTAATCTTTACATTTCCTTTTGTTTTTAAAACAAATACAAATGTAATAATAATCCATATATAAAACCATCGTGCGAGTCTTATATTGCCACCATTTTCTATGTATATAAAATAATGAAGGATGATGTATGTATGTATGTGTGCATGCACATCCAAATGTGCATGAACAAGAATGAATGCATACATGCATGCATACATCCAAAAAATACAAGAAAAGATTTCTAGTGAGAAAATAATGGTTAAATGATAAATCAACACTTGATTTATCAATCCGGCCATATCACATACGACCCTACCAAAAGCAAGCCGCCCGATTAATATACGGTATCTTATACGCGCATTTTAACCGGGTCTATGCGCATATCGTATACGCGCACCACAACGTTTCGCCTGGACTAGGTAACTCCTTTGTGGGACTCTAAGACTTGTCAATACGCCGGCAGTGGGTGATGATCATATCGAGCACCCCCAAGCCGCAAGCGATCAGCTAAACGTAACGGCCACCCGGGTATTGAGCGATCAGAAGAAAACAAGCGAACCTGCTACATCTCCCATCGAGCCAACCGGCAACACTACCGTACAGTCCGGTCTCTTCGTCAGATATGCTGCATATCGAGCCTAGGGATGGTAAACGTCAGACCCCAATAACCGATAAGTCGTGCCGATGTGAGGCCCATAACGGGTCGAGAAACTACTGGTAACACTTACCAGTAAATCATTAAAATAGCCTTGGCCAGGGATTTCCCTGTTACGGCCAATCGAGCACAGCGCAACATCAACCCCTAATACCGAGAGGGACGAAACCCCTCCTTTCGCTCATTGCCTCCATGTGACTCGGGACTGTACCCAAAAACCACCGTTTTGCACGCCCTCATGGACGTGGTAAAGTGGAAATCAAAGAACAGTGGGAATCACACAAGTCTCTATGACGATCTCTGGTCTACAGACTAACCTGCACAAGTGTCACCAGAGAACTGCCATCTGACGTGAGGTATAATACCATCTGGGAGTTCTCGGCGAGTCTGTCCAGTGTACCCAGTCTCCACTGAGCACCCGTATACCATCTCTGATGTCAAACACCAATGGATATGGGATCATCCATCGCCCATCTCATGGGTCGAGAAGCGTATACGCTAGTCTACACTGGTATATCGATGCCCCGTCTCGATACACCCACGACTAGGGACCTTGAAGGATGTACTTATGGACTACCATGTCCCCACTAGTATGATCCGCATCATAGTCCAGGTAGTCAAGTACACATCCTAAGGGCTTTACCAACGTGTAACTATAAGACAGTATAAAGAGACAAGTATACATGTTAAGATAAAGTGCAACCTGATAGCATACTATCATATTGAGCAAGAAAGTCATCTCTATATATGTCCAAGCATCCAATATAATATACATCATCTGTACAATACTGGCCTCTAGGGCATACATATAACTAACAATTGCACATATTAGCAAAACACCGGTATAATACTGAATTACCTGTACCATATAGTAAAACCAGCATTTTTAGGGAAATTGACTGTTTATCATGGCATCGCATCATCCCTGTATTGTGCAACACTTGTTTCGAAGTTTATGCAGGAAATTTCAGGAGAAAGGCCAAAATTGTCAAAGTGCTGATCAAAATTACACCAAGTCTAAGCTTTCTGATCTGGCATTTATAGAGAAAGAAATTTAAATTCAACATATCATGAAAAGACCATTATGTACAGAGGAAGAAACACACAGAAGATCACTTAATGAAGCGCTCACGTGACCGCGGATCCGCGGCAGGAGCAGGCACGTGCCGCGGATCCGCGGCCCTATTGCCACGTCATCGTCTCATTTTGGCTTCAGAACTTTTCTCTCTGGGTCTACACTTCATCAAGACATGTCAAATTCCAGAATTATCTCGAAGCTTCTGCCAGATCAGCAAAGATCATTAAGCAAGCTAATCTTGATTAAGCCAATTAAGCTCCAAGCTTCCAAGGCAAGCCAACTAACAACCTAGTTCTAGAAGCTCCCTCCAACAAACTACTTCTAGAAGCCTCTATAGCTAACAAATTTTTTGAGGGAAATTCAAAATTTGAAATCCTAGATCTAGGGTTTTGGATGGTCTATAAAAGAGAGCCTAGATCTAAGGGTTAAGGGTTAATCTTTAGTTGTTAAATCTCCACCAATTCTTCTACAAGTTGAGCGACACAACTTGTAAACCCTAACCCTAACCCTAATTCCAATCCAAGATCAAGATCCTTGAGTTCAATCAAACCAAGAAGCCTTCAAAGCCTTTAGAAGCGAAGCCGGACTTCATCGGAGCATGTGATCCAAGCCGATCCACGACTCAAGGAGCCGATGCAAAGCTAGATTCGACGATCTTGTTCCCTTCTCAAATTCTTGTAGTTCTTTGAGCAAAGTGTAACAAATTGTTGAATAAATAAAGGTGAGATTCTTTTAACTTGCTTATCTTTCAATTCGAGCGTTATGATTCAATCTCGATTCTTGAATGTATTCTTTGTGATGATGTTTGAGTAAACTCCGCTCGTAAAGGAGTCGAGACGATCGATAGAATGATGATGATTTAGATTCTTTTACAATTCTTAAATCCTATAACGTTTGTAAATTCTTGTAAATCAAATGATCGATGACCTAGTTTCGAGACGATACTTTCTTGATTGTGTTCGCTTGAAACTGGGGATCAACGATCGATCATTTGATTAACTTGAAGCTAGTTTATGAATGAGATTGATCGAAAGGATAAAGGATAAGACGAGGAAACCCTAGCTTCTTCGCAAGATCCTTAACCTCGATGAATCATCATCGATCTAGTATCTATTTGTTAATGGATAAGAATATGAAATTATTAGATCTCATCACATCTATAGATCCGATCTACTCCTACGAGCCACACTTCGAATCTTGATTGTTGGTTTGGAAATCATCACATATCAATTCTTGATTTTAATATTTTCTTAGATCTAGATTTTTCTAATTCTTGAACTTCAATTCCAAATCATGACTTGTTTGTTTTGTTTTCTTTAAAGTTTCAACTCATCTAATTCAAAATGCGAACGATTACACTTTCCCTGTGGACGATCCGCACTTACTAATGCGCTACATTCGACATCGTTATTGATTGCGGTCAAATAATTTTTGGTTGTGATTTCTTTACAATTTCATACTACACAATCCGAAATCACATGCCACCTTTTTGAAAGGGAATTTATTGTGAAGAAATTAGTGGACATGAGGTAGAACTGGAAGGAGTTCCAGCTATACAAACTGCAGCTGATGATTTGGTAGAACCATAGGATTCAATAGATTCTAACGAACCTCAGCCTCTCCGCCGATCTAGTAGGGTTCCTCACCCACGTGAGAGATACTTCGGTTTCTCTATGACAGTGGGAGCGAGGATTGCATCATGAGATGATGACCCAACTTGTTTCGAGCTGGCCATCAGGAGTGGGACTCTGTAAGAATGGCTGGATGCTTAGTGATCTGAGATGGAATCCTTATACACCAACAAAGTATGGACTTTGGTTGTTTTATCTGAAGGGTTAAATCCCCATCAGGAGCAAGTATATCTTGAGAAGATTACTTGGTGTACATGGAAAAGTTGAGACTTTCAAAGATATGCTTAAGTCCATCCAGATCCTACTTGCCACAGCTACATACCATGACTACGGTATCTGGTGGTTGGGTGTCATGGCAACTTTTCTAAATGATGATTTGGAAGAGAGCGTCTATAAGTACACAGCCAGAGGGCTTCGTAGACAGTGGGAGCAGCGGAAACGTGAGCAAAATGTTTTATGTGATAAATCAGGCATCGCGGAGTTGGAATGTCTGTTTTGATGTGGTGGTCAAAGAGTTTGACTTCATCAAAATGGTTGATGAACCTTGTATAAAAAAAAGGTAGTAGAGAGTATGGTGGTGATCCTCGTAGAGTACGTGGATGACATACTCTTGATAGGGAGGAGTTTCCTATGCTACGCTCGGTCAATCTCTGCTTATCACAAGGATTCCCAATATAGGATCAAGGTGATACCTCCTAAATCCTGGGTTATGGATCTATGAGATAGATCTATTTTGATGTTAGGATTCTCACTAGTTGTAGTGAGATGGTATCAATCGATCCTGGGGAGAATCACTGGAAAAGTTCCAGGGTGATAAGGACGACTGAATGTCAGTCCCAGGAATTGTCTTTACCCTCAGTGGAGGGACGGTATGTTGGAAGAGTTCCAAGCTAGATACCGTGACTTACTAAACGATTAAAGGCATGATTCATCATTACTAAGGATGCTACCAAAGAGGCAGTCTGGATATATATAAGTTCATGAGATGAACTTCGTTCCTACCATTGTGTAACAATGGAGTTGTGGTTTTTGCCAAGAAACCCCCCGTCTCATCAGAAATCCCGATATAATTCTCAGGCAGTATCACCTGATCATGGAGATGGTTGATCTCCAGGGAGATCGAGGTTAGGAGAGTAGATACAGAGGACAACAGCGCGGGTCCACTCACAAAGGCCTTTTTCCCAGTAGAGACTTTTATGGGATGGTTGAGTATGAGATACTTCAACCACAGCTAATTGTTAGTTATGTGATACCACAACAGATGGCCCTAGTGTAAGTGGGAGATTATTAGTTATATGTATGCCCTAGAGACCATTACTGTACATACGATGTATATTGTAGTGGATGCTTGGACATATATAGGGAGGACTTTCTTGCTCGACATGATAGTACGCTATCTGGTTGCTCTTTATCTTAACATGTACTCTGATTGTATCTATGTTACATGTTGATAAAGCCCTTAGGATATGTACTCGACTACTGGGACTATGATGAGATCATACTAGTGGGGCCACGGTAGTCAACGAGTACATCCTATAACTGTTCCTAGTCGAGGGTGTATTGAGACAGGGCATCGATACACCAGAGTAGACTAGCGTATACGCATCTTGACCCATATGATGGGCGATGGATGATCCCATATCCATCTGTGTTTGACATCAAGGATGGTGTACGGGTGCTCAGTGGAGACTAGGTACACTGGACGCACTCACCGAGAACTCCCAGATGGTATTATACCTCACGTCAGATGGCAGTTCTCCGGTGACACTGGTACAGGTTAGTCTGTAGACCCGAGATCGTCATAGAGTCTTGTGTGATTCCTACTGTGCTTTGATTTCCATCATATCACGTCCAAGAGGGTGTGCAAAAAGGTGGCTTTTGGGTACAGTCCCGAATCACATGGAAGCAATGAGCGATAGGAGGGGATTCGTCTCTCCCGGTATAGGGAGTTGATGTTGTGCTTTGTTCGATTGGCTATAACTGGAAATCCCTGGCCAGGGTTGCTGAGATTTACTGGTAAGTGTTATCAGTAGTTTCTCGAACTGTTATAGACCTTATATCGACATGACTTATCAAGCTACTGGGTCTGACGTTTACCACCCCTAGGCGAGATATGCGACATATCAGACGAAGAGACCGGACTGTTACGGGAGTGTTACCGATTGGATTCGCAGGAGAATGTATAGGCTTGCTTGTTGATCTTCTGATCGCTCAATACCTGGGTAGCTGTTATGTTTAGTTGACCGCTTGCAACTTGTGGGTGTTTGATATGATCATCACTTACTGCCGGCGTATTGACGATTCTTTAGAGTCCTACACAGAGGTTTCTTGGCTCAGGCAAAATGGAGTAAGAGCACATATATGATATGTGTGGGACCGAGAACAATACGTGTATGTGATACCGTATTAGATTCTCGCGATATGAGATATCGGCCGGGTATATGTGATATAGCCGGGTCATCAGATCAAGTGTTGATTCGATGAACTGATTATATTAGTCGGTTATTTGTGAAATAGCCGGATTATCGGATCAAGTGTTGATTCGATAATTTAATGTATAATTATATATTTGATATATTAAATTACATTAACTAACATAAGCTCACTAAAAGATTCTTTTTCTCACTCGGGTAATACATTGATATATATGCTATATATGTTAATTGTATTATTTTATTTTGTTACAATAAATATTGTATATGTGATATATAATATTGTAACATGTTATGGTTATAAATGCAACATGTTTTGTGGAGTTTAATTGAGGTTAGGGTTTGGATTAGGGTTAAGTCTTCATGAAGCTTTCAAGAAGCCTCTTGAAGCTTTGACTTTGACTAGGATATTTTGCATAGATATTTCCTTAAACCAACCCAACCCTTTACCCTAGTTAAATCTCTACATGGGTTAAGTCTTCATACTTAACCAATGGTTGCAATTCTAACCACACTAGAGTTTCATTATTCATCACAAAAGGATTCTTCTTCTTCTTCCTTGAGTTCTTGATGGAAAAGCTTACTAGCTTTTTCATTAGTGATGAAAATGAGTGAGTTAATGATAACAAATGAGAGCTAAAATCCTACTTCATCATCCTAATCTATCCTAGCCATTTAGATTAGGGTGTTCACTTCATTTAGTGAGTGAGAGCTTGTGTTAAAGAAACTTCAAGGTAGATCATCTTAGTTATCGAAGATTGGAAGCAAGCTTGCATCTTTCTTTTCGTGGAGCCTCTCTAGAGTCCGGGTACTCGATGATCGCAGCGAAGGGACCTCAACATGGAGCTTTAGAAGTGAAGGACCGGACTACAAAGGTTGTAATCCCAAACTCTTAGATGTTAAAGTGTTTAACATGCTTTGTTTCGCCTAATCTCTAATTTAAAGATCTTGGTTTAGGTTATTCGGCACGTCTAAATTTTAAATCGGGCATAGTTGATGCCTTGTAGACCCTTGTGAGAGTGCCTAGTAACCATAAAGTGAGGACTCACAAGTGATGGATGATGTTGTCCTTATCCGCATCTCACTGAGCTAGGGGTTGCTCTGGATGCTTCCCACTGGTTCACTGCCGTGTTCTGCAAGGACCAGGCTGCGCTCTGGACGTTTTCCAGGATACCGTAGTTTAAATACATCGCGGTCGAGGTTAAGGACATCATAGTCCGTGGATTTAAGGACTCCACAGTCCGTTGTTAGTTTTACGACATCACGGTCGAGGTTAAGGACATCATAGTCCATGAGTTTAAGTACCTCACAATCCAATGTTAGTTTTAAGACATCGCGGTCGAGGTTAAGGACATCATAGTCCATGAGTTTAAGGACCCCACAGTCCAATGTTAGTTTTAATACATCACGGTCGAGGTTAAGGACATCTTAGTCCGTGGATTTAAGGACTCCACAGTCCGTTGTTAGTTTTAAGACATCACGGTCGAGATTAAGGACATCATAGTCCATGGGTTTAAGGACTTCACAGTTCGTTGTAAGTTTTAAGACAACACGGTCGAGGTTAAGGACATCATAGTCCATGGGTTTAAGGACCCCACAGTCCGTGAAATGTGTGGTCGTCGGGACCCGTCACATCTTTGAAGATGTTGAGAAATTACAACGACAAATATCAAAGGAGTGAAGCGATGTACCCTTGAACTAAGGTAAAATTAGTTTAAGGACATTACGGTCCATTGGTAGTTTTAAGACATCACGGTCGAGGTTAAGGACATCATAGTCCGTGAGTTTAAGGTCCTCACAGTCCAATGTTAGTTTTAAGACATCACGGTCGAGGTTAAGGACATCATAGTCCACGAATTTAAGGACTCCACAGTCCAATGTTTGCTCTGGATTCTTCCCACGAGTTCACTGCTGTGTTCGGCGAGGACCAGGCTCCACTCTGGACGTTTTCCACAGGGTCAAAAGTGACATAATCCGCGTTCCACGCAGCCATAAATTTTGCTCTAGATGCTTCCCACGGGTTCACTGCCGTGTTCAGCAAGGACTAGGCTCTACTCTGGATGCTTCACACGGGTTCACTGCCGTGTTCTACGAGGTCCAGGATCCGCTCTGGACGTTTTCCATGGAGTCAGAAGTTTCATAATCCGCGTTCCACGTAGCCAGGAATTTTGCTCTGGATGCTTCCCATGGGTTTACTGCCGTGTTCGGCGAGGACCAGGCTCCGCTCTGGATGCTTCACACGGGTTCACTGCCGTGCTCTGCGAGGACCAGGATCTGCTCTGGACGTTTTCCACGGGGTCAGAAGTGACATAATTCGCGTTTCACGTAGCCAGGAATTTTGCTATGGATGCTTCCCATGGGTTCACTGCCGTGTTCTGCGAGGACCAGGCTCCGCTCTAGATGCTTCATACGGGTTCACTGCCGTGCTCTGCGAGGACCAGGATCCGCTCTGGACGTTTTCCACGGGGTCAGAAGCGACATAATCCGCGTTCTACGTAGCCAGGAATTTTGCTCTGGATGCTTCCCACGGGTTCACTGCCGTGTTCTGTGAGGACCAGGCTCCGCTCTGGATGCTTCACACGAGTTCACTGCCATGCTCTGCGAGGACCAGGATCCGCTCTGGACGTTTTCCACGGGGTCATTGCCGCGTTCCACGTAACCAGGAATTTTGCTTTATCCGTATTTCACGGAGTCGGGGTTTGACTCTTGGTTTTCTGTGCACCGCCGAGTCATGGAACTGGGGGTTGCCGCTGTTCCGCTTTGTCTGATGTTGTGTCTATTGTGATGAGATGAATGTTGAGATGATCTCCAGGCTGTCTGTGAACCGTTGAGATTTGGCTTCTTCTTCTGATGAAGCCTGGGGAGGAGTGTGATTTCTTCTTTGTTTGCGCCCCTGGATTGTATACAGGGATTGATGTAATATCACCTGTAGGGCATAAATTTCATTTTTATTCATCATTTTTATTTATTTCTTTCCGCGATGCTCTATCATTTCAGCTTTTATATCACGAAGGTTGCGATTGCCCCATCATTTCGGCTATTTTTCGCGGTGCCCAATCATTTCGGCTATTTATTTTATTTTTACTCGCTGCTTTTTATTGCGAATTGCCCAATCATTTTGGCTATTTTGCATGTATACATTTTTACTTGCTGATTTGGTTGCAAGTTGTCCCATCATTTCGGCTATTTCGTATGCATGTGTGGCTCGCTAGCTTTTTGCCGCAAGCTTGGAATTAGACACCGATTTTGGCATCAGCACCGCTACAACTGGGATATTGCCAGGAGCGAATCATCATTTGCCTCTGTCGATATCGAACAAAGATGGCTTAGCAAACAGGCTTAGGATCCTGTCGACTAAGGCTTTTGACTTCATGAGTCGTAAGGGTCTCACAAAGGTATTTCTCCCTACAAGTCGTGAGGATCTCGTAGGTGTGTTTTCTCCTTAGGAATCGTGAGGACTCCTAAGTGTATGTTCTCTTATAAGTCCTAAGGATCTTACAAGAGAGTTTTCTCCTTATAAGTTGAGAGGACTCACAAGGGTTGTTCACCGTGCGAACATATCTCTAGTCATGGATGGGACTTTGTTAGGGAAATGTTTATTCGCGCCCGTGGATTGTATACAAGGGTCAGTATTGAGCCGCTTGTAGGGCAGTATTGGAGGTTGTGGGGGCTGATTAAGAACAGGTTCAGGTCTCTGTAATTTAAGACTTTTGAATCTTATGAGCCGTGAGGGTCCCATAAGAGGGTTCTCCCTACGGGTCGAGAGGATCCCGTAGGTGTAATTTCTCCTTAAGAATCGTGAGGATTCCGAAGTGTGTTTCTCCCTTGTGAGTCGTAAGGATCTCACGCAGGTGATTTCTCCTTACAAGGTCAAGAGGACCCTGTAAGTGTCTTTTAACGAGGTTGCACCCTTTCGGGTTTTCACAAACACCCGCCGGTAGCCCTGCTATTTTTACTCACGGAGCCTTTTCGGGTTTTCATCCGTGCCCACTTTTCTTATGGACGTATCATTTTTCCTTTTTTATTATTATTTTTTTTATCAGCTTTGGGATGCTGCAATCCACCATAGTTTCTCGACATCTCGGTCAACAGCTAGTTTTAGGATATAGTGGTCCGTCGTTAGTTTAAGGACGTTTCGGTCCGCTGTTAGTTTAAGGACGTTTCAGTCCGCTGTTAGTTTAAGGACGTTTCGGTCCGTTGTAAAGTAAGCCGGTTACTACTTATAGAGTTTGGGCTTAGGAAGATAGCGAGCGGACATAGTCGTCGTCATCTATCATCGACCCAGGCCGTGACTCGTCAAGCGTAGTACTTCTTCAGGAAGCGACCGTTTATTGGCCTGAAAGGTCTTTCACCATGCATGTCCATGAGTAGATAGGCTCCACCCTGGTAGACCTTGTCTATGATGTACGGGCCTTCATAGTTCGGCTCGAATTTTTCCCGCTTGGCACGATTGGGGATCATAGGTCTTTTGACCACTAGCACGAGTTCGCCTTGGCGGAATGTCCTCGGCCTGGTCAATCTTTCATATGAGCGCGTCATCTTTGCTTTAAGCTTCCAGATTTTACTGCGCCAGGAGCCAGGTTTCATCAAGGGCATCGAGCTCCTCAAGCCGAAGGTGAGCAATCTCTTCATCAGTTAGCTCATAATGGACTGCCACTTGTAGAGAGGGTAACTCTATCTCGAGGGGGAGTACTGCTTCTGTACCGAATACCAACGCGTACGGCGTTGTGTTCGTGGCCGTCTTGAACGTAGTTCGATATGCCCAGAGAGTTTCATGCAGTCTCTCGTGCCAGTTCTTCTTATTTCGGGACACCGTCTTCTTCACGATCTTTGTCAAGGTCTTGTTGAAAGCCTCTGCTAGACCGTTAGCTCGAAGATTATAGACTGATGAATATCTCAAGTCTATGTTATGTTGTTGTACGAAGCGGCTGATTTTTTGGCTTCTGTAGGCTGGCCTGTTATCGGATATGATCCGTCTTGGAGTTCCAAACTGATAAATGACGTGTGTCTTGAAGAAATGGAGGATATTCTCCATCTTCACTTCCTTCAGCGGTACTGCTTCTTCCCATTTGGAGAAGTAATCAGTTGACGCCAAAATGAAACGATGTCCTCTGGACGATGCCGGTTCGATGGGGCCGATTATGTCAGTTCCCCACATTTCGAACGGCCAGCTAGCTACCGTTGGATGTAGTGGATTTTGATGCTGATGGATAAAGTCCCCATGAATCTAGCATGAGTGGCATTATTTCGCATACTCGAGGCAGTCCTGGATCGTCGTGGGCCAATAATAACCCATCCGTTTGATCTTCAACTTCATCTTCGGGCCTGCTTGGTGAGTACCGCAGAGTCCGTCGTGAACTTCTTGGACGACTCTTTTCGCCTCTTCAGGTCCCAGGCATCTCAACCACAGTGAATCAAACGACCTCTTGTACAGAGTATCATTGACGAAGGCGAAAGATAGGGCTCGTTTCATGAGCTGATGTTTTGAGGATGCTTCATCAGGCGTTCGACGGGATTTGAAGTAGTCTATAAAGACTTCTCTCCAATCCTCATCCTTTTCCTGGTCTTTTATTTGCATAGCCATTTGCTCTGTCGCTCCTTTTTCTTCGGACGACTCCGGAGATATTTCCGCCGGCGCACGAACCCGACGGCTTTGCACAACGATTCTTAAATCATCGAGGTTCTCATCGGCCAGTTCTTTAGCGAGCTTAGCTAGTGCATCCGCTTTGCTATTTTCTGCACGCGGTATGCTTTCCAAGATGTAGGAAGGTATTTAGTTCAGGAGCTGCTGCACTCTCTCGCCGTACTTCACCAACTCTGGTTTGCACGTTTGGTAGTCGCCATTTACTTGACTGACGACCAGTTGGGAGTCTCCGTATATAAGCAGGTTTTCGATTCCCATGTCGATAGCGATCTCGAGACCTGCTATCAAAGCTTCATACTCGGCTTCATTGTTTGTCCTCGGTTCTGTTAAGGAGAAAGCAAAGCGCATTATCCCTCCTTGTGGAGTCACGAAGATGAGGCCTACCCTTGATTTGATTATGGGCGTGTTCTGTTTGCGCTTCTTCATGGAGGATGCTCCATCGAAATAAAGTTCCCACTGGGTACCACTTTCGTCGATCGTGTCAAACGCAGGTTCATCTGGCAGTTCTCAATTCAAGGGAGAATCGGCCGGTATCGGATGATCAGCGAGGAAGTCGGCGATGGCCTGGCCTTTCACTGCCTTAAGAGGATGATAAGTTATTGAGAATTCCATCAAGAGCAAGGCCCATTTAGTGAGCCGTCCCGTCAATATGGCTTTTGACATCAAATATTTGAGAGGATCCACCTTCGATATGAGACGGACTTCATGCGCCAATGCATAGTGCCTGAGCTTCGTTATCGCGAAGATCAACGCCAGTCGGTGTTTTTCGATGGGAGAATAATTGCTTTCTGCCCCCAGCAGAACTCGACTCAAATAGTAGAGGGCTCTCTCCTTCCCTTGGTCGTTCTCTTGTGCCCATAACGTGCCTAAGGAACCTTCGAGGGCTGTTGTATAAAGAATGAGAGGCTTTCCCTTGACCGGAGCGGCCAGTACTGGAGGATTCTGCAAGTATTGCTTGATTTCGTCCAGTGCGCCTTAGCATTTGTGATCCCAGACAAACGGGGTCCCTTTCTTCATCAAGTTACTGTACGGATGGCACTTTCCAGAGAGATTGGCTATAAATCGCCGGATATACGCGAGCTTCCCTTGGAGAGATCACAATTGCTTGAGAGTCCTTGGCCGGGGCATCTCTATAATTGCTTTAATCTTTGACGGATCTATCTCGATACCTCGGTGTCGGACAATGAATCTTAGGAATTTGCCCGAGGAAACTCCGAATGCGCATTTGAGAGGGTTCATCTTCAAGTTGTATTGTCGAAGGCGTTGAAATACGATCTTCAGATGCTCAAGATGTTCCTCGTATGATTTGCTTTTCACCACGAGGTCGTCGATATAGCATTTGACGATTTCATGTATGAGGTCATCGAAGATCTTCGTCATGGCCCTCTGATAGGTGGCACCGGCGTTCTTTAGACCGAAGGGCATCACCTTGTAGCAGAATATACCCAAAGGGGTTTGGAAAGCAGTGTGCTTCTGGTCCTCGGGATGCATTTTTATCTGATTGTATCCTGACGATCCATCCATGAAGGAAAAGAATTCGTGAGTGGACGTATAGTCTATCATCAGCTCGGTGACCGGTACTGGGAAGTTGTCCTTCGGGCAGGCCTTATTGAGATCTCGGAAGTCCACACATATGCGCACCATCCCATTTTTCTTCATCACTGGGACGATGTTAGCGATCCAATCAGGGTACTGAACCTCTTGGATGAAGTCAGAATCGATTAACTTCTTAACCTCGGCGTTGATACTCATCTCAAGCTCAAGCCGCATTCTCCTCCGTGCTTGTTTGATTGGTTTAACGTCTGGGGATATCGCTAATTTGTGGACAGCAATTTCTGGATCTAGTCCTGGCATCTCGGAATAGTTCCATGCAAAGAAATCTCTATGCTGCAGGAGCACGTCATTTAGTGTAGCCACCCTCTCTTCAGACAATAGCTCACTGACGAATGTCGGCCGCGGGTCGTTTGCCGTCCCCAAATAAATCTTTTTGAGGTTATCTGCAGTGGTATGTATTCCATCTTCCAGCTCTTTCTGCACCGGTGGAAACTCTGAGATCACCTCGTCATCATTGCTTTCGAAGCACCAAGGGAGGTTATCCATATTCTCAGGCTCTTCTTCTGACAGTGTTATCATATGACAGGTATGAGCTCACTTCCACGACCGATGTTGATCTGGTTCTACTCTCGCTGTATGCGCGGCTTTTGGTTCGTGCTTCTGTGGCGGAATTATCCTCCAAGTACTGGATAGAGCGAACTTGCCGAGCTGATATTGGTCTTCGACCCAGTTCTTGAAGGTGAAGCAGTCTTCAATAGGATGTCCTATTGCCCTATGATAGGAGCAATAGTCCGGGTGAGAGACTTCGCCTGCTTGCTCGGGGTGTTTGGACTCTGGAAGTGTAATCATCTGATGTTTTATAGCGAGGTCAAGTATCTTCTTTGTCTTGTCTTGAGGAAAAGAGTATGCTCGACTCATCTTCTTCATAAGGGACAAATCCGGGCCGCTCGATTCCCGATCGCGTGACTTCTTGGTCGCGCTTTGTCGCTGTCGAACGCCTTTTCCACTCTTTGACTTGTTTCTGCCTCTGCGTCGAGCCTTTTGTACAACAGGTTGACAGGGAGGGGCATTTTCATCTTTCGCAGCCTGTTGAAGAAGGCGTTGCGTCCTGGCTTTCTCGTAGATGGCCATTTCGCGATTATGGTCGTCTCGAATTTTTTGACCAGCTTCCCTTATAAGCTTGTCCATTTGTTCTTCGAACGACGGACTGAGCATTTTCACGTCGGGGGCTCTTTCTGGTTCAGGGTTAGCATTCTCCCATTGAGCATCTCCTTCTTCATCAAAGTCATGTACGACATAGCAGTCGCGGAGTAGCTCCTGTTTCTTGGAACGAACATATCCAAGCCCGATCGCTTCTATTCTCCCGTTGGCCAACTTGTGCTGAGTTCTGGGAACGTTCCAGATCCTGTCATAGAACTTAGCTTTCCGAGCGGTCTTTTTGAAGGGTATCCCTTGGCGCTTCAATAGCCATTTCAAACCTTCTGTGTAATATCTAGGCAGACGGATGGGATGGAGCCTATCAAGTATAGAATCCGCGCCATGCCAAACTTCTTTCTCCACTCTTGTTTTCATGGATCGGTAGAATAGGATTGCCAGTTCACCTTTTTGCCTGGGAGGGACGTAAAATGTCTGGAGCTCTTGCACGCTATAAGCTTCAAGTGCGTCGAGATCTTTGTAGTGCTCCCGTGGAATCATGGTAATTTGCAAACTCTGATTATCACCAGCGAATACTTGTATTGGTGGCCGAGCAGAGAATATAGCATGGACCTCATCTTCTGAGTCGCTGCCAAAGATCAACATAGGAGCGGACGGTCCCGGCTTGTTGTACTGGGGTGTACCTGAATAAACTATCTCTTCCTCTTCCTCAGTATCACTCCCGAAGACAGGAATGGTGGTGATAGCTTTGTTCTCCGGTTTGCAACATCTCTCTGTGTTCTCGAAATCTGGCAAAAAGTATTTTGCATCTTCATACTTGCGGACTTAGTTCACGGAGAATGGGTTCAGCTCTCCTATTACGGTATACTCAAGACCATCCTTAAAGTATTTCATACACTGATGTTGTGTAGAAGGGATGATTTTGTACTCGTGAAACCAAGGCCGGCCAAGCAAAGCGTTATAGCATGTCTTGGCGTCAATAACATGAAATTTAATATCCTTGATAAGTAGTCCGAATCATAATGTCAATATTACAGACCCGAGAGTCCGCGATGACTGGGAGTCAAAACCGGAGATGGTGATTTTATCACGAGCGAGATGCTGGACGCTCATGCAGATTTCCTTCAACACTCGCACGTTGAGGAGATTGATGGAAGACCCATTGTCGACCAGGATTTTGCCTATCTTTATATCGTGGCAGTACCCTGAGACATAGAGGGGACGGTTGTACTCGCACGTCCTAAGGAGGAGGTCTTCGTCGCCGAAGGTGATATCGGCTGTGTGTACTTCCTCCAGCTCGTCCTTCATCTTTTCTTCGGCGAGAAAAGTTTGGAATTGCTCTGGATCTTGTAGCACCTTGATCAATGAATCTCTCGCTTCTTTGGATAGTAAAAGAGCGTCGAGAATGCTGAGCTGCGAGGGTAACTTCCTCAAGTGCGCCAGAACGTTGTAGTCCACCTTACTCTTCTTTGGCGGGTCCTTGGCGGTCAGCTCTTTCATGACTTGGTCATCCAGGGAGATATCCTCAGAGACCTTTTCTTTTCCCTTCTTTTCTATTCGTGGGTCCGATATTCTTTTCTGGAAGCGTACGGTTGCGCAGCTGGATATTTTCACAGGCCTTCGGTTCTTCCTCTTTCCCCAAGGTGGATTCTTTAAAGAGAGAGCCCAAAGCCATTTCCTCGTCAGAGTCGCTCCCAAAGGTGAGAACCTGCGATCCTCCGGCGTTGACCGTGTGACAGTTACCGGTAGTTATTTTATGCTCCTCGGTCGTACTTCTCTGCTCCCAACGAGTTTTGCGTTTCATCCGCTTAAAATGTTGCCGGTGAGCAACATATCCCTGCCACCATCTTTTAAAAGTGTCGCATTCTTCGGTGGGGTGCGAAATCTTTCGATGATATGAGCAGTAGCTAGGATGCATCTTTGCCTCACCGGGAGTGTTTCCTTCGGAGTGTGGTAGCTTCATTCCCATTGATATGGTTTTAGCGATCCTTTTCCTCGTCTTGAACTTGTTTTTATCCGCTACGGATGTCTCTTGATTTGGCGGGAGCGCCTCGACTCTTTCGTCCAGTCACCGGAGTTTGGCTCTTTCAAATATGGCCATCTCACGCTCCCGATCGGCTTTACTTTTCAGATGAATTTCATTCAGGAAGGCATCGATCATTTCCTCTGATGGCCATAGAAGTTCCGGCTTGGGACCTGCCCCCGGTCTCTCTGTGCAAGGAGCTTCATCATCGCCTGTAGACGAGTGAGAGATCACATGACAACTTGCTACGTAATCCTCAGATCCATCCGACGAGTCTTCTCCATCATCTTCGTCCTCAAGGACGTGGCCGAGGAACTCTTGAAGCGTGATTGGGGTTCGCGCCTTCTGGTTGTACTCTTCCAGCGCGTCAATCTGTTTCTGTAGGTCCATGCGCTTGTCGCCAGGCTTCATGGGCTTCTTGTATTTCTTCTTCTTTTTTGAAGATTTCGGCAGCTGGGTGTGAGCACTTTGGCTGTCACCACCAATCTTTGGAGTTGGGCACGGCTTCAGCGTCCCTTCGATGATCTGGGGTTCCAGCGGGTTCTTCCACCTGATCCCCGGGCATGTCTGGAGATCATTCAGCATCCTTTTGGTTTTGGCTGAAAGCACGACCTCCCATGGGGCTTCTTCAACAAAAGAGCACGTTGCCCCCGGTGTGTCCGTCTTCTTAGGAGTGTGCGGTTGTGGTGGGTTTACTTTCCACTTCTCAGACAGCGCAAACTTGCCTTGTAGGTACTGATCCTCGATCCATCCCTTAAAGACGAAGCAATCTTCAATCGGATGGCTTACCGTTTGGTGGTAAGGGCAATAATTAGGATTATTCACTTCGCCGGGTTGCGATGGTCGCCTTGGATTCGGCAAATTGATAAGCCGGTTGCGCATCGCCAGCTCGAAGAGTCTCTTTGTTTTATCCCGTGGGAATGAAAAAGGGCGCTTCATTTTCTCATTATAATAGCACCGTCTTTCTTCCATTTGATCCGCTAGCTTTAGGGCACTGGGCTGCTGTTGGGTGTTCGCAACGAAGATCGCCTTCCCTTTACCCTTTTCGTTCCGCGGTTCCGGCTTCGGAAGAGACGGTCTATGCCCCATCTGGTCCATTTAGGCTAGCTTGTCAATTAGAGCCTGAAACGTGGTCAGTTTGAAGAACATCATGAACTGTGAAATAGTTGCATGAGGGTCTAAGGTGCCAACGAACATGCCCACCACTGGTGCTTCTTCGATGCGCTGTTCACACTTTGACCACAGATTTCGCCATCGGATTGCGTATTGAACCGAAGTTTCGCCCGGCTTTACTCTCGCATTGATCAATGCTGTTATCGGGGTGCGTTCACTTGAGCTCGCGAATCGCTGGGTGAACAATAACTCCATTTCTGTGAAAGTTTTGACGGATTCGTTTGGAATTTCGGAGTACCATTCAAACACCGTCTCTGATAAGCTGCCGACGAATTGGCGGAGCAAAAGCTTATCATCACCCCTAGTGTTGCCGCACAGAGCTCTGAACTGGGCGACGTGCTGGTAGGGATTGCCCGTCCCCTTGTACACATGGAATTTGGGGATTGTGTATCCCGGCGGGTATTTTATCTGGTCATACCAGCCCGGATATGGTCGCCCAGTTTTGACAATTTGGCCGGCCGCTTCATTGGCCTGATGAACTCGTATTTGTTGAGCAATATAATCTTTCAGGGCGGCCTTAGAAATGGTTTCCTCCTTGGCTGCTGAAAGTGCCGGCAGAGGATTCGATATTTCTCCTCTGTCATCTTCAATAATGATCGGAGGGTCTTCGGCTGGAGGATCCGGCTGTATCATCATCCCGACCATGTCTTGGAAGAGAAGTACCATTCGCTTTATGTTAGCCGCTTGCTTCGCGGCTTCTTTATCCTTCTTTTCGAGGACTCTGCGAAGGAAGTCAGCATCGGTTTCTTGTTCATAATGCTGCTCCGATGACGCCTCCGGGCTTTCTTTTGGTCCGGTGAGTGCGGCTATTGCAGTCATCATCTTCTGAAGCTTCTGCTGTTGCTATTCCTGAGCTCTCGTGATGGATCGAGTGAGTGGTCGGTGGCCCGTAGAAGCATGGCTATCCTCTTTCCCGGATGCCATGTAGACGGTATGCACCATTATGCCCCCAGACTTAGGGCGTTTGGGCTCAGTGCCTTTGACATTTATCGCAGGCATGGGGATTTTCTCCGGCCTTTTCCTCTTATGAGCGGTTGAAGTTGAGGGGGCCGCTTCAGTGGGCACCCAAGTAGTCGCCATCTTTTGTGGCTTAACAGGACGGTTTTCTTCCTGTCGGGCCTTCTGCTTCTTGTGCTGGCGGGAGAAATTTGGATCAACCACCGAGTCTTGGACTTGACGCCAGACTTTGTAGATTTTAGAGAACAGCCGCTGAGGGGATTGTTCTGGCTTTGCTTCCGCAACATTCTCCACCGGAGGAGGAGATTTTTTCAGTACGGCGGTAGGAGAATTCCTGCGCACCTTATTCAGCAGCTCGAAGCTGTTCCCGGTTGGAACAACAGCATTAATTTCCGCCGTTGGGGATGGTGGAGTTAGCCCAGAGGGGGAGTTGCCCCCGTCCTTCCTCACCCGGTGCCAGTGGCGACGTCGAGCACGTCGAGCTGATGGAGTTGGTTCGGTGACGGGAATGGCTTTGTCTTGCCCCCTGTTCAGGTGAGGGGATGCCGCTGGCGTCAACCTGTTGAAGACTGATGTCCTTTGAGAAGCGGTATCTAATCGGTTGAAAACAGACTTCTGAGCAGGGACAGGAGCCGTAGCGGGAGCCGGAATAGTCAGTCTCGTAAAAACGGACCCTTTGGTAAGAGAAGTCGCCATGACGACTTCGGGAGCAGGGTTGGTCACTCTTTTCGGAATAACCTTTTCTTGAGTTGCAGGCTTCATCATGGGCTCATAGGAACTCTGGCCCAATCTGGCGAAGACTGAAGTGTTGAAGCTGGATGATCCGCTGAGAGGGGCCGATCGAAGACCGACTTCTTAGGAGCTTCCGGTGTCGGCATTGGAGCGGTGAAGCTCGTTGGTAGGAGCATGGTCCCGAAAGACAACCCTGTGGTGGCTTGAGTGACCTGTTCCACGGGCATCGTGAACAGGGAAGCCGCTTGGGGCCCGTAGGCTATGCCCTCTGTTGAGGCAGGACATGGGTTGCAGTTACATGTGGAACACTTTGAGCAGGTGAACGCCATTGATCCTTTGCTTTCTGCACCAAGAAAAATGCCAAATCTTAGTACCTTGAAACCCAAGGGCAACCATTAGCAAACCGTGATTAGTTCGCGAACACGACACACGAAGTGTGGAGTAGAAAGAGGAAAAGGTCCCACCAGGCGTGCCAGAATCCGTTCCCCGCCGAATCACGGAGACGCGACCGGGTAGGTTCTTCTTGCCTGAAATTCGGGGCAGATACTAATTGGTGCTATCCGTCCACCTCTCCGAAGATGCCAAGTTGATTTATGGAACCATGTATCGAAGGTTTAAATGGATGCGGCCGATGTGGCAGACTTCGTCAGATTCCCCCTCGTTTGAGGGGTTTTTGATTGTGGGGACGCTCTTCCTTGCAGGCGCAAGCCCCTGCAGTTAATTACGCTACCGCATCGCGGTGACAACTTTCTCCTTCTCCAGATGGTCACTTCGTGTCGTGGGTGTTTGTTTTATGTTTGGTTGCCCATGGATTGTATATGGAGACTAATTTGTGTTGTTGCCCGTAGGGCGTGGACTAGTCCAAATTCGTATCTTTCTTAGATTTGGGTTTGGGGGGTTTAAGGACACGTTAGCCTCATTTGAGACTAAGATCAACTTAAACGTTTGTTAAGGATACGTTAGTCTAATTTTAGACTAAGATCGACTTAACGTGATCGTTTGGATCCGACAAGAGAGCAATTGGGCTCTATTGCTTAGTTTAGTGACATTGTGGTCGATAATTAGTTTAAGGACATTACGGTCCATTGTTAGTTTTAAGACATTGCGGTCGAGGTTAAGGACATCATAGTCCGTGAGTTTAAGGACCTCACAGTCCGGTGTTAGTTTTAAGACATCACGGTCGAGGTTAAGAACATCATAGTCCGTGAGTTTAAGGACCTCACAGTCCGATGTTAGTTTTAAGACATCGCGGTCGAGGTTAAGGACATCATAGTCTATGAGTTTAAGGACCCCACAGTCCGTAGTAATGTGTGGTTGTCGGGACCCGTCACCTCTCTGACGACGTTGAAGGATTACAACGACAGATATCAGAGAAGTAAAGAGATGTACCCTCGAACCGGGTGTAAATTGATTGGAAGAGCAGATGAGCTCAGTTCAATTTAAATTGAGGACTTATGGCCAAGTCCAGTTAAAAATGTTTAACATTTTATTTTTATTCTGCCTGTTAGGCCTTTATTTGGGCTCTGCACTTTTAATAATCTAAGCATTGGGCTCTGACATTTTTTGTCTTATATTGAATGCATAGCATTTATCAGAACAAAGTATGTTCTGAAAGCGCGCCACGTGGCGCACTAGGCGCTTTGCGCCAGTCAAAGAGCGCATTACGCTTCTGTCGGTTAGCGCACACGAGGAGGACACGTGTCGCGCTTAGCGCTAGTTTGTTAGCGCTGTAAGTCCATGCTACCTCTCCCGGTACTTTCGGGCATGCGGAATTTGATAAAAAACGATTTTCTTAGAGGTGGTAACATGGACTTAAAACTCGGATCTTTGTTAAACATCTAACTAGCAACCTAACTAGGAGTCGTTAACTACTCGGTTAGGGGGTTTATACCTTGCTTGTCTTGAACTCCTTCGTCTTCAAACTCCGATGGTGGTCCGGATCGGCTTCTTCCCGTCGTCTCCTTACGCCGAAGATAGATCCACCTGAAAGCTCCAACCTTTGGCTCCTTCTTCGAACTTTGAAGAAACTAGTTCACTCGGTTTGCTAAACCTTGTGAACTAGAGTGAGTAGAGAAGAGTTTGTATGGGATTTTATCTATGGTTCTTGGTTCTCAACTCATGAGACAAGTGAACCATAGAGTCAAGAGAGGGAGCAAGAGGAAGAGGGTGAGAGCAAGAGTATCAGAGCTCAAGAACAAGAGAGAGAATGAGCAAGTAAGAATGAGGCTCTCTTTTGTCTTTCACCCTCTCATAATCCAAAACAATGATAACACATCATACCAATCAAGTGTTATGTGATGGTTGAAGCAACCATAACCATATCATTTCATGCACTCATTTTGCACAAAAAGAGCAAGCAAGCAAAAGTCTTTGCCATGAAATGATAGCTATGGTTATCATGATGGTCAACTAGTCAAGCCTAGTCAACCGGTCAACAAAGTCAACAAGTCAACAAAAGTCAACAAGTCAACAAAGTCAACAACCATGTCACCATAATACTTAATTAATATAATTGTTAATCACATATCATATTCTCATTAGGGTTGATCATAAAGGTCAATAGTCAACGGTCAACTGTCAACAACCCTAATGAGAATCTGCTGCCTCTGTCTCCCTGTCAACTGTGCATACACACCCGCATCCGCGTTCCGAGGAACACGAATGCAAACTGGATAAATCTAATCCCAAAGGGTACACTAGGATCTGGCTTAAACCAAAGCCGGCTAGTGTAAACTGTCCGGACACTGTACGTGCACAAGTGCACGGATGTGACCGAACCCTGTCGCAAAACCATGCGACCTGTCGCAAAACCATGCGACCTCTACTCTTTTGCCTAAAGGCTAAAAGCTTTCTGTGTGGGACTCTAAAGACTCGACACTACGCTGGCAGTGGGTTTAACCACAGACCGCAAGCGGCACTAGCTGTGCGTAACGGTCCCCAGGTAGTGCCGACAAGAAGACCGACGAGGCGAAACCCATCTGAACTCCTACTGAGCCTGAATGTGACATTCTCCGTACAGTCCGGTCTGTTCGTCTGATACATCGCATGGCGGGCCTAGGGGGCGGTAAACGTCAGTCCCCCAATAGCGGTACAAGTCGTGTCGGAGTGAAGCCCAAAACACCCTGAGATAACACTGGAAGCCTACCAGTATATCTCGTTTGCCCTGGCCAGGGACTACTCGTGTAATGGCTCTCCTAGATACAGCGCGATGTCAACCCCCAATACCGGGAGAGACGAATCCTGTCTAACCGTCACTGCCTCCAAGTGCTTCGGGACTGCACCCAACTACCACCTGTTTGCACGACTCCTTTGAGCCGTGGTAGGGTAGTAATCAAAGTACAGTGGGAACACACTCGAGGCGAAGTGACAGTGTCAAGTCAGCGGACTAAGCTGTACTCATGTCACCTGGGAACTGATAACTGACGATAGGCATAATACCAACTAGTCAGTTCCCGACGAGTCCTGTCCAGTGTACTCGTAACCCAACGATCACCCGCATACTATCTCAAGTACGACGTACCGACGGCTGTGGGACAGACCGTCTCCCACACTGGGATGAGAAGCGCATGCGCTAGTCTACTCCGGAGTATCGATGCCCTGTCTCGATAGTCCTGCGACCAGGAACCTGCATAAGGATGTGCTTATAGATTACCCAGCCCCACTAGTGTGACTGTCATCACAACGCTGGTAATCAAGCAAAGATCCTAAGGGCTCCACTAATGTGTATAGGCGATATACTAAAATAAACACATGTACACATTGAAGTAGAAACAAACCAAGTAGCATACTACTATTTTGAGCAAGATTGTATATACAAGGTGAATATCCCAAGCTTCCATTAAGTAATATACAAACTAGTATGATACAGTAATGGCCTCTAGGGCATATACACTAACAATCTCCCACTTGCACTAAGGCCATGTACTGGCGTATCGAAGACCTATCATCTCGATCAGCCGCTCGAACTGAGTCTGGGGAAAGCCCTTGGTGAATGGATCTGCAGTGTTATCTTCTGAAGCGACTCTCCGAACCTCGATCTCCTGGCGATCCACGATCTCCCTGATCAGGTGATACCGCCTTAAGATGTGTCTGGATCTCTGATGGGACCTGGGTTCCTTCGCTAAAGCTATAGCCCCGTTGTTGTCGCAATACAGAGGTATTGGATCAACAATGGACGGAACCACCTGAAGCTCTTTCAAGAACTTCCTCATCCAGACAGCTTCTTTTGCGGCATCAGATGCAGCGATGTATTCCGCTTCCATCGTCGAGTCTGCAAAGGTTTCCTGTTTGGAACTCTTCCAACACACCGCCCCTCCATTGAGGGTAAAGACAAAACCCGAGATGGACTTGGAATCATCCTTGTCACTCTGGAAGCTGGAGTCAGCAAAGGCCTCGATCTGGAGGTCTTTTCCGCCATACACCAAGAACATCTCCTTAGTCCTTCTCAGGTACTTGAGAATGTTCTTTACTGCTATCCAGTGTTTCTCCCCAGGGTTTGACTGATACCGGCTTACCACACTCAGTGCATAAGCTACATCCGGTCTGGTACACAACATCGCATACATTATAGAGCCTACCGCAGAAGCGTAGGGTATAATAGACATGCGATCCCTCTCCAAATCAGTCTTGGGAGACATCTCTTTAGAGAGGGTGATTCCGTGACAAGACGGTAGGTTACCACGCTTGGAATCTTCCATACTGAATCTCTTCAGTATAGTGTCGATATACCTGGACTGTGAAAGTCCTAATATCCTCTTGGATCTATCACGATGGATCCGGATCCCCAGGATGTATGAGGCATCACCCAGGTCTTTCATGGAGAACCTGTGCGGCAAGAACCCTTTGACAGATTGTAGCATAGGAATGTCATTTCCTATTAAGAGAATGTCATCCACGTATAAAACGAGGAATACTACAGTTCTCGCTATAAATCTACTATAGATGCATGGTTCATCTGGATTTTTGATAAAGCCAAATTCCTTGACCGTCTCATCAAAACAGATGTTCCAACTCCGCGATGCCTGCTTTAGTCCATAGATGGACTTAAGCAACTTGCACACCTTTCCGCTGCTCCCACTCTGAATGAAACCCTCTGGCTGGTCCATATAGACATACTCCTCTAAATTTCCATTTAGAAAAGCTGTCTTTACGTCCATCTGTCAAATCTCATAATCGTGGAAGGCAACAATGGCAAGAAGGATCCGAATGGATTTCAGCATAGCCACTGGAGAAAAGGTTTCGTCATAGTCCAAGCCAGGTCTTTGACGGAAACCCTTTGCTACAAGTCTAGCTTTATAGGACTCAACCTGTCCATCTACACCAATCTTCCTTTTGAAGATCCACTTGCATCCTACGGGTTTTACCCCGTCTGAAGCAATGTCCAACGTCCATACTTTGTTGGTGTACATGGACTCCATTTCGGTCCGCATTGCATCCAGCCATTTCACTGAGTCATCGCTCTGAACGGCCTGCTGGAAGCTAGTAGGCTCATCATAATCTATGATGCAATCCTCTCTATCCCCGTCTATGAGAAAACCGTAGTATCTCTCGGGCGGATGAGACTGCCTACTACTCCTGCGGAGCGGCGTAGGAATGTCCTGTTCTTTTGAACCCTCTGGTTCCACTAAACTTTCAGTAATAGTCCGTGGTTCTGGAATTTCTTCCAGTTCTACTGCGCTCCCACTAATTTTCTTTTCTAAAAACTGGTGTTCTAGAAAGTGGGTATGACGAGAAACAAGGACTTTTTGTTCCTCTTCGCAGTAGAAGAAATATCCCTTGGAATTCTTTGGATATCCCACAAACTTACACAGTACTGAGCGTGCCTCGAGCTTGTCCGCATGCTGCTTTTTGACAAAAGCTGGACTTCCCCATGTCTTAATGTGATTAAGATGGGGTCTCTTCCCACACCACATCTCATATGGTGTAGTAGGCACAGTCTTAGTAGGAACTCGGTTCAAAAGGTATGCAGCTGATTCTAGCGCATACCCCCAGAATGATCGCGGTAACTCAGCGCTACTCATTATGGACCGTACCATATCCAATAGGGTTCGGTTCCGTCTCTCCGATACACCGTTATGTTGCGGAGTGTATGGAGGAGTAAGCTGAGAGAGAATTCCGTTCTCTTTTAAATAGTCCAGGAACTCGGCACTTAAGTATTCTCCACCTCGATCCGATCTTAGAATCTTGATACTTTTGCCGGTCTGTTTTTCTACTTCACTCTTATATTCCTGGAACTTTCCAAAGGCTTCGGACTTATGTTTCATTAAGAAGACATAACCGTACCTTGAGAAGTCATCCGTAAAAGTGATGAAGTAAGAATAACCGCTTCGCGCATGTGTAGACATTGGACCGCACACGTCGCTGTCTACGAGTCCCAAGAGCTCGCTCGCTCTTACTCCGTGTCCAGTGAACGGAGTCTTTGTCATCTTTCCTTTGAGACAGGATTGACAAGTGGCATACGATTGATATTCGAACGAATCCAAATATCCTTCTGTATGTAACTTCGTCAACCTTCTCTCATTGATGTGACCCAGTCTACAATGCCACAAGAAAGTCTGATTTATTTCCGGAGACTTTCTTTTGTGTGTATTCTGGACATTGAAAATCTGTGGTTGGTTTAATATGTATATACCATTACTCAATGTACCTGACCCAATCAAAACTTGATTAAGGTGAATGTTTACAACATTACTTACAAACGCAAATTCATAACCTTCTTTAGAAACTAAAGATACAGAAATGATATTACAAGTTGCGTTGGGTACAAAAAAGCAATTACGCAAAACCAAAACATGTCCATCTGACATTCCGAGGTGATAGTCCTCCACGGCTTTAGCATCCATGCTAGCTCCGTTCGCAACTCTGAGGGTCATGTCACCTGCCATCAAAACCCTACAGTTTCTCAACGCCTGCAATGAATTACAGATATGAGATCCTGATCCGGTATCCAGTACCCAGGAAGTAGAGTTTATTGAAAGACAGTTTTCAATAACATACACACCTGAAGCTGAAGCTGCAACCTGCTTCAATTCCTATGTCCTGGCTTTCCAAGCCCTGCAATCATTCTTCCAGTGTCCTTTCTTATGACAATAGAAGTATTCTTCCTTATCCACAAGCTTCCCCGCTTTCTTTGTTGCTTTTGCTTTTCCCTTCGGATCCACTTTACTAACACCGCCCCTTGGTTTGGCGGGGGCTTTCTTCTTCTTTCCCTTGGCTTTCGCCTTGGGCCTAGAAGAAGATGATCCTCCTACAAACAAAGTGGATGTTTCCCTACCTTTCTGTAGGGTGCCCTCTGCGCTCCTCAGCATGTTGAGGAGCTCTAAAAGTTCAACTTCCTTTTCTTGTAAGTTGAAGTTCAGTATAAACTGGGCGTAAGTGGAAGGAAGGGATTGGAGAACTAAGTCCGTATAGAGCTCACTCTCCAATGTTGTCTCTAGGTCCGCGAGCTCCTCAGTGTAGCTGATCATCTTTACCACGTGCTCTGCTACTGATGATCCGACGGCCATCCTTGCCGAAAATAACTTTTTCGACGCTTTGTATCTTGCGATACGAGATTGCTCTCCATACAGTTCTTTTGTATGAAGAAATATGGATTCCAAGTCCATATTCTCGTGCCTCCTCTGATGTTCATTGTCCATAGAGGCAAGTACGAGGCATTTGGCCTTCGAGCTATCAATCTCCCAAGTCTTACGGATTTCCTTATCCGCGACGCTGGAAGTGGGACCAGGGACAGGGGGAGCTTTGGTGGTAAGAAGATACCCTAGCTTGTCGTAAGTGATTGCCATTTTGACATTCCTGAGCCAATCTTTGTAGTTTGGCCCTGTCAATATGTTTTTATCTAGAAGTAACTTAAGTCCAGTCATGTTGATTGGTCGCTGCAATTAGGAGAGAGAAGAAACACTCAGCTTGATGCTCTTGCAAGTTTAGAATGGTTTTTAGTTTGTCTAAACAGGATGGCTCCCACTGTTTCTCGAATCCCTCCTCAAACCATAAAGGAAGAATTAGTCGGGATCAATCCCACCGCACAATACTTGCTTAACTGTTCAGCCAGGCCAGTGTCGGTACTTCGAGGGAGGTTTTCCAACGCTTTCGCGAAGTTCCTTAATTCAAGAACCTCTTTTCCCTGGGGCGTAGCCCCGCTAACACCTTTCTAGGCACCTACTAGGTTTATAGCATTGATCGTTTAGTGAGAAATTTCCCGAGGAGTAGCATATACTCACAGTAGGATCGGGATCCAAATATCATCGCGTGACAAAACTGAAGGAATCCTACCAGAATCGTCACACTCCAAATGGTATGCAAATCTAGCAAGTTTCAGTACTTATGAAACTCCCGATGTGGATTTTTGCCCCATGCTCTTATGACCTTGACTTTGGCCAAAATATCATAAGTCACATGTCAAGTTCTACCCGTCATTATCCAGGTTAATTTGGATCCATCCGTACCTACCCTTGACTTTGGCCAAAATGGCAGTACGACTGTCCCAAACCAACGCATCTATCTATGCTACACATGAACACCCAATAGCTACCAATCACTATGCCTTGACTTTGGCCAACATACATAGCTTGAATACTATTGACTATTCATGTGAAACGACGGAGGGCTACGAATGGTTTTGGCTAAACCGTGAACGTAGTGAACTTGATATAGTCGATGGAACGAGATAGCTTTTAAAAGGAGTGGCTCAAGCTCCGCATTTAAAAGTTGGTTTTGAAAAGAACCGAGTGGTTTTTCGAAAGTGTTCCAACGACTTTAACTTAGTTTATTATCTTGCATTAGTTCTTTTAATGCGTGATATTCTTGCATTAGTTCTTTTAATGCGTCCCATCAATTAATCCTATCATTGCAGAAAACAACCAAAATATGACGTACGCTTATGCCATTCGCATTCGCCACGGGGCCCCGTCATTACCCGTTAGGTTACTTAACTAACGACAGAGCGGGGGCTGGGCTAGCGCGGCTGTAAAACATAAGCAACGCCTAAATAATATCATATATAGATATATTGCAATGATAGCCATTTCAGATCACAGATGAACACATTGGATATACTAGGAAGCTGCAATTCGTACGAGCCTGTAACGAAAAGCAGATTACACGGTCGCGGTGAATAGCCAAGACCCCACCCAAGACCCCTACGGGTGCGGCAAACTACCCGCCAAGTACCCGAAGCGAAGCAACCTCCCTCATCCCCGTGAGTAGGCCACTCGGCACTTCGGCATACCCGGTAGTTTGTGCACCCCCTCCATGGGTCTATCCTAGGAGCAAAAACAGTAAAAAGAAATTATACAATGATGGCTACAACCCCGACCCGGTTGTGCGGCCATACAAATAATTATTACATCAATTTACAAATTTACATGAATTGAAAGAAAAGAAAAACTCTCGTCTCACAACCCCCCGGCTATTCACCCGTGACAATCCAACATATTCATATACACATTCCAGCAACATTACAGATCACAGATTTGTATAACCCCCACTAATCGACATATAGCGATTAGCAGACGTTCAATACAAATATCACATTACAGAAAAACCCGTTAGCTTAAGTCTTTAAGAAGTTCGATCAAAAATACGGATTTTCGGGACCCCAAAAACAAAATTTTCGTTCTGGAAAATCTGGGCAGAAAATACATATTCCAAAAATCCCAAAACAATCCCAGAAATACACTGCACCAAAGATGGACCTAGGCCGAGTCAACTCGGCCGCGGAACCGCGGCGGGAGCGTGCTCCCGCCGCGTTTCCGCGGCGCTTTGACTCGATCGTTGGACCAAATTTGGTGGTTATTCTAATAAAAGCCTGAGCCGATTTTTAAGATGAAAATTATCAACTTTTGAACAGAATAAAAATCGACAGAAACTTGAAATTCTCGGGTTCGTTTTCGTGACTTTTTCTTTGATCGATCTTCTAGTTACTTGCTAACATGTTAGATAGAGTTTAACTAGGCTCTGATACCACTGTAAGTCCATGCTACCTCTCCCGGTACTTTCGGGCATGCGGAATTTGATAAAAACGATTTTCTTAGAGGTGGTAACATGGACTTAAAACCCGGATCTTTGTTAAATATCTAACTAGCAACCTAACTAGGAGTCGTTAACTACTCGGTTAGGGGGTTTATACCTTGCTTGTCTTGAACTCCTTCGTCTTCAAACTCCGATGGTGGTCCAGATCGGCTTCTTCCCGTCGTCTCCTTACGCCGAAGATAGATCCACCTGAAAGCTCCAACCTTTGGCTCCTTCTTCGAACTTTGAAGAAACTAGTTCACTCGGTTTGCTAAACCTTGTGAACTAGAGTGAGTAGAGAAGAGTTTGTATGGGATTTTATCTATGGTTCTTGGTTCTCAACTCATGAGACAAGTGAACCATAGAATCAAGACAGGGAGCAAGAGGAAGAGGGTGAGAGCAAGAGTATGAGAGCTCAAGAACAAGAGAGAGAATGAGCAAGTAAGAATGAGGCTCTCTTTTGTCTTTCACCCTCTCATAATCCAAAACAATGATAACACATCATACCAATCAAGTGTTATGTGATGGTTGAAGCAACCATAACCATATCATTTCATGCACTCATTTTGCACATAAAGAGCAAGCAAGCAAAAATCTTTGCCATGAAATGATAGCTATGGTTATCATGATGGTCAACTAGTCAAGTCTAGTCAACCGGTCAACAAAGTCAACAAGTCAACAAAAGTCAACAAGTCAACAAAGTCAACAACCATGTCACCATAATACTAAATTAATATAATTGTTAATCACATATCATATTCTCATTAGGGTTGATCATAAAGGTCAATAGTCAACGGTCAACTGTCAACAACCCTAATGAGAATCTGCTGCCTCTGTCTCCCTGTCAACTGTGCATACACACCCGCATCCGCGTTCCTAGGAACACGAATGCAAACTGGCTAAATCCAATCCCAAAGGGTACACTAGGATCTGGCTTAAACCAAAGCCCGCTAGTGTAAACTGTCCGGACACTGTACGTGCACAAGTGCACGGATGTGACCGAACCCTGTCGCAAAACCATGCGACCTGTCGCAAAACCATGCGACCTCTACTCTTTTGCCTAAAGGCTAAAAGCTTTCTGTGTAGGACTCTAAAGACTCGACACTACGCTGGCAGTGGGTTTAACCACAGACCGCAAGCGGCACTAACTGTGCGTAATGGTCCCCAGGTAGAGCCGACAAGAAGACCGACGAGGCGAAACCCATCTGAACTCCTACTGAGCCTGAATGTGACATTCTCCGTACAGTCCGGTCTGTTCGTCTGATACATCGCATGGCGAGCCTAGGGGGCGGTAAACGTCAGTCCCCCAATAGCGGTATAAGTCGTGTCGGAGTGAAGCCCAAAACACCCTGAGATAACACTGGAAGCCTACCAGTATATCTCGTTTGCCCTGGCCAGGGACTACTCGTGTAATGGCTTTCCTAGACACAGCGCGATGTCAACCCCCAATACCGGGAGAGACGAATCCTGTCTAACCGTCACTGCCTCCAAGTGCTTCGGGACTGCACCCAACTACCACCTGTTTGCACGACTCCTTTGAGCCGTGGTAGGGTAGTAATCAAAGTACAGTGGGAACACACTCGAGGCGAAGTGACAGTGTCAAGTCAGCGGACTAAGCTGTACTCATATCACCTGGGAACTGATAACTGACGATAGGCATAATACCAACTAGTCAGTTCCCGACGAGTCCTGTCCAGTGTACTCGTAACCCAACGAGCACCCGCATACTATCTCAAGTACGACGTACCGACGGCTGTGGGACAGACCGTCTCCCACACTGGGATGAGAAGCGCATGCGCTAGTCTACTCCGGAGTATCGATGTCCTGTCTCGATAGTCCTGCGACCAGGGACCTGCATAAGGATGTGCTTATAGATTACCCAGCCCCACTAGTGTGACTGCCATCACAACGCTGGTAATCAAGCAAAGATCCTAAGGGCTCCACTAATGTGTATAGGCGATATATGTATAGGCGATATACTAAAATAAACACATGTACACATTGAAGTAGAAACAAACCAAGTAGCATACTACTATTTTGAGCAAGATTGTATATACAAGGTGAATATCCCAAGCTTCCATTAAGTAATATACAAACTAGTATGATACAGTAATGGCCTCTAGGGCATATACACTAACAAGCGCACTGCGCTTTTAATTTATGAGCGCGCTGTACTAGTTTATGGGTGTGCCAGTGAATGACACGTGGTGCGCTTGGCACTGAGCGCCAACCCAAGAGCGCAGTGCGCTATTTTCAGGAGCGCAAAGCGCAGATCGTGTCTATGGTTGACACGTGGCAAGTTATGGCACTGTGCGCCAGTCCAAGGAGCGCAAAGACGCAGTTCATGAGTGCAATGCACTTTCTAATAGCGCAAAGCGCATTTTGATCAATTTTAAGATCAAAGAACAAATTTATGTTCTTCAAAGGAGGCTTTGCCTCAAGATCCAAGAATAAAAGTTCTTGTTTTTATAAAAGGCTCTACCTTTATAGATCAAAAGATCTGTGGATGAAGTAAAATGCTTCTTTTTATATTTTTATGATTAAATCTTTTGATCTTTTCTTTTTAATCAAAGACCTTGGTCTTTTTATAGATCTAAGATCTTTTTAGAAGATGTTTCTTCTTTTTACGAGATGATTTCATCTCTATTGTTCAAGAATTAATTCTTTACCTTGAAGAAATGATCTTCTTTTGCTAAGGGCTTGCCTTTCTTTTTCTTTGAGTTTTCTCAAAGTTTGCAGAGGGTTTTTTCTATATGAGACTTGAAGTCTTAGGGCCTTTATATAGGGCCAATTGATTTGTTAAATCAGTTTAAGAAATCTTTCTCTGATTGATTTGGAAATATTTCCCACCGTTGGATTTTTGATCCTAAGGTTTCTGTTTTACAGAAGATAATTTTCTTGTTTTAATAAGATTGAAAAATCTTTCCATTACAGAATTTTAATTCTGATTAATTAATAATTTATTATTATTAGATCTTTTGATCTAATAGTGAAGAATTCTTTTAATTCCAGCGCTGGCGCACTTTGCGCTAGCGCACCTACGTTCGATACGTGGCGCGCAGCGCAACTGCGCTAGCGCACCCGTGCTTGATACGTAGCGTGCAACGCAGAGCGCAGCGCAACTGCGCTAGCACACCCGTGCTTGACACGTGGCGCGCAGCGCAGAGCGCTGGATCTGAAGCGTTGCTTCAACTTTTAAATTTTGAATTTTGAAACAGAGCTTTGCTCTGATTGGGGGTGCGTTGTCTAGGGCGCAGCGCTCCTGGCGCTGGCGTGTCTACTTTTGACACGTGGCGCGCAGCGCACGGGATCTGAAGCGTTGCTTCAATTTTTGAATTTTGAAATTCAAGACAGAGTTTTGCTCTGATTGGGGGAAACAGGGAAATCCTAAGAACTCCAGGGGGTATATTTTCTATCACACAGAGGAACAAAAGGTTTTTGTTTCTCATAATGCCCATTTTCTGGAACATCAGTTTTTAGAAAAGGAAACAAGTAGGGGCGCAATAGAATTGGAAGAAATTCCAGAACCACAAACTATTACTAAAAGCTTGGTAGAACCAGAAGTTCCAGAAGAACAGGACATTCCTGCACTGCTCCGCAGGAGTGGTAGGCCATCTCATCCGCCTGAGAGATACTACGGTTTTCTTATAGACGGAGATAGGGAGAATTGCGTCATTGATAATGATGAACCTACTAGCTTCCACCAGACCATTCAGAGCGGCGACTCAGTAAGATGGCTGGATGCAATGCGGACCGAGATGGAGTCCATGTACACCAACAAAGTATGGACTTTGGACTTTGCTCCAGATGGGGTAAAACCAATAGGATGCAAGTGGATCTTCAGAAGAAGATTGGTGTAGATGGACAGGTTGAAACCTATAAGGCTAGACTTGTTGCAAAGGGTTTTTGTAAAAGGCCTGGTTTGGACTATGACGAAACCTTTTCTCCAGTGGCTATGCTCAAATCCATTCGGATCCTTCTTGCCATTGCTGCCTTCCACGATTATGAGATCTGGCAGATGGACGTAAAGACTGTAAGTCTACGGGTAACGCCCCGGCCATCTTTCAGACGCCAAATGCGGAAAAAACTTTTATAAACTGGCGCTATCGTATACTATAACCCGGATCTGCCATTAATGCTAAACTAACATACTGTAAAGAGGGTAGAAATGTTATACCAAACGATCCGAGTCCTTCTTTCTTTAACCATCATCCCACGCTTTGTTGCGGCAACTCCGATCTCCTCGATCTCCAGTCTTCTCGTCCAGGTGGCACTGTTGGAGATAGTGCCCTCAGAGTCAATTATTGGATCACAGGCACGTGATTGCAATGATTGAGGGAGGACCTGTCCCAGTAGGACAATCTTACTCAAGATGATAGTATGCTATCTGGTTTATCTTTATCATCGTGTACTGCTTTAGGTGACCTTACGAGTCGCTATTACACGTTGATAGAGCCCCTAGGATTCTTGCTTGACTACCAGCAGTATGAGGGCGATCATATACGTGAGAGCTGGAGTCAATAAGCACATCCTTAAAAGGTCCCTAGTCGTGGGAGTTTCGAGACAGGGCATCGGTTCTCCAGAGTAGACTAGTGTATACAGTCGAGATCTCGACGAGGGGCGGTGGCCGGTCTCACAAGCCATTGGTGTCAGTTGGTTCACCTAAGATGTATACAGGTGCTCATTGGGTTATGAGTACACCGGACATGACTCGCCGGGAACCTGCTAGTTGGTATTATACCGAATGTCAGATAGCAGTTCCCTGGTGACATGTGTACAGGTTAGTTCATCGACCTGAGACTGTCATTTGTCTCGTGTGAGTTCCCACTGTGCTTTGTTTACTACCCTACCACGCTCAAACGAGACGTGCAAACAGGTTTTAGTTGGGTACAGTCCCGAGCCACATGGAGGCAGTGAGCGTATCTGCAGGGGTTCGTCTCTCCCGGTATTGGGGGTGAGGTCGCGCTGTGTCTAGGAGAGCCAGTACATGAAAAGTCCTTGGCTAAGGCAGGAGATTTGCTGGTAGGTATTCCAGTAGTATCTCAGGGTGTTCTGGGCTACACTCCGACACGACTTGTACCGCTTTTGGGGGTCTGACTTTTACCAACCCCCTAGGCCCGCCATGCGATGCTCATAGACGAACGGACCAGACTGTACGGATATTGTCACTGACAGGCTCAGTAGGGTGTCAGGATGAGTTCGCTCATCGACGTCCCTTTTGGTCAATAGCTGGTGGCCCGTCACGTATGGCTGATACCTCTGACGTGCTAGTGGTTAAATCCACAGCCATAGTATTAATGAGTCTTTAGAGTCCACCACACACACAGTTACTCAAGTTTCGGGCGAAACGCTGTAGAGGCCGTATGGAGATATGGCAGGGTTCGATCAGATACGTGCGGTATTGCACGGATTGTGATCGGACGGTTTTTACTAGCCGGCTTTGGCTTAAGCCGGATCCTAGTATTAGATAGTGTAGATTTTGTCTCTTTGCATTTGTGCTCAGTGAGAATACAAATGCGGGCATGTATATGCAGTAGCGGGTTTTTCCCGTAATTTATTACGGGATCGGTTTTCTGAAGTTGCCAGTTTGCATTCCGTTCCGGCCGGTTTTCCTTTGTTCCTTTACGGCCGGAGTTTCCGATGGAGGGGGTTATTTGCAAGTTTGCAAATAACTTATTGTGGAGGGGTTTATTGCATTTTGTGGCTTCCTCATCATGAGATTCCATATTGGTCTTTTCCTTTGCTTTTTGAGAAAGGATTGATAAGTGAGATGAGTGTGACTTTGTTATCATTTTCTTTTTGGATGTGGTCACCTTCTACTTTTCCTACTATCACCTCCCTTGATGTTTTTGTTCATTCCTCCACCATTTTGTTAAAAGAGGGGCCGACCACTTCATTAGAGGAGTGAGAGGTTTCATTTTGTATGAGAAAAAATTTGATTATCTCATTTGGCTTGCTCACAAAATCCTTCTCACCTCTCCAAAGTTCTTCTTTCCTACTTCCATCCAAAGGCAACTTCAAACCCTCAAAGAGACAATGGCTACTACACCATTCTACAGCAAATCTTGGATGCGTCGGCTAGCCAACTTCGCGCCCGAGTTGCCTCGGTCCAGAGGTGGGAGCCCGTAAAAGAACTCGGCTACGTGGTGCCCTTTCCGACGAGGAGGTGATGAACGGAGTTTCCGCGGGAGATCGGAGTGGGGACGAAGACCGAAGGACACGGATCGCTTGGTATACTTCTTCACCCATCTTTTAGTTTGCTAGTTGCTAGGTTAATGGCCCGATCCGGGATTTTTGTGCGCGGTGGTGCCGGTTTGCTAGTTCGCAAAGTATTTTTCGTTTCCGCGTTTCCGGCGTCGGATCGACGGCCGGGGTGCCGCCGTGCACTTACAATGGTATCAGAGCCACGCCATTAACCTAGTCTAGCTTGTACTAGTATGTTTAAAGCTTCGATCGAACAAAATTCCCAAAACTGCATTTTCATGTATATCAGTTTCTGTCGAAATTTTTTTGGCTCCAAAAATTTTTCAGGTTGTTGCAGAATAATGTGCATGGTTTTTTAAGATCACTGGAAAAATTTGGTAACATGATCCTTCAAAAGGGCCGCGGAACCGCGGCCATAACCCCACTTTGGCCGCGGTTCCGCCGCAGTATTTAGGCTTCGTTTCACCAATTTTTTCCAGTGGGCTTCTGACATGGAATTATGGGTTTTGGGATATTCTTTTTGGGCCCAGATTTTCTGTGAATGCTACAGTGATGCTTGGGGCCCACTTCGATAAATTTGATCGATCAGATATTTTAAACATGCTAGTTCACAGTATTTACATTATATCTGCGACCATGAATGTCACTCGATCGGTAAATCCAGTCTATCTGCTATAGCCCTTTTAGACGGATTTGCTAACGTGACATTCACGTTGATGTTCTGTGTTGTGCTGTGATGTTGCGGATTGGTCGTGGGAGATAGCCTGGATACAATGTTAGTACAAATTTGTTTTATATGTACATTTGATATTGCGGGGCGAGCGTCCGACATGTGGACTGCCGTCACTGCCTGTTTGTATTATTCTTTTGGGGCACGACCAGGTTGCGGTCGATGTACCCGTTGTATGTATATTTTACTTTCTGTACTAGGATTACCCCACGGAGGGGTGCACGGGTAGCCGGGTTCTAGAGGGCAACAAGTCCGCATCTCATGGCATTGAGACGGAGGGGGCTTTACTCTAGAATTAGCGGGCTATTCGCCGCACTCGTAGGGGGTACAGGTTGACCCAGGAGGGGTGCCCAAGTTACCGGATTCCGTGAAGTGCTGGGTGGTCCATTCACGTTGTTGAAGGGGGCTGCCTCGCTTCAGGTTTTGGTGGGTAACTTGCCGCGCCCGTAAGGGTCTAGGTTTTCATTGCACAGGCTATCCACACAACCAGGGGAACGTCGAGTTTCAGTAGCGGCTCTGTGAAACCCAGGGATCCCAGTTATCTGTATTGTTCTGTGATGCTGTACATTTCTGTGATGTTGCATTTTTATCACGCCTTGAGCGAATATTATATATTGATAAATATACTAGTAGATGTTGTATATGTTTTGCATCCGCGCTAGTCCAGTCCCCGCTCTGTCGTTAGTTATCTAACCTAACGGGTGATGACGGGACCCAGTGGCGAATGCGGATGGCATATACATACGTCATTATTTTTGTTCTCTATTGGTGTGATCAATTGATGGGAGTGCGTTGATTCGGATCAATGCAAGATAAACAAACCTATTCTGATGTTGTTGGAATATTTTTCAAAAAGCTGTTATTGCAAGGGCGTTCACTTTTGTTTTGCACAGTGGTATTCAGTTGGAATATCCTGTTCCTCAGTCGACGAGGCAAGGGCCGAGATCCCTTCACCGGGAGTGACCCCTTGGACAGAAGTTTGCGTCAGGGCAATAACTTCACTATAGCCGATTACTTTTGCTTTGCATCGTGGTATTCAGTTGGAATATCCTGCACCTCATTCCACGGGGAAAGAGCCGAGATCCCTTCACCGGGAGTGACCTCTTTAGCAAGGGTTTTCGTTATTATATTTTTCTAAAAAGCTATCCGTTCCTTCAACGATATCAAGTTCATTACGTTAAAGGTTTTCGCCAGAAACCATTCGTAGCCCTCCGTCATTTCAGTTAAATATTCGGTAGTATTCAAGCTATGTATTTTGACCTCACGCCAAGGCATAGTGATTGGTAGCTGCCGGGTATTTATCTGTTGCATAGATAGATGCGTTGGTTTGGGACAGTCGTACTACTATTTTGGCCTACGTCAAGGGTATGTACGGGTGGGTTCAAATTAACCTGGACAATGACGGGTAGAACTTGACATGTGACTTATGATATTTTGACTTCACGCCAAGGTCATAAGAGTATGGGGCAAAAATCACATCGGGAGTTTCTAAAGAAACTGAAACTTGCCAGATATGCGCATACCTTCTGGAGTGTGATAACGTGAGCGGATTCCGCCACGTTATCATGCGATGATAGTTGGATCCCGGTTCCCACTGATGAGTTGGTTTACTCCTTGGGTGATCCCGACTAATTCTTCTTTCAGGTTTGGGGAAGAATTTGACGTTACAGTGGGAGGTTTCCAGATTAGATAAAGTGATAACCATTCTGATCTAGGTTAGAGTGCACGCTGAGTGTTTCTTTTCTCTCTCTCTCTGACAGCGACCATTGACCCGACTCTAGACTATGACTTAGTAACCAAGTTGACCGAACCTTCTTAGCACTGGCTTTTGGATTGTTAGGGTTGCAAACCTCATTGCCGCTCCTACTTTTACCCTTTTCTCCAGGACACCCCGTATTACTACGAACGTCCACTTCCATTAGACAAAACCATCGTATGGTTATATACGAACTTGAAGGAATTCGAGGATGGTTTCCGGTTCTGGAGAAAACGAATAGGACTATTCAGTTGTTATTTCCTTTTACCTTCTCTCAGGTTGCGAGTACTCCTTGGTTTAGGAGATAGTACACCTATTACGCAAATTGGATAATCTTCTTCCAAACCTTAGGCTGGTGCCGAACGGTGGGGAATGAAGAAAACTAATTAGCCTAAACGGTGTACAGAAGGTATTAAGTAAAGACAAAGAAAGGGATTAGTAAGAGGGCAAAGTAAATTGCGACTGCTATTCACGACCAAACCAAGTATTTCTTCGCAATCCTAAATAACCTTTGTATTTCTCCAGGACACTCTGTATCACTACGAAGATCCCAAGTTTATTGGATAATCCATCGTATGGTTATATACAAACTCGAAAGGAACTTGTTCCAGTTCGGGGATGGATCCTGGTTCAGGAGAGATAGAAATAAGACTTATTCGGTTGTCTTTTATCTTCACCTTCTCTCGCATCGCGAGTGCTCCTAGGATTAGGACAGTACACCCATTATGCTTATTGGATAGTCTTCTTCCAAACCATAGGCTGGTGCCGAACGGTAGGGAAGGAAGAAAACCATTTGGCCTAAAGGGGTATGCAGAAGGTAATGACTAAAGACATAAAAAGGGATTTGGAGAAGTGGCAAAGAATTATACGGTTACAGTTGTGAATCTGGATAATGGAAGAGGCAATACTAGGAATACCAGGATACCTCATCGAAACATTTTAATGTTTCAGTTTCACGGTGTACTGTTAAAAAAAAACTGATTTCCCAATTAGACACTTGCTCCAGGGTATGTATTTACCAGGTTTGATTCTCACATCTGTATGGTTTTACAGATGATGAGTGGGAGTAAGTTATTGGGAATTAGATGATCATCCTAATTATATCGGAATTCGTTATAATTGGTGATATTTGAGGAAGTCACTTAGGTTGTTTGCCGGACGGCAAATATTTGGTTTTGAATATCCGTTGTTATGCACAAATTTCAAATTGATATATCTGTACGTCTATTTTTATAGAGTCAGATATACCTTTTTGAAATTATGTCTATGACATTTACCTATATCAGTGGATGGTTAGGTAAGGAGCATTGAATAGCGGTGTAATTCTTCTTAACCATAAGTACAGTTTTCAACCTACGACACACAGTGAATGAGTCATTACACACAGGGGACTTATACAGAGTATTGTATATTGTCCAGTGTCCATTAGGACATAGGGGTTGGTCCTCGTACTATACTCGGTTTACTTATGACTTCTCTAGTTCTTAGACAGGTGTTTCGTGGAAACACAGGGTCTGAGTTTTGAGAAGTTATAGGTATGTGAATAAAGTAGAGAACCAGGTATTGCAAGTATCGGGATTCTTCAAGGTGATCGAAGATGTAGATACTTGTGAATGGTATTCAGTTGATAGTAATGATTAAGAGAACTGGCTTCTCTTTCAGGTTACTCATAATTGGAAGTATTCCTAAGTTGAGTAACGTTGATCGGCCTCTCTCCATTCAGTTGACATGCACTAGAGACAGCTGCATGATTTGAATCTGGTTCAATTAAATCAGTGCCTCTGTTCCTGTATTGGATATAGAACAGTTCATATCTTGACATTGTTAAGATACGGGGAGTTGTCCAGCTTATACTTAAAACCAGACTCTGGATGACTCAAGGCACGTTTCTGTAATGGCTGTTTGTGGGTTGACCCAGGCTATGACGAGGGTTGACTTTCTTCCATCTGGAAAATCAATAGTAATATTGTTCTTGACTCGCCACAGTTTTAATAAAAATGGATTTTTTCAGAAAACAGTAGTAGGAGTATGGTAGAACTGGAAGTGATTCCAGAACCGCAAACGATTACTGAAGATTTGATAAGAACTTAAAGATTCAATCTGGTTTGACATTCCATTGGCCACTTCACAGATATGATAGGTAACCTCAGGCATCCGAGAGGTACTTCGGTATGCTCAGGGACGGTGGCAGGGAGGTTCTTGTTTACCCAGATTTGCCACTGCTGTTGTTCCAGACTGTGAGACCCGGCAGCGTCGTTCTAAACTAGCTTTAGAAGTGTACGTCTATATGACTTTGCCAGAGGGTTGTCGTGGTCAGTGGGAGCAGCCGAAGCATTGGTGGACAGGTGGCTTATGTATATTTATAAACTAAAGCAGATATAGCGGAGATAGATCATCTATTTCTGATGTGACAGTCATAGGTTTGACTTCATCAGAATAGGGGATGGATCTGTTAAGAAGGTAGTAGGGTGTGATGTCCTGGTATTTGGATGACATACACAGAGTAGGAAGTGACATTCCTATACTACGATCGGTTATACTTTGGTCGTCACACAGTGGTTTCTCCACATAGGACTTGGATATTATATCAGACATTCTGGTTACTGGATCTATGGTATTAGATCTAGATTTGGGTGGTTTTCCAATCTGGGTATTTAGACAGCATTCTATGTGTATTTAGAATGGACGACTCCTGGCATGGTGGTGTGCCTGCAGGTAATGGAGTCACCCTCTCTAAAGGTGTCTTACAGACTAAAGGGGAGAGGGATGTGCATGATTGGCAGATCACTTGCTTAGGCAATTGAGTCAAGATGTTTTTCTTGCAGTAGGTGAAATAAGTTGATATTGATCCAATCCTGGAGAAACGATCGGAAGCAGTTTTAGAACATAAGTTAATGTTCTAGGGATATGATAATGGCATCTTCCTTCGGGAGACAGTTATCATTCCAAGCTTCCAAGGTGACCTGGATGACAGAGTGGCTGTCAGAGTTATAGTTTTCCCTCTAACGAGGGGCAGTATTTTGGACAGATGGTCCAGGTGGATACTGAGGGAAGGTATGGCGCAGGATACTGATTAAGTTCAGTTGACGATACAGTCTAAGAAGTTTGGATTTGGAGTTCATTTATGAGCTAGGTCCCATCAGATATCCAGACATATTCTAAGACAGGTATTGCTCATTTCGGGAGACGGTTTTCTCCGCGAACATGAGATAAAGAGAGACATAGAAAGAAACACCAGAGCGGATCCACTCACGGAGGCTATTCCTCGAACGCAATAGTTTCGCAAACGAGCTTTGTGAGATTGACTAGTAGAGGAGTTGGGTGTTCGGTATCACACGGGCTGTGAGTATGCGACATCACAATAATTAGCCTTGAGTGCAAGTGGGAGATTGTTGGAGATAGTGCCCTCAGAGTCAATTATTGGATCACAGGCACGTGATTGCAATGATTGAGGGAGGACCTGTCCCAGTAGGACAGTCTTACTCAAGATGATAGTATGCTATCTGGTTTATCTTTATCATCGTGTACTGCTTTAGGTGACCTTACGAGTCGCTATTACACGTTGATAGAGCCCCTAGGATTCTTGCTTGACTACCAGCAGTATGAGGGCAATCATATACGTGAGAGCTGGAGTCTATAAGCATATCCTTAAAAGGTCCCTAGTCGTGGGAGTTTCGAGACAGGGCATCGATTCTCCAGAGTAGACTAGTGTATACAGTCGAGACCCCGACGAGGGGCGGTGGCCGGTCTCACAAGCCATTGGTGTCAGTTGGTTCACCTAAAATGTATACAAGTGCTCATTGGGTTATGAGTACACCGGACAGGACTCACCGGGAACCTGCTAGTTGGTATTATACCGAATATCAGATAGCAGTTCCCTGGTGACATGTGTACAGGTTAGTTCATCGACCTGAGATCGTCATTTGTCTCGTGTGAGTTTACATTATGCTTTGATTACTACCCTACCACGCTCAAAGGAGACGTGCAAACAAGTTTTAGTTGGGTACAGTCCCGAGCCACATGGAGGCAGTGAGCGTATCTGTAGGGGTTTGTCTCTCCCGGTATTGGGGGTGAGGTCGCGCTGTGTCTAGGAGAGCCAGTACATGAAAAGTCCTTGGCCAAGGCAGGAGATTTGCTGGTAGGTATTCCAGTAGTATCTCAGGGTGTTCTGGGCTACACTCCGACACGACTTGTACCGCTTTTGGGGGTCTGACTTTTACCAACCCCCTAGGCCCGCCATGCGATGCTCATAGACGAACGGACCGGACTGTACGGATATTGTCACTGACAGGCTCAGTAGGGTGTCAGGATGAGTTCGCTCATGGACGTCCTTTTTGGTCAATAGCTAGTGGCCCGTCACGTATGGCTGATACCTCTGACGTGCTAGTGGTTAAATCCACAGCCATAGTATTGACGAGTCTTTAGAGTCCACCACACACACAGTTACTCAAGTTTCGGGCGAAACGCTATAGAGGCCGTATGGAGATATGGCAGGGTTCGATCAGATACGTGCGGTATTGCACGGATCGTGATCGGACGGTTTTTACTAGCCGGCTTTGGCTTAAGCCAGATCCTAGTATTAGATAGTGTAGATTTTGTCTCTTTGCATTTGTGTTCAGTGAGAATACAAATGCGGGCATGTATATGCAGTAGCGGGGTTTTCCCGTAATTTATTACGGGATAAGTTTTCTGAAATTGCCAGTTTGCATTCCGTTCCGGCCGGTTTTTCTTTGTTCCTTTACGGCCGGAGTTTCCGATGGAGGGGGTTATTTGCAAGTTTGCAAATAACTTATTGTGGATGGGTTTATTGCATTTTGTGGCTTCCTCATCATGAGATTCCATATTGGTCTTTTCCTTTGCTTTTTGAGAAAGGATTGATAAGTGAGATGAGTGTGACTTTGTTATCATTTTCTTTTTGGATGTGGTCACCCTCTAGTTTTCCTACCATCACCTCCCTTGATGTTTTTGTTCATTCCTCCACCATTTTATTAAAAGAGGGGCCGGCCACTTCATTAGAGGAGTGAGAGGTTTCATTTTGTATGAGAAAAAATTTGATTATCTCATTTGGCTTGCTCACAAAATCCTTCTCACCTCTCCAAAGTTCTTGATTCCTACTTCCATCCAAAGGCAACTTCAAACCCTCAAAGAGACAATGGCTACTACACTATTCTACAGCAAATCTTGGACACGTCGGCTAGCCAACTTCGCGCCCGAGTTGCCTCAGTCCAGAGGTGGGAGCCCGTAAAAGAACTCGGCTACGTGGTGCCCTTTCCGACGAGGAGGTGATGAACGGAGTTTCCGCGGGAGATCGGAGTGGAGACGAAGACCGAAGGACACGGATCGCTTGGTATACTTCTTCACCCATCTTTTAGTTTGCTAGTTGCTAGGTTAATGGCCCGATCCGGGATTTTTGTGCGCGGTGGTGCCGGTTTGCTAGTTCGCAAAGTATTTTTCGTTTCCGCATTTCCGGCGTCGGATCGACGGCCAGGGCGCCGCCGTGCACTTACAGGCACGACATAGACGGATCGTTAAACGGTCTCCCGCCTCTGAACCGAGGCAACTCGATCATCAAGTCTGCCAAAAGAGATGACCAAGATTGATGTAGAGAATGAGTAGAGCACTTTGTCTCGTTACATCCAAAGCTATGGATGAACGGTTAATGAAGTTGCCATTTTGGATCGGGTGAAATGAGAAATCAACTTATGAAATTTCCATGAAGCAAATTTCATAAGCTTTTGCCAAAATGAATCAATCATCCCCACCAAGAGGGGGCCGGCCACTATAAGAAGAGGAGGGAGGTGAGTGTAGGAGCAAGGGAGTAACCATAAGGAATAATATCAAGAAGAAATATCCTAAGCATTACAAAACCTCATTAATGCAAAATCCACCTTGCATAAAACATTAAATGCATTATGGTGACTCACTAATCCTAGTCATCAACCATTAAAGCAAAATGGTGACTCACCCTCATGACTCACCAAATGACTCATCCTCATGAAGAAAAGATAAATCCACATTTAACCGAATGTATAATACGGGTGATAGAAAACTGGAAACTGGCAACTTCCTAAAGCGATCCCGAAACGAATTTTAGGATAACCCCGTATCAGTATAAACATACCCGCATTTGTATTATGACCGAATACAAATGCAACTGAGACAAAGATATTATATCTACACAGTATAATACTCGGATCCGGCTTAAACCAAAGCCCACCAGTATTATCTGCCCGAAATATGATATGTGCGTAAACGCACGTGCATTTTTCGAACCCTACCATAAAACCATACGGCCTCTACAACGTTTCGTCCGAACTTGGAAAACTGTCTGTGGGGGGACTCTAATGACTCATCAACACACTGGTACTGGGTATAACCACTAGCACGTCAGAGGTACTAGCTGTATATAACGGTTGCCTATATATTGATCGGAAGGGAAGCTGATGAGCGAACTCATCCAGAAACCCTATTGAGTCTGACAGTGACAATATCCGTAACAGTCCGGTCTGTTCGTCTATGAGTATCGCATATAGGGCCTAGGGGGCTGGTAAACGTCAGACCCTCAATAGCTGTATAAGTCGTGTCGGAGTGAAGCCCAGAACACCCTGAGATACTACTGGAATACTTACCAGTAAATCTTGATTACCCTGGCCAGGGATTTCGTGTAATGGCCCTCCTAAACACAGCGCGATGTCACCCCCAATACCGGGAGAGACGAATCCCTAACGATCCGCTCACTGCCTCCACGTGGCTCGGGACTGTACCCAACTAAAACCTGTTTGCACGACTCCTTTGAGCCGTGGTAGGGTAGTAATCAAAGTACAGTGGGAACTCACATAAGACAAATGACAATCCCAGGTCGACAGACTAACCTGTACACATGTCACCAGAGAACTGCTATCTGACAATATGTATAATACCAACTAGCATGTTCCCGGCGAGTCCTGTCCGGTGTACTCATAACTCAATGAGCACCTGTATACATCTTAGGTGAACCAACTAACACCAATGGCTTATGAGACCGGCCACCGCCCCTCGTCAGGGTCTAGACTGTATACACTAGTCTACTCTGGAGTATCGATGCCCTGTCTCGAAACTCCCACGACTAGGGACACTTTAAGGATGTGCTTATAGACCCCAGCTCCTACGTATATGATCTCCATCATAATGCTGGTAGTCAAACAAGAATCCTATGGGCTCTATCAACATATACATGATGATAAAGACAAACCAGATAGCATACTATCATCTCGAGTAAGACTGTTTAATCGGTATAGGCCCTTCCTCAATCATCACAATCACGTGCCTGTGACTACGATAATTGCCTTGAGGGCATTATAGCCAACAATCTCCCACTTGCACTCAAGGCTAATTATTGCGATGTTGCATACTCACAGCCCGTGTGATACCGAACATCCAACTCCTCTACTAATCAGTTTCACGAAGCTCGTTTGCAAAACTATTGTGTTCGAGAAATAGCCTCAGTGAGTGGATCCGCCCGGATGCTTCTTTCTATGTCTCTCTTAATTTCAAGTTCGCGGAGAAAACCATCTTCCGAATCGAGTAATACCTGTCTTAGAATATGTCTGGATATCTGATGGGACCTAGTTCATAAATGAACTCCAAATCCAAACTTCTTAGACTGTATCGATAACTGAACCTAATCAGTATCCAGCACCATGCCTCCCACAGTATCCTCTTGGACCACCTGTCCATAATACTGTCCCTCGTCAGAGGGAAAACTATAACTCTGACAATCACTCTGTCATCTATGTCACCTTTGTAGCCTGGAATGATAACCGTCTTACGAAGGAGGCTGCCGTCATCAAATCCGTAGAACATGCACTTATGTTCTAAAACTGCTTCCTTATGTTTCTTCAGGATTGGATTCATATAAACTTATCGCATCTAGTGCAAAGACAACATCTGGTGTGGTACTTGACATCTCACGATTGACTCAATTGCCTAAGCAAGTGATCTGCCAATCATGCACGTCCCTCCTCCCTTTAGTCTGTAAGACACCTTTAGAGAGGGTGACTCCATCACCTGCAGGTACACCACCATGCTAGGAGTCATCTATTCTAAATTACTATTAGAATACTGTCAAAGTACCCACATTGGGAAACTACCCAAATCTAGATCTAAAACCATAGATCTAGTAACCAGAATGTCAGATATTATATCTATGTCCGTTGTGGAGAAAAAACTGTGTGACAACCACAGTATAACCGATCGTAGTATAGGAATTTTACTTCCTACTCTGTGTATGTCATCCAAATACCAGGACATCACACCCTACTACCTTCTTAACAGATCCATCCCCTATTCTGATGAAGTCAAACCTATGACTGTCATATCAAAATAAGACGATCTATCTCCGCTATAATTGCTCAAGTCTATAAATAGACATAAGCTACTTGCCCACTATGCTTTCGCTGCTCCCACTGACTACGACAACCCTCTGGCAGAATAATATATTCGTACACTTCTAAAGCTAGTTTAGAACGACGCTATACTTAACCTCCTGTCGAGTCTCATAGCTTGGAACAACAGTAGTGTCAAGTCTGGGTAAACAAGAACCTCCCTGTTACCGTCCTTGAGGCTACCGGAGTACCTCTCGGGTGTCTGAGGTTACCCTCCATATCTGCGGAGTGGCTATTGGAATGTTAAACCTGATTGAATATATAGGTCCTATTAAATTTTCCGTAATCGTTTGCGGTTCTGGAATCACTTCTAGTTCTACCATACTCCCAGTACTGTTTTATGAAATAATCCATTTTACTAAAACTGTGGCGAGTCAAGAACAATATCACTATTGATCTTCCAGATGGTAGAAAATCAACCCTCGTCATAGCCAGGGTCAACCCACAAACTGCCATTACAGAAATGTGCCTTGAGTTATCCAGTGTCTGGTTTTAAGCATAAGCTGGACAACTCATCGTACCTTAACATCGTTAAGATATGAACCATTCTATATCCAATATAGAAACATTGGCACTTATTTAATTGGAACCAGATTCTAATCATGCAGCTGTCTCCAGTGCATATCATTTTAATGGAGAGAGGCTAATCAGCATTACTCAACTTAGGAATTCATCCAATTATGAGTAACCTGAAAGGGAAACAAGTTTCTCAAGACCATTACTATCATCTGAATACCAATCACAAGAATCTACATCTTCGATTTCTTTGAAGAATCCGGATACTTGCGATACCTGGTTCTCTACTTTATTCCTATACCCACAACTTCTCAAAACTTAGACATTGTATTTCTATGAAACACTTGTCTAAAAACTAGAGAAGTTACAAGTAAACAGAATAGAGTACGAGAACCAACCCCTATGTCCTGATGGACACTGGACAACATACAATACTCTGTATAAGTCCGCTGAGTTGAATAACTCAAAACCCGTGCGTCGTAGGTTGAAAACTGTACCCAGGCGATTTCCTCAAATATCACCAATTACAACGAATTCCGATATAATGAGGATGATCACCTAATTCCCAATAACTTACTCCCACTCATCATCTGTAAAACCATACAGATGTGAGAAGCATACTTGGTAAATACATACCCTGGAGCAAGGGTTTAATTGGGAAATCAGTTTACAATTAACAATGCACAGTGTAACTGACACATGAAAATGTTTCGAAGGGGTATCCTGGTATTCTTAGTAATGCCTCTTCCATAATCCAATTCATGACTTTAACCGTGTATTTCTTTGCCATCTCTCCAAATCCCTTTATTTGTCTTTAGTCATTACCTTCTGTACACCATCATTAGGCTAAGTGGTTTTCTTCCTTCCCTACCGTTCGGCACCAGCCTATGGTTTGGAAGAAGACTATTCAGTAAGCATAATAGGTGTACCCTCCTAAACCAAGGAGTACTCGCAACTTAAGAGAAGGTGATGATAAAAGACAACTGAATAATACCTTATTCTATTTCTCCCGAACTGGGGAAAAAAGTAAAGGTGAAATAGGAGTGGCGATGAAGTACGCGGTTTGGTTGTGAATGATAACAGTCTCAATTTACTTTGCCTTCTTTCTAATTCCTTTATTTTGTCTTTAGTTATTACCTTCTGTACACCCTACTTAGGCTAATTGGTTTTCTTCATTCCCTACCTTTCGGCACCTGCCTATGGTTTGGAATAAGACTATCCAATAAGCGTAATAGGTGTACTCTCCTAAACTAAGGAGCCCTCGCAACCTGAGAGAAGGTGATAATAGAAGACAACTGAATAAACCAATTCTATTTCTCCTGAACCTGGATCCATCCTCAAAGAAGTCCCTCCGAGTTCGTATATAACCATACGATGGATCTATCCAATGGAAGTGGATGTCCGTAATAATACGGGGTGTTCTGAGAAATTAAAAGGGTAAAAGAAGGAGCGACAATGACTTATGCAACTCTGACTATCTAAAAGCCAGTATTTTAAGAAGGTTCGGTCAACTTGGTCACTGAGTCATAGTCTAGGGTCGGTCAAAGGTTGCGGCCAAAGAGAGAGAGAAAAGAAACACTCTGCGTGCACTCTAACCTAGATCAGAATGGTTATCACTTTATCTAATCAGAAAACCTCCCACTGTACCGTCAAATTCTCCTCCAAGCCTGAAAGAAGAATTAGTTGGGATCACCCGAAGAGTAAACCAACTCATCAGTGGGAATCGGGATCCAACTCTCATCGCATGATAACGTGACTGTATCCACTCACGTTATCACACTCCAGAAGGTATGCGCAAGTTTGGCAAGTTTCCTGTATGTTTGAAACTCCCGATGTAATTTTTATCCTATGTTCTTATGACCTTGACGTAGGCTAACAAATCATAAGTCACATGTCAATTTCAACCTGTCATTGTTCATGTTAATTTGAAGCACCCGTACAAGCCCTTGACGTAGGCCAACAAGGCTATACGTCTGTCCCAAACCAACGCATCTATCTATGCAACAAATGAATATCCCAGCAGCTACCAAACACTATGCCTTGACGTAGGCCAACAAACATAGCTTGAATACTACTGACCATCCATAAGAAATGACGGAGGGCTACGGCTGGTTTTTGGCGAAAAACCTTTAACGTAATGAACTTGATCTCGCTGAAGGAACCTGATAGCTTATAAAAATATAGTGGCGAAAACCTTTGCTAAAGAGGTCACTCCCGGTGAAGGGATCTCGGCTCTTTCCTCGTCGAATGAGATGCAGGATATTCATAACCGAATACCACGATGCAAAGCAACTTGTAATCGACTATAGTGAAGTTATTACCCTAACGCAAACTTCTGCCTAAGGGGTCTCTCCCGGTGAAGGGATATCGGCCCTTGCCTCGTCGAATGAGGTGCAGGATATTCCAACTGAATACCACTATGCAAAACAAAAGGAAACGTATTTGTAATAACACTTTTTAAAATTGGTTCCAAGAACATCAAATATAGGTTTTTTTATCGTTGCATTGATAAGAATCACGCAGTCCTATCAGTTAATCACACCAGAAAAGAACGAAAAATATAATGTATGTATATGCCATCCGCATTCACCACTGGGTCCCGTCATTACCCGTTAGGTTACTTAACTAACGACAAAGCGGGGACTGGGCTAGCGCGGGTGCAAAACATATACAACATCTACTAGTATATATAAATATATAATAATCACTCCAGGCATGATAATATGCAACATTACAGAAAAGTAATAAGCATCACAGAACAATACAGATAATCTGGGATCCCCGGGTTTCATAGAGCCGCTACTGAAACCCGATGTTCCCCTGGTCGTGTGGATAGTCTGTGCAATGAAACCTAGACCCCTACGGGTGCGGCAAGTTACCTGCCAAAACCTGAAGCGAGGCAGCCCCCTACAGCAAAGTGAATGGACCACCCAACACTTCTCGGAATCTGGTAACTTGAGCACCCCTCCTTGGGTCAACCTGTACCCCCTACGAGTGCGGCGAATAGCTCGTTAATTCTAGAGTGATGCCCCCTCCGTCTCAACGCCATGAGATGCGGGCCCGTTTCCCTGTAGAACCCGGCTATCCGTGCACCCCACCGCGGGGTAATCCTAGTACAGAAAAGAAAATATATACAACGGGTACATCGACCTCAGCCCGGTCGTGCCCCAAAAGAATAATATACAAACAGGCAGTGATGGCAGTCCACATGTTGGACACTCGCCCCGCAATATCAAATATACAAATAAATCCAAACTGCACTACCATTGCACACTGCTATCCACCACGACAAATCCGCAACATCACAGCACAACACAGAACATCAACACGAGTGTCACGTTCGCAAACCCGTCTAAAAGAACTATAGCAATCAGACGTAGTTTACCGCTCGAATGACATTCACGGTCGGAGATATAATGTAAGTACCGTAAACTAACACGTTTAAATTTCGATCGACAAAACTTCTCGAAGTGGGCCCCACGTACTTCTGCAGTACAGTAAAAAATTTGGGCCCAAAAGAAATATTCCATAAACAACAATTTTACAAGAAGAACCTACTGTAGAAAAATGGTTTACTGTAGCTCCAAAACGGTGGCGGAACTTCAGCTAAACTAGGGTTCGCGCGGCGGTTCCGCGGCCGTTTGGAAGCTTCAGTTGACCAAATTTCACCAGAATTCTTTAAAAACCCTGCACGATTTTCTGAGATGCTCAAAATAATTTTTAGACCTGATTTAAAATCGACAGAAACTTTGTACAGAAAATTGTTGTTTTGCGAAAATCCGTTCGATCGATATTTTAAACGCGTTAGCACAAATTAGTAAAGCTTAATGGCGAGGCTCTGATACCAATGTAAGTCTACGGGTAACGCCCCGGCCGTCTTTCAGACGCAAATGCGGAAAAAACTTTTATAAACTGGCGCTATCATATATTATAACCCGAATCTGCCATTAACGCTAAACTAACATACTGTAATGAGGGTAGAAATGTTATACCGAACGATCCGAGTCCTTCGTTCTTTAACCATCATCCCACGCTTTGTTGCGGCTGCTCTGATCTCCTCGATCTTCAGTCTTCTCGTCCAGGTGGCACTACGTCGACGGATCTTTAAACGGGCTCCCGCCTCTGAACCGAGGCAACTCGATCATCAAGTCTGCCAAAAAAGATGACCAAGATTGATGTAGAGAATGAGTAGAACACTTTGTCTCGTTACATCCAAAGCTATGGATGAACGGTTAATGAAGTTGCCTTTTTGGATCGGGTGAAATGAGAAATCAACTTATGATATTTCCATGAAGCAAATTTCATAAGCTTTTGCCAAAATGAATCAATCATCCCCACCAAGAGGGGACCGACCACTATAAGAAGAGGAGGGAGGTGAGTGTAGGAGCAAGGGAGTAACCATAAGGAATAATATCAAGAAGAAATATGCTAAGCATTACAAAACCTCATTAATGCAAAATCCACCTTGCATAAAACATTAAATGCATAATGGTGACTCACTAATCCTAGTCATCAACCATTAAATCAAAATGGTGACTCACCCTCTTGACTCACCAAATGACTGACCCTCATGAAGAAAAGATAAATCCGCATTTAACCGAATGTATAATACGGGTGATAGAAAACTGGAAACTGGCAACTTCCTAAAGCGATCCCGAAACGAATTTCAGGATAACCCCGTATCAGTATAAACATACCCGCATTTGTATTACGACCGAATACAAATGCAATTGAGACAAAGATATTATATCTACACAGTATAATACACGGATCCGACTTAAACCAAAGCCCACCAGTATTATCTGCCCAAAATATGACGCGTGCGTAAACGCACGTGTATTTTCCGAACCCTGCCATAAAACCATACGGCCTCTACAACGTTTCGCCCGAACTTGGGAAACTGTCTGTGGGGGGACTCTAATGACTCATCAACACACTGGCACTAGGTATAACCACTAGCACGTCAGAGGTATTAGCTGTACATAACGGTTGCCTATGTATTGATCGGAAGGGAAGCTAACGAGCGAACTCATCCAGAAAACCTACTGAGTCTGACAGTGACAATATCCGTAACAGTCTGGTCCGTTCGTCTATGAGTATCGCATATTGGGCCTAGGGGGCTGGTAAACTCAGACCCCCAATAGCTGTATAAGTCGTGTCGGAGTGAAGCGCAGAACACCCTGAGATACTACTAGAATACTTACCAGTAAATCTCGATTACCCTGGCCATGAATTTCGTGTAATGGCTCTCCTAAACACAGCGCGATCTCACCCCCAATACCGGGAGAGACGAATCCCTGACGATTCGCTCACTGCCTCCATGTGGCTCGGGACTGTACCCAACTAAAACCTATTTGCACGACTCCTTTGAGCCGTGGTAGGGTAGTAATCAAAGCATAGTGGGAACTCACACGAGACAAATGGCGATCCCAGGTCGACAGACTAACCTGTACACATGTCACCACGGAACTGCTATCTAACGATATGTATAATACCAACTAGTATGTTCCCGGCGAGTCCTGTCCGGTGTACTCATAACTCAATGAGAACCTGTATACATCTTAGGTGAACCAACTAACACCAATGGCTTGTGAGACTGGCCACCGTCCCTCGTCGGGGTCTCGACTGTATACATTAGTCTACTCTGGAGTATCGATGCCCTGTCTAGAAACTCCCACGACTAGGGACATTTTAAGGATGTGCTTATAGAACCCAGCTCCCACGTATATGATCGCCATGATAATGATGGTAGTCAACCAAGAATCCTATGGGCTTTATCAACATATACATGATGATAAAGACAAACCAGATAGCATACTATCATCTCGAGTAAGACTGTTTTATCGGTATAGGCCTTTCCTCAATCATCACAATCAAGTGCCTGTGACTACGATAATTGTCTTGAGGGCATTATAGCCAACAAAGACCGCTTTTCTAAATGGAAATTTGGACGAGTGCGTCTATATGGATCATCCAGAAGGCTTCAATCAGAGTGGGAGCAGCGGGAAAGTGTGCAAGTTGCTTAAGTCCGTTTGTGGACTAAAGCAGGCATCGTGGATTTGGAACATCTGTTTTGATGAAACGGTCAAAGAATATGACTTTATCAAAAATCCAGATGAGCCATGTATTTATAGTAAGATTGTAGCACGAACTGTCGTATTCCTCGTCTTGTACGTGGATGACATTCTCTTGATAGGAAACGATATTCCTATGTTACAATCTGTCAAAGGATTCTTATCACACAGGTTCTCCATGAAAGACTTAGATGATTCCTCTTACATTCTGGGGATCCAGATCTATCGTGATAGATCTAAAAGGATGTTGGGACTTTCGCAGTCTAGGTACATCAACATTATACTAAAAAGATTCAGTATGGAAGATTCAAAGCGCGGTAATTTACCGGCTTGTCACGGAATCACCCTCTCCAAAGAGATGTCTCCCAAGAATGATTTGGAAAGGGATCGCATGTAGATTATACCCTACGCTTCTGCGGTAGGCTCTATAATGTATGCGATGTTGTGCACCAGACCGGATGTAGCTTACGCACTTAGCGTGGTAAGCCGGTATCAGTCAAACCCAGGGGAGAAGCACTGGATAGCAGTAAAGAACATTCTTAAGTACCTGAGAAGGACTAAGGATATGTTCTTGGTTTATGGCGGAAAAGACCTCCAGATCGAGGCTTTTGCTGACTCCAGCTTCTAGAGTGACAAGGATGAATCCAAGTCCATATCAGGTTATGTCTTTACCCTCAATGGAGGGGCGGTGTGCTGGAAGAGTTCCAAGCAGGACACCGTTGCTAACACGACGATGGAAGCGGAGTATATCGCAGCTTCTGATACCGCAAAAGAAGCAGTCTGGATAAAGAAGTTCTTAACAGAACTTCAGGTGGTTCCGTCCATTGTTGATCCAATACCTCTGTATTGTGACATCAACGGGGCTATAGCTTTAGCAAAGGAACCCAAGTCCCATCAAAAGTCCAGAAACCTATTGAGGCGGTATCACCTGATTAGGTAGATTATAGATCGTCGGGAGATCGAGGTCCAGAAAGTTGCTACAGAGGAGAACACTGCAGATCCATTCACAAAGGCCTTACCTCAGACGCAGTTCGAGAGGCTATTCGAAATGATGGGTCTGTGATACGCCAGCACATGGCCTTAGTACAAGTGGGAGATTGTTAGTGTTATATGCCTTTGAGGCCATTATTGTATCATACTGGATTGTATATTACTTAACGGAAGCTTGGGTTATTCACAGTTGTATTAACAGTCTTGCTCGACATAGTAGTATGCTACTTGGTTTGTATCTATCTTAATATGTGTATATGTTTCTTTTAGCATATCGCGAATACATATTGATAGAGCCCTTAAGATCTTTCTTGACTACCAGCGTTGTGATGGCAGTCACACTAGTGGGGGCTGGGTAGTCTACAAGCACATCCTTTTTCAGGTCCGTAGTCGTAGGATTATCGAGACAGGGCATCGATACTCCGGAGTAGACTAGTGTATACGCTTCTCGTCCCAGCCGGGGATATGGTCTGTCCCACAGCCATTAGTACGCTGTACTGGAGATAGTATGCAGGTGCTCGTTGGGTTACGGGTATACCGGACAGGACTCACAGTGAACCGTTGGTTGCTATTATACCCGTTGTCAGTTAACAGTTCCCAGGTGACATGAGTACAGCATACTCCGTTGACTTGACACTGTTGCTTCGCCTCGAGTGTGTTCCCACTGTTCTTAGATTGCTACCTTACCATGGCTCAAAAAAGTCATGCAAACAGGTAGCCGTTGGGTGCAGTCCCGAAGCACTTGGAGGCAGTGGCGGTTAGATATGAATCCTCTCTCCCGGTATTGGGGGTTGATATCGCGCTGTGTTTGGAGAGCCATTACGCAAGGTCCCTGGCCAGGGCAATCGAGATTTACTGGTAGATGTTCCAGTAGTTTCTCAAGATGTAACGGGCTTCACTCCAATACGACTTATACCACTTTTAGGGGACTGACGCTTGCCGCCCCTAGGCCCGATATGCGATAGTCCTAGACAAACAGACTGGATTGTACGGAGATTGTCACATCAGGCTCAGTAGGAGTTTGGATGGGTTTCCTCATCGACCTACTTATCGACATCTACCTGGGGACCTTTACTTACAGCTAGTACCGCTTGCGGCCTGTGGTTAAACCCACTGCCAGCGTAGTGTCGAGTCTTTAGAGTCCCACACAGAGAGTTTCCCTGCTTCGGACGAAACGATATAGAAGTCGTATTGTTTTACGACAGGGTTCGAACATATACGTGTACTTTTGTACGTACGATATTCAGACAGTTTATACTAGCGGGCTTTGGTTTAAGCCAGATTCTAGTATTAGATTATTGGATATGATATAGTCTCAGTATATCCATGTTTTTCATAAATACGGACAGGAGGGGCATTCTCGTAATTTGACGGGAAGCTTCTAGAAGGAGGTGACTCATTTTGGGTTTTATCATTTAGATTTAATCTTTAATGAGGTGGAAAAGATGAGGTGTTATTATAATTAATTGCACCATGAGTCATGAGATGATTCATCTCAAGGGAATTAAATGAAGCATGGTTGATGTTTTAATATATTATTGTTTAGATATTTTCATGCTTCATATTATTATCCAAATGACTAAAATTCAATTCATTATCACAAACACTTTCTCTCTCCTCAAGCTCTCATCTTCTTCAACCTAACCCTAATCCTTTTATGAGTTGAGAACCCTAGGGTTAGCAAGACTAATCAATCATTAATCTATCTCTATATCCTCTAGGTCACTTAGATTAGCACTCTAAGTCACTTAGTTACTTCAAGTTAGAGGTTAAAGTTTGTAGTAGGACCTCTCGGGTGGATCTTCTATTACATCGAGGAGGCCGAGGAGGAGGAGAACACAAAGAACAAGAAGGACTAGTATCTTGAGGTATAACCATCTATCATAGTAGTTAACCACTTCTAGATAGTTTGTTAGTTAAGGTTTAGCAAAGATCCTTTTGATAGTCAATGTTACTTTGAACGAAAATGATCGTTTTACCTATTCCGCCTCCTCGTATCTTGTGGGGTGTGTAACGTTGACTTACAATCACAGTAGGAGGGACATCATCGGCTCTCAGAGCTCGGCTAACCTTAACTAACAATCCAATCATCTGTCATAAGTCCTAAATACTCGACTCCAGCCTAGCTATCCGTCTTAGAGAAGGCGGATCACTCTGTCCCTGAGGGGTAGGCGTACCACCCTGATCGGTCCTCATCTCAAACGAGCCTGCTCTAATCTCATCTCTGGTGGCAGCCCTCTGGCCCTCATAGTCTCCGGCGGCATAGCGGCTGGAGAAAGAAGAGGATTGATAGGAACATTGCGATCGCAACAAGAGGACATATAGAATCAAGGAAGGTAGCACAAGCAAATATATATATCCTAAGGTCACTTAAGCGGAGTACCATATCGTAAGTATGCCGCGGAATATACACACGCTACGCCACTTTGTTTAAGTCACCTACTCCATCTATCAAGGGTCATCCTACACCCAGAAAGGTAAAGCCTATAGCTCTGATACTAACTTTGTCACGACCCGAAGGTACGGAACCTGACTGGCACTTAAATTACGAAACGTCCCAAGGCGTACGTAATCTAAGTAAGCTAAACCCCAAAAATCTAAACCATTTAAAGAAATAGAGTAAAGGAAAACTTAGCTTAAAAAGGAGATGTAGTAAAATAAAGTCATATTAAAGCATTTTAAAACATCAAATTTTCCTGAAAATTTCGTCAGAGTCTCCCTTGTAAATACTGGCCCCAAACGGGTACAAAACAAGAATACATATAAGTAATGAATAAAAGCATCCCTGAGCGGGAGCTAGCTCTTCGCCAACGGCGGAATCACAACCACATGCAATATGTATATCAAAAGTGAGAAATAAGCATCTGAAAGCAAGAAATGAGAAACACCACGTCGGCTCAAGTGAGCATCGACACCAAATACCACAAATACAAGTCTCACGAGTCTCACCGTCTAGTTCAATATACAAGGGTAGATGAGTATACTAGATACAAATAATAATACAAGATGAAACAAAAGTGTTCTCGCAACCCACCTATGAGCAAAGCTGCAAATCGATGCAATGAAGCAAAAAGAGGAAGTACGCCCGCCGCTACTGCGCTGACGGGTCGAACCTGCAAGATACTGTGGCACAACGGGGGTGAGTTGCCAATTCGTGAGTAGTAAGTAACATTTAATAAGGCTATCGTAAGTATGCACGCAAATGCGTCACAACCTACGCATATCGCTATGATACGATGTACTAACATGAATGCAGCATGAATGCATAATCAAATACGAAACCTGAATAAGTCTGGTATGAGAAAATCTTTGTTCTTATTTTAGAAAAACCTTTGTGCAATAAACTGAAGTATCATCAATGAAATCAACAGAAAATCTGTGTCAAGCATCGACACAATATATATATATATATATATATATATATATATTCCAATATCTCAATGTCTCAATATCTCAATATCTCAATGTCTCAATATCTCAATATCTCAATATCTCTGGCTCCGTCAGTCCGGATCGACCCATATCATCAAATCTCACGACTACGTCGGTATCCTCCGGATATCCGCCGTGTCAAAAATAACTGGTCGGTAGTGCTCCCCTGCCAGGCTCAACGCCATCTAGGCGATCTTCTTGCCCCGAGGTACCGCACTGGGTCCACCATGTACCCGCAGACGGTGCATCCCCCTCCTCGAATCGGGTATATGATACAACTCAAGAATCGAGAAAACTCAAGGTGGACACCACACACATCATATCACGAGAAATCTGTAAACTTCTATTTTTAAAATGATTATAGGTTTATAAAATTCCTGCGGTTTTCCCCAAAATCCAGAAATCTCATAAGTACTGAAATCCTCAAGAAGAATCACAATATGTAAACATGTCGATGATGATGGAAGTCTATGATACGGTAGTATATACCATGCGATGTACGGCCAGAAGCTATGCATGAATCATGATGCAATGAGGTATGTATATATGACTAACAATCCTACGTATCCATCTTAATGAAATGAATATACAAGTACAAGTCTACAGATCATATATGATGCAAATGCACAGATACCAATTCTAAGCAAGTTCTATAGTGTTCATGACATAGCAATTACTAATGGTGTGTGTGTTCACATAAAATAGTGCACGTGTGGCATGGACCAATGGTAATGGTGCAAGTGTCCTATGAGATAATATCATATATATATATATATAATGATGCAATGCAATGAGATGAATGACTAGGAGACTACGTATATAAATGTTGGATATAGTGCCCTCAAAGTCAATTATTGGATCGTAGGCACGTGATTGCAATAATTGAGAGAGGACCTATACCGGTAGGACCGTCTTACTCGAGATGATAGTATGCTATCTGGTTTGACTTTATCATCGTGTACATGCTTTAGCTGACATTACAGATCACTATTACATGTTGATAGAGCCCCTAGGATTCTTGCTTGACTACCAGCAGTATGATAGCGATCATATACGTGAGAGTTGGGTAGTCTATAAGCACATCCTTAAAGTATCCCTAGGCGTGGGAGTTTCGAGACCGGGCATCGATACTCCATGAGTAGACTAGTGTATACGGATCGAGACCCCGACGAGGGGCGATGGCTGGTCTCACAAGCCATTGGTGTCAGTTAGTTCACCTAAGACGTATACAGGTGCTCATTGGATTATGAGTACACCGGACTGGACTCGCCTGGAACATACTAGTTGGTATTATACCTGTCGTCAGATATCAGTTCCCTGATGACATGTGTACAGGTTAGTCTATCGACCTGAGATCGTCATTTGTCTCGTGTGATTTCCCACCGTGCTTTGATTACTACCCTACCACGGCTCAAAGAAGTCGTGCAAACAGGTTTTAGTTAGGTACAGTCCCGAGCCACATGGAGGCAGTGAGCGGATCGGCAGGGGTTTTGTCTCTCCCGGTATTAGGAGTGAGATCATGCAGTGTCTGGAGAGCCATTACATAAAGTCCCTGGCCAGGGCAAGCGAGATTTACGGGTAGGTATTCCAGTGGTATCTCAGGGTGTTCTGGGCTATACTCCGACACGACTTATACTACTTTTATGTGTCTGACGTTTACCAGCCCCCTAGGCCCGATATGCGATACTCAGAGATGAATGGATCGGACAGTGCGGATATTGTCACTGGCAGGCTCAGTAGGGTTTCAGGATGAGTTCGCTCATCGGCATCCCTTTTGCTCAATACATGGGCAACCGTTACGTACAACTAGTACCACTGACGTGCTTGTGGTTAAACCTACTGCCAGAGTATTGACGAGTCTTTAGAGTCCTACACAGAGAGTTTCCCAAGTTCGGGCGAAACTTTGTAGAGGCCGTATGGTTTTATGGCAGGGTTCGATCATATTCGTGCACTTGTGCACGGATCATGATCGGACGGATAATACTAGTGGGCTTTGTTTTAACCCGGATCCTAGTATTATATTGTTGGATTATTTTCGTCTCATTGTATTCGTATTCAGTCGGAATACAGATACGGATATGTATATACGGTTGAGGGGTATTCTTGTAATTTCATTACAAGATGTTTCTTGAAGATGCCACCTCATTATTGTTTTAACCATTTGGATTAATGGTTTAATGAGGTGGAGGGTGAGTCATTCTTTGGAATTAAATTAATAGCATGCTTTGTGATGACTTATCAAGTGAGTCATGGTGCACTATTCTAGCATGCTTGATATTTAGTTAGAGTTGTGAGATTTTTTCTTAATTTTTTGGTGATTTTTCTTGAGTTACTAGCATGCTTAAAATCTCACAACACTTGGCCATTATCTTTCATGAGTTGCTTCACTCATCATCCAATAGCTTTATCTTCTTCCTCCACCCATCAAGTCTCATGTGTTGAGAAACATTGGGTGTTTTGAGACATAGTAATCCTACACACTCTCTACTTCACCTTGGACATGTCGGCTAGCAAACTTCATGTCCGAGTTGCTTCGGTTTGAAGCGGGAGCCCGTTTAAAGAATCCTTGACGTGGTGTCACTTCGACGAGCGAGATCGGAGAAGCCGCGATGAGCTAAGGATGGTGGCTAAAGACCGTAGGACACGGATCGATCGGTATAGCCATTCTAACGTCTTCGTAGTTAGCTAGTTTAGGGTTAATGGCACGATCCGGATGAAAGTCTGTGTTAGCGCCAGTTTATAAAAGTTTTTGTTCAGTGTTTGGTCTCGGATTGACTGCTGGGGCGCTACCGTAGACTTACATTGTATCAGAGCCACGCCATTAACCCATACTAGCTTGTTCTAACATGTTTAAAATATCGATCGACCAAATTTTCCAAAACCGCAATTCTATTCTTGAAGTTTCTGTCAAAATTTTTTTGTAGTCTTAAAATTATTTTGGGTATTTCAGAAAATAGTGCAGGCTTTTCTAAGACCCTCGAAGAAATTTGAGAGCAAGTTCTCACCATCAGACCACGGAACCACGGCTAAACCATCATGTTTGCCGCAGTTGCGCGGCGGTATGGTGGCAACAGTACACCATTTTTTTTCTGGGTGTTTTTGATGTGGAATTGTGGTTTCTGGAATTTTTTTTGGGCCCAGATTTATTTGAGTGCTGGATTTACACTTGGGGCCCACTTCAGGAAGTTTGGTCGATCAAAATTTTAAATACGTTAGTTCATAGTACTTACAATACTATCTGCGACCGTGAATGTCATTAGAGCGGTAAATCTTGTCTAATTACTATAGTCCTTTTAGACGGGTTTGCGAACGTGACATTCACGTTGATGTTCTGTGTTGTGCTGTGATGTTGAGGATTTATCGTGGTGGATAGCTTATGTGCAATGGTAGTGCGGTTTGGATTGATTTGTATATTTGATATCGCGGGGCGAGCGTCCGACATGTGGACTGCTGTCACTGCCTGTTTGTATATTATTCTTTTGGGGCACGACCGGGTTGAGGTCGATGTCACCGTTGTACATATTTTCTTTTCTGTACTAGGATTACCCCGCGGTTGAGTGCACAGATAGTCGGGTTTTAGAGGGCAACGGGCCCGCATCTCATAGCTTTGAGATGGAGGGGGCTTCACTCTAGAATTGGCGGGCTATTCACCGCACTCGTAGGGGGTACAGGTTGACCCAAGGAGGGGAGCTCAAGTTATCCGATTCCGTGAAGTGCTGGGTGGTCCATTCACTTTGCTGAAGGGGGCTGCCTCACTTCATGTTTTGGCGGGTAACTTGCCGCTCTCGTAGGGGTCTAGGTTTCATTGCACAGGCTATCCACACGACCAGGGGAACGTCGGGTTTCACTTGCGGCTCAAAGGAAACCCGGGGCTCCCAATTATCTGTATTGTTCTGTGATGGTTATTACTTTTCTGTGATATTGCATTTATCACGCCTAGAGCGATTATTGTATATTGATATATATACTAGTAGATGTTGTATATGTTTTACACCTGCGCTAGTCCAGTCCCCGCTCTGTCGTTAGTTAAGTAACCTAACGGGTGATGACGGGACCCAGTGGCGAATGCGGATGGCATAAACGAACATTTTATTTTTGTTCTTTTCTGGTGTGATTAATTGATGGGTCTGCATTGATTCTGATCAATGCAAGGAAAACAAACCTATTCGATATTGTTGGAACAATTTTCAAAAAGCTGTTATTATAAGGACGTTTTCATTTGCTTTGCACAGTGGTATTCAGTTTAGAATATCCAGCACCTCATTCGACGAGGCAAGGGCCGAGATCCCTTCATCGGGAGTGACCCTTTGGGCAGAAGTTTGCTTCCGGGCAATAACTTCACTATAGTCGATTACTTTTTGCTTTGCATCACGGTATTCAGTTGGAATATCCTGCATCTCATTCTATGGAGAAAGAGCCGAGATCCCTTCACCGGGAGTGACCTCTTTATCAAAGGTTTTTCGCCACTATATATTTGTAAAAAGCTATCCGGTTCCTTCAACGATATCATGTTCATTACGTTAAGGGTTTTTGCCAATAACCATTCGTAGCCCTCCGTCATTTCAGACGGGTAGCACCTAGTATTCATGCTATATATGTTGGCCTTCGTCAAGACATAGTGTGTGGTGGCTATTTGTTACTTTTCTGTTGCATAGATAGATGCGTTAGTTTAGGATAGTTATACTACTATTTTAGCCTTCGTCATGGGTATGTACGGGTGGGTTCAAATTAACCTGGACAATGACGGGTAGAACTTGACATGTGACTTATGATATGTTGGCCTTCGTCAAGGTCATAAGAGCATGGGGTAAAAATCACATCTAGAGTTTCTAAAGAAATTGAAACTTGCCAGTCATGCGCATACCTTCTGGAGTGTGATAACGTGAGTGGATTCCATCATGTTATCATGCAATGATAGTTGGATCCCGATTCCCACTGATGAGTTGGTTTACTCCTCGGGTGATCCCGACTAATTCTTCTTTCAGGTTTGGAGGAGAATTTGAGGATACAGTGGGAGACATCCTGATTAGATAAAGTGACTAACCATTCTGATCTAGGTTAGAGTGCATGCAGAGTGTTTCTTTTCTCTCTCTCTCTCTCTGGCAGCGACCATGGCCCGACCCTAGTCTATGACTTAGTGACCAAGTTAACCTAACTTTCTTAAAACACTGGCTTTTGGATTGTCTGAGTTGCATACATCATTGCCACCCCTTCTTTTACTCTTTCCATTTTGCATTTCTCCAGAACACCCCGTATTACTACGAACATCCAATTCCATTGGATAAATCCATTGTATGGTTATATACGAAGTCGAAGGAACTTGTTCCCGTTCGAGGATGGATTCTGGTTCAGGAGAAATAGAAATAAGGTTTATTCAGTTGTCTTTTATCTTTACCTTCTCTCAGATTGCGATTACTCCTAGCATTAGGAGAGTACACCTATTATTCTTATTGGATAGTCTTCTTCCATACCATAGGATGGTGTCGAACGGTAGGGAAGGAAGAAAACCAATTAGCCTAAGTGTGGTGTACAGAAGGTAATGAGTAAAGACAAATAAAGGGATTTGAAGAGATGGCAAAGAAATATACGGTTATAGTCATGAATCTGGATAATGGAAGAGGCATTATTAGGAATACCCGAATACCCATTCGAAACATTTTAATGTTTCAGTTTCACTATGCGTTGTTAATTGAAAACTGATGTCCCAATTAGATCCTTACTCCAGGGTATGTATTTACCAGGTATGATTCTCACATCTGTATGGTTTTAAAGATGATGAGTGGGAGACAGTTATTGGGAATTAGCCGATCATCCTCATTATATCGGAATTTGTTGTAATTGGTGATATTTGAGAAAATCGTCTGGGTTTTTGCCGGACGGAAAATATTTGGTTTTGAATATCCGATGTTATGCACCAATTTCAAATTGATATATCTATACGTTTATTTCATAAAGTGAGATATAACTTTTTGAAATTATGTCCATGACATTTACCTATATCAGTTGATGGTTAGCTAAGGAGCATTCAACAGCGATGTAATTCTTCATAACCATAGTACAGTTTTCAACCTACGACGCACAGGGTTTGAGTCATTCAACCCAGGAGACTTATACAAAGTATTGTATGTTGTCCAGTGTCCATTAGGACAGAGGGGTCGGTCCTCATACTATATTCTGTTTACTTGTGACTTCTCAAGTTTTAGACACATGTTTCATAGAAATAGAAAGTCTAAGTTTTGAGAAGTTATAGGTACAAGAATAAAGTAGAGAACCACGTGTCCCAAGTATCGGGATTCTTCAAGGTGATCGAAGATATAGATACTTGTGTGGGGTATTCAGTTGATAGTAATGGTTTTGAGAACTTACTTCTCTTTCAGGTTACTCATAATTGGATGAACTCCTAAGTTGACTAATGATGGTCGACCTCTCTCATGCATTGGAGACAGCTGTATGATTTGAATCTGGTTCCAATTAAATCTTAGCCTCTATTTCTATATTGGATATAGAACGGTTAATATCTTAACAATGTTAAGGTATATGGAGTTATCCGGATTATGCTTAAAACCAGACTCTGGATAACTCAAGGCACGTTCTGTAATGGCAGTTTGTGGGTTAACCCGGGCTATGACGAGGGTTAACTTGCTTCCATCTGGAAGATCAATAGTGATATTGTTCTTGACTCGCCACAGTTTTAGCAAAATGGATTTTTTCAGAAAACAGTAGTGGGAGTATGGTAGAACTGGAAGTGATTCCAGAACCGCAAACGATTACTGAAAATTTAATAGGACCTAAAGATTCAATCAGATTTGACATTCTATTAGCCACTCCACAGATATGGTGGGTAATCTCAGCCGCCCGAGAGGTACTCTGGTATCCTCAAGTACAGTGACAGGGAGGTCCTTGTTTACCCAAAATTTCCATTACTGCTGTTCTAGACTATGAGACCCAGCAGGAGGATGAGTATAGCGCCGTTCTAAACTAGCTTTAGAAGTGCACGTGTATATGACTCTGCCAGAGGGTTGTTGTAGTCAGTGGGAGCAGCGGAAGCATAGTGGACAAGTAGCTTGTGTCTATTTATAGACTAAAGCAGATATGGCAGAAATAGATCATTTATTTTTGGTGTAACAGTCATAGGTTTTGACTTCATCAGAATAGGGGATAGATCTGTTAAGAAGATAGTAGGGTGTGATGTCCTGGTATTTGGATGACATACACATAGTAGGAAGTAAAATTCCTATCCTACAATTGGTTATACTGTGGTTGTCACACCGTGGTTTCTCCATATAGGATATGGATATTATATCAGGCATTCTGGTTACTAGATCTATGGTTTTAGATCTAGATTTGGGTAGTGTCCCAATCTGGGTACTTAGACAGTATTTTAAAGATATTTAGAATGGACGACTCCTGGTATGGTGGTGTACCTGCAGGTGATGGAGTCATCCTCTCTAAAGGTGTCTTACAGACTAAAGGGGAGAGGGATGTCCATGATTGGAAAATCACTTGCTTAGGCAACTGAGTCAATCATGAGATGTTAAGTACCACACAAGATGTTGTTTTTGCACTAGCTGCAATAAGTTTATATTAATCCAATCCTGGAGAAACGTTTGGAAGCAGTTTTAGAACATAAGTGGATGTTCTAGGGATATGATAACGACACCCTCCTTCGGAAGACAGTTATCATTCCAGGCTTCCAAGGTGACCTGGATGACAGAGTGACTGTCAGAGTTATAGTTTTCCCTCTAACGAGGGACAGTATTTTGGACATATGGTCCAAGCGGATACTGAGGGAGGCATGGCGCAGGATACTGATTAAGTTCAGTTGACGATACAGTCTAAGAAGTTTGGATTTGGAGTTCATTTATGAACTAGGTCCCATCAGATATCCAGACATATTCTAAGACAGGTATTGCTCATTTCGGAAGATGGCTTTCTCCGCGAACTTGAGATAAAGAGAGACATAGAAAGAAACATCAGGGCGGATCCACCCACTGAGGCTATTTCTCGAACGCAATAGTTTTACAAACAAGCTTTGTGAAACTGATTAGGAAAGGAGTTGGGTGTTCAGTATCACACGGGCTGCAAGTATGCGACATCGAAATAATTAGCCTTAAGTGCAAGTGGGAGATTGTTGGATATAGTGCCCTCAAAGTCAATTATTGCATCGCAGGCACGTAATTGCAATGATTGAGGGAGGACCTATACCGGTAGGACAGTCTTACTCGAGATGATAGTATGCTATCTATTTTGACTTTATCATCGTGTACATGCTTTAGGTGACATTACAGATCACTATTACACGTTGATAGAGCCCTTAGGATTCTTGCTTGATTACCAGCAGTATGATGGCAATCATATAAGTGAGAGTTGGGTAGTCTATAAGCACATCCTTAAAGTGTCCTTAGTCGTGGGAGTTTGAGACCGGGCATCGCTACTCCATGAGTAGACTAGTGTATACGGATTGAGACCCCGACGAGGGGCGATGGCCGGTCTCACAAGCCATTGGTGCCGGTTGGTTCACCTAAGACGTATACAGGTGCTCATTGGGTTATGAGTACACCGGACAGGACTCGCCTGGAACATACTAGTTGGTATTATACCTGTCGTCTGATAGCAGTTCCTTAGTGACATGTGTACAGGTTAGTCTATCGACCTGAGATCATCATTTTTCTCATGTGAGTTCCTACTGTGCTTTGATTACTACCCTAACACGGCTCAAAGGAGTCGTGCAAATAGGTTTTAGTTGGGTACCGTCCCGAGCTACATGGAAGCGGTGAGCGGATCAGCAGGGGTTTCGTCTCTATCGGTATTGGGAGTGAGATCGTGCTGTGTCTGGAGGGCCATTACATAAAGTCCCTGGCCAGGGAAAGTGAGATTTACTGATAGGTATTCCAGTAGTATCTCAGGGTGTTCTGGGCTACACTCCGACACGACTTATACCGTTTTTGGGGGTCTGACGTTTACCAGCCCCCTAGGCTCGATATGCGATACTCATAGACGAACGGACCGGACTGTACGGATATTTTCACTGACAGACTCAGTAGGGTTTAAGGATGAGTTCGCTCATCGGCCTCCCTTTTGCTCAATACATAGGCAGCCGTAACGTACAACTAGTACCACTGACGTGCTTGTGGTTAAACCCACTGCCAGAGTATTGACGAGTCTTTAGAGTCCCCCATAGAGAGTTTCTTAAGTTCGGGAGAAACTTTGTAGAGGCCGTATGGTTTTATGGCAGGGTTCTATCATATTTGTGCACTTGTGCACGGATCATGATCAGACGGATAATATTAGTGGGCTTTGGTTTAAGCCGGATCCTAGTATTATATTGTTGGATTATTTTCGTCTCATTGTATTCGTATTCATTCGGAATACAGATACGGGTATTTATATACGGTTGAGGGGTATTCTTGTAATTTTATTACAAGATGTTTCTAGAAGATTCCACCTCATTATTGTTTTAACCATTTGGATTACTGGTTTAATGTGGTGGAGGGTGAGTCATTCTTTGGCATTAAATTGATAGCATGCTTTGTGATGACTCATGAAGTGAGTCATGGTGCACTATTCTAGCATGCTTGATATTTAGTTAGAGTTGTGAGATTTTTTCTTAATTGTTTTGGTGATTTTTCTTGTGTTACTAGCATGCTTAAAATCTCACAACACTTAGCCATTATCTTTCATGAGTTGCTTCACTCATCCTCCAATGGCTTCATCTTCTTCCTCCACCCATCAAGTCTCATGTGTTGAGAAACATTGTGTGTTTTGAGACAAAGTAATCCTACACACTCTCTACTTCATCTTGGGCATATCGGCTAGCAAACTTCATGTCCGAGTTGCTTCGGTTTGAAGCGGGAGCCCGTATAAAGAATCCTTGACGTGGTGTCACTTCGACGAGCGAGATCGGAGAATCCGCGAGGAGCTAAGGATGGTGGCTAAAGACCGAAGGACACGGATCGATCGGTATAGCCATTCTAACTTCTTTGTAGTTAGCTAGTTTAGGGTTAATGGAACGATCCGGGTGAAAGTCTGCGTTAGCGCCAATTTATAAAAGCTTTTGTTCCGCGTTTGGCCTCGGATTGACGGCCGAGGCGCTACCTTGACTTACAATAAATACAAGAACTACTAGTAATACTGACTATGGGGCGCCTCGCGCCATCCAGACGATCCCCCCATAGATGTGTACATCTATTCACCGAGATGCCTCGGCTAATCTGATCCGATCACAGCCTTGTCTTTCCACGCCACGTCCGACACCTCTGCACCCGATCCTAAGATCGCACACAAGTAAATAAGTGGATAGATATGTAAATAATCGCGGAAACAAACGATAAAATACAACCAGCACGCATTAACTAGACGCGTACGCACTTGGTGCACAAAACGCACCCGCGACAACGCCACAAACCACAACTAGGGTCGCTATACGTGACAACTACCAAGCCTAGAACCCGATCGCCCCAATCGCGTATTCACAACACACTAAATACATTAGGAAATAGGCAGTAAATCATCAAAAGCTCAAACTTAATTAAAACCTATTTATTCCGAAAACCTAGTAAGCAACAATTTACCATTTTAGTTCAAATCTAGTGTTTTAGCAAATCTAGTGGCCACAATGTTCTCTTAGTAACTTAATTAAGCCACACAAACCTTAACTAAATTTTAATCTCACCTATTCACACAATAATCATGAAATTAGTTTTGCAAGAATATTTAATTAAGACAAATTAAAAGTAACAATTAGCAAGTTAACAACTAGTTTAGATTTTGCAAGTCTTAAGATGATGACCTACACATAGTTAACTTGATTCATTGATAAAAACCCCAACTTAAACTCAAACCCTTTTCTTTAGAATTCTAACTTTCAATTAAAACCATATTAACACTTAATTTAAAATGAAATTATAACAAGTATGAACAAAGTAACCATTTGAGTAAGGTTATACCTCAATAATTTTTTGAGATCTAACATGCAAAGTTAGCCTCCCAAAATGCTCTCTTGCTTCAAGATCCAAACTAGTTTGGGCCAAGGAAAATTGGGTAAAGGTTTAATTATGAATGGGTGAGACTTTGTATGGATTTTTGATGAAAAATTGAGAAGTTTTGATATGGAAATGAGATGGGGTAAATAGGGAGTTGCTGCAGTTTGGCTCGGCCAGGATGAGGGGATGAGAGAAGTGAGTGGGCATGTGTGTGTGTGTGTGTGTAGAAACATCCCCCCAAACTCATTTAATGCTCCAAACATCAATCTTCTCCATTTTGTTTTTATTTTCTAATTAACCCTTTTTCCCTAGAATTATCTAGAATCTTAGAGACAAATTGAGAAAAAGAGAACGTGTTACAAACTAGGTTTTAAGTTGTCATGATTCACTTATGTATACTTAACCCATTCGAATTTGTAATTTACACAAATTAAATGTATAAGTGAAAGCTTAAAATAATATTAAAATTAATTAATTAAGGAAAAATATTTAAGTAAACTAACAATTTATAAGTGACTAATTAAATACCAAATACTAGCAATTACATAGCTAAAATAGGTATAATTAAGTCTATATTGAAAAATAAATATAACTAAGTTTTACGGAAAACACAAGTTATATTACCGATTATCGGACAATTAACCTAAACGATTTTTAAAACGTTACATTGACCCTGAAGGGGGAGATGGTTGATCATATATCCATTGGTGTTTGATATTAAACATTGTACACAGGTTCTCATTAGAGAATGGGTACACCGAACAGGACTTTCTGAGAACTCCTAGATGGTACTATACCTATCGTCAGATAGCGGTTCTCTGGTGACACTGATACAGGTTAGTCTGTAGTCCCGAGATCGTCATAGAGTCTTGTGTGGTTCCCACTGTGCTTTGATTTCCTCCCTACCAAAGGTCAAAGGAGTCGTGCAAACAGGTGGATTTTGGGTACAGTTCCGAGTCACATGGAGGCAATGAGCGATAGGTGGGGTTTCGTCTCTCCCGGTATAGGGAGTTGATGTTGCGCTATACTCGATTGACTATAACAGGAAGTCCCTGGACAGGGTTGTTGATGAGATTTACTGGTAATAGTTATCAGTAGTTTCTCGTACTGTTATAGGCCACACATCGACATGACTTATCAAGTTATTGGGGTCTGACGATTCCACCCCCAGACTCGATATGCGACATATCAGACAAAGTGACCGGACTGTACGGTAAGTGTTACTTATAGGCTTCATGGGAGTTTGGACAAGCTTGCTTATTGATTTTCTAATCGCTCAATACCTGGGTAGCCGTTACGTCTAGCTAGTACCGCTGACGGCTTGTGGGTAACTGATGTGATCATTATCTACTGTTGGCGTATTGACCAGTCTTTAGAGTCCCACACCGAAGTTTCTTAGTTCAAGCGAAATGAAGTAGGGCACATATGCTGATATGTGTGGGGGCCTGATTAAATATGAGTTTGTGATACCATATTCTAATCTGGCGGTTATTTGATATCAGTTAGGTTATATGTGATATAACCGGATTATTGAATCAAGTGTTGATTTGATAATGTGATATACAGATAAATGATATTAGTCGGTTATATGTGATATAACCGGCTTATTAAATCAAGTGTTGATTTAATAATATGATATATATATATATATATTTGATATAATTATATATTAACTAATATTATTGCTCACTAATTATTTGCTTATCTTTATATATATATATATATTATGAAACATGGTTGATTTTCTATTTTTAGAAAATAGAAAATGTGAGGTGGAAAAGAGGAGATTTTTGAGAAATGGGGTGAAACATGGCTTGATGAATATTTTATTCATCTTACTTCACTATTTAAGCATGGATTCATTTTATTATTGAGAAAAAATTGATGCTTCAATAAGTGTGAGTTTGTAAAAGTCATTCTACACTTGCATTTTCTTCACTTGATCAATCTTTCTTGACTTGAGCTCATATGATAAGTTCTCCTCTTAAGCTCTCTCCATCTTCTTCCTCACCTCCTCCAAGCTCAATCCTGTTAGGAATATGTATGCCCTAGAGGCCATTATTGATGATATAGTGGATGCTTTGACATATATATAGAGGACTTTCTTGCTCGACATGATAGTATGCTATCTGGTTACATTTATCTTAACATGTAGACTGGTATCTTTATACTGACTGTCTCTTATATGTTGATAAAGCCGTTAGGATATGTACTTGACTACCAGGATTATGATGAGATCATACTAGTGGGGCCAGGGTGGTCCAAAAGTACATCATTTAACTGTTCCTAGTCGAGAGGATATCGAGACTAGGGTATCAATATTCTAGAGTAGACTAGTGTGTACGTTTCTTGTCCCTTAGAGGGCGAAGGCTGATTCCACAGCCATTGATGTGTGACATCATTGATTGTACATAGGTTCTCATTAGAGAATGGGTACACCGAACGGACTCGCCGAGGACTCCTCGTTAGTATTATACCTATCGTCAGATAGTAGTCTTCTGGTGACACTAGTACAGGTTAGCCTGTAAACCCGAGATCGTCATAGAGTCTTGTGTGGCTCCCATTGTGCTTTGATTTTCTCCCTACCATGCTCAAGAGGAGTTTTGCAAACAGGTGGATTTTGGGTACAGTTCCGAGTCACATGGAGGCAATGAGCGATATGAGGGGTTTTGTCTCTCCCGGTATTGGGGGTTGATTTTGCACTATGCTCGATTGGCTATAACTGGAAGTCCCTGGCCAGGGCAGCTACTGAGATTTAATGATAAGAGTTATCAGTAGTTTCTTGAACCGTTATAGGCCAGACATCGGCATGACTTATCACGTTACGGGGTTCTGACGTTTACCACCCCTAGACATGATATGCGACATATCAGACGAAGAGACCCGACTGTTCGGTAGTGTTACTGACAGGCTTCATGGAGAGTATGGAAAAGCTTGCTTGTTGATCTTCATATCACTCAATACCCGGGTAGCCGTTACGATCAGCTAGTACCGCTGACGGCTTGTAGGTGACTGATGTGATCATCACCTACTGCTGACGTATTGATGAGTCTTAAGAGTCCCACACAGAAGTTCCCTGGTTCAAGAAAAACGAAGTAGGACAAATATGTGATAAGTGTGTGGGCCCTATTAAATACGTGTATGTGATACCGTATTGTAATCTGACAGTTATCTGTTATCATGTTCGGTTATATGTGATATAACCAGATTATCGAATCAAGTGTTGATTTGATAATATGATATACAGATAAATGATTTTAGTCGGTCATATGTGATATAACCGGATTATTAAATCAAGTGTTGACTTAATAATGTGATATAAATTATATCTTAACTAATATCATTAGCTCACTAAATATTTTCTTATATATATATATATATATATATAAGCGAGACTAGGGTCAGGCTCAAGCGAAGCGATAGAACTCAAACTGTCCTGAGGTCAAAGAAGTATGAAAGCGAGGTCAGGCGAGCGAAGCTATGTAGAGAAGGTTACGTTATTACTTTTTTTTGTAGAAAGCTCGACCAGCGAGAAAAAGTATGATATATATATATATATATATATATATATGGCATGAATTCTATTTTGTGAAAATAGAAATGAGGTGGAAAATGGGGATACCTTGGGAGCATGGTTGTAAGTATGGGTTTTATATTTGTTTATTCATCTTGACTGACTATTCAAGCATGGTTGCAATTTTATATTGCAATTAATCCATGCTTGAATGAGTGAGGGTCAATGGTTGCCATTGACAATTCATTCATTCTAACACTTAGCCATTTATCTTTAGTTGCTCCCATATGCTCTCTAGCTTCTTCATCTTCTTCATTGTCATGGTTCAAGCTTCAACCCTCACATATGATGTGAACCATAAAACTTGTGAGCTTTCTTATCCCCTACTTCACCATCCTACACTTGACTAGCGATAAAATGTAGCGTGTTTCCTACACCAAAGAGTTTAGCGTAGAGATAGCTTGAGTTGGAGGAACTTTACGTGGATCATCTTCGGCACGAAGGTCATCGGAGGAAACTCGTCCAAACCCTCAAGTGGAGCTTAGTGGAGTCGCGGGGCTACTACACGGAGCATGTGAAGTGAAGGACTCGATCTACGAGGGTATAGCCATCTTTACTTCTTTATGGTTTAGTTGATATCAAACCTAAAACCCTAATCATCACAGTCTCGACCCACTTAGAACCTCATCGTGGTGCTAGGGTACACTTTCAAATCCCTCACATGAGTTTTGAAACCTTGAGCTTGTGAGAACCCTAGTAAGCAAAAAAAAACCCTACTTCACCATCCTACACTTGATTAGCACTCAAGTGTAGCGTATTTCCTTCACTAAAGAGTTTAGTGAAGAGGTAGCTTGGATTAGCGGAGCTTCGGGTGGATCATCTTCGGTACGAAGATCGCAAAGGAAGCTCGATCCAACTTCAAGTAGAGCCCAGTGGAGTCGCATGGACTACTACACGGAGCTTTAGAAGAGAAGGACACAGTCTACAAAGGTTATAGCATCCTTTTCTTAGCTATTTTTTGTGATATCATCATAGTTAACACTAATATTCTAGTTTGATCCTTAGTTAGTCTAGCTTAGCACCCCAATTTTTTGAAAATTGCATGCTTGATGCCGGTTTAGACCTCATGGTGGTGCTAGGGTAGATTTTGTAAGTGCACGGCAGCGCCCCGGCCGTCTGAACGAGACCAAAATGCGGAAACGAAACCTTTCTTTAAACTTATAAACCGACACTACCGCGTACTTTAAACCCGGATCGGGTCATTAACCTAACGCTAGCAAACTAGAGAAAGGTAGAAAGCTATACCGAGCGATCCGTGTCCTTCGGTCTTCGGCCTCCATCACGATCTCCTCGTGGAATCTCCGGTCTTCATCTCCTCGTCGGAAAGGGCACCACATCGCTGATTCTTTTTACGGGCTCCCACTTTATCTGAAGCAACTCGGGCACGAAGTGTGCTAGCCGACGTGCCCAAGGTGAAGTAGAGAATGTTGTGATCACTTTGTCTCTTGCATCCATGGCTTTGGATGGGGGTTAAAGTGCTGCCATTGATGGAAGCAATGAACTAGAGGAAGAAGAAGAAGAACAAGAGCTTTTCTTTTTCTTTTCTTTTCTTTTGTTGGAATGAGAGTGAGAGAGTGAGATTATGAAAATACAAGACCAATAATACCAACCATGGAAGCCCCTCTCTCTCTATCCCATTTCAACACATTAAATAATTCATTAATGTGACATATTTGCAAGAAAAGAGACCATGACTCATGATACAAGTCTATGTCACATTAATGCATTGTCATGATGAAAATCTAGCTCATTATTTCCTTAAGCAAACAATAATCCAAATGTTTGCCATAACAAAGAAAATCCGGAAACATCTAAAGTAAACTCGTGACGGATCACGAGGATACCCCTCACCTGTATATACATACCTGCATCCGCATTCCGACTGAATGCGAATGCGATGAGACTAAAGTAATCTAACAAATCTAATACTAGGATCCGGCTTAAACCAAAGCCCACTGATTTAAGTGTAGGTTTTACGATCACTAAATTTTTTTTACCGTAATCAGAAACGGCGTCGCTTTGCAGCTAGCCGGTGAATACGGGTCGATCCACAGGGATGTGTAATTTTCTTACGTGTTTTAACGAGTTGATTCCAATGGTGGTTTGATTTTGCTGATTGAGTCTAAAAACTAAGTTGGATGATATTAAGGAACTTGCTAGGGTTAGGTCTAAAGTAGGGTTTGATAAGATTGATATTAACACCTCTTTCAATGCACTCGATTAAAACTTTTTAGAAGTCATAACAATTATTAGTAAAGGGGGTTAGGATGATTGGGAAGAAACGAAGTTTCTTCCTTTAGATCCTTGTCCGTCCTTTCCTACTAATTGTTATAACCTTCATGGACGTCATGCATGTCCGGTTCTTTATACTACGGTTTCACCGTTACCTCGTGGGTAGGGTGCCGTAGGGAGCGGATCATGCATGCGTGCATGAAATTCTACTTATGAAAAATTATTGGTATTGAAAGAGATGAGAGATATTCATCTCTCAATCCCTCCCTTATTCCTAACCCTAAGAAGCGAGGAAATTACTCGCTCATTAGGGGATCTTTTAGAAATAACATGTTAAAATTACTTACCTACTGCAGTTCAAGAAAGACTACACTAGATTAAACTAGGGCAATGGTATGATTAAGCGAGGAAATGCCTCTAATCACATATCCCCACGTGTGTGTATAGATCACCCCTACACTTGGAAGTTCAAATCAAGCAATCATACCCTTGTCTGTTGTCCAAAACACTTATTAATTGGTGAGTTTTGCTTACACATCCTTCATGCGACCGTTAATACTTCTTGAGGTACCAACGACCGATTACAAAATGCGTTTGCACTTTAAAGCGTACGTCCTAGTTTTGCAACACCCAAGGCTTTAGCAGTGACTCCTAAACCAGTTGGTCTAAGGCACTAGGTGATGAAGCACCCTCGCTAAATATTTTTCTATTTTTAGCCTTAAGTAATCACAAAACCAGTGTTCATTTTTTCTTTATTCACTTTTGTATTTTTCATTTTCTTCGTACTAAGGACTTTTAGACAAGAGCATTTCAAGGTCTCCTCTACTATTCCAAGCTTCAAGGTACGTGATTGTGCAATTTTGTAGGGTATACATTTTCAGAATCCATACTTAAGCCAGGAATTATTTTTCAAACTTATACTCTAATAATAATCAATACTTTTTCCTTTATTTCAACTTAGCCCAAGAAGTGAACCAAAAATTTGCCTATTTCTAAATAAACCATAAAGACATATACTTTCTACCGTTAATCTTTAAAGAAGGTTATTTTTATGGTTTTTAATTTACTAAGTCTAAGATCTAGTTGTTCGTAGCTAGTTAATCTATTTGTCAAACTCAAGTTATGGCCAAAATTGAATACAATATTTTTTTATAAATTTTTTGAAATTTTTCAATTTTTATGGGTTTTCAAATAAATATGCAAATGCAAAAATGTACATATGAATGCAACGGAAAGAAAACGTACCGAGCATACCCTCAAATTTGAACTTGACCGTGTCCTCACTGTCATACTAAACCAAGAGGGTCAAAATGTCGGCATTCCCTTGTTTATTCACATCATTACAAATGATACACACCCCAAACTTATTCGAAATAAAGTTTTGGAAAAAATGATTGGAAATTCGGGGGTGAAAGTGGAGGAAAATTAATCAGTGTAAATCGGCTCTTGCAAAAACAGGAGCTCCTCCGATGGGTCCGTTGTGAAGAACGGTTTCAGTCGATGCCCATTCACTTTGAATAAGGTACCGTCTTCAGGATTTTCAAGATCAACCACACCGTGCGGATAAATGGTGCGGACTACAAAAGGTCCTCTCCATCTAGAACGGAGCTTGCCGGGGTGATAATGTAACCGAGTATCATAGAGCAAAACCTGTTGACCAGGTTCAAAAGTTTTACGCAAAAGGTGTTTATCGTGGAACACCTTAGCTCGGTTTTTAGCAATTACGGCATTATCATATACCTCATCCCGTAGCTCTTCTTGTTCATTCAACTGCAGCTTTCGATTGCTGCCCGCATCTCCTAAAGATAAATTCAGCTCTTTGATAGCCCAAAATGCCTTATGCTCAATCTCCACTGGGAGGTGGAAAGCCTTCCCGTAAACAAGCCGGTATGGAGACATACCAAGATCGGTTTTATATGCAGTACGGAAATCCCATAGTGCATCAATCTGTTTAAGTGACCAATCTTTACAGTTTTTAGAAACCGTTTTCTCCAAGATTTGCTTGATTTGCCTATTTGAAATCTCGGCTTGCCCACATGTTTGGGGGTGATATGGTGTTGACAGCTTGTGGGTGATAGAGTATTTGCGCATTAAGAACTCGAAAGTCCTATTGCAAAGTGAGAACCATTATCACTTATTATCGCCCAAGGGTGCCCAAATCGAGAAAATATGTGTTCTTTAAGAAATCGAACGACAACCTTGTTGTTGTTCGTTCGGCTAGGCACAGTCTCGACCCACTTTGAAACGTAGTCAACGGCCAAAAGAATATACACATTTCCAAAAGAGTTAGGAAATGGTCCCATGAAATCTATACCCCAAACATAAAAAATGTCCACAACCAAAATTGGTTGGAGTGGCATTTCGTTTCTCCGCGATATCCGGCCCAAGTGTTGGCACCGGGAGCAAGTTTTACAGTATTCAAATGCATCCTTGAAGAGCCGTGGCCAATAGAAACCACATTGCAAAACTTTTTCGGCTTTCTTCTTTGGGCCAAAGTGCCCTCCACATGCTTGATCGTGGCAAAAAGACAGCACATTCTTAACCTCACTTTCAGGTACACACCGACGAATGATTTGGTTGGAACGGAATTTAAAAAGATAAGGTTCATCCCAGTAAAAATGCTTTACTTAGGAAAAAAATCGAAGTTTATCCTGTTTCGACCAATCTTTAGGTATCAGGCCGGTGGTTAAGTAGTTTACATTATCGGCGAACCATGGTTCGCAAGAAACGGTTAAGAGTTGCTCATCGAGAAAAACATCAGTGATTGGAAGTTCAAGCGTAGGCGAAGAAGGAAGTCGTGATAGGTGATCAGCTACTACGTTTTCACATCCTTTTTTTTCCTTTATGACAAGGTCAAACTCTTGTAGTAAAAGGATCCAACGTATTACCCTCGACTTAGCATCCTTCTTCGCAAAAAGGTGGCGAAGAGCTGAATGATCTGTACATACAATGACTGGAGAGCCAATTAAATAAGGCCGAAATTTTTCAAGTGCAAACACAACCGCTAAAAACTCTTTCTCTGTTGTTGTGTAGTTTAGTTGGGCCTCATTTAGTGTTCGGCTAGCATAATAAATCACATGCGGCATTTTATTAATGTGCTGTCCAAGAACAGCGCCAATGGCAAAATCTGACGCGTCGCACATGATTTCGAAAGGGTGCGTCCAGTCTGGAGATGAAAGAATGGACGCAGAGATGAGAGAGTGTTTCAAAGACTCGAATGCTTCCATGCAAGTGGAATCGAAAGAAAATGTTGTGTCCTTGGCCAATAAAAGAGTCAAGGGTCTAGCAATCTTGCTAAAATCCTTGATGAACCGTCTGTAAAAACCGGCGTGGCCAAGGAAGGCTCTGATGTCTTTGACGCATTTAGGAGGAGGAAGATTAGAAATTACTTCGATTTTAGCTATATCAACCTCGATGCCGTTTTGCGAGATGACATGTCCTAAGACAATACCTTCTCGTACCATAAAATGGCACTTCTCCCAATTCAACGTTAGGTTCTTATCCCTACAGCGGGTAAGAACAGCGTCAAGATGTCGTAAACACTCGTCGAAGGAGTCACCAAAGATGGAGAAATCATCCATAAAGATCTCCAAGAACTTTTCAACCATGTCTGAAAAGATCCCCATCATACACCGCTGAAATGTCGCGGGTGCATTGCATAACCCAAAGGGCATGCGACGATAAGCAATAGTGCTAAAGGGACAAGTAAATGTTGTCTTGTCTTGATCCTCTTTGGCGATGGGGACTTGGTTATAACCGGAATAGCCATCTAGAAAGCAATAGAACTCGTGCCCTGCCAATCGTTCGAGCATTTGATCAATGAAAGGTAAAGGAAAGTGGTCTTTCCTTGTCGCGGCATTGAGTTTTCTATAGTCTATGCAAACTCGCCACCCAGTTTGGGTGCGAGTGGGAATTAACTCATTTGCCTCATTGGTAATGACCGTGATGCCCGATTTCTTTGGCACAACATGGATTGGGCTAACCCATTGGCTATCCGAGATAGGGTAAATGATACCACTATCCAGACATTTAACAATCTCCTTCTTAACAGCCTCTTTCATAATGGGGTTGAGGCGTCTTTGTGGATCCCTTGCCGACTTAGCATCATCCATCAAGTTTATATGATGTTCGACTCTGAGGGGACTAATCCCCTTGATGTCCGCCATAGACCAGCCGAAAGCTTGCCGATTATTATGTAGGACCATTAAGAGGGCCTTCTCCTGCTCAAGAGCTAGAGAGGCCGATATGATGACGGGTAAGGTCTGATTATCACCTAGATAAGCATATTTTAGGTGCGACGGCAAAAGCTTCAATTCGAGTTTAGGAGGTGAACAATAGATGGTAACAATGGAGTAACTGTTTCAAACTCGAAGGATTCCATCAAAGGTTCAAATCGAGTGTACACAACTGAGTCGGATGGTTCAACTAACTCATCCGAAAAAGCAAAAGACTCCAACTCAGGTGATGAGTCTTCAAAATCATCAACAAAGGTGAAACACTCATAATCGTTATCTGCCGTGAAAGCTGTGTCGGATTCTAAGAGGAACGCACAAGTGGCGTTAACATTGCTGTGATCGAACAAAAAATTCTCGAACTCACAGTCCTCCTCCGCGATCTCATTGATCGAGCAAACATCAAGTACGCTAGCATTAGGCTCAGCAGGCTGACTCCCTAACTTGAAAATATTGAGCTCAATTGTCATATTGCCGAAAGATAGGTTCATTGAACCATTGCGACAATTGATCACTGCGTTGGAGGTCGCCAGGAATGGTCGACCAAGTATCACCGGAATTTGATTCCGGAGGTTAGCGACAGGTTGTGTATCCATCACAATAAAGTCAACGGGGAAAATGAAATCCCCTACTCTAATTAACACATCCTCCAGCTCTCCCCTAGGATGGGTGATTGACCGGTCGGCCATTTGGAGAGTACAGTGAGTGGGCTTAAGCTCTACAATGCCCAATTGCTCGTACACAGAATAAGGTAGCAAATTGACACTAGCACCAAGATCTAATAGTGCTCTATTGATGTTCTTGTCCCCAATTGTTATCGAAATAGTAGGACAACCGGGGTCCTTTTGCTTTGGGGGTAAAGAATTGACAAGAGCATTACTAATAGCACTAGCCACAAAAACTTTCTTTGGTACTTGTGACTTCCTCTTTTTGGTGCATAAGTCCTTCAAAATTTTTGTATATCAAGGAACTTGTTGGATTGCATCCAAAAGAGGGATATTTATGCTAACCTGTTTGAACAACTCTACAATCTTTTCCATCTGTGGAGTTGGTTTATTGGATCTCAACCGATTAGGAAAAGGAACATTTTGAAAGGTGGTTGAGTCCAATTTTTGCGGATCAGATTGTTGAGTTGGAACGGAACCCCATGTAGATGTGTTCGTGTTTTGAGAAATGGGTCCGTTCGAGCTAGAAGAAGTAGAGTCATGTGAAGGATGGAGAATAGGCTCTAACGAAGGAGTAAAAGAAGAAGAAGGTGAAGAAGATGAAGAAGGGCCACCGGCAGGGGTGTCATTATTAATACCAACATTATTTTGCAACACTTTTCCCGATCTCAACGTGGTCACAGCATTTACGTTATGATTCTGCTGTTGATATGCAGCATGTGCATGACCGGGGTTGGGCAGTGGTTGAGATGGGAGTTTTCCTTTTTCGCGCTCGCTCAAAGTTGCATTGAGTTGTGCAATTTGTGCCTCAATAGATTTGATGCTTTAATCGTGTGAGGCACTGTTTTGCACCAAAGATTGAATAGAAGTCTCTAGTCGTGCTGTAGACTGTGTAGATTGCTTTAGGAACGCATCTAGACTTCTTTCGAGCGAGCTAACCTTGTCATTATTAGGTTGAACATAATTGTTTGGCGGGTAAGCGGTGTTAGGCACAAAATTGTTCACCTGATTAGGGTAAGGTTGCTGTTGAAAAGGTTGCTGTTGAAATTGAGTTTGTGAAGGTGCTTGTTGTTGTTATGGAGGAGGAGGTCTTTGAAAATTGTTATTTCCTTGGAATTGTTGATTTTGGTTCCAAGCAAAATTTGGGTGACTCCTCCACCCCGGATTGTATGTCGAAGAGTACGGATCGTTTCTTTGTCGTTGCTGAAATGCAGCATTGACTTGATCATGTCCTTGAGTAGATGCATTATAAGGACACTCTTCGGTTAGGTGCGATGGATCCACACAACAAGCACAAACAGTTCGTGGAGGCATAACTGGGGCAGGAGAAGGCGATGAGATTTTGGTCTCAATCGCTTCTAGCTTTTTCGTAAGAGCGGCCATCTCGGCCTTCATAGCAATCGACATCTCTACTTGATGTATGCCTGCCCTAGATTGACCACTAGAAGAAGATGATGTGGTCTTGGTACTCTCCCATTGAATTGTTTGTTCACTGAGATCCTCAAGAAACTGCCACGCTTCGTTGCTAGACTTGGAGAGAAAGTGACCTTGACAGATGGTTCTAGCAACTTCTTCGTTGCCGAGTTCAATCCCTCGTATAATGTTTGGCAAAGTTGCCAACTTTCGATCCCATGATGAGGGCATTGAACGAGTAGGTTTTTAAATCTCTCGAAGCACTTCCAAAATGGTTCAGAAGGAAGCTGTGAAAATTGTATAATCTCAATACGGATTCTAGCAGTTTTGTGATGAGGATAGAACTTTTTAAGAAAAGCTTTCACAAACTCGTCCCAATTTCTAATGGAATGTGATGCGGTGCTGTATAACCACTTCTCGGCTATGTCACATAAGGTAAACGGAATGACCCTTAGCCTTATAGTGTCATCACTTAATTGGGTCGTTTTCATCATAGCGCAAACATTTTAGAATTTATTGATAAAGATATAAGCATCTTCAGATTCCAAACCATGAAATTTTGGCAGCATATTGATGAAATGTGGTTTTATTTCAAAATTGTCCCCATTTGCCGGTGGGGGTGAAAGACAAGTAGGTAAAGAAGTGCGGACGGGGTAGAAGAGATCCTGGAGCGCAACTCGTGCGGGCGCTTCAACAGGCGGCTGATTCGGGTTATTCGCACCTAACGGAGGTGGAATCATTCCCGTCAGAAAGGTATTGTTGGGGTTGAATCCCGACATGCCTTCGGAAGAAGAATTTGAAGGTGTAGGTAAGAAAGTGGACAGAATGTCGACTTCGGTGTCGAAGGGTTCGTCGGTCGGTACCAACGAAACACGGACTAATCGGGCGTTAGTATCCCTAGTCCAAAGTGACATACACTAAAGGGGTAGTGTAGTCAGAAAAAAAATGAAAGACAGAATGTGGAGGTAAGAAAACGTCAATGAAGGGAAGTGGTGTAAGTGAGTTGCAAGTTCCTTTAGCGACAAGTTGCAAGTTTTGAAAAAAAAATTCTTTTTCTTTTTTTGTATTTTTGTGAGAGTTTTGCAAAGAGATTTTTGAAAAGAGACTTGTGACACAAATGCTATCAACCACACATGCACAATCAGGCCTAGATCTAGGGTCACCTAGGTCAGCTAGACAGCTCCTAAGTAGGGCTAGAAATAGGACCTCAAACTGCCTCTTCACTGCCAATTGCGGCCAGGTAAGTGGGAAGGAACCACAATAGTGGGCCTAATTAATAACCACTAGCCTAGACACACTTGCCTAGACACGGCAAAGTCAGGTTAGGATAAACGGTCGATGCCTATACTAGTCCTTTTCCTATTGATCTCGAAGTCCTTAGGGCTGAGTCTAGTATTTTTTTTAATTAATTGTGGTCAATGCAAATGCTTTAAGTACTTTCTAGGGTCCTGGGAAAGGTGATGAAATCCCCACCCAATCTGAGTTTGGTCAATTAGCCCCTTAAAGTCCGATTAAATTATGCAAAACATTAAATTCACTTGCAATCAAATTTTTAGCGCGGCGCAAAGAAACCTGCAGAAAATCTGTTATTTAGAAGGGGGAGAAAGAATTTTTAGCGCAAAGATTCCTGCAGAAAGTTTTCACAAAAGATATATGGAGGTTGGCAGAGGGGAGCAGAAGAAAACAAACCAACAAAATTTGATGCGCTGACGTGGCCAACATGCGGCGGAACCGCGGTCTGGGGCCCACTTTTGCCGCGGAAGGGTGGTGGAAAGACGAGATCGGGGTCTGAAAAAATTTGCACTGTTCTGTTATCAAATTTCCCCTCTGTTCTAATGTGCACTTTTCTGATTTGCCCTCTGTAAATTTCCAGATCAGAGATTCTTCGCCGTTCCTGCAAGATTCAAACAATAAAACCCTTCAAACAGATAAAAATTGATAAAATGTTTTTGTATTTTTTTCTATTTTCAGATTTTTATGATTTTTAAAATTTATATCAACCCGAAATTACACAAAAGAAATTTTACGCCATCCCCGGCAACGGCGCCATTTGATTTAAGTGTAGGTTTTACGATCACCAAAAATATTTTACCGTAATCAGAAACGGCGTCGCTTTACAGCTAGCCGGTGAATACGGGTCGATCCACAGGGATGCGTAATTTTCTTACGTGTTTTTATGAGTTGATTCCAATGGTGGTTTGATTTTGCTGATTGAGTCTAAAAACTAAGTTGTATGATATTAAGGAACTTGCTAGGGTTAGGTCTAAAGTAGAGTTTGATAAGATTGATATTAACACCTCTTTCAATGCACCCGATTAAAACTTTTTAGAAGTCATAACAATTATTAGTAAAGGGGATTAGGATGATTGGGAAGAAACGAAGTTTCTTCCTCTAGATCCTTGTCCGTCCTTTCCTACTAATTGCTATAACCTTCATGGACGTCATGCATGTCCGGTCCTTTATACTACGGTTTCACTGTTACCTCATGGGTAGGGTGCCGTAGGGAGCGGATCATGCATGCGTGCATGAAGTTCTACTTATGAAAAAAATTTGGCATTGAAAGAGATGAAAGATATTCATCTCTCAATCCCTCCCTTATTCCTAACCCTAACAAGCGAGAAAATTACTCACTCATTAGGGGATCTTTTAGAAATAACATGTTAAAATTACTTACCTACTGCAGTTCAAGAAAGACTACACTAGATTAAACTAGGGCAATGGTATGATTAATCTAAGGCAAGAATTAAACTAGAGAGCTAGGGCAATAAATTAATTTTAAACTACGGCAGAAAAATTAAAAGGAACTTACAATAAAATAATGCTCTTCAATCCTCAAAAGATTCTGAATTTTTATTAATTGAAAAGAGGCCTTTGATTACAATATTGTGATTACAATTTATAAGTAAACAGGGAAAACTAGTGTTACAGATTCTCGCGCATGTGATTTTACAGATATACCCACGAAAAATCCCAACCCTCGCACCGACGCACCGACACCAGAAGTTTGCACCGACGTGACCACTAGACGGCCGCGGAACCGCGGCATGGGTGAGTTCAGCTCACCAAATTTCCTGGCTGCATACTGGTTATTTGGGCTTCTTTATTCTTCAGTACTTTTCTCAATTGGGCTTCTGATTCTCTTCCAGATTTTCCAGTGAAACTTGTAGTGGTCTTTTGACATTTCCGACCATGCATTGCCTTGTGAATTGTTCTTCATCTAGGCTTGAGTAGGACCCTTCTACTTGTTGGTCAAAAGTTACTCTTTTGTATCATCTTTTGTCTTTTTCACTGTATTTGCTCCAAGGTCCTGTATCCTGTATTATGCAGCAGACATGCGTCAAAAGCACCTGTTTATTTATAAAACGAATAAGAATTGGGGAATATAAAATGCAATATTATGATGTGAACACCCACTAGTATGATCCGTCCAATCATGATTCGTGCAATACCGCACGTATAACATCGAACCCTACCATATAACATACGGCCTCTACAACGTTTCGCCCGAAACTTGAGAGACTGTCTGTGGGGGACTCTAAAGACTCGTCAATACTTTGGCTGTGGAATTAACCACTAGAACGTCAGAGGTATTAGCCATACGTAACGGGTTACCAGGTATTGACCAAAAGGGACGTCGATGAGCGAACTCATCCTGATACCCTACTGAGCCTGTCAGTGACAATATCCGTACAGTCCGGTCCGTTCGTCTATGAGCATCACATGGCGGGCCTAGGGGGTTGGTAAAAGTCAGACCCCCAAAAGCGGTACAAGTCGTGTCAGAGTGCAGCCCAGAACACCCTGAGATACTACTGGAATACCTACCAGTAAATCTCCTGGCTTGACCAAGGACTTCATGTAATGGCTCTCCTAGACACAGCGCGACCTCACCCCCAATACCGGGAGAGACGAACCCCTGCAGATCCTGTAGGGTTACTAGGCACACTAACAAGGCTCTACAAGGCATCGACCATGCCAAAATTAAATTTTTTAGGTGCCGAACAACCCTAAGCAAGATCGTATACTAGAGTTTAGGCGAATCGAAATGCAAGTAAACATCTTTACTCTAAGAGATCACGAAATAGAACCTTTGTATATCGGTCCTCCACTTCTTTAGCTCCTTGATGAAGTCCCTTCGCTGCGATCGTGGTTCTCCCGGACCCTTGCATGGCTTCAAGAGGCGAAAAGGTGTGACCTTGCTTGAAGTCTCCGAGGCCGAAGATGATCTACGTCGAGGGAATTCCGACTCAAGCTCCTACTTCACTAACTAGAGAATTAGTGAAGTAAACACCCTAAACTAAAGTGCTAGTCTAGTAGAGGATGGAGAAATAGGAAGTGGGTTCTCTTTAGAATTTTGTTTCTCACTTTGAATCAAACCCTAGTTTCCTTTTTTTTCTTTTCACAATGAAAATAAGAAGAAAAGAAAGAGATGAGGATAATGATCAAGTGAGTATCCTAACCATGGTGAGTGAGTATCATATACTAACTCTTGTAGAGACATAACCATAGCTAATCTAGATGGTTAGGTTAAACAAATATCTAAGGTAAAACAAAACAAGTGGACTTTTTCAAAGCAACCACAAGCTTCTACAAGCTTCATGCTTATAAAAAATTCCACTAATTTGTAATTACCTTAAATAAATGTAAACCACCATTTAAATATAGAATGGTGTGTGTCTTGTACACCCATGTTTAGTGTATCATCAACCATGATACAAAAGAAAACACTTTTAATATATATATCATATATATATATATATATATTCAAGTGTGCAAGTGTGAGAAAAACCCTAAAGTGAACAAGTGTTAGTAAATGTAAACTAGTATATCTAATATACAATTATACACTTAATCATTAAATCAACACTTGACTTAATAATCCGGTCATATCTCATATAACCGACTAACATTCATCGTATCGACTTATCGAATCAACACTTGATTCGATAACCCGGTCATATCATATATAACCGACCGATACAAAAAGTCGCGAGAATAGAATACGGTATCACATACTCGCATTTATTCTCAGTCTCGCACATATCACATACGTGCTCCTATTTCGTTTTGCCTGAGCCAGTAAAAGCTCTGTGTAGGACTCTAAAGACTCGTCAATACGCCGGCAGTAGGTGATGATCACATCAAGCACCTACAAGCCGTCAGCGGAACTAGCTGGACGTAACGGCTACCCAGGTATTGAGCGATCAGAAGATTAGCAAGCAAGCCCGCTCCAACTCCTGTAAAAAGCCTGCCGGTAACACTTCCCGTACAGTCCGGTCTCCTCGTCTGATATGTCGCATATCAAGTCTAGGGGTGGTAAACGTCAGACCCCAATAACCGATAAGTCGTGCCGATGTGAGGCTCATAACGGGTCGAGAAACTACTGGTAACACTTACCAGTAAATCTCTGAATCAGCCCTGACCAGGGACTTCCCTGTTACAGCCAATCGAGCATAGCGCAACATCAACCCCCAATACCGGGAGAGACGAAACCCCTCCTATCGCTCATTGCCTCCATGTGACTCGAGACTATACCTAAAAACCACCGTTTTGCACGCCCTCATGGACGTGGTAAGGTGGAAATCAAAGCATAGTGGGAATCACACGAGACTCTATGACTATCTCGGGTCTACAGACTAACCTGAACAAGTGTCACCAGAGAACTGCTTTCTGACGTGAGTTATAATACCATCTGGGAGTTCTCGGTGAGTCCGTCCATTGTACACAGTCTCCACTGAGCACCCGTATACCATCTCTGATGTCAAACACCAATGGATATGGGATCATCCATTGCCCATCTCATGGGTCGAGAACCGTATACGCTAGTCTACACTGGTATATCGATGCCCCGTCTCGATACACCCATGACTAGGGTCCTTGAAGGATGTACTTATGGACTACCACGGCCCCACTAGTATGATCCGCATCACAGTCCAGGTAGTCAAGTACACATCCTAAGGGCTTTATCAACATGTAGCTATAAGACAGTATAAAGAGACAAGTATACATGTTAAGATAAAGAGCAACCAGATAGCATACTATCATATCGAGCAAGAAAGTCCTCTCTATATATGTCCAAGCATCCAATATAATATACATCATCTGTACAATACTGGCCTCTAGGGCATACATACAACTAACAATCTCTCACTTGCACTAGGGCCAGCTGCTGTAGTATCGCATACCGAGCATCCCGAAGAGTCTCTCAAACTGTATCTGGGGAATGGCCTTCGTGAGTGGATCCGGTGTGTTGTTCTTCGTGTCAACCCTCCTGACCTCGACCTCCCGGCGATCAACTATCTCCCGGATCAGATGATACCGTCTCAGAATATGTCTGGATCGCTGATAGGACCTGGGTTCCTTGGCCAAAGCCACCGCTCCATTGTTATCGCAATACAAAGGTATTGGATGCTCAATGGATGGAACCACTCCAAGTTCAGTAATGAACTTCTTGATCCAGATAGCCTCTTTGGCAGCATCGTTGGCAGCGATGTATTCAGCCTCCATCGTCTAGTCTGCCACGGTTTCCTGCTTGGAACTCTTCCAGCTAACCGCCCCTCCGTAAAGGGTAAAGACAAATCCCGACTGCGACTTAGAGTCGTCCTTATCACTCTGGAAGCTCGAATCGGTAAAGGACTCCACTTGGAGTTCTCTGTTACCATACACCAAGAGCATCTCTTTAGTCCTTCGTAAGTACTTGAGAATGCTCTTCACAGCTGTCCAGTGACTCTCTCCAGGATCAGCTTGATACCTGCTCACTACACTTAGTGAGTATGCTACATCGGGTCTGGTACATAGCATCGCGTACATGATAGAGCCTACCGCTGAAGCATAGGGTATCCCTTGCATGCGAGCTCTCTCCAAATCAGTCTTGGGAGACATCTCTTTGGAGAGAGTGAGCCCTGAGATTGTGGGAAAAAACCCACGTTTGAACTCTTCCATACTAAACCTCTTTAGTATGGTGTTAATGTACCTGGATTGGGACAATCCCAATATCCTTTTAGATCTATCTCTATAGATCCTAATTCCCAATATGCAGGAGGCATCACCAAGATCTTTCATTGAGAATCTTTGTGATAAGAAGAGCTTGACCGATTGCAGCATAGGAATGTCATTTCCTATCAAGAGTATGCCATCCACGTACAATACGAGGAAGAAAACCTTACTCTCTGCCACCTTCTTGTAGATACAAGGTTCATCTACGTTTTTGACGAAATCAAACTCTTTGATAACGACGTCAAAGCAGATGTTCCAACTCCGTGATGCTTGCTTCAATCCATAAATGGATTTAAGCAGCTTGCACACCTTCCCGCTGCTCCCACTATCTACGAAGCCCTCTGGCTGAGTCATGTACACGCACTCTTCTAAATCACCGTTTAGAAAGGCGGTCTTAACATCCATTTGCCAGATTTCATAGTCATGATATGCAGCGATGGCAAGCATGATCCGGATGGATTTAAGCATAGTCACTGGAGAAAAGGTTTCTTCATAGTCCACACCTGGTCTTTGACGAAAACCCTTTGCAACAAGTCTAGCTTTGAAAGTCTCCACTTTCCCATCTACACCAAGTTTTTTCTTGAAGATCCACTTGCTCCCAATGGGTTTTACCCTTTCAGGAGCAACTTCCAAAGTCCACACTTTGTTGGTGTACATGGATTCCATCTCGGACAGCATTGCATCCAGCCATTTCACTGAGTCCCCACTCGTGATGGCCTGCTCGAAGCTAGTTGGGTCATCATCAACCATGATGCAATCCTCGCTCCCACCATCCATGAGAAAACCATAGTATCTCTCAGGTGGGTGAGGAACCCTAGTAGATCGGTGGAGAGGCTGAGGTTCGTTGGGAACTACCGAATCCTCTGGTTTCACTAAATCTTCAGTTGCAGTTTGTGTATCTGGAACCTCTTCCAGCTTTACCACTTTGCCACTAATTTCTTTTGCAAGAAATTCCTTTTCCAAAAAGGTGGCATATTGAGAAACAAACACTTTTTGTTCTTCAGCGTGGTAGAAAAAATATCCTTGGGAATTCTTAGGATATTCCACAAACTTGCAAAGAACTGACCATGCCTCGAGTTTGTCTGGATTTTGCCTTTTGACATAGGCCGGACAACCCCATATCTTAACTCGTTTAAAATATGGTCTCTTCCCACTCCATATCTCATATGGTGTGGTGGATACAGATTTAGACGGAACTTGATTCAATAGGTATGCTGCTGTCTCCAGCGCATACCCCCAGAAGGAAATAGGTAACTCAGCTGTGCTCATCATAGAGCGCACCATTTCTAATAGGGTGCGGTTTCTCCGTTCCGATACACCGTTGTGCTGTGGTGTATATGGAGGAGTTAGCTGAGAGAGAATCCCATTCTCTTTTAGGAAGTCCAGGAATTCATTGCTCAAGTATTCACCTCCTCGATCAGATCGAAGGATTTTAATACTTTTCCCGATTTGGTTCTCGACTTCTTGTTTATATTCTCTAAATTTCTCAAAAGCTTCTGATTTGTGTTTCATCAGGAATACATATCCGAATCTAGAGAGATCGTCAGTGAATGTAATGAAGTACGAAGAACCATCCCTGGCATGTGTAGACATAGGACCGCATACATCACTATGTATCAGTCCTAAGAGTTCGGTAACTCTTTCTCCGTGTCCCGTAAACGGAGTTTTGGTCATCTTGCCTTTGAGACATGACTGACAAGTGTCATAAGTTGAAAATTCGAACGGTTTCAAGTATCCATCCTTATGCAACTTAGCTAGCCGTGTCGCATTTATATGACCGAGTCTACAATGCCACAAGAAGGATTCGTTCAGTTCTGAACTCTTCCTCTTGTGTGTGTTTGTTATGCTCAGAACTGTTGATTGATTTAGAACATAAATGCCATTGCATAACGTGCCTGATCCAACCAACTTTTGGTTAAGGAAAATGTTCATAACATTATCCTGTAGTACAAAATTATATCCCTCTTTACTTAGTGAAGAAACCGATATAATGTTGCATATCAGGTTCGGCATGTAATAACATTCATTCAGAACCAACGTATTACCAGTTGGCAATACAAGGTGATATTCCCCAACGGTTTTAGCTGCAACAATTGCACCATTTCCAACCCTTATGTCTTTATCACCTTCTCCAAGTTCTCTACCTTTTCTAAGCCCATGTAACTGATTACATATATGGGATCCTGACCCGGTATCTAATACCCAGGACGTAGAGCAAATGGAGAAACAGTTCTCCGTAACGAACACACCCGAAGAAAATGCATCAACATGTAATTTCTTCATTCGGGTGGCATGGGAATCCTGGTATTCCCCTATATCCTGTTCAGTCTTATAACTCTTATAAGAAAGAACGGAACCAACGTCCCCCAGCACAGTATAACATGCGGGTTCGGTCAATACATCCATATTATTATCTTGATTAAGGCATGATATAGTCGCTACCTGGAGAGAGAGAGAAGAAAACACTTTAGCGTATGCTCTTGCAAGATCAGATTGGTTATTATATTATCTAATCAGGATGGCTCCCACTGTTTTTATCAAATCTTCCTTCAAACCCTAAAAGGAAAGACTAGCCGGGATTAATTACACCCTACAACTTCGTCAATCTTTCAGCCAGGCCAGTGTCGGTACTTTGAGGGAGGTTCCCCGTGCTTACGCACGGACCTAATTAAAGTAAACCTAGTTTTCCCAGAGGCGTAACCCCGTTGACACCTTTCTAGACACCTACTTGGTCGGCTAATTGTCCTGTGTAAAACTCTCCCGGGAGTAACAATTACTCGCAGTGGGTATCGGGATCCAACTATCTCATAGAAGGTATGCAATCTCATTGCAAATCTCAACACTTGAAATTCCCGATAATATTTTGCCCTTAGCAATTTATGACCTTAACATAGTCAACAAATCATAATTGCTAGTCAAGTTCAACTCGTCATTTCCCGATTGAATTAAACCCACCTGCACGACCCTTAACACAGTCAACAAAGTCGTACAACAACCCTAATCCAATCGCATCTCATGTTTTAGCAGATAAGTACTAATTAGCTACCGCACACTACGCCCTAACATAGTCAACAAACGTAGCACGAATACTAACTAGTCTTTATCTGAAATGACGGAGGGCTACGCAGGTTTTTCAGAAAACCATGAGCGTAATGAACTTGATATCGTCGTAGAATCAAGTGAAATTTTGAAATGGAGTGATTTTGAGGCTTTCATTAGTTTTGCTAAAGAGGTCACCCCCGGTGAAGGGATCTCGACTCTTTCCTCATCGAATAAGGTGCAGGACATATCATATATATCACTATGCAAAGCAAAACTCCAAAAGAAATCAAAAGCAAACCGAGTGTTATAGCATCTGCCAGTTTTACTAAAGAGGTCACTCCCGGTGAAGGGATCTCGGCTCTTTCCTCATCGAATAAGGTGCAGGGTATATCATATATACCGCTATGCAAAGAAAAACTGTAGCTACCCTTTTTATTTGAAAATTTGATTCTACAACAACTTTTAGGTTTCTTTTCTTTCATTAATCACATTAATGAAGTCCCATCATTTAAGTCACCTAAACATCACAGATAAATACGACGTACACTTATGCCATCCACATTCGCCTCGATGTCCCCTCGTGCACCGTTAGGTTAGGTAACTAACGGCAGAGCAGGGCAGGGCTAGCGCGGGTGTAAAACATAAGTAACGTCTATATAATATATCATATATACTATATATAGTATTTATCACAGCACATCAAATGATCACATCACAGATATCGCAGTAGAAGAAACATATGAAACATTGGATATACTAGGACGTCCGTGTTTTATTTTGAGCCTCTATAAAACACCGATTCCACGGTCGCGATGAATAGCCAAACCCACACCCCTAGACCCCTACGAGAGCGGCAAGCAACCCTACCAATTCTAGAGTTAGGAGACCCGGACTCGACTCCTCGAGTTGGTCTCCTACTGGACCCTAGAACCCGGTTACTTGTGCTCCCCTCCTTGGGTCTATCCTAGTGCGGAAAAGTAAATAATATACAAATGGTGACATTAACCTCGACCCGGAAGTGCCCCAATAAAAGAATATTACATACATTTTATTTTACTTGAATGAAAATAAAAACTCTCATCTCACATAAAACCACCCCGGCTATTCAGAACGCGACGATCCAATATAACATATCCAGCAACACATAACATCACATGTCATCAACTTAAGTAAATATGCGCATCCCAATTGTCGTTGACATATAGCAACGAAACCGGCGATATCACATATTACACTTACGGTCACAGAAAAGAAAGTGTAAAACTACAACATTTGGAATCCACAATCTCTGTAGACATCGTAAATCCGAAATATCACATATTTCGCATTTCATGCCTAACTGTATGAATTCCACATATTGTATCACATTCCAGATAAATAGACAGTATTAAACTTTCCGATCGAATAATCAAATACCCAAGATTTCCTCAATAACTCAACACTTGAGCGGAGTTCAAAAATTCCAGAATACGTCACAGTAGCAACGGTCCAGCCGTCAAGCCAACACCTCACATGTGGCACGCCGTACTGCCCTAAACCCTAAGGTTCAAAGGGCAGTTCAAGACGGTCACATAATCGAGTTAAGGTTTGTTGTCTTCTAGAGGGTCCGTCACATCACATGCACGTTTTTCCGAAAGATTTAAAACCCGATAAAAAATCAAAACTTGAATGTTTTTCGTGCCGGGAAAAATTGAGTTAATGATATCCGTTCGAACATTTTAATACTTTCTAAATTATCCGGAATAACAGAACAAAATTAAATTCTCCGATCGAATCGACAATTTCAAAATAAACCCCAAAATACTCAACACTTGAGTCAGATAAAAATGCCCAGAAAAATATCAGGAAATTGAATAGGAACATTACTGTGCAAACAGTTAAAGGTGACGTCACAATATGGCCGCGGAACCGCCGCACGAACCAAGCTCATGCCGCGGATCCGCGGCGCTTTGGGCTCAAAACAGTGTCGTTTTGCACAGTATTCCTTATATTTTCCTGCTGATTTTTTTAAGCATTTTTAATTTGGAAAAATCCCAGATTTTAAAAATTGTACAGAGAGGGTTTGATTTCGAAGTGTTCGGGTTCGTTCGGAGTTCTAACTTCATTAACACATCGCCTAATGCTCTAGCTAGGCTCTGATACAACTGTAGGGTTACTAGGCACACTAACAAGGCTCTGCAAGGCATCGACCATGCCAAAATTAAATTTTTTAGGTGCCGAGCAACCCTAAGCAAGATCGTATACTAGAGTTTAGGCGAATCGAAATGCAAGTAAACATCTTTACTCTAAGAGATCACAAAATACAACCTTTGTAGATCGGTCCTCCACTTCTTTAGCTCCTTGATGAAGTCCCTTCGCTGCGATCGTGGTTCTCCCGGACCCTTGCATGGCTTCAAGAGGCGAAAAGGTGTGACCTTGCTTGAAGTCTCCGAGGCCGAAGATGATCTACGACGAGGGAATTCCGACTCAAGCTCCTACTTCACTAACTAGAGAATTAGTGAAGTAAACACCCTAAACTAAAGTGCTAGTCTAGTAGAGGATGGAGAAATAGGAAGTGGGTTCTCTTTAGAATTTTGTTTCTCACTTTGGATCAAACCCTAGTTTCCTTTTTTTTCTTTTCACAATGAAAATAAGAAGAAAAGAAAGAGATGAGGATAACGATCAAGTGAGTATCCTAACCATGGTGAGTGAGTATCATATACTAACTCTTGTAGAGACATAACCATAGCTAATCTAGATGGTTAGGTTAAACAAATATCTAAGGTAAAACAAAACAAGTGGACTTTTTCAAAGCAACCACAAGCTTCTACAAGCTTCATGCTTATAAAAAATTCCACTAATTTGTAATTACCTTAAATAAATGTAAACCACCATTTAAATATAGAATGGTGTGTGTCTTGTACACCCATGTTTAGTGTATCATCAACCATGATACAAAAGAAAACACTTTTAATATATATATCATATATATATATATTCAAGTGTGCAAGTGTGAGAAAAACCCTAAAGTGAACAAGTGTTAGTAAATGTAAACTAGTATATCTAATATACAATTATACACTTAATCATTAAATCAACACTTGACTTAATAATCCGGTCATATCTCATATAACCGACTAACATTCATCGTATCGACTTATCGAATCAACACTTGATTCGATAACCCGGTCATATCATATATAACCGACCGATACAAAAAGTCGCGAGAATAGAATACGGTATCACATACTCGCATTTATTCTCAGTCTCGCACATATCACATACGTGCTCCTATTTCGTTTTGCCAGAGCCAGTAAAACCTCTGTGTAGGACTCTAAAAACTCGTCAATACGCCGGCAGTAGGTGATGATCACATCAAGCACCCACAAGCCGTCAGCGGTACTAGCTGGACGTAACGGCTACCCGGGTATTGAGCAATCAGAAGATCAGCAAGCAAGCCCGCTCCAACTCCTGTAAAAATCCTGCCGGTAACACTTCCTGTACTGTCCGGTCTCCTCGTCTGATATGTCGCATATCAAGTCTAGGGGTGGTAAACGTCAGACCCCAATAACCGATAAGTCGTGCCGATGTGAGGCTCATAACGGGTCGAGAAACTACTGGTAACACTTACCAGTAAATCTCTGAATCGGCCCTGGCCAGGGACTTCCCTGTTACGGCCAATCGAGCACAGCGCAACATCAACCACCAATACCGGGAGAGACGAAACCCCTCCTATCACTCATTGCCTCCATGTGACTCGGGACTGTACCCAAAAACCACCGTTTTGCATGCCCTCATGGACGTGGTAAGGTGGAAATCAAAGCACAGTGGGAATCACACGAGACTCTATGACGATCTCGGGTCTACAGACTAACCTGCACAAGTGTCACCAGAGAACTGCCATCTGACTTGAGGTATAATACCATCTGGGAGTTCTCGGCGAGTCCATCCAGTGTACCCAGTCTCCACTGAGCACCCGTATACCATCTCTGATGTCAAACACCAATGGATATGGGATCATCCATCGCCCATCTCTTGGGTCGAGAAGAGTATACGCTAGTCTACACTTGTATATCGATGCCCCATCTCGATACACCCACGACTAGGGACCTTGAAGGATGTACTTATGGACTACCACTGCCCCACTAGTATGATCCGCATCACAGTCCACGTAGTCAAGTACACATCCTAAGGGCTTTATCAACATGTAGCTATAAGACAATATAAAGAGACAAGTATACATGTTAAGATAAAGAGCAACCAGATAACATACTATCATATCGAGCAAGAAAGTCCTCTCTATATATGTCTAAGCATCCAATATAATATACATCATCTGTACAATACTGGCCTCTAGGGCATACATACAACTAACAGATCTGCTTACTGCCTCCATGTGGCTCGGGACTGTACCCAACTAAAACCTGTTTGCACGACTCCTTTGAGCCGTGGTAGGGTAGTAATCAAAGTACAGTAGGAACTCACACGAGACAAATGACGATCTCAGGTCGATGAACTAACCTGTACACATGTCACCAGGGAACTGCTATCTGACGTCAGGTATAAGACCAACTAGCATGTTCCCGGCGAGTCCTGTCCGGTGTACTCATAACCCAATGAGCACCTGTATACATCTTAGGTGATCCAACTGACACCAGTGGCTTGTGAGACTGGCCACTGCCCCTCGTCGGGGTCTCGACTGTATACACTAGTCTACTCTGGAGTATCGATGCCCTGTCTCGAAAACTCCCACGACCAGGGACCTTTTAAGGATGTGCTTATAGACCCCAGCTCCCACGTATATGATCGCCATCATACTGCTGGCCGTCAAGCAAGAATCCTAAGGGCTCTATCAACGCGCAATAGTGACCTGTAAGGTCACCTAAAGCAGTACACGATGATAAAGATAAACCATATAGCATACTATCATCTTGAGTAAGACTGTCCTACCGGTATATGTCCTCTCTCAATCATTGCAATCACGTGCCTGTGATCCAATAATTGACTCTGAGGGCACTATATCCAACAGATTTTCATGGTATCAGAGCCAAGTTAGAACATTTGGGTAAGTATTTGCGACGTTAAAGTGTTTGATCGAATTTTCGAGACCGGGTTTTGGCAAGTTTCTGTCCGTTTTTAAAAGTTGAAATTTTAGTGCTTAAAAATATGCAAAAAATCGTGCAGGCTTTTTAATGGAGCCTTAAGAAATTTGAACCCCTAACTCCTACGAAGCGCCATGAAACCGCAGCCCAAACCCTTGTTTGGCCACGGTTCCGCCGCACTTTTAGGGTGTTTTGGGATTTTGTTTTCTTCTGCTGCTCCACTTTATTATTTGGCACTTTCTGGATGTTTTTAATGAGACTCAATTTGTAGAGGTCTCTGGGATTTGTGGGTGTTTGAAAAATCGATCGAAATGTTTAACGTCGTATAGAATATGATGATATGTGATACAATATTTGGAATCCACAATAATTAGTTTTATGAAAACTAGTTAGTGTTTTATAAATCTAGCGTTTTAGTTTCGGTTGATCGATTGCCACGGAGTTTCGATTCGGATCAAAACTCCGTCGCAATCGCGTATTGTATGCGATCATTTAGTCGGGAATCTTGTTGAATTGTCCGACTGCTTATTGAAAAGTTTTTTCTGTTTGAGACGAAAATGCAAGGTTTATAGGGTTAGGCATGAAATTCGGCATATGAGATATTCCAGGTTTATGATGTCTAAGGTATTTGCGGATTCTAAATATTGTAGTTTTAATTTATTTTCTGCGACTGTAAGTGTAATATGTGGTGTATCCCCGATCTTGTTGCTATATGTCAACAAAATTTAGGATACGCATATTTACTTGCATTGATGACATGTGATGTTATGTGTTGCTGTGATACGTTATATTGGATCGTCGTGATTGAGTAGCCGAGGGTTTTATTTGAGATGGGAGTTTTTCAATTTTCATTCATATAATATTTGTATGTAATATTCTTTTATTGGGACACTTCCGGATTGAGGATGATGTCACCATTGATGTATATTATTTACTTTTCCGCATTAGGATAGACCCAAGGTGGGGAGCACACGTAACCGGGTTCTAGAGTCTAGTGGGAGACCATCTCGAGGAGTCGAGACCGGGTCTCCTAACTCTAGAATTGGCAGGGTTGCTTGTTGCTCTCGTTGGGGTCTAGGGATGTGGGTTTGGATATTCATCACGATTGTGAAATTCGTGCTTTTCATTATTGGCTTAATTTAAAACACGGACCTCCCAGTATATCCAATATTTCATATGTTGACTTCTGCTACTGTATTCTGTGATGTGATCATATAACCGTGTGAGACGAATGCTATATCTATATGATATATATAATAAACGTTGCTTTTTTTTTGGACTTGCGCTAGTCCATCTCCCGCTTTGCCGTTAGTTAAGTAACCTAACGGTGCATGACAGGGCCCCATGGCGAATGCGGATGGCATAAGCGTACGTTCTATTTTCGTTTCTTTTCTGTGATGTTTAGGGAAATATAAATGATGGGACTTCATTAATGAGATTAATGGAAAGAAAAGAAACCTAAAAATATTGTAGAATCAAAATTTTAAAAAGATAGCTCTAATTCTTGCTTTGCATAGTGGTATTCCTTGATGAATATCCAGCACGTCATTCGATAAGGAAAGAGCCGAGATCCCTTCACCGGGAGTGACCTCTTTAGCAAAACTAGTAAATGCTACAACCCACTCGGTTTTGTTTTAATAGTTCTCTAGTTATTGTTTTGCATAGTGGTATTCCTTGATAAATATCCAGCACCTCATTCGATGAGAAAAGAGCCGAGATCTCTTCACCGGGAGTGACCTCTTTAGCGAAACTAGAAAAAGCTACAAAAACACTCCTTTTCAAATCATTAGATTCTCAACGATATCAAGTTTATTATGTTAAAGGTTTTCTTCAAAACCAGCTGTACCCCTCCGTCATTTTAGATAAGTACTATTTAGTATTCGTGCTACGTTGTTGGCCTCTGTCAAGGCGTAGTGTACGGTATCTAATTAGTGCTTATCTGCCGTATGTGATACGATTGGATTAGGATAGTCGTACGACTTTATTGACCATAGTTAAGGGTCGTACGGGTGGGTTTAATTCAATCACAAAATGACGGGTTGAACTTGGCTAGCGCTTATGATTTGTTGACCATAATTAAGGTCATAAGTTACTAGGGATAAAAACAGATATTGGGAATTTCAAGTGTTGAAATTTGCAATGAGATTGCATACCTTCCATGCAATAGTTGGATTCCGATACCGACTGCGAGTAAGTATTACTCCTGGAAGAGTTTTCCACTTTACAATTAGCCGATCCATTAGGTGTCTAAGAAAGGTGTTAACGGGATGATGCCCCTGCGGAAACGAGGTTATTTAATTAGTTACATGCGAAAGCATGGGGAGACTCCCTCGGAGTACCAATACCTGCCTGGCTGACAGATTAGCGAACTTATAGGGTGTAACTAATCCCGGTTAATCTTACCTTTTATGGTCTGAAGGAAGATTTGATAAAAAAAGTGGGAGCCATCCCGATTAGATAAAATAATAACCAATCTAATCTTGCAAAGAGCGCACGCAAAGGTGATTTGTTGGATATAGTGCCCTCAGAGTCAATTATTGGATCGCAGGCATATGATTGCAATGATTGAGGGAGGACCAATACCGGTAGGACAGTCTTATTCGAGATAATAGTATGCTATCTGGTTTATCTTTATCATCGTGTACTGCTTTAGGTGACCTTACAAGTCACTATTGCGCGTTGATAGAGCCCTTAGGATTCTTGGTTGACGGCCAGCAGTATGATGGCGATCATATACGTGGGAGCTGGGGTCTATAAGCACATCCTTAAAAGGTCCCTAGTCGTGGGAGTTTTCAAGACAGGGCATCGATACTCCAGAGTAGACTAGTGTATACAGTCGAGACCCCGACGAGGGGCGGTGGCCAGTCTCACAAGCTACTGGTGTCAGTTGGTTCACCTAAGATGTATACAGGTGCTCATTGGGTTATGAGTACACCGGACAGGACTCACCGGGAACATGCTAGTTGGTATTATACCTGACGTCAGATAGCAGTTCCCTGGTGACATGTGTACAGGTTAGTTCATCGACCTGAGATCGTCATTTGTCTTGTGTGAGTTCCCACTGTGCTTTGATTACTACCCTACCACGGCTCAAAAGAGTCATGCAAACAGGTTTTAGTTGGGTACAGTCCCGAGCCACATGGAGGCAGTGAGCGGATCTGCAGGGGTTCGTCTCTCCCGGTATTGGGGGTGAGGTCGTGCTGTGTCTAGGAGAGCCATTACACGAAGTCCTTGGCCAAGGCAGGAGATTTACTGGTAGGTATTCCAGTAGTATCTCAGGGTGTTCTGGGCTACACTCCGACACGACTTGTACCGCTTTTGGGGGTCTGACTTTTACCAACCCCTAGGCCCGCCATGCGATGCTCATAGACGAACGGACCGGACTGTACGGATATTGTCACTGACAGGCTCAGTAAGGTGTCAGGATGAGTTCGCTCATCGACCTCCCTTTTGGTCAATACCTGGTAGCTCGTTACGTACGGCCAATACCTCTGACGTGCTAGTGGTTAAAACCACAGCCAAAGTGTTGACGTGTCTTTAGAGTCCCCCAAAGACAGTTTCTCAAGTTTCGGGAAAAACGTTGTTGAGGCCGTATGATATATGGCAGGGTTCGATCTTATACGTGTGGTATTGCACGGATCATGATCGGACGGATCATACTAGTGGGCTTTGTTTTAAGCCGGATCCTAGTATTAGATTTGTTTGATTACTTTAGTCTCATCGCATTCGCATTCAGTAGGAATGCGGGTGCAGGTATGTATATACAGGTGAGGGGTATCCTTGTGATCCGTCACGAGTTTACTTTAGATGTTGCCGTATCTTTTTGTTGGACCAAACATTTGGATTAATGTTTGGATAATGGAAATTGTGAGCTTAAATCATCATTTTATGCATTCATTATGACATCGGCATACATGGTGACTCATGGTCTCTTTATGTGTGTAAATATCACATTATGTGATTGTTTTCTGATGATATGAGAGGAAGAGAGAGAGGGGGGCTGCCATGTGAATATTGTTAGCTCTCATATTATTTTTTCTCACTCTCTCATTCTATCATAGCATCACAAAAAGGAAAAAGATAGCTCTTTCTTCTTCCGCCTCCTCTAGCTCATAATTTCCATGAAAGGCATCATCTATAACCTCTATCCAAGCCATGGATGCAAGAGACAAAGTGATCACAACATACTCTACTTCAACCTTGGGTACGTCGGCTAGCACACTTCGTGCCCGAGTTGCTTCGGATGAAGCGGGAGCCGGTAAAAAGACTTGTCGATGTGGTGCTCTTTCCGACGAGGAGATGAAGACAGGAGATGCCGTGGGGAGATCGGGATGGTGGCCGAAGACCGAAGGACACGGATCATTCAGTATAGCTCTCTACCCTTTCTCTAGTTAGCTAGTAGTAGGTTAATGGTCCGATCCGGGTTTATAGTCCGCGGTAGCGCCGGTTTCTAGTTTGAAAAAGTTTTTGTTTCTGCATTTTGGCCTCGGATAGACGGCCGCGGTGCTACCGTAGACTTACATGGTATCAGAGCCACGCCATTAACCTTTACTAGCTTGCTCTAACGTGTTTAGAACTTCGATCGAACGAAAATTCCGAAACCGCGATTTCAAGTCATGCACTTTCTGTCGATTTTTTATTGTCGTCAAAAAATTATTTGGTATGTTGCAGAAATACGTGCATGCATTTATAAGACCACTGCAAAAATTTGGTTGCATGAAGGCACTGTTCTGCCGAGGAACCGCGGCAATAACCCTCTTTTGGCCGCGGTTCCGCCGCCAGTTTTTGCCTTCAATGCACCATTTTTCCTACAGTGGTCTCTGTGTTGGAATTGTGGTTTTTGGTATTATTTGTTTGGGCCCAGATTTTTTGAGTACTGGGTATTGTGCTTGGGGCTTATTTCGGGAAATTTAGCCGATCGAAAATTTTAAACATGTTAGTTTACAGTATTTACATTATATCTGCGACCGTGAATGTCATTTGATCGGTAAATCCTGTCTAATTGCTACAGCCCTTTTAGACGGATTTGCGAACGTGACATTCACGTTGATGTTCTGTGTTGTGCTGTGATGTTGCGGATTTGTCGTGGTGGATAGCCTGGATGCAATGTTAGTACAGTTTGGTTGTATATATACATTTGATATTGCGAGGCGAGCGTCCGACATGTGGACTGGAGTTACTGCCTGTTTGTATATTATTCTTTTGGGGCACGACCGGGCTGAGGTCGATGTACCCGTTGTATATTTTACTTTCTGTACTAGGATTACCCCGCGGAAGGGTGCACGGGTAGCCGGGTTCTAAAGGGCAACAGGCCCGCATCTCATGGCTTTGAGACGGAGGGGGTTTCACTCTAGAATTGGCGGGCTATACGCCGCACTCGTAGGGGGTACAGGTTGACCCAAGGAGGGGTGCTCAAGTTACCGGATTCCGTGAAGTGCTGGGTGGTCCATTCACGTCGTTGAAGGGGGCTGCCTCGCTTCAGGTTTTGGCGGGTAACTTGCCGCGCCCGTAGGGGTCTAGGATTTCATTGCACAGGCTATCCACACGACCAGGGGAACGTCGGGTTTCAGTAGCGGCTCTATGAAACCCGGGGATCCCAGATATCTGTATTGTTCTTTGATGCTTATTACTCTCTGTGATGTTGCATTTTATCACGCCTTGAGTGATTATTATATATTGATATATACTAGTAGATGTTGTATATGTTTTACACCCGCGCTAGTCCAGTCCCCGCTCTGTCGTTAGTTAAGTAACGTAACGGGTGATGACGGGACCCAGTGGCGAATGCGGATGGCATATACGTACATCATATTTTCGTTCTTTTGTGGTGTGATTAATTGATGGGACTGCATTGATTCGGATCAATGCAAGCTAAATAAACCTATTCTAATGTTGTTGGAATATTTTTCAAAAAAAAAGCTGTTATTGCAAGGACGTTCTCTTTTGTTTTGCACAGTGGTATTCGGTTATGAATATCCAGCACCTCAGTCGACGAGGCAAGGGCTGAGATCCCTTCACCGGGAGTGACCCCTTGGACAGAAGTTTGCGTCAGGGTAATAACTTCACTATAGCCGATTGCCTTTTGCTTTGCATCGTGGTATTCAGTTGAAATATCCTGCACCTCATTCTACGGGAAAAGAGCCGAGATCCTTTCACCAGGAGTGACCTCTTTAGCAAAGGTTTTCGCCACTATATTTTTATAAAAAGCTATCCGGTTCCTTCAACGATATCAAGTTCATTACGTTAAAGGTTTTTCGCCAAAAACCATTCGTAGCCCTCCGTCATTTCAAATGGGTAGCACGTAGTATTCATGCTATGTTTGTTGACCTTCGTCAAGGCATAGTGAATGGTAGCTGCTTGTTACCTTTCTGCTGCATAGATAGATGCATTGGTTTGGGACAGTCGTATAGCCTTGTTGACCTTCGTCAAGGGCTTATACGGGTGGGTTCAAATTAACCTGGACAATGACTGGTAGAACTTGACATGTGACTTATGATTTTTTGACCTTCGTCAAGGTCATAAGAGCATGGGGTAAAAATCACATCAGCAGTTTCTAAAGAAACTGAAACTTGCCAGATATGCGCATACCTTCTGGAGTGTGATAACGTGAGTGGATTCCATCACGTTATCATGCGATGATAGTTGGATCCCGATTCCCACTGATGAGTTGGTTTACTCCTCGGGTGATCCCGACTAATTCTTCTTTCAGGTTTGGAGGAGAGTTTGACGGTACAGTGGGAAGTTTCCTGATTAGATAAATTGATAACCATTCTGATCTAGGTTAGAGTGCACGCAGTGTGTTTCTTTTCTCTCTCTCTTTGGCAGCGACCATGACCCGACCCTTGACTATTACTCAGTGACCAAGATTGACCGAACCTTCTTATAACACTGGCTTTTGGATTGTCAGAGTTGCATACCTCATTGCCACTCCTACTTTTTCCCTTTTCTCCAGAACACCCCGTATTACTACGAACATCCACTTCCATTGGATAAAACCATCGTATGGTTATATACGAACTCGAAGGAACTTGTTCCAGATTCGAGGATGGTTTCCGGTTCTGGAGAAAACGAATAGGACTATTCAGTTGTTTTTTCCTTTTAACTTCTCTCAGGTTGCGAGTGCTCCTTGGATTAGGACGGTACACCTATTATGCTAATTGGATAGTCTTCTTCCAAACCATAGGCAGGTGCCGAACGATGGGGAATGAAGAAAACTAATTAGCCTAACGATGGTGTGCAGAAGGTAATAAGTTAAGACAAATAAAAGAATTAGTAAGAGGGCAAAGTAAATTGCGACTGCTGTTCACGACCAAACCAAGTATTTCATCGCCACTCCTATTTCACCTTTGTATTTCTCCAGAACACTCCATATCACTACGAAGATCCACAGTTTATTGGAAACTCCATCGTATGGTTATATACGAACTCGAAGGGACTTGTTCCAGTTCGGGGATGGATTCTGGTTTAGGAGAAATAGGAATAAGGTTTTATTCAGTTGTCTTTTATCTCTACCTTCTCTCGGGTTGCAAGTGCTCTTTGGATTAGGAGAGTACACCCATTATGCTTATTGGATAGTCTTCTTCCAAACCATAGGCTGGTGCCGAACGGTAGGGAAGGAAGAAAACAATTTGGCCTAAAGGGGTGTACAGAAGGTAACGACTAAAGACATATGAAGTGATTTGGAGAGATTGCAAAGAAAAATACGGTTACAGTTGTGACTCTGATAATGGAAGAGGTATTACTAAGAATACCCAGATACCCCTTCGAAACATTTACATGTTTCAGTTTCACTGAGTATTGTTAAAAGAAAACTGATTTCCCAATTAGTCCTTACTCCAGGGTAAGTATTTACCAGGCTTGATTCTCACATCTGTATGGTTTTACAGATGATGAGTGGGAGTAAATTATTGGGAATTGGGTGATCATCCTCATTGTATCAGTATTCGTTGTAATTGGTGATATTTGAGGAAATCACCCGGGTTGTTTGCCGGACGGCAAATATTTGGTTTTGAATATCCGTTGTTATGCACCATTTTCAAATTGATATATCTGTACGTTCATTTTTTATGAAGTGAGATATAACCTTTTGAAATTATGTCTATGACATTTACCTATATCAGTTGATGGTTAGGTAAGGAGTATTAAACAGCGGTGTAATTCTTCTTAACCATAAGTACAGTTTTCAACCTACGACACACAGGGAATGAGTTTTTAGACTCAGGGGACTTATACAGAGCATTGTATGTTGTCCAGTGTCCATGAGGACAAATGGGTTGGTACTCGTACTATGTTCTGTTTACTTGTGACTTCTCTAGTTCTTAGACACGTGTTTTGTACAAATGCAAGGTCTATGTTTTGAGAAGTTATAGGTATATGAATAAAGTAGAGAACCAGTTATTGCAAGTATCAGGATTCTTCAAGGTGATCGAAGATGTAGATACTTGTGTATGGTATTCGGTTGATAGTAATGATTAAGAGAACTTGCTTCTCTTTCAGGTTACTCATAATTGGAAGTACTCCTAAGTTGAGTAATGCTGATGGGCCTCTCTCCATTTAGTTGACATGCACTGGAGAAAGCTGCATGATTTGAATCTGGTTCCAATTAAATCAGTGTCTCTGTTTCTATATTGGATATAGAACGGTTCATATCTTAACGATGTTAAGGTACGGTGAGTTGGCCGGCTTATGCTTAAAACCAGACTCTGGATAACTCAAGGCACGTTTCTGTAATGGCTGTTTGTGGGTTGACCCGGGCTATGACGAGGGTTGATTTTCTACCATCTGGAAGATCAATAGTGATATTGTTCTTGACTCGCCACAGTTTTGATAAAAATGGATTTTTTCAGAAAACAGAAGTGGGAGTATGGTAGAACTGGAAATGATTCCAGAACCGCAAACGATTACTGAAAATTTGATAAGAACCTAAAGATTCAATCTGGTTTGGTAGAACTGGAAATGATTCCAGGACTGATTCTTTATACTTCGTTACATTCTCTGATAATCTCTCAAGATTCAGACATATGTTCCTGTTGAAACACAAGTCCGAACCTTTTGAGATATTCACAGAATATAATTTAGAAGTAGAGAACCAATATAAGGGTATAAGTATTATGTCCTTAGATGAGATCAAGGAGGAGAATACTTGTGCACGGAAATCCTGGATTATTCTAAAGGAGAATGAGATTCTCTCTCAGCATTACTCCTCCGTATATACCATAGCACGATGGTATATCGGGGTGGAGCAATCACACCCTATATGATAAGGTGTGCTCTATGATGAGTACTACTGAGTTACCTATTTAGGAGTTATGCACTTGAGAAGCTGCATACCTATTGAATAGGGTTCAAATCAAATCAATTGCCTACCATTTCATATGTGATATGGAAAGGGAAGAGCCCATGTCTTAAGCTAGTTAAGATTTGGGGTTGTCCGGCTAATGTCTAAAAGCAAAATCCGGACAAGCTCAAGGCAAGGTCTGTAATGTAGAACTGGAAAGATTCCAGCTATACAAAATACAGCAGATAATTTGGTAGAACCAAAGGATTCAGTAGATACCAATGAACCTCAGCCTCTCCGCCGATCTAGTAGGGTTCCTCACCCACCTGAGAGATACTTCTGTTTCTCTATGACAGTGGAAGCGAGGATTGCATCATGAGATGATGACCCAACTAGTTTCGAGCTGGCCATCAGGAGTGGGACTCTGTAAGAATGGCTGGATGTTTAGCGATCTGAGATGGAATCCTGATACACCAACAAAGTATGGACTTTGGTTGCAATATCTGAAGGGTTAAATCCCCATCAGGAGCAGGTATATCTTGAGAAGATTACTTGGTGTACATGGAAAAGTTGAGACTTTCAAAGCTAGACTTGTTAAAAGTTTGCATCATTGACCAGGTGTGGATAATGATGAAACCTTTTCAAGCAGCTATGCTTAAGTCCATCCAGATCCTACTTGTCATGGCTACATACCATGACTGCGATATCTGGTGGTTGGGTGTCTTGACTGCTTTTCTAAATGATGATTTAGAAGAGAGCGTCTATAAGTACACAGCCAGAGGGCTTCGTAGACAGTGGGAGCAGCGGAAACGTTTGCAAGATGCTTTATAGGATAGAGCAGGCATCGCGGAGTTGGAACATCTGTTTTGATGTATTAGTCAAAGAAGTTGACATCATCAAAATGGTAGATGAACCTTGTATAAACAAATAGGTAGTAGGGAGTATGGTGACGATCCTCGTAGAGTACGTGGATGACATACTCTTGATAGGGAAGTAGTTTCCTATGCTACGCTCGATCAATCTCCGCTTATCACTATGATTCTCCATATAGGATCAAAGTGATACCTCCTAAATCCTGGATTTTGGATCTATGAGATAGATCTAAATGGATGTTAGGATTCTCACTAGTTGTAGTGAGATGGTATCAATTGATCCTGGGGAAAATCACTGGAAGTGTTCCAGAGTGATAAAGACGACTGAATGTCAGTCACAGGCATTGTCTATACCCTCAGTAAAGGGACGGTATGTTGGAAGAGTTCCAAGCTAGATACCGTGACACACTAGACGATAAAGGCTGGATACATCGCTACTCAAGATGCTACCAAAGAGGCTGTTTGGGTGTATATTGGTTCATGAGATGAACTATGTTCCTCCCATTGTGTGACAATGGAGTTGTGGCTTATGCCAAGGAACGCAGGTCCCATCAGTGATCCAGACATATTCTAAGGCAGTATCACTTGATCATGGAGATGGTTGATCTCTAAGGGATCGAGGTTAGGAGAGCAGACTCAGAGGATAACACGGCGGATCCACTCACAAAGGCCTTTTCCCAGAGAGAGACTTTCATGGGATGGTTGAGTATGAGATACTGCAACCACTGCTACAGATGGCCCTAGTGCAAGTGGGAGATTGTTAGTTATATGTATGCCCTAGAGGCCATTACTGTACATAGGATGTATATTGTAGTGGATGCTGGGACATATATAGGGAGGGCTTTCTTGCTCGACATGATAGTATGCTATCTGGTTGAACTTTACCTTAACGTGTATACTGATTGTCTCTCTGTTACATGTTGGTAAAGCCCTTAGGATGTGTGCTTGACTACCTGGACTATGATGCGGATCATACTAGTGGGGACATGGTAGTCCATAAGTACATCCTTCAAAGTCCCTAGTCGTGGGTGTATCGAGACGGGGCATCGATATACCAGAGTAGACTAGCGTGTACCTTCTCGACCCATACAGATGGGCGATGGATGATCCCATATCCATTGGTGTTTGACATCAGAGATGATATACGGGTCTCAGTAGAGACTGGGTACACTGGACGGACTCGCCGAGAACTCCCAGATGGTATTATACCTCACGTCAGATGGCAGTTCTCTGGTGACACTGGTACAGAGTAGTCTGTTGACCCGAGATCGTCATAGAGTCTTGTGTGGTTTCCACTGTGCTTTGATTTCCATCTTACCACGTCCAAGAGGGCGTGCAAAACGGTGGTTTTTGGGTACAGTCCCGAGTCACATGGAGGCAATGAGCGATAGGAGGGGATTCGTCTCTCTCGGTATAGGGAGTTGATGTTGCGCTGTGTTCGATTGGCTATAACAGGAAATCTCTGGCCAGGGTTGCTGAGATTTACTGGTAAGTGTTACCAGTAGTTTCTCGAATTGTTATAGACCTCATATCGACACGACTTATTGAGCTATTAGGGTCTGACGTTTACCACCCCTAGGCAAGATATGCGACATATCAGACGATCAGACCGGACTGTACGGAAGTGTTACTGGTCGGATTCACTGGAGTGTGAGCGGGCTTGCTCGTCGATCTTCAGATCGCTCAATACCCGGGTGGCCGTTACGTTTAGCAGACCGCTTGCGGCTTGTGGGTGTTTGATATGATCATCATCCGCTGCCGGCGTATTGACGAGTCTTTAGAGTCCTACACAGAGGTTTCCTGGCTCAAGCGAAACGAAATAGGAGCGCATATGAGATATGTGCGGGACCGAGAATAATACGAGTATGTGATACTGTATTCGATTCTCGCGATGTGACATTGATCGGTTATATGCGATATAGCCGGATTATCGGATCAAGTGTTGATTCGATAAGTTGTTACTATTGATACCAGTCGATTATGTGTGACATCACCGGATAATTGAATCAAGTGTTGATTTAATGATTTAATGTATAATTATATATTTGATATATTACTTTGCATTAACTAGTATCGGTTCACTTTGAATAGATTTTCTCACTTGGTTTGTGCACATTGTATATGTGATATATTTTTGTGCACTTGTATGTATCATGTTTGATGATGCATGCTAACTTGGATTTGTGTGAAGATTAAACCATGGTTGTGAGAGTGGTTAGGGTTTTATTTTCCATTACTTATTTATTCATTTATTTATTTGTTTATACATTTTGGAAAATAAATGGAAAAGATAAAAGAATGGTGGCTTTATTTGTTCTTTAGTTGAAGCTTCATGAAGCTTTGATCAAGTCAACCATTCTTATCTCATCCTTAACCCTAACCATTCCCACTAACCCTAGTTTAGTCTCTACACTTGACCATGGTTAATTTTATGATAAGAATTCATTTTCTTTTCTTTTTCAATTAACTTATCATATCATTTCTTCTTCTTCTTCCTTGAACTCAAGAAGAAAACCTTGCATTCATCAATGGTGATTGATGATAAAGAGTGAGAAATCCAATTCTAAATAGAACCCACATCCTATTTCTTCATCCTCTACCTCTTGCCAAGTAGTAGAGTGTGTTTTCTTCACAAGTTTCTTGACTTGGTGAAGTCGGAGCTTGATTTAGCGATGCCTCGACTTAGATCATCTTCGGCATGGACATCGACGACCTAGCTCGCTTATTCTCCGATGAAGTCGACGCTAGAGCCCGGATTCTTTTTGGACAGCGGAGAGGACTTCGTTGCGGAGCTATGGAGGTGGAGCACCGGATCTACAAAGGTTGTATTTCCGTATTCCCTTAGTTAAGTGTTAACTAGTTTGCATTTTCGCCTAGAATTCTAGCCGACGATCCGTAGTCGGGTTTCTCGGCACCTAGATTTTTTGAAATTGGCATGGTTGATGCCTTGTGAGATCTCATTAGGGTGCCTAGAAACCCTACAGTGGTATCAGAGCCTAGCTAGAGCCTTAGGCGAAATCTAGACGGAATTTGAAGTCCGAACGAACCCGAAACCCCGAATCAAACTTGCTCTCTGTCCTTTTTCCAAAAACCGGGATTTTTCAAAATTAAAAATTGCTAAAAAATTCAGCAGGGAAATATAAGAATTACGGCGCAAAAATTTTCCCATGAACAGTTCAAACCGCGGCGGAAGCGCGGCAGAAGCCTGGCTTCTGCGGCGGTTCCGCCGCACATTGATGACGTCATCCTCATTTGTTTGCACAGTAATTCCTATTTAATTATGCTGGATTTTGTAGGAATTTTTAAAATTTATTCAAGAGTTGAATTTTCTGCAGTTGTTTTGGGGATTCGGTGTTTCGATCGGGATATCAGATTTTGTCTATTTGGCTTTCCGGATAAATTTTAGAATATGTTAAAAAGTTCGACCGGATATAAATACCCAATTTTTCCCCTGTCGGGAAATTTCCAAGTGTTGGATTTTTCCGTTGTTTAACGACGTTCTAAGTAGTGCAAGTAACGCGATGGTCCCTCTAGAAGACAACAAACCTTAACTCGATTATGTGACCGTCTTGAACTGCCCTTTGAACCTTCGGGTTTGGGGCGGTACGGCGTGCCACATGTGAGGCGTTGGCTTGACCCTTCTACGGCTGGACCGTTGCTACTGAGGCACGAACTGAATGCTGTTAGACTTATTTCATGTGTTGATCTGTATCGGGAAAACTTGGGTGTTCGAATGTTCAATCGGAAAGTTTAACATTTTCTAATTATCTGGAATGGGATACAATAATTGGAATTCACAAAAGTTATGAGATAACTAAATGAATGTTATAAACATAGCACTTTAGTCTCACTAGATCGGTTGCCACGGAATTTTGATGTGATCAAAAGTCCGTCGCAATCACGTAGCGTACGCGGATATTCGCCGGATAAACTTAATAGACAGCCTCACTCCATAGCCCCGACCAAGTGACTGTAGGAGAACCCCGTCGCCGAAAGCATCCGTTCGGGTGCTCGCGGTAGCGGTGTTCCGCCTTGGTGCACTTCGTCGACGGTATCGGGGGTGCAGCCGTCTACTGAAGTTTGCGACGAGCATTCGATCAGGATGTCGGGAATCTTGTTGAATTGCCCGACTTGATATTGAAAAGTGTTTTCGATTTTGAGACTAAAATGCGGGGTTTATAAAGATTAGGCATGCGATGTCTATGCAAGTCGCGGATTCCAACTGTTGTAGTTTTACACTTTCTTTTCTGTGACCGTAAGTGTAATATGTGATATCGCCGGTTTCGTTGCTATATGTCAACGACAATTGGGATACGCATGTTTACTTACGTTGATGACATGTGATGTTATGTGTTGCTGGATATGTTATATTGGATCGTCGTGTTTGAATAGCCGGGTTTTTTTATGTGAGATGAGTGTTTTTCATTTTCATTCATGTAAAAATCTGTATGTAATATTCTTTTATTGGGGCGCTTCCAGGTTGCGGAAGTTGTCACCGTTGTTGTATATTATTTACTTTTCCGCATTAGGATAGACCCAAGGAGGAGGGCACAAGTAACCGGGTTCTGGAGTCCAATGGGAGACCAACTCGAGGAGTCGAGTCCGGGTCTCCTAACTCTAGAATTGGCAGGGTTGCTTGCCGCTCTCGTAGGGGTCTAGGGGTGTGGGTTTGGTTATTCATCACGACCGTGGAATCCGTGTTTTATACTGGCTCGTATTGAAAACACGGACGTCTTAGTATATCCAATATTTCATATGTTTCTTCTGCTGCGATATCTGTGATGTGATCATGTGATGTTCTGTGATAGATACAGCATATAGTATATATGATATATTATATAGACGTTACTTATGTTTTACACCCGCGCTAGCCCTGCCCCGCTCTGCCGTTAGTTACCTAACCTAACGGTGCACGAGGGGACATCGAGGCGAATACGGATGGCATAAGTGTACGTCGTATTTATCTGTGATGTTTAGGTATTTAAATGATGGGACTTCATTAATGTGATTAATGAATTAAAAGAAACCTAAGATGTTGTAGAATCGAATTTCAAAATAAAACAGGTAGCTACAGTTCTTGCTTTGCACAGCGGTATATGTGATATATCCTGCACCTTATTCAATGAGGAAAGGACCGAGATCCCTTCACCGGGAGTGACTCATTTAGCAATAACTGGCAGATGCTACACACTCGGTTTGTCTTTTGATTGCTTTTAAGAGTTTTTGCTTTGCACAGTGATATATATGATATATCCCGCACCTCATTCGACGAGGAAAGGACCGACGATCCCTTCACCGAGAGTGACTCCTTTAGCAAAACTAGAAAAGCCTCAAAAGCACTCCATTTTAAAATCATTTGATTCTACAACGATATCAAGTTCATTACGCAATAGGTTTTTAGAAAAACCTGTCGTAGCCCTCCGTCATTTCAGATAAGTCCTATTTAGTATTCGTGCTACGTTTGTTGACCTCCGTCAAGGCATAGTGTGCGGTAGCTAACTAGTATTTATCTGTTTATGCATATGATGCAGATTGAGTTAGGGTAGTCGTGCGGCCTTGTTGACCTCCGTCAAGGGTCGTGCGGGTGGGTTTAATTCGATCAAGAAATGACGGGTTGAACTTGACTAGTAGCCTATGGTTTGTTGACCTCCGTCAAGGTCATAGGGTGCTAGGGGCAAAATATTATCGGGAATTTCAAGTGTTGAAATTTGCAATAAGATTGCATACCTTCTATGAGATAGTTGGATCCCGATACCCGCTGCGAGTAAGAGTTACTCCTGGGAGAGTTTTATACATTACAATTAGCCGATCAAGTAGGTGTCTAGAAAGGTGTCAACGGGGTTACGCCTCTGGGAAAACGAGGTTTACATTAATTAGGTTCGTGCGAAAGCACGGGGGACCTCCCTCAAAGTACCGACACTGGCCTGGCTGAAAGATTGACGAACTTGTAGTGTGTAATTAATCCCGGCTAATCTTTCCTTTTAGGGTTTGAAGGAAGATTTGATAAAAAGCAGTGGGAGCCATCCTGATTAGATAAAATAATAACCAATCTATTCTTGAAAGAGCGCACGCTGAGTGTTTTCTTCTCTCTCTCTCCTGGTAGCGACCATATCACGCCTTAATCAAGATAATAATACAGATTTTTGACCGAACCCGCTTGTTATACTGAGCTGGGGAACGTTGGTCCCACTCCACCTTATAATTGTTATAAGACAGAGCAGGAATTTGGGGAATACCAAGATTCCCGTGCCGCCCAAACGAGGAGAGTGCATGATGATGCATCATCTTCGGGTGTGTTCATTACAGAGAACTGTTTCTCAGTATCCTTTACGTCCTGGGTATGTGATACCGGATCAGGATCCCAGATATGTAATCTATTACATAGGGCTACAGATAGGTAGAGAACTGAGAACGGGTGATAAGTTTCATGAGGCAGAAAACGGGGCAAGCGTTGCAGCCAAGTCTGTCGGTCACTGTCACCCTGTATTACCAATACATTGATTCTGAACGAATGTTGTTAGATACCGAACCTGATATACAAAATCATATCAGTCTCTTTATTAGTAAAGAAATGATGAAATTTTGTATTGTTGGATAATGTTTTGAACATTTCCTATATCAAAAGTTGATCGGTTCAGGCACGTTGTCTAAAAGCATTGATGTTCTAAATCAAACTACAGTTCTTAGTATACGGAACACACACGAGAGGAAGAGTTCAGAATTCAACGATTCCTTCTTGAGGCATTCTAGACTAGTTCATATCAATGCGACCCGACTAGCTTGAGTTACATAAAGATGCATAATTAGTTTGAATTTGCATCTTGTGAAACTCGCCAGTCATGTCACAAAGATAAGATGACCACAGCTCCGTTTACTGAAAACAGAGAAAGAGTTAGTAAACTCTTGGGATGATACATGTTGATGTATGTAGGTCCCCAGTCTACAAATGCCAGGACTGATTCTTTATACTTCGTTACATTCTCTGATAATCTCCCAAGATTCAGACATATGTTCCTGTTGAAACACAAGTCCGAACCTTTTGAGATATTCACAGAATATGATTTAGAAGTAGAGAACCAATATAAGGGTATAAGTATTATGTCCTTAGATGAGATCAAGGAGGAGAATACTTGTGCACGGAAATCCTGGATTATTCTAAAGGAGAATGAGATTCTCTCTCAGTATTACTCCTCCGTATATACCATAGCACGATGGTATATCGGGGTGGAGCAATCACACCCTATATGATAAGGTGTGCTCTATGATGAGTACTACTGAGTTACCTATTTGGGAGTTATGCACTTGAGAAGCTGCATACCTATTGAATAGGGTTCAAATCAAATCAATTGCCTACCATTTCATATGTGATATGGAAAGGGAAGAGCCCATGTCTTAAGCTAGTTAAGATTTGGGGTTGTCCGGCTAATGTCTAAAAGCAAAATCCGGACAAGCTCAAGGCAAGGTCTGTAATGTAGAACTGGAAAGATTCCAGCTATAAAAAATACAGCAGATAATTTGGTAGAACCAAAGGATTCAGTAGATACCAATGAACCTCAGCCTCTCCGCCGATCTAGTAGGGTTCCTCACCCACCTGAGAGATACTTCTGTTTCTCTATGACAGTGGGAGCGAGGATTGCATCATGAGATGATGACCCAACTAGTTTCGAGCTGGCCATCAGGAGTGGGACTCTGTAAGAATGGCTGGATGTTTAGCGATCTGAGATGGAATCCTGATACACCAACAAAGTATGGACTTTGGTTGCAATATCTGAAGGGTTAAATCCCCATCAGGAGCAGGTATATCTTGAGAAGATTACTTGGTGTACATGGAAAAGTTGAGACTTTCAAAGCTAGACTTGTTAAAAGTTTGCATCATTGACCAGGTGTGGATAATGATGAAACCTTTTCAAGAAGCTATGCTTAAGTCCATCCAGATCCTACTTGTCACGGCTACATACCATGACTGCGATATCTGGTGGTTGGGTGTCTTGACTGCTTTTCTAAATGATGATTTAGAAGAGAGCGTCTATAAGTACACAGCCAGAGGGCTTCGTAGACAGTGGGAGCAGCGGAAACGTTTGCAAGATGCTTTATAGGATAGAGCAGGCATCGCGGAGTTGGAACATCTGTTTTGATGTATTAGTCAAAGAAGTTGACATCATCAAAATGGTAGATGAACCTTGTATAAACAAATAGGTAGTAGGGAGTATGGTGACGATCCTCGTAGAGTACGTGGATGACATACTCTTGATAGGGAAGTAGTTTCCTATGCTACGCTCGATCAATCTCCGCTTATCACTATGATTCTCCATATAGGATCAAAGTGATACCTCCTAAATCCTGGATTTTGGATCTATGAGATAGATCTAAATGGATGTTAGGATTCTCACTAGTTGTAGTGAGATGGTATCAATTGATCCTGGGGAAAATCACTGGAAGTGTTCCAGAGTGATAAAGACGACTGAATGTCAGTCACAGGCATTGTCTATACCCTCAGTAAAGGGACGGTATGTTGGAAGAGTTCCAAGCTAGATACCGTGACACACTAGACGATAAAGGCTGGATACATCGCTACTCAAGATGCTACCAAAGAGGCTGTTTGGGTGTATATTGGTTCATGAGATGAACTATGTTCCTCCCATTGTGTGACAATGGAGTTGTGGCTTATGCCAAGGAACGCAGGTCCCATCAGTGATCCAGACATATTCTAAGGCAGTATCACTTGATCATGGAGATGGTTGATCTCTAAGGGATCGAGGTTAGGAGAGCAGACTCAGAGGATAACACGGCGGATCCACTCACAAAGGCCTTTTCCCAGAGAGAGACTTTCATGGGATGGTTGAGTATGAGATACTGCAACCACTGCTACAGATGGCCCTAGTGCAAGTGGGAGATTGTTAGTTATATGTATGCCCTAGAGGCCATTACTGTACATAGGATGTATATTGTAGTGGATGCTGGGACATATATAGGGAGGGCTTTCTTGCTCGACATGATAGTATGCTATCTGGTTGAACTTTACCTTAACGTGTATACTGATTGTCTCTCTGTTACATGTTGGTAAAGCCCTTAGGATGTGTGCTTGACTACCTGGACTATGATGCGGATCATACTAGTGGGGACATGGTAGTCCATAAGTACATCCTTCAAAGTCCCTAGTCGTGGGTGTATCGAGACGGGGCATCGATATACCAGAGTAGACTAGCGTGTACCTTCTCGACCCATACAGATGGGCGATGGATGATCCCATATCCATTGGTGTTTGACATCAGAGATGATATACGGGTGCTCAGTAGAGACTGGGTACACTGGACGGACTCGCCGAGAACTCCCAGATGGTATTATACCTTACGTCAGATGGCAGTTCTCTGGTGACACTGGTACAGAGTAGTCTGTTGACCCGAGATCGTCATAGAGTCTTGTGTGGTTCCCACTGTGCTTTGATTTCCATCTTACCACGTCCAAGAGGGCGTGCAAAACGGTGGTTTTTGGGTACAGTCCCGAGTCACATGGAGGCAATGAGCGATAGGAGGGGATTCGTCTCTCCCGGTATAGGGAGTTGATGTTGCGCTGTGTTCGATTGGCTATAACAGGAAATCCCTGGCCAGGGTTGCTGAGATTTACTGGTAAGTGTTACCAGTAGTTTCTCGAATTGTTATAGACCTCATATCGACACGACTTATTGAGCTATTGGGGTCTGACGTTTACCACCCCTAGGCAAGATATGCGACATATCAGACGATCAGACCGGACTGTACGGAAGTGTTACTGGTCGGATTCACTGGAGTGTGAGCGGGCTTGCTCGTCGATCTTCAGATCGCTCAATACCCGGGTGGCCGTTACGTTTAGCAGACCGCTTGCGGCTTGTGGGTGTTTGATATGATCATCATCCGCTGCCGGCGTATTGACGAGTCTTTAGAGTCCTACACAGAGGTTTCCTGGCTCAAGCGAAACGAAATAGGAGCGCATATGAGATATGTGAGGGACCGAGAATAATACGAGTATGTGATACTGTATTCGATTCTCGCGATGTGACATTGATCGGTTATATGCGATATAGCCGGGTTATCGGATCAAGTGTTGATTCGATAAGTTGTTACTATTGATACCAGTCGGTTATGTGTGACATGACCGGATCATTGAATCAAGTGTTGATTTAATGGTTTAATGTATAATTATATATTTGATATATTACTTTGCATTAACTAGTATCGGTTCACTTTGAATGGATTTTCTCACTTGGTTTGTGCACATTATATATGTGATATATTTTTGTGCACTTGTATGTATCATGTTTGATGATGCATGCTAACTTGGATTTGTGTGAAGATTAAACCATGGTTGTGAGAGTGGTTAGGGTTTTATTTTCCATTACTTATTTATTCATTTATTTATTTGTTTATACATTTTAGAAAATAAATGGAAAAGATAAAAGAATGGTGGCTTTATTTGTTCTTTAGTTGAAGCTTCATGAAGCTTTGATCAAGTCAACCATTCTTATCTCATCCTTAACCCTAACCATTCCCACTAACCCTAGTTTAGTCTCTACACTTGACCATGGTTAATTTTATGATAAGAATTCATTTTCTTTTCTTTTTCAATTAACTTATCATATCATTTCTTCTTCTTCTTCCTTGAACTCAAGAAGAAAACCTTGCATTCATCAATGGTGATTGATGATAAAGAGTGAGAAATCCAATTCTAAATAGAACCCACATCCTATTTCTTCATCCTCTACCTCTTGCCAAGTAGTAGAGTGTGTTTTCTTCACAAGTTTCTTGACTTGGTGAAGTCGGAGCTTGATTTAGCGATGCCTCGACTTAGATCATCTTCGGCATGGACATCGACGACCTAGCTCGCTTATTCTCCGATGAAGTCGACGCTAGAGCCCGGATTCTTTTTGGACAGCGGAGAGGACTTCGTTGCGGAGCTATGGAGGTGGAGCACCGGATCTACAAAGGTTGTATTTCCGTATTCCCTTAGTTAAGTGTTAACTAGTTTGCATTTTCGCCTAGAATTCTAGCCGACGATCCGTAGTCGGGTTTCTCGGCACCTAGATTTTTTGAAATTGGCATGGTTGATACCTTGTGAGACCTCATTAGGGTGCATAGGTACCCTACAGTCAAGTACCACACCAGATATTGTTTTTGCACTAGATGCAATAAGTTGATATTGATCCAATCCTAGAGAAACGTTCGGAAGCAGTTTTAGAACATAAGTGGATGTTCTAGGGATATGATAACGACAGCCTCATTCGGGAGACAGTTATCATTCCAGGCTTCTAAGGTGACCTGGATGACAGAGTGACTGTCAGAGTTATTGTTTTCCCTCTGACGATGGGCAGTATTTTGGACAGGTGGTCCAAGGTGATACTGAGGGAGGCATGGCGCAGGATACTGATTAAGTTCTGTTGACGATACAGTCTAAGAAGTTTGTATTTGGAGTTCATTTATGAACTAGGTCCCATCAGATATCCAGACATATTCTAAGACAGGTATTGCTCATTTCGGGAGATGGCTTTCTCTGCGAACTTGAGATAAAGAGAGACATAGAAAGAAACATCAAAGCGGATCGACTCACTGAGACTATTCCTCGAACGCAATAGTTTCGTAAACGAGCTTTGTGAGACTGATTAGTAGAAGAGTTGGGTGTTCGGTATCACACGGGCTGTGAGTATGCGACATCGCAATAATTAGCCTTGAGTGCAAGTGGGAGATTGTTGGATATAGTGCCCTCAGAGTCAATTATTGGATCCCAGGCACGTGATTGCAATGATTGAGGGAGGACCTATACCGGTAGGACAGTCTTACTCGAGATGATAATATGCTATCTGGTTTATCTTTATCATCGTGTTCTGCTTTAGGTGACCTTACAGGTCACTATTGCGCGTTGATAGAGCCCTTAGGATTCTTGCTTGACGGCCAGCAGTATGATGGCGATCATATACGTGGGAGCTAGGGTCTATAAGCACATCCTTAAAAGGTCCCTAGTCGTGGGAGTTTTCGAGACAGGGCATCGATACTCCAGAGTAGACTAGTGTATACAGTCGAGACCCCGACGAGGGGCGGTGGCCGGTCTCACAAGCCACTGGTATCAGTTGGTTCACCCAAGATGTATACAGGTGCTCATTGGGTTATGAGTACACCGGACAGGACTCGCCGGGAACATACTAGTTGGTATTATACCTGACATCAGATAGCAGTTCCCTGGTGACATGTGTATATGTTAGTTCATCGACCTGAGATCGTCATTTTTCTCGTGTGAGTTCCCACTGTGCTTTGATTACTACCCTACCACGGCTCAAAGGAGTCGTGCAAACAGGTTTTAGTTGGGTACAGTCCCGAGCCACATGGAGGCAGTGAGCCGATCTGTAGGGGTTCATCTCTCCCGGTATTGGGGGTGTGGTCGCGCTTTGTCTAGGAGAGCCATTACACGAAGTCCTTGGCCAAGGAAGGAGATTTACTGGTAGGTATTCCAGTAGTATCTCAGGGTGTTCTGGGATACAGTCCGACACGACTTGTACCGCTTTTGGGGGTCTGACTTTTACCAACCCCCTAGGCCCGCCATGCAATGCTCATAGACGAACGGACCGGACTGTACGGATATTGTCCCTGACAGGCTCAGTAGGGTGTCAGGATGAGTTCGCTCATCGACCTCCCTTTTGGTCAATACCTGGTAGCTCGTTACGTACGGCTAATACCTTTGACGTGCTAGTGGTTAAATCCACACCCAAAGTGTTGACGAGTCTTTAGAGTCCCCCACAGACAGTTTCTCAAGTTTTGGGCGAAACGTTGTAGACGCCGTATAATATATGGCAGGGATCGATCTTATACGTGCGGTATTGTACGGATCATGATCGGACGGATCATACTAGTGGGCTTTATTTTAAGCCGGCTCCTAGTATTAGATTTGTTGGATTACTTTAGTCTCATTGCATTCGCATTCAGTCAGAATGCGGGTGCAGGTATGTATATATAGGTGAGGGGTATCCTTGTGATCTGTCACGAGTTTACTTTAGATGTTGCCGTATCTTTTTATTGGACCAAACATTTGGATTAATGTTTGGACAATGGAAATTGTGAGCTTAAATCATCATTTTTTGCATTCATTATGACATGGACATACATGGTGACTCATGGTCTCTTTATGTGTGTAAATGTCATATTATGTGATTGTTTTGTGATGATATGAGAGGAAGAGAGAGAGAGGAGCTGCCATGTGAATATTGTTAGGTCTCATATTATTTTTTCTCACTCTCTCATTCTATCATAGCATCACAAAAAGGAAAAAGATAGCTCATTCTTCTTCCTCCTCCTCTAGCTCATAATTTCCATGAAAGGCATCATCTATAACCTCCATCCAAGCCATGGATGCAAGAGACAAAGTGATCATAACATACTCTACTTCAACCTTGGGCACGTCGGCTAGCACACTTCGTGCCCGAGTTGCTTCGGATGAAGCGGGAGCCCGTAAAAAGTCTTCTTGATGTGGTGCCCTTTCCGACGAGGAGATGAAGACCGGAGATGCCGCGGGGAGATCGGGATGGTGGCCGAAGACCGAAGGGCACGGATCTCTCGGTATAGCTCTCTACCCTTTCTCTAGTTAGCTAGTAGTAGGTTAATGGTCCGATCCGGGTTTATAGTCCGCGGTAGCGCCGGTTTCTAGTTTGAAAAAGTTTTTGTTTCCGCATTTTGGCCTCGGACAGACGGCCGGGGTGCTACCGTAGACTTACATGATTATCCTTCTCTTTCTCCTCGTAGCGACCAATGACACGCATTAATCATGATAATAATATGGATGTATTGAACGAACCCACTTATTATACTGGGCTAGGTTCCGATCTATCTTATGACTGTCATAAGTCTGAGCAAAGAATAGTAGAATACCCGGATTCTTGCACCACCCAAAACGAAGAAGGAGCATGCTGATTCATCTTCTCGGGTGTGTTCGTTACTGAGAACTGTTTCTCAGTTTGCTCTACGTCCTGGATATTGGATACCAGATCAGAATCCTATGTATGTAATTTGATACATGGTGTAACGTTTTGAAAATGGTTTAGGTGAAATTTCCGATAATCGGTAAAATAACTGGTGTTTTCCATAAAAACCAAGATATAATTATTTTTCAATATAGACTTAAATATATCTATTCTATCTATGTAATTGCTAGTATTTGGTAATCAATTGGTCACTTGTAAATTTTTAGTTTACTCAAATATTTTCCGTAATTAATTATTTTAATTATTATTTTAAGCCTTTACTAATACATTTAATTGGTGATAATTACAAACTGGAATGGGTTAATTATACAAATGTGAACCATGACAACTTTAAACCAAGTTTATATCATGTTTTCTTTTTCTCTTTTGGTTACAAGGTTCTAGTTAATTCTATGTTGAAATGGAATTGGAAATAAAATGAAATAAAAATAGAATTAAGTAGTGTGATGCAATAATAAAGTAAGGAAGGGTTTTTTTGACTTGGGAACAACTTTACACACCCACACACTCACTCTTTCCCAGAATTTCGAGCCCCCTCCTGCTGCAGCCCTTCCCCATTTCCAACCCCATTTCTCACATAAAATAAATTAGATAAGAAATGAATTATTAAGTGAGGTATGGGGGGTTTCCTTGACTTGGACTTTCTTTTTCCACACACAAACACAACCTCACTCTCTCCCCCCTCTCCTCTATCCTTGGCCGAACACCCACATCAGCAGCTCCCCTTTTTTCCCATCTCATTTTCATCTCTAATTTCATCAAAATCCATCAAAATTCCAAACAAAAACTCACAAATTCAAAGCAAGTTCTTCATCCATTCTCCTTGGCCTATTCTAGCTTGAATCTTGGGGCAATGAAACCATCTTTCAAGGCTAATTTGCAAGCTAGATCACTAAACTTGTGATGTATAAAATCCTAACCCTAACGTTTAATTGTTGTTTAATTACTTTAATCTAGCTAATTAGGTGTTAAATTATGGTTTTTATTTCAAGTTTGAAATGCAAGAAAAGGGTTTGGATCAAGTTAGGGTCTTGATCATTGGTTTATGGTTGTGGTGAATAGATTAACATGTTATGACATGCAAAAATCTAAGTTAGTTCTCATATTACAAATTGCTACCTTTAAATTGTCCAAATTAAGCTTTTTGCAAACAAACTTTTAATAAATCTAAAATGAGTGAGATTAAAATTTTAGTAAGGGTTTGCGTGGCTTAATTAAGCTATTATGTGATTATTGTGGCCACTAGTTTTGTTAAAACATCTAGTTTGAACTAAAATGGAAATTGTTGCTTACTAGATTTTTGGAATTAAATCGACTTTAAATTAAGTTGAGGTTTTGATGATATACACCCTATTTCTTATATATTTTATTGCTTTGTGGACGCGCGATTAGTGTGATTGGGTTTTTGGTTTGATGATCGCCACGTGTTGCGACCCTAGTTGTGATTTGTGGCGTCATCGCGAGCGTGTTTTATGCACCAAGTGCGTGCGTGTTTAGTTAGTGAGCTTGGTTAACTTGTATTGGTTGTGTCCGCGGTTAATTATATATTTATTCTCTTATTTCCTTGTGTACGTTTCTAGGATCGGGTGCCGAGACGTCGGACGTGGCGCGTAAATGATAGAGCTGAAATCAGACCAGATGAGCCGAGGCGTCCAGGTGGGTAGATGTATATCTACGGGGGAAGTCGGGTGGATGGCGTATAGCACCCCTGCAATTTCATAGGATATGATGTGATATATATATATATATATATATATATATATATATATATATATATATACGTATGTGTTATTGCGAGATATGAATACTTAGCAAGAAAGGTTATAAGAGACCATGAGTTGGATTTAGTGTAATTGGGAGGAAACGCTTTTAGTTAGTTTTCTTAGTCGCGAAACCCTAGAGTAAAGGTTGACACACATACATGCACACACGTGATATGTCTGGGTGGATATGTTTATATGTATATATGTGGGGGGGGCGCACGCGCGTGCATTGAGGTGTGTGTGTGTGTGTGTGTACATATACGTATACACGGATGATGAGACCAGTATATGATACTTGGAGATGAGCCGATATGATCGGGCATGATGCCGTGAGATTTTGATATGTGCTTGGGTCGTGATATGAGATACGACATGATATTATAGCGGATCGTTGGGTGATGTGTTTTCATACACACGCCGATATATGTTTGATGATATGGGAATGTACTAGATTTTAGAACGGTACCCCTAATTCTTGATTTTACAATAATGATACTATTTGAATAATGAGGTACATGTGATATTTGACCCGTACCCCAATTTTGGGATGCCGTACGATGGATTTTACTGTATGACATATAGATATGATGATTGATCCGCACTCTTGACTCGAAGATATCGTACTATGTATTTTTACTGTACGTGAGGCTATTGAGGCGAGATCGCCGACTACTAGATATATCGACTCTGACTTTAGGCGGATTTTCTTTACCCTTTAGACTGGGCTCGAGTCATACTTATTTTCAAAACTAATGAATCGTGATTATTTTAAAGACAGGCCGAGGGATACTATGGAATTTTCAAAAGATGTATCTTTTCTCAAAGACCCCGTAGCCCCTATTTTTCTAAAACCACGATTCGTGCTATTTCAAACACTAAGAACTTTATGACTCGTAATTGGAAAGGTATATTCTTAAATGTTGCGGTTAATACATCTTTTCTGTATATTCATGTTGTTCTCATCGCATTGCATGCTTATAAATATGTTTGTTTTGTTATTATGAACCCCTGTTGTCAGGACACCAGCACCATTACCGATGATACGTATGTTCCACGTACACTTGCTTGCCGGCTCACACACATCATTATCGGTAATTTCCATGTCACGTACACATTAGAAAACATTACTTCATTTGTATAAATTGTTTGCTGGTAGTTTCAACATGGTACTAGTACGCTTGCTTTCATATGCTAGTTTAGATATTGCATTTCTTATTTAGATACTTCATGCACTTATACATTCATTCTGTTATGCAATATCGTAAGGTTTTATGCCAGTATTCACTGTTTATTGACTCTTGATTATGGGATTCGGATTTTTCATGAGATTTTTGGATTTGGAGAAACCACAAGGATTTTATAAACTCATTTTCATTTCTAAAGATAGAAATTTGCAGTTTTCTCATGATATGATGTGAGAGGCGTCCACCATGTGTTTTCTCAGTTCTTAAGTGGTATCATATACCCAATTCGAGGAGGGGGATGCACCGTCTGTGAGTACATGGTGGACCCGGTGCGGTACTTCCGGGTAAGGAGATCGCAGATGATGGCGTTGAGCCAGGCAGGGAAGCACTACCGACCGGTGATTATATGGAAACTCGACAGATATCCGGAGGATACCGTTTGGAGTTATGGGCCGATCCTGATTACGCGGAGCCCATGGGACGATCCTGATTATACGGAGCCCGAGATTTGAGTATTATGTGTCGATGTTGGACACGAACTTTTATAAGGTTTTGAGTGCTGATGCTGGGCACTCGGGTTTTATCAGGATTTGTGTGTCGTTGCTGGACACATGCTGGATGGTGCATTAGTGCATGTCACGCATTGATATATTATTATTCTTGGCACAGACACGAGTACTTGATATCATACTATTGATATATTGTTACCCTTGTTGGAGTATTGTATAGTTTTGTTGTATGACTTAGGAGAGAGTCATACATGTGATTTCTTCTCGGTGATGTTTTCTACTCACGAGTTGGCAACTCACCCCCGTTGTGCCATAGTTTCTTGCAGGTTTGGCCGTACAGGTTTCATTGCGGCTTGCTAGCATACTGCTTCCTTCCGGGTGATTGCTTTGGTAAGTGGGTTCACTTGCATCGTGACCACCGTTGCACTTTATTTATTTCAGTTGTATCTAGTAAATTCTATCAACCAGACTTGTATATTTGATGGACTTTGAAGACCGGATTTTTATTATTTCGACTTAGAGTCGCGCGCTTGTATTATTGGGATTCTTCTCTGGTTTTCTTGAGGATGTTGGTTTTCTTCTGAGTTTTTGATCCTCGCCCTTCGGCGTTGTATATTATATTGCTTGTGTGGTGGTTTCCACCAGTTGGCGAAGAGCTAGCTCCTGCTTAGGGATGCCTTTATTCATTACTCATGTATATGCATGTTTGTACCTGTTTGGGGGCCTGTATTTACAAAGGAGACTCTGCCGAAATTTTCGGGAAAATATGATGTTGCTTTTACATGTTTAATGGCACTTATTTTGTTAAAACCACTTGCTTTAAAACAAGTTTTCCTTCACTCTCTTTTTAAAAATGGTTTAGATTTCTGGGCTTTGGCTTACTTAGATTACGTTACGCCTCTGGACGTTCCGTAATTTAAGTGCCAGTCGCGTTCCATACCTTCGGGTCGTGACAAAGTTGGTATCAGAGCGCTAGATTTAACCTTGGTTCGAGTCTAGGTTTGACTATACGGAGTGTAGGGCGTATATATATATATATATATTTATATATATATATGGAACCTAAGCTTGACCTTACGGAACTTAGACTTGGTCGAGGGGGTATTAGACCCGAACTTTCGTTGCATAGGTTGACCTTGGTTGATGGAGTAGGTGACTTAAGTAGAGTGATGTATCGTGCATATGTTATGTGGCATACTTACGATACGCTACTCTGCTTAAGAAGCCTTATGATGTACATTTCTTTGCACCTTATTCTATTCGTTCATTGATCTATCCTCATCGATATCGGTTTGTGGTTTCTGTTACCACGGTTGCACGCGCAGAGATAGCTGCGGCTAGAGTTGTGGTCAGCATGAGCTCATCTTGGACGAGGACTGACCAGGGCGTAATTCCGGTGACACACGATTGCATAGATGTGTCATTTATTTGTGTTTTTCATGACGTGAGCGTTTTGACGGATTGTTTTACTAAGATTTCTCGAACGTTCAGATCAGCACCAGAGGATTGGGCTACTGCTAGAGGCCGACTAGAATGTGAGGACCGTTAATGTATCGTCTATTCTTGAGAATTGAGGTATTGTTTAGCGTGCGGACGAATGAGCTAGTTGTTGCTGTGACTGACAAGATATCGCCCCAGATGTTTAAAGCCATTGCAGCTCGAGTTTGTACTTAGGGATATGATAGAAAATCGCTAGTCACCCATGGATTAATGACTAGGACATGTGATTCATTTGCATACCCCGATGCGAGGTCATCAGATTGATTGATTTCAGCTAGAGAAGACTTCACGCAGGCACGTTGAGTGTCAATAGAAAAGCGGACGAATGAAGAGTATTCCTCCAACGATTTAGAAGAGTTTCCGAGGGCGTAGTTGGCCAGATACCTACTACCAGATATTGAGCTGTCGAGTTCGTATTTTTAGAAGGGAGACTCTATATACGAGTATAGCCGTTTGTAGCGCAGTCCATACAGCTTCGAAGAGACGAGTCCGAATCAGTCATATTAGAGAAAAGTGGAGTAAGAGGTTCGTACGAGATTTTGACGAGATAACGTTCCACTCCGTTAACATCAGAGATGTGATGCGCATACAGAGACGTTGAATATGGATATACCTTTTTGAAGAAGTCGTGATGAGTATGCAGCTGTTCCGAAACGAGAAATGGATTTAGTAAAGAGTGATAACTTCCGGGCAGTTTGGTAGAAACGAGAATTGGGAGAGATCCCGACAGAATCTTTCTGGAATACTACACGAGAAGACTTGGACACAGGATCGGTCGTATCACGCACACCCAGTAGGCCAGAGTTCGGCATCATCGACGGGACATGTTATGAGTAACAATGATAGTTGGCCAGAGATTCTTTAGAGGATGGGCCAGAGCGGAACGGTTTCCGTCATCATTTCCATATTAGACCATTGAGCCAAGAAGCTATGTAACTGACAATCCGCAGTGAAAGATAAGAGCCTAAGGGCATAAGGCGCCATACCGTGAACAGGAGGCAAGGAGATATCTTGCTCTGCTAGCTTTGGATGCACCGACACCTTCTCGACTTTGAAGGAAGGACACATCGACGACAGTGTTTACGATTTGCGATTTGGTGATTCGAATATCACGTATCCGTCATTATGGATTTCGGTATTTTGGGCGATTTATTTGCATGATTGAGATTTTGTGCACCATAGATGCACTCGACTTCGATTTGATTTCATTCGAGATGTTTGATTTTGATTTCATGCCTATGGTATGTATGTGATTTGACGTGTGCCTTCGGAGTAGTTTTCATGCACTTTTAGTACTTTGATTCGATTTTGTGTATGCTGATGCACGTGGTCGTGAGATTATTTACCACGGTATACCTGATTTGGATTGATGTATGTTGTATACCGTCGTTTTCGATTGTGATATTTGACATTTGCTTTCGTGCACCTTGTGCACTTGATTTGGATTCTTGCGCACACTTGGCACGCTTGATGCGATTTTGGTGCACACCAAATGCACTAAATCGGGATTTTTCGTGCATATTAGATGCACCTGATATTGTTGTCAGGCACACTCGTTGCCTTTGTCAGGTGTTTTCGTGCACACCCGTTGCACTTAGATTTTGTTTCTGTGCACATGTATAGCACATTCATTGATTTCGATTTCTGTGCGCACCTGACGCACGTGGCATTATTATATATACTATTGAGTATGATTTCCTTTGAGCAGTACGTTTTATGATATTTACTATTTGGTATAGTAGCTGAGCAGGACTAGTCCAAGGACAATACCTGAATATGTTTTTCCATGCATCAATAGTTAACGAAGGGATTTCCAAAAAGGAGCTACAGTCTCAATATTTTCCTATGCGTCCGAGATGACACGAAACATTTTACAAAGGAAACCCTTCTAAATTATTTTCAAAATAGCGGGACGTGTTTGTTAAAAAAAGGATATATATATATATATATAGTTATTTTTCTTACAATAAACATCCGCTACTTGTGCTGTGATACGCGCATCGCACAACGACTTGAAAAGATTTGGCATGTATTTCTTTTCAGATGTTTGACGAGTTTATGACGATGCATTTTATGTACATATTATAGTCTTGAGTGTGTCATATTGGTTTTCGTATTGGAATTCGACATTGGTATCTTCCCCATAACTCCGATGATTGCGTGATGCTTTACGGAGTTTTGATTTTGAGTTATATACTCGTTTTTCATGCGTGTGCATTGCGCTAAAATGTGTTTTAAGTATTTATGATGTCGGATCCCCGACGACTTGAGTATTTTGCTGAAATATTTTAGTTTTTGGGGGAGTGTTAATTTAAATTCGGGGACCGAATTTCTTTAAGGGGGGAACACTGTAACGTTTTGAAAATCGTTTAGGTGAAATTTCCGATAATCGGTAAAATAACTGGTGTTTTCCATAAAAACCAAGATATAATTATTTTTCAATATAGACTTAAAAGTACCTATTCTGGCTATATAATTGCTAATATTTGGTATTCAATTGGTCACTTGTAAATTTCTAGTTTACTCAAATATTTTCCGTAATTAATTATTTTAATTATTATTTTAAGCCTTCACTAATACATTTAATTAGTGATAATTACAAATTGGAATGGGTTAATTATACAAATGTGAACCATGACAACTTTAAACCAAGTTTATATCATGTTTTCTTTTTCTCTTTTGTTTGTAAGGTTCTAGTTAATTCTATGTTGAAATGGAATTGGAAATAAAATGAAATAAAAATAGAATTAAGTAGTGTGATGCAATAATGAAGTAAGGAAGGGTTTTTTTTTGACTTAGGAACATCTTTACACACCCACACACTTCCTCTTTCCCAGAATTTCGAGCCCCCTACTGCAGCAGCCCTTCCCCATTTCCAACCCCATTTCTCACATAAAATAAATTAGATAAGAAATGAATTATTAAGTGAGGTATGGGGGGGTTCCTTGACTTGGACTTTCTTTTTCCACACACAAACACCACCTCACTCTCTCTCCCCTCTCCTCTATCCTTGGCCAAACCCCCCACAGCAACAGCTCCCCCCTTTTCCCATCTCATTTTCATCTCTAATTTCATCAAAATCTATCAAAAATCCAAAAAAAACCTCACAAATTCGAAGCAAGTTCTTCATCCATTCTCCTTGGCCTATTCTAGCTTGAATCTTGGGGCAATGAAACCATCTTTGAAGGCTAATTTGCAAGCTTGATCTCTAAACTTGTGAGGTATAAAATTCTAACCCTAAGGTTTAATTGTTGTTTAATTACTTTAACCTAGCTAATTAGGTTTTAAATTATGGTTTTTATTTCAAGTTTGAAATGGAAGAAAAGGGTTTGGATCAAGTTAGTGGTTTATGGTGTCACGACCCGAAAATGGCACGTGATAGCCCTTAAACTACGCGACGTCTACAGGCGTAACGCAATTTAAGTAAGCCGAAAACCCAGCAATCTAAACCATCAAAAGTAGTAAGAAATAAGAATATTTATAAAACTTTTGAAATCTCAAACCAAATTCTTTAAAGTCCAACTTTTATTCTTTAAAATTTTGGCAGCAACTCCTTTGTAAAACAAGCCCCCTAAAATGGGCACAAAAATATATAAGTAAAAGCATCCCAAACAGGAGCAAAATCCACGCCCAACGGCGGAAAAAAGCCACCACAACAGAAATATGACGCCGTAGCGAAGAAAGAGACGATATAAATAAAACTGCATAAAAACCTCCAAGTCCCAAAATAATATACAATATCGTCCTCACATCAAGTCTAAATCATACAAGATAATGGTAGATGGAGAGTACATGATACAACGAATATACAACAAGCGACATCGGATAACCGCAAACCTACCTAAGAAAAACTGCACACTGTCAGGCGAAGCGGTATCCGCAGCAAAAGATGATACGATGGATGGAAATAGCCCTGCCTCTGACAATCCTGAGGAACACCTACAAAACACTGTGGCACAACGGGGGTGAGTTGCCAACTCGTGAATAGTAAATAACATATGCAAGTAATCGCAAGTATGCACGTACAGCGTGAATCTAACATATGCAAACTATCAGCAGTAAATGGTCAAATGTAATGCATCAGTCATGAAAGGTACACTAACAGGTACTACTAATACATGAAGCAATAATATGACAATCTGTATGCAATAATCATGTAAGGTACTCTATCAGGTACAACTAATACATGAATCAATGCAAATAATGGTATGTAAATGCAACAGTCATGGAAAGTACTCTATCAGGTACTACCAATACATGAAATAGTGCATAAACAATAAATGTGGAGTATGGAATAAAACATGTCATTTCCACGGAAATCCTAACTTCATGGTAGGACAAAAATCCAACAAGACAATCTAAATCCCAATTTCCACAAATCAGCCCCTAAATTGGCTCTCATAACATGTAAATCTCATATACCCCAAATGTACCACATCAAGTAGATCTCACATATCATTTATGTACAATATCAGTATATCCCACATATCCTGTGTGTATAATATCAGTATATCCCACATATCCTGTGTGTACAATATCAGTATATCCCACATATCCTGTGTGTACAATATCAGTATCAAGTAAGTTTCATATAAGGTAAGTGTCTAACATCGACACCCAAAACATCATGAAACATGTGTCAAGCATTGACACAGAAATACTGGTCTATCAGGTGCTGTCACCACGACTGGCCCCCTGATAGGTACGTATCCATACGTACATGACCCCGGCCTGTATCCCCATGATACCCGTCGAGTCAAAGGTACTGTCACCGGTAGGTACTTGCCCACCTTTCAGGCTCATCCCCTATCATCTGCGATCATCTTGCCGAGGGGAACCGTATCGGGCTCCACCATGTACCCGCACATGGCCCACTCACTCCTCGCATCGGGTAAATATCACAATCTCAGAACCGAGAAATCTCATGGTGGACGCTGAAATATCATATCAAGAGAAACCGGGTTTTTCAAATAATGCATAATTTCATGAAATAACCACGGTCCTCAAATCCAGAAAACATCAAGTAATGAATAAGTATAACTGCATGAATCAATACATATATATTAGCGTCCCACTCCACTAATATATATATATATATATGCATATATAACAGCGTCTCACTCCACTGTTATATATACTTAGCAGTAACAATATCAGAGAACATCATATGAAATCCAAGAATGTAACATATGCAGCATGAAACAGTAATATGAGCATATAAAGGAAAATAGCTATTTAACTGCCACAAGTTAAACAGGTGAACATGTAGCTATAACAAAGTATGTGTAACCATGTCGGTATAGCAAGATATGTGAGTCCATATGTAAGTATTGCAGGGTTACTAGGCATACGCACAAGGGTCTATAAGGCATCAACCATGCACGATTTAAAATTTAGACGTGCCGAACAACCCTAACCAAGATCTTTATACTAGAGATTAGGCGAAAACAAGCATGTTAAACACTTTAAACCTGAATGAGAGGGATTATAACCTTTGTAGATCCTGTCCTTCACTTCTAAAGCTCCGTGTTGAGGTCCCTTCGCTGCGATCATCGTGCATCCAGACTCCAGAGAGGCTCCGCGAAGAGAAATATGCAAGCTTGCTTCCGATCTTCGATAACAAAGATGATCTACCTTGAAGTTTCATTAACACAAGCACTCACTCACAAAATGAAGTGAACACCCTCATCTAAATGGCAAGGGTAGATGAGGATGATGAAGTAGGATTTTAGCTCTCATTTATTATCAAATTCTCACTCATTTTCATCACAAAGATCAAAGCTAGAAATCTTTGCAAAGAGGAAGAAGAAGATGAATGAATAATTATCCTTTTGTGATGAATAATGAAAGTTAAGTGAGGTTAGAAATGCAACCATGGTTCAAGTAATCTTTGTAGAGATTTAACTAAGGTTAAAGGGTTGGGTTGGGTTAAACAAATATCTTGCAGAATATCAAAACAAATATCTTTGCACAAAACAAAACAAAACCTTCTAGAAGGTTCTAGAAAAGATTAACCCAAATCAAACCCTAACCATGTTTAATCTCCACTAAACATGTTGCATTAATAACCCTAACATGTTACAATATTATATATCATATATACAATATTTATTGTAACAAAATAAAATAATACAAATAACATATATCGCATATATATCAATGTATTATCCGAGTAAGAAAAAGAATCTTTTAGTAAGCTTATATCTGTTAATGTAATTTAATATATCAAATATATAATTATACATTAAATTATCGAATCAACACTTGATCCGATAATCTGGCTATTTCACAAATAACCGACTAATATAATCTGTATCAGTTCATCGAATCAACACTTGATCCGATGACCCGGCTATATCACATATATCCGGCCGATATCTCATATCGCGAGAATCTAATACGGTATCACATACACGTATTGTTCTCGGTCCCGCACATATCACATATGTGCTCCTACTCCGTTTTGCCTGAGCCAAGAAACCTGTGTGTAGGACTCTAAAGAATCGTCAATACGCCGGCAGTAGGTGATGATCATATTAAACAACCACAAGCTGCAAGCGATCAGCTAAACATAACAGCCACCCAAGTATTGAGTGATTAGAAGATCAACGAGCAAGCCTGTACATTCTCCTGCGAATCCAATCAGTAACACTCCCGTACAGTCTGGTCTCTTCGTCTGATATGTCACATATCTCGCCTAGGGGTGGAAAACGTCAGACCCCAGTAGCTTGATAAGTCGTGTCGATATGAGGTTTATAACAGTTCGAGAAACTACTGATAACACTTACCAGTAAATCTCAGCAACCCTGGCCAGGGATTTCCAGTTATAACCAATCGAACACAGTGCAACATCAACTCCCTATACCGGGAGAGACGAATCCCCTCCTATCGCTCATTGCCTCCATGTGATTCGGGACTCTACCCAAAAGCTACCTTTTTGCATGCCCTCTTGGACGTGGTATGATGGAAATCAAAGCACAGTGGGAATCACACAAGACTCTATGACGATCTCGGGTTAACAGACTACTCTGTACCAGTATCACCAGAGAACTTCCATCTGACGTGAGGTATAATACCATCTGGGAGTTCTCGGCGAGTCTGTCCAGTGTAACCAGTCTCTACTGAGCACCTGTACACCATTCTTGATGTCAAATGGGTCAAGATGCGTATACGCTAGTCTACTCTGGTGTATCGACGCCCTGTCTCGATACACCCTCGACTAAGAACAGTTATAGGATGTACTCGTCGACTACCGTAGCCCCACTAGTATGATCTCATCATAGTCCCAGTAGTCGAGTACATATCCTAAGGGCTTTATCAACATGTAACATAGAGACAATCAGAGCACATGTTAAGATAAAGTACAACCAGATAGCATACTATCATGTCGAGCAAGAAAGTCTTCCCTATATATGTCCAAGCATCCATTACAATATACATCGTATGTACAATAATGGCCTCTAGGGCATACATATAACTAACAATCTCCCACTTGCACTAGGGCCATCTGTTGTGGTATCACATACCCAACAATTAGCTGTGGTTGAAGTATCTCATACTCAACCATCCCATAAAAGTCTCTACTGGGAAAAAGGCCTTTGTGAGTGGATCCGTGCTGTTGTCCTCTGTGTCTACTCTCCTAACCTCGATCTCCTTGGAGATCAACCATCTCCATGATCAGGTGATACTACCTAAGAATTATATCTGGATTTCTGATGGGACGGGGGTTCCTTGGCATAAGCCACAACTCCATTGTCACACAATGGTAGGAACGAAGTTCATCTCATAAACTTATATATATCCAGACTGCCTCTTTGGTAGCATCCTTGGTAATGACGTATCTTGCCTTTAATCGTCTAGTAAGTCAAGGTATCTAGCTTGGAACTCTTCCAACATACCGTCCCTCCACTGAGGGTAAAGACAATGCCTGCGACTGACATTCAGTCGTCCTTATCACCCTGGAACCTTTCCAGTGATTCTCCTCAGGATCGATTGATACCATCTCACTACAACTAGTGAGAATCCAAACATCCAATTAGATCTATCTCATAGATCCAAAACCCAGGATTTAGGAGGTATCACCTTGATCCTATATGGAGAATCCTTGTGATAAGCGGAGATTGACCGAGCGTAGCATAGGAAACTCCTTTGCTATCAAGAGTATGTCATCCACGTATTCTACGAGGATCACCACCATACTCTCTACTACCTTTTTGTATATACAAGGTTCATCTATCATTTTGATGAAGTCAAACTCTTTGACTACCACATCGAAACAGACGTTCCAACTCCGCGATGCCTGATTTATCACATAAAACATCTTGCTCACGTTTCCGCTGCTCCCACTGTCTACGAAGCCCTCTGGCTGTGTACTTATAGACGCTCTCTTCCAAATCATTTAGAAAATCAGTTATTACACCCAACCGCCAGATATCGTAGTCATGGTATGTAGCCGTGGCAAGTAGGATCTGGATGGACTTAAGCATAGCTTTGAAAGTCTCAACTTTTCATGTACACCAAATAATCTTTTCAAGATATACTTGCTCCTGATGGGGATTTAACCCTTCAGATAAAGCAACCAAAGTCCATACTTTGTTGGTGTATAAGGATTCCATCTTAGATCACTAAGCATCCAGCCGTTCTTGCAGAGTCCCAATCCTGCTGGCCAGCTCGAAACTTGTTGGGTCATCATCTCATGATGCAATCCTCGCTCCCACTGTCATAGAGAAACCAAAGTATCTCTCAGGTGGGGGAGGAACCCTACTAGATCGGCGGAGAGGCTGAGGTTCGTTGGAAACTATTGAATCTTTTGGTTCTACCAAATCATCAGCTGCAGTTTGTATAGCTGGAACTCTTTCCAGTTCTACCTCATGACCAATAATTTCTTCACAAGAAATTCCCTTTCACAAAGCTGGCATGCTGAGAAACAAAACATCTTTTGTTTCTCGGTTTGGTAGAAGATATTCCCTTGCGAATGCTTGGGATATCCAACAAACTTCTACAGAACTGACTTTGCCTCGAGCTTGTCCGGATTTTGCTTTTTAGACATAGGCCAGACAACCCCAAATCTTAACAAACATAAGATATGGGCTCTTCCCTTTCCATATCACATATGAAGTGGTAGGCAACTGATTTGATTTGAACCCTATTCAATATGTATGCATCTTCTCAAGTGCATAACTCTCAAAAGGAAATAGTAAACTCAGTAGTACTCATCATAGAGCGCACCATATCACATAGGGTGCAATTGCTCCACCCCGATATACCATCGTGCTATGGTGTATACGGAGGAGTAATGCTGAGAGAGAATCTCATTCTCCTTTAGAATAGTCCAGGATCTCCGTGCTCAAGTATTCTCCTCCTTGATCTCATCATAGGACATAATACTTATACCCATTTTTGGTTCTCTACTTCTAACTTATATTCTGTGATTATCTCAAAAGTTTCGGACTTGTGTTTCAACAGGAACATATGTCTGAATCTTGAAAGATCATCAGTGAATGTAATGAAGTACAAAGAACCGGTCTTGGCATCTGCAGACAGGGGACCTTCATACATCAGCATGTATTAATCCCAAGAGTTCACTAACTCTTTCTCTGTTTCCAATAAACGGAGCTGTGGTCATCTTATCTCTGTGACATGACCGGCAAGTTTCATAAGATGTAAATTCAAACTAATTTAAATATGCATCTATATGTAACATCAGCTAGTCGGGTCGCATTGATATGACCTAGTCTACAATGCCTCAAGAAGGATTCGTTCATTTCTGAACTCTTCCTCTTGTGTGTGTTCTGTACATTAAGAACTGTGGTTTGATTTAGAACGTCTATGCTTTTAGATAACGTGAATGAACCGATCAACTCTTGATATAGGAAATGTTCAAAACATTATCCAACAATACAAAATTATATCCTTCTTTACTAATAAAGAAAATGATATGATGTTGTATATCAGGTTCGGTATCTAATAACATTCGTTCAGAATCAATGTATTCTGGTAATACAGGGTGATAACTACCAACAGACTTGGCTGCAACACTTGCACCGTTTCTATCTCATGAAATTTATCACCCGTTCTCAGTTCTCTACCTATCTGTAGCCCATGTAAGAAATTACATTTGTGGGATCCTGATCCGGTATCTCATACCCAGGACGTAAAGGATACTGAGAAACAGTTCTCGTTAATGAACACACCCGAAGAAGATGCATCAACATGCAGTTTCTTCGTTTGGGCGGCACGGGAATTCTGGTAATTCCCTATTTCCTGTTCTGTCTTATAACAATTATAAGTTGGAGCGGGACCAACGTTCCTTAGCGCAGTATAACAAGCGGGTTCAGTCAATACATCCGTATTATTATCTTGATTAAGGCGTGACATAGTCGTAACCAGGAAAGAGAGAGAGAAGAAAACACTCAGCGTGCGCTTTTACAAGATTAGATTGGTTATCAATTTATCTAATCAGGATGTCTCCCACTGTTTTAGTCAAATCTTCCTTCAAACCCTAAAAGGAAAGACTAGCCGGGATTAATTACACCCTACAAGTTCGCCAATCTTTCAGCCAGGCCAGTGCCGGTACTTTGAGGGAGGTTCCCCGTGCTTTCGCACGGACCTAATTAAAGTAAACCTCGTTTTCCCAGGAGTGTAACCCCGTTGACACCTTTCTAGACACCTACTTGATCGGCTAATCGTAATGTGTAAAACTCTCTCAGGAGTAACTCTTACTCGCAGCGGGTATCGGGATCCAACTATCTCATTGAAGGTATGCAATCTCATTGCAAATTTCAACACTTGAAATTCCCAATAATATTTTACCCCTAGCGTCCTATGACTTTGACAGAGGTCAACAAACCATAGGCTGCTAGTCAAGTTCAACCTGTCATTTCCTGATTGAAGTAAACCCACCCGCACGACCCGTGACAGAGGTCAAAAAGGTCGCACGACTACCCTAAATCAATCACGTCATATGTTTATACAGATAAGTACTATTCAACTATCGCATACTACGCCTTGACAGAGGTCAACAAACGCAGCATGAATACTAAATACTACTTATCTGAAATGACGGAGGGCTACGACACGTTTTTAAGAAAACCCTTTGCGTAATGAACTTGATATCGTTGTAGAATCGAGTGATTTTAAATGGAATGTTTTTGAGTCCTTTTCTAGTTTTGCTAAAGAGGTCACTCCCGGTGAAGGGATCGTCGGCTCTTTCCTCATCGAATAAGGTGCAGGATATTTCACAAATACCGCTGTGCAAAGCAAGAACTATAGAAGCAATCAAAAGACAAACCGAGTTTGTAGCATCTGCTAGTTTCACTAAAGAGGTCACTCCCGGTGAAGGGATCTCGGCTCTTTCCTTATCGAATAAGGTGCTGGATGTTCTACAAGGAACACCGCTATGCAAAGAAAGAACTAGAGCTACCAGTTTTTAAGACAAGTTTCTACAACATCTTTAGCTTTCTTTTAGTTTCATTAATCTCATTAATGAAGTCCTATTTTATTATGCTTCACAAGCATCACATTTGAAACGAAATCTGCAATATAACATATATATAATATATATAATATAAACATTCGTCTCAGGCAGTAATATGATCTCATCATAGAACATTGCAGCAGAAGAAACACATATGAAATATTGGATATATTAGGACGTCCGTGTTTTAATACGAGCCTGTATAAAACACGGATTCCACGGTCGCGATGAATAGCCAAACCCACATCCCTAGACCCCTACGAGAGCGGCAAGAAACACTGCCAATTCTAGGGTTAGGAGTCCCGGTCTCCACTCCTCGAGATGGTCTCCCACTGGACCCTAGAACCCGGTTACTTGTGCTCCCCGCCTTGGGTCTACCTAATGCGGAAAAGTAAATAATATATAATGGTGACATCATCCTCTGCCCGAAAGTGCCCCAATAAAAGAATATTACATACAAATGAATTTTACATGAATGAAAAAGAAAAACTCTCATCTCATATAAAACCCCCGGCTATTCAGAATACGACGATCCAATATAACATATCACAGCAACATATAATATCACATATCATCAACGTAAGCAAGTATGCGTATCCTGATTGTCGTTGATTTATAGCAACGAAGCCGGCGATACACCACATAGTACGCTTACGGTCATAAAAAAGAAAGTGTAAAACTACAACAGTTGGAATCTGCAACTTCCTTAGACATCTCATCCCTAACCAAATGAATTCCTTAGACATCGCATGCCTAAAAGTTGTAAACCCCGCATTTTAGTCTCATTATCGAAAACACTTTTACATATCAAGTCGGGCAATTCAACAAGATTCCCGACATCTTGATCGAATGCTCGTCACAAACTTTAGTAGACGGCCGCACCCCCAGATGCCGTCGACGAAGTGCACGAAGGCGGAACACCGATGCCGCAAGCACCCGAACGGATGCTTTTGGTGACGGGGTTCTCCTACAGTCACTTGGTCGGGGCTTTGGGGCGTGGCTGTCTATTAAGTTTACCCGGCGAGTATCCGCGTACGCTACGTGATTGCGACGGACTTTTGATCACATCAAAATTCCATGGCAACCGATCAATTGAGACTGAACTGCTAGATTTATAACATTCAAATTAGTTATCTCATAATTACATGTGGATTCCAAATATTGTATCACATTCCAGATAAAAAGACAGTGTTAAACTTTCCGATCGAATAATCAAACACCCAAGATTTCCCAAATAGCTCAACACTTGAGCGGAGTTCAAAAAATATCCATCACATGCCACCGTACCGATGGTCCAGCCGTAGAAGGGTCATGCCAACGCCTCACATGTGGCAACGCCGTACTGCCCCAAACCCTAAGGTTCAGAGGCGGTTCAGACGGTCACATAATCGAGTTAAGGTTTGTGTTCTTCTAGAGGGTCCGCCGCGTTACTTGCATGATTTTCCGGAAGTTTCAAACTCGAGAAAAAATCCAACTTTTGAAAAAAAATTCGACAGAGAAAAAAGTGAGTTATTGATATCCGTTCGAACTTTTTAACACGTTCTAAATTACCCGGAAAAATAAACGAAGTTATACTTTCCGATCGAATCAACGAGCTCCCAATACGACCCATAAAACTCAACACTTGAGAAAATATTAAAAATCCCCAGAAGCATCAGGAAGTACCTACGGTTATTACTGTACAAACACTATCCCTCAATCTTCAATTGTTGCCGCGGAACCGCCGCCAATACCCTGGTTTGGCCGCGGTTCCGCGACTCTTTGGTTGACTTAGGGGGTCGGGTTTCACAGTAATTCCTAAAATACCCTGCTGATTTTTTTGAGTATTTTTAATGCAGAAAAAATCAACTTTTTGAAAAATTTCCAGAAACACGGGTTTTCGGAGTTCGATCGGACTTTAAACTTCGCCCAGACTTCACCTAAAGCTCTAGCTTGGCTCTGATACCACTGCAGGGTTACTAGGCACACACACAAGGGTCTATAAAGCATCAACCATGCCCGATTTAAAATTTAGACGTGCCGAACAACTCTAACCAAGATCTTTAAACTAGATATTAGGCGAAAACAAGCATGTTAAACACTTTAACACTAAGTGAGAGGGATTACATCCTTTGTAGATCCTGTCCTTCACTTCTAAAGCTCCGTGTTGAGGTCCCTTCGCTGCGATCATCGTGCATCCAGACTCCAGAGAGGCTCCGTGAAGAGAAAGATGCAAGCTTGCTTCCGATCTTCGATAACAAAGATGATCTATCTTGAAGTTTCATTAACATAAGCTCTCACTCACAAAATGAAGTGAACACCCTAATCTAAATGGCAAGGGTAGATGAGGATGATGAAGTAGGATTTTAGCTCTTATTTATTATCAAATTCTCACTCATTTTCATCACAAAGATCAAAGCTAGAAATCTTTGCAAAGAGGAAGAAGAAGATGAATGAATAATTATCCTTTTGTGATGAATAATGAAAGTTAAGTGAGGTTAGAAAAGCAACCATGGTTCAAGTAACCTTTGTAGAGATTTAACTAAGGTTAAAGGGTTGGGTTGGGTTAAACAAATATATTGCAAAATATCAAAAAAAATATCTTTGCACAAAACAAAACAAAACCTTTTAGAAGGTTCTAGAAAAGATTAACCCAAATCAAACCCTAACCATGTTTAATCTCCACTAAACATGTTGCATTAATAACCCTAACATGTTACAATATTATATATCACATATACAATATTTATTGTAACAAAATAAAATAATACAAATAACATATATCGCATATATATCAATGTATTACCCGAGTGAGAAAAAGAATCTTTTAGTGAGCTTATATCAGTTAATGTAATTTAATATATCAAATATATAATTATACCTTAAATTATCGAATCAACACTTGATCCAATAATCCGGCTATTTCATAAATAACCGACTAATATAATCTGTATCAGTTCATCGAATCAACACTTGATCCGATGACCCGGTTATATCACATATACCCGGCCGATATCTCATATCGCGAGAATCTAATACGGTATCACATACACGTATTGTTCTCAGTCCCGCACATATCACATATGTTCTCCTACTCCGTTTTGCCTGAGCCAAGAAACCTGTGTGTAGGACTTTAAAGAATTGTCAATACGCCGGCAGTAGGTGATGATTATCTTAAACACCCACAAGTTGCAAGCGGTCAGCTAAACGTAACAGCCATCCAGGTATTGAGCGATCAGAAAATCAACAAGAAATCATGTACATTCTTCTGCGAATCCAATCAGTAACACTCCCGTACAGTCCGATCTCTTCGTCTGATATGTCGCATATCTCGCCTAGGGGTGGAAAACGTCAGACCCCGGTAGCTTGATAAGTCGTGTCGATATGAGATCTATAACAATTCGAGAAACTACTAATAACACTTACCAGTAAATATCAGCAACCCTGGCCAGGGATTTCCAGTTATAGCCAATCGAACACAGCGCAACATCAACTCCCTGTACTGGGAGAGACGAATCCCCTCCTATCTCTCATTGCCTCCATGTGATTCGGGACTGTACCCAAAAGCCACCTTTTTGCACACCCTCTTGGACGTGGTATGATGGAAATCAAAGCACAGTGGGAATCAGACAAGACTCTATGACGATCTCGGGTCAACAGACTACTCTGTACCAGTGTCACCAGAGAACTGCCATCTGACGTGAAGTATAGTACCATCTGGGAGTTCTCGGCGAGTCCGTCCAATGTACCCAGTCTCTACTAAGCACCCGTACACCATCCTTGATGTCAAACACCAATGGATATGGGATCATCCATCGCCCATCATATGGGTCAAGATGCATATACGCTAGTCTACTCTGGTGTATCGATGCCCTGTCTCGATACACCCTCGACTAGGAACAGTTATAGGATGTACTCGTCAACTATCATGGCCCCACTAGTATGATCTCATCATAGTCCCAGTAGTCGAGTACATATCCTAAGGGCTTTATCGACATGTAATATAGAGACAATCAGAGTACATGTTAAGATAAAGTACAACCAGATAGCATACTATCATGTCGAGCAAGAAAGTCTTCCCTATATATGTCCAAGCATCCATTACAATATACATCGTATGTACAGTAATGGCCTCTAAGGCATACATATAACTAACATGTATGTATGATGTTAAAGTAGCTGTAGCAAGGTATGTATCTATACCTATCATAATACCCTCCAGATATATGTATGTAGGTATGCCAGATGTACATGTAGCTATGTCTCATATGTGTATATACATATCACAATGGTACAATACCATATAGGTATATGGGTAACTTGCATGTAAGCATGTCAGGGCTTATGCGTAAGCATGTAGGTATACAGGTATGCTATAATTCATACGCACAAGGAAATATGAATCAATGTCTCAATGTCCCTAACCAAACAATATCATATCTATAAGGGTGTTGTGCGTGTCATGGCAATTATTGACGGTGTGTGTAGCATATAATCAGTGCTCGTGCAAGATAAGCCGTCAATAATAGTGCAGTGTCCTAAGGATACTAGTCCAAGCATAACAATAACCAAGTAGTAATGTGTATGCGTAACTCTATATATGCAATAGAATATGCGACAAAACATAACATTTCTAGCCCAGACGCATAACGCCATGCGGGCGATTCCCTTGTAGATGTTAAATCTACTCACTAACAATCCTGGCTAAGTAAAGCCAACCACCTGTTTCCCTTTCTTCGCAGCGTCCGAAGTCCCCGCCTGCGAACCTAAAACAACATAATGATAACACAAGTATATATTAGTAAATGACCTAAAACACGTACAAACTACGTTTTACCGACACACCAACTCCAAACCTACTCCCAAGTGTTCGTATTGCGGCTAACGTACGTAGCGACATGACGAAACCAATCCAAGAGCAAAACCAGCACAAAGTGCATGGACCGTGTCGGATAACGTATCGCGCGTAGTCGTATCACTAGAAACTACTTATGTGATCCCAGATTTTTCATACAAAGAAAACTAAACAATCAAACAGAACCAAACACACCTAAACCACTGCAGAGACCTACCCACAAAAACCTAAACCCCAACTCTACCCCACGGCCGATGTCGCCGGAATTACCTGGAGTGTCGCCGGCCATGGTCCGAGCAGGTGGGTTCGTGCTCCAGGTGAAGGCCTATGGTCTCAGGTACAACATAACTACATTGTTTGGTTTTCTAGTAAAATCTCGGGGTCACAGCAAGTCACAGAAATCACAAATCGACACTAAAAATACGATATTTGCACAAAAACTTAACTTTACACTATCTAAACTAAAACTATAAGTCTACAGAACACACAAATTAAATAAAGAACAGATAGGGATCATTACCTAACCAAAAGAACTCCAAGATCCAAGCTATCCAAGCTCCTAAGCATCCAAGAAAAAGTTGTGATTTTGTGAGTTTGGATGAGGTTTGTGATGGATTTTGTGTGAAGAAGCTCAAGTGTTCAGTTTGAGTGATGAGGAAATGAAAAAGAAAAGAGAAAATACTAAGTGAGAGAGAATTGGAAAAGAAAAGATAAAGAGAAAGAGGGAGGTGAGTACAAGAGGTGAATGCACCTTGCATTAATTCTCTCATTAATGCTTTCATACCATGTCACCTTGCCACCTCTTCTCTTCCAAAAGAAAATATCTCTCTCCCTCTCACAACAATTGACAAGAGGATTAAGGTTAGGGTTAAAGCAAAGAATAGATTAAAGCAAGGATTGGAATTAGGGTTAAGTGTCATGGTTGCTAATATTAGTTTAGCACAAACAAACCCTCACATTTACGTGAACACGTGCGTGTATGCCCAAAACAAATAATATTAAAATAATAATTAAATGTTATAAAATGTGAGGAACCCGAATTGGTAAACTTTTTACAGTAAACCCGTATTACCGTCTAAACTAACATTAACCGAAATCTAAGGCGTTACAATCTCCCCCTTATAAAAATTCATCCCCGAATTTAAAATTTTCACTAAGCGTACCTTCAAAGAGAGGAGTACAAAACTCCCAAATCTCACTCGTAGCGTCCCAAGTGACTACCTCGCTATACGGCTACGTCCAAGAAAACCCTCCACAGATGGCAAGACCCTTGACCGAAGTTTCTCCACCTGCCGAGCCACTAACACCAATGGCTGCCGGTGAACGAAAAGATCACGTCCAAGATAAATGGTCTGGTGCTGAATCATGTGAGAAAGGTCATGAAGGTATTTGCAAAGTATCGACACAAAGAATACGGGGTGAATACTCAATAATCTGGGTGGAAGTGCCAAATCAAAGGCAACGGAACTAACTCGCTTTAAGGATCTCAAAAGGACCTACAATCCTGGGATAAACTCCCCAAAACTCAACATGTCATTCATCGGAAAATCCTTAGGAATACATGATCTCTCACTGCGAACTCAAGTCTGCGACCACTACGATCGACATAAGACCTCTGTCTGCACCGGGATGTCCTCATCCTGACCTGAACCAACTAGATCATCTCCGAAGTCTCTAGACTAGATGGGGTCCAAAAATCCTACTTGCACAGAATCAGAAAACAGAATGGCGATCGACACAACCTAACAACAAAACCTATAGGTTGCCAATTGGAGTGTCTCCTGATAACAGCTATCGAAGGAGAACTCTAACAATGGCAAGTGGCGATCCCAACTGCCAACAAGCACTTATTACGTACGCACATGCATATCCTACAGGGTCTGTATAGTCCGCTCAACTGACCATCGTCCCACAGATGGAAAAGCGGAGCTAAACCTCAACCAGTACCCAAGGCTTCCTGAAACTTCTGCCAACTACGGCTAGCGAACAGGGTGCCCCCAATTGGATACAATGCATAAAGGAACTCCGTGCAACGCACAAACTTAACAAAGAACAACTGAGCAAACTGAGAATAACCGGACAACAAACACCCCAAATGGAGTCGCACCCTGACTAAACCTGGGTAGATGCCATACCAAAAATTCATGGAGATCTCCTCCCATTCCCTCTCCTGAACAGTTTAAGGTCGCAACTCTCCAGCCGGTCTCAAATGCTCAATCTAAGCCTACAACAAGACAGACACCTTGAACGAAATCCGAAACTTCACTTTTTCATCCTGCCCACCAGTAACTAACTTTCAAGTCACGTTACATCTTGGCGGCACTTGGATGAACACAGAAAGTTGACCGATGTGCCTGCTCTGGGACCTTGCGTCTCTACCTATCAGTATTAGGTACATACCAACGAGTCCCTAAACGTAGCACACCCTGGTCACAAATCAAGGACTCCGAATCTTTACCCTGCCGAACATGCTCAAGTATCACAGACAACGAGCATCGGTGGGCAGTGCCTCATGAAAACGATTAAGGAAAAGTGGTTGGGCGTGGACATGAGCAAGCTTTCCCCTCAGTAGAGGCGAACCTAGCTGTACTCCACGATCACACAAAACTGTAAATTTGCAGAAGACAGCCTCAGAACTGCGCACAACTGGAACAAGCTAACCCTGGGCCTGTAGGGTTCTTAGGCACTCTTACAAGTGTTAATAAGGCATCAACCATGCCCGAATAAAAATTTAGACGTGCCGAACAACCCAAAGCCGGGATCTTTGCAAGATAATTAGGGTTTAACATTCAAGTAAACATCATTACAACTAAGAGTGAGGGATTACAACCTTTATAGTCCGCTCCTTCGCTTCATAAGCTCTGAGTAGAAGTCCCTTCGCCGCGATCCACGATCTCCTGGACTCAAGAGAGGCTCCACGACCCGAATGATCCATGCTAGCTTATAGTCTTCCTTTTCTCCGATGATCTACCTCGAAGTTTCTATAACTCAAGCTCTCTCTCTCTAATGAGGTGAACACCCTAATCTAATTGGCTAGATTAGATGAGGATGATGATGTAGTATTTGTGCTCTCTTTTATTATCAAATTTTCACTCTTAATCATCACAAAATGGAAACCTAAAAGCTTTCTCAAAGCTCAAGGAAGAAAAAGAAGAAGAATAATGAATTAATCCTTTTGTCATGAATAATGAAAATGATATATCATTACAAATGCAACCATGGTCAACTATGACAAGGCTGACTCATGTAGAGATTTAACTAGGGTTAAGGGTTTGGGTTGGGTTAAGGAATGAGTCACTTAAAATATCAAGCATAATATCTTAGCTCAAAACAAAAGAAAACCTTCTAGAAGGTTCATGAAAGAACTAACCCAAATCAAACCCTAACTATATTTAATCTCCACTAATCATGTTGCATTAGTAATAATAATATGTTACAATATTATATATCGCATATATAATATATTTTGTAACAAAAGAAAATAATACAATTAACATATATCACATATATATCAATGTATTATCCGGTGAGAAAATGAAATAATAAAGCGAGCCAATATTAGATAATATAATGCAATATATCATATATATTATTATACATTAAATTATCGAATCAACACTTGATCCGACAATCCGGCTATATCGAATATAACCGACTAATATATCTTGTACCGATTCATCAAATCAACACTTGATCCGATGATCCGGCTCATATCAAAATATCGCGAGAATATAATACGGTATCTCATATCGTATTATCCTCGGTCCTGCACATATCACATATGTGCCCAAACTCCGTTTTCACTGAGTCAAGAAACCTCTGTGTAGGACTCTAAAGAATCGTCAATACGCCGGTAGCAGGTGATGATCATATCAAACACCCACAAGCTGCAAGCGGTCAGCTAAACGTAACAGCCACCCAGGTATTGAGCGATCAGAAGATCAACAAGCAAGCATGTACATTCTCCTGTGAATCCAATCAGTAACACTCCCGTACAGTCCGGTCTCTTCGTCTGATATGTTGCATATCTAGTCTAGGGGCGGTATACGTCAAACCCCAGTAACCGATAAGTCCTGTCGATGTGAGGCTCATAACAGGTTGAGAAACTACTGGTAACACTTACCAGTAAATCTCTATATCAGCCCTGGCCAGGGACTTCCAGTTATAGCCAATCGAACACAGCACAACATCTACTCCCTATACCGGGAGAGACGAATCCCCTCCTATCGCTCATTGCCTCCATATGATTCGGGTCTGCACCCAAAAGCCACCGTTTTGCATGCCCTCTTGGACATGGTAAGGTGGAAATCAAAACACAGTGGGAATCACACAAGACTCTATGACGATCTCGGGTCTACAGACTACCCTGTACCAGTGTCACCGGAGAACTGCCATCTGACGTGAGGTATAATACCATCTGGGAGTTCTCGGCGAGTCCGTCCAGTGTACCCAGTCTCCACTGAGCACCCGTACACCATCCTCGATGTTAAACACCGATGGATATGGGATCATCCATCGCCCATCATATGGGTCAAGATGCGTATACGCTAGTCTACTCTGGTGTATCGATGCCCTGTCTCAACACACCCTCAAATAGGAACAGTTATAGGATGTACTCATCGACTACCGTTTCCCCACTAGTATGATCTCATCATAGTCCCAGTAGTCGAGTACATATCCTAAGGGCTTTATCAACATGTGAGAGTAAGACAGTAAACTAATATAAGTCAACATGTTAAGATAAAGTGAAACCAAATAGCATACTATCATGACGAGCAAGAAAGTCCTCTCTATATATATCCAAGCATCCATTATAATATACATCATATGTACAACAATGGTCTCTAGGGCATATACATAACTAACAATCTCCCACTTGCACTAAGGCCAGCTGCTGTAGTATCTCATACCTAGTATCCCGAATAATCTCTCAAACAGTATCTGGGGAATGGCCTTCGTGAGTGGTTCCGCAGTGTTGTCCTTCGTATCAACTCTCCTGACCTCGATCTCCCGGCGATCAACTATCTCCCTGATCAGGTGATACCGCCTCAGAATAGGTCTGGACTTCTGATGGGACCTGGGTTCCTTGGCCAAAACCACAACTCCATTGTTATCGCAATACAAAGGTATTGGATGCTCAATGGACGGAACCACACCAAGTTCAGTAATGAACTTCTTTATCCAGACAGCCTCTTTGGCAGCATCGTTGGCAGCGATGTATTCTGCCTCCATCGTTGAGTCTGCAACGGTATCCTGTTTGGAACTCTTCCAACACACCGCCCCTCCATTGAGCGTAAAGACAAATCCCGAGTGCGACTTAGAGTCGTCCTTATCACTTTGGAAGCTCAAATCGGTAAAGGACTCCACCTGGAGTTCTCCATTACCTAACACCAAGGACATCTCTTTAGTCCTTCGCAAGTACTTGAGAATGTTCTTCACAGCTGTCCAGTGACTCTCTCCAGGATCGGCTTGATACCGACTCACTACACTTAGTGAGTATGCTACATCGGGTCTCATACATAGCATCACATACATGATAGAGCCTACTGCCGAAGCATAGGGTATCCCTTGCATGCGAGCTCTCTCCAAATCAGTCTTGGGAGACATCTCTTTGGAGAGAGTGAGTCCAAAGATCGTGGGTTGGTTCCCACGCTTGGATTCTTCCATACTAAAGCTCTTTAGTATGGTGTCAATGTACCTGGATTGGGACAATCCCAGTATCCATTAGATCTATCTCTATAGATTATGATTCCCAATATGCAGGAGGCATCACCTAGATCTTTCATTGAGAATCTTTGTGATAAGAAGAGCTTGACTGATTGCAGCATAGGAACATCATTTCCTATCAAGAGTATGTCATCGACGTACAATACGAGGAAGACAACCTTACTCTCTGCAACTTTCTTATAAATACAAGGTTCATCTACGTTTTTGATGAAGTCAAACTCTTTGACTACAGCATCAAAGCAGATGTTCCAACTCCGCGATGCTTGCTTTAACCCATAAATGGATTTAAGCAGTTTGCACACTTTTCCGCTGCTCCCACTATCTACGAAGCCCTCTGGCTGAGTCATGTACACGCACACTTCTAAATCACCGTTTAGAAAGGCGGTCTTAACTTCCATTTGCCAGATTTCGTAGTCATGGTATGCAACAATGGGAAGTAATATCCGGATGGACTTAAGCATAGCTGTTGGAGATAGTGCCCTCAGAGTCAATTATTGGATCACAGGCACGTGATTGCGATGATTGAGGGAGGACCTATCCCGGTAGAACAGTCTTACTCGAGATGATAGTATGCTATCTGGTTTATCTTTATCATCGTGTACTGCTTTAGGTGACCTGACATGTCGCTATTACACGTTGATAGAGCCCCTAGGATTCTTGCTTGACCACCAGCAGTATGATGGCGATCATATACGTGGGAGCTGGTAGTCTATAAGCACATCCTTAAAAGGTCCCTAGTCGTAGGAGTTTCGAGACAGGGCATCGATACTCCATTAGTAGACTAGTGTATACAGTCGAGACCCCGACGAGGGGCGGTGGCCGGTCTCACAAGCCACTGGTGTCAGTTGGTTCACCTAAGATGTATACAGGTGCTCATTGGGTTATGAGTACACCGGACAGGACTCGCCGGGAACATGCTAGTTGGTCATATACCAGACGTCAGATGGCAGTTCCCTGGTGACATGTGTACAGGTTAGTTCATCGACCTGAGGATCGTCATTTGTCTCGTGTGAGTTCCCACTGTGCTTTGATTACTACCCTACCACGGCTCAAAGGAGTCGTGCAAACAGGTTTTAGTTGGGCACAGTCCCGAGCCACATGGAGGCAGTGAGCGGATCTTCAGGGGTTCGTCTCTCCCGGTATTGGGGGTGAGGTCGCGCTGTGTCTAGGAGAGCCATTACGCAAAGCCCTCGGCCGAGGCAGGAGATTTACTGGTAGGTATTCCAGTAGTATCTCAGGGCGTTCTGGGCTACACTCCGACACGACTTGTACCGCCTTTGGGGGTCTGACTTTTACCAACCCCCTAGGCCCGCCATGCGATACTCATAGACGAACGGACCGGACTGTACGGATATTGTCACTGACAGGCTCAGTAGGGTGTCGGGGTGAGCTTCCTCATCGACGTCCCTTTTGGTCAATAGCTGGTGGCCCGTCACGTATTGGCTTATACCTCTGACGTGCCAGTGGTTAAATCCACAGCCATAGTATTGACGAGTCTTTAGAGTCCACCACATTTTCAGTTACTCAAGCTTTCGGGCGAAACGTTGTAGAGGCCGTATGGAGATATGGCAGAGTCCGATCAGATACGTGCGGTATTGCACGGATCAGGATCGGACAGTTTTGTACTAGTGGCCGTATAGTTATATGGCAGGGTTTGATCTGATACGTGCGGTATTGCACGGATCAGGATCGAACGGATTTTACTAGCCGGCTTTGGCTTAAGCCGGTCCTAGTCTAGTACTGTGTAGATTTTGTCTCATTGCATTTGTATCCGGACGGAATACAGATGCGGGTGTGTATGCACAGTATAGGGGTTTTCCTGTAATTTATTACGGGACCAGTTTTCTGGAGTTGCCAGTTTGCATTCCGTTCCGGCCGGTTTTCCTTTGTTCTTTCCCGGCCGGACTTTTCCGATGGAGGGGGTTATTTGCAGTTTTGCAAATAACACTTTGTGGAGGGTTTTTATTGCATATTGTATTGATTATGATGGCTTTCATATCTTGCACCATAACTTGCTTTATGTTGATTAGAAAGGGTATGGGTTTAAAGTGGAAAGCATGGTTGCATGTTTTCTTGTCTCTTGATGTGGTTACCTCCACCATTCTCCTACACTCACCTTCCTTCTATTGTTATGCTTCATATTCAATCCTCCACCCTTTTTTCTAAGAGGATAAGTCTTTCATTAGAAAAGAAGAAGAAGAAAAAGAAAGAGAGGAAGAAGAAGAGAGAGCTTCATTCTTGAGAGTTTCTTTCTTGATCTCTTTTTCATGCTAGAAAAATGCAAGCACCATTTTTCTAATCCTTGTTTCCTCCATCATCTTCAAATGGCAACAAAACCCAAGTGAGACAATCTACTACACATTCTACAGCACATCTTGAGCATGTCGAGTTGCCGGCTTCATGCGCGAGTTGCCTCGGTATTGAGGCGGGAGCCCGTAAAAGACGAAGGCGATGTGGTGCCCTTTCCGGCGAGGAGGCGACGATATGGAGACTACACTTTCCGCGGGAGATCGGGACGATGACGAGAAGACCGGAGGACTCGGATCACTCGGTATACTTCTTTTCCATCTCTTGTTAGCTAGTATAGGTTAATGGTTATCGATCCGGGTTTTCTTTGTCCGCGGTAGCGCCGGTTTCCGAGTAAGGAAAAATTTTGATTCCGCAATTTGGCCTCGAGTAAGACGGCCGGGGCGCTGCCGTGGCGCAACATGGTATCAGAGCCACGCCATTAACCTTACCTAGCTTCGTTTGATGTGTTTGCGTTTCCGATCGACCAAAATTTCCGAAAAACCGTATTTTCTAGCACAATCAGTTTCTGTCGAAATTTTTTGGAGTCTAAAAATTTTTCAAGTGGTTTCAGAATGATGTGCAGGGATTTCTAAGAAAACTGACAAAATTTGGTGAGACGATCGATCCGTACGACCGCGGAAGGGCGGCCAAAACCCCATTTTGGCCGCGCTTCCGCCGCAGGATTTAAGCTTCACTTCACCAACTTTTTTCAGTGGGCTTATGGGATAAAATTAGGGGTTTTGGAATATTAAAAATGGGCCCAGGTTTTCTGTAAGTGCTACAGTTTTGATTGGGGGCCCACTTGTTAATTTTTGGTCAATCGGAAAAGTTTAAACACATTTTTCACAGTATTTACATTATATCTGCGACCGTGAATGTCACTTGATCGGTAAATCCGGTCTGACTGCTATAGCCCGGTTAGACGGATTTGCGAACGTGACTTTCACGTTGATGTTCTATGTTTATGCTGTGATGTTGCGGATCGGTCGTGGGGATAGCCTGGATGCAATGCTAGTACAGTTTTGTTGTATTATGTACATTTGATATTGCGGGGCGAGCGTCCGACATGTGGACTGCCGTCACTGCCTGTTTGTATTATTCTTTTGGGGCACGACCTGGTTGCGGTCGATGTACCCGGTGTATGTATATTTTACTTTTCTGTACTAGGATTGCCCCGCGGTGGGGTGCACGGATAGCCGGGTTCTGGAGGGCAATGAGCCCGCATCTCATGGCATTGGGACGGAGGGGGCTTCACTCCAGGATTGGCTGGCTATTCGCCGCACTCGTAGGGGGTACAGGTTGACCCAGGAGGGGTGCCCAAGTTACCGGATTCCGTGAAGTGCTGGGTGGTCCATTCACGGTACTGAAGGGGGCTGCCTCGCTTCAGGTTTTGGCGGGTGACTTGCCGCGCCCGTAGGGGTCTAGGATTTCATTGCACAGGCTATCCACACGACCAGGGAAACGTCGGGTTTCAGCAGCGGCTCTGTGAAACCCGGGGCTTCCAGATATCTGTATTGTTCTGTGATGCTGTATATTTCTGTGATGTTGCATTTTTATTCACGCCTTGAGCGAAATACTATATATTGGTATATATATTAGTAGATGTTGTATATGTTTTTCATCCGCGCTAGTCCAGTCCCCGCTCTGTCGTTAGTAAGCTAACCTAACGAGTGATGACGGGACCCAGTGGCGAATGCGGATGGCATATACGTACGTCAGTATATTTTCGTTCTTTGTGGTGTGATCATTTGATGGGACTGCGTTGATTCGGATCAATGCAAGTTAAACAAACCTATTCTGATGTTGTTGGAACATTTTTCAAAAAGCTGTTATTGCAAGGACGTTCACTTTTGTTTTGCATCGTGGTATTCATTTGGAATATCCTGCTCCTCAGTCGACGAGGCAAGGGCCGAGATCCCTTCACCGGGAGTGACCCCTTGGACAGAAGTTTGCGTCAGGGCATTAACTTCACTATAGCCGATTACTTTTGCTTTGCATCGTGGTATTCAGTTGGAATATCCTGCACCTCATTCTACGGGGAAAGAGCCGAGATCCCTTCACCGGGAGTGACCTCTTTAGTAAAGGTTTTCGTCACTATATTTTCTAAAAAGCTATGCAGTTCCTTCAACGATATCAAGTTCATTACGCTAAAGGTTTTTTCGCCAAAAAAACCAGTCGTAGCCCTCCGTCATTTCTTACAAGTATTACTTAGTATTCGTGCTGCGTTTGTTGACTGTGTCAAGGCGTAGTGTGCGGTAGCTAAGTAGTGTTTGTTTGTAGCATATTAACAGGATTGGTTAGGACAGTCGTGCGGCCTTGTTGACTGTGTCAAGGGCTCGTACGGGTGGGTTTAATGCAATCCAGGATAATGACGGGCTGAACTTGACTAGGACTCTTTGATTTGTTGACTGTGTCAAGGTCACTTGGGTCCTAGGGGTAAAAATCACATCGGGAGTTTCAAAAGAACTGAAACTTGCCAGGCATGCGCATACCTTCTGGAGTGTGGTGACGTGAGTGGATTCCGTCACGTTATCATGCGATGATAGTTGGATCCCGATTTCCACTGATGAGTTAGTTTACTCCTCGGGTGATCCCGACTAATTCTTCTTTCAGGTTTGGAGGAGAATTTAAGGTACAGTGGGAGGTTTCCAGATTAGATAAAGTGATAACCATTCTGATCTAGGTTAGAGTGCACGCTGAGTGTTTCTTTTCTCTCACTCTGGCAGCGACCATTGACCCGACCCTGGACTATGACTCAGTGACCAAGTTGACCGAACCTTCTTAACACTGGCTTTTGGATTGTCAGAGTTGCAGACCTCATTGCCACTCCTACTTTTACCCTTTTCTCCAGGACACCCCGTATTACTACGAACGTCCACTTCCATTGGACAAAACCATCGTATGGTTAGATACGAACTCGAAGGACTTCGAGGATGGTTTCTGGTTCTGGAGAAAACGAATAGGATTATTCAGTTGTCTTTTCTTTTCACCTTCTCTCATTACGAGTACTCCTTGGTTTAGGAGATAGTACACCTATTACGCAAATTGGATAGTCTTCTTCCAAACCATAGGCTGGTGCCGACCGGTAGGGAATGAAGAAAACCAGTTAGCCTAAACGGTATACAGAAGGTATTAAGTTAAGACAAAGCAAGGGATTAGTAAGAGGGCAAAGTAAGTTGCGACTGATATTCACGACCAAACCAAGTATTTCTTCGCCAATCCTAAATCACCTTTGTATTTCTCCAGGACACTCCGTATCACTACGAAGATCCACAGTTTATTGGATACTCCATCGTATGGTTATATACGAACTCGAAAGGAACTTGTTCCAGTTCGGGGATGGATTCTGGTTCAGGAGAAATAGGAATAAGGTTCATTCAGGTGTCTTTTATCTTCACCTTCTCTCGCATTGCGAGTGCCCTAGGATTAGGACAGTACACCCTTTATGCTTATTGGATAGTCTTCTTCCAAACCATAGGCTGGTGTCGAACGGTAGGGAAGGAAGAAAACCAATTGGCCTAAAGGGGTGTGCAGAAGGTAATGACTAAAGACATATAAAGGGATTTGGAGAGGTGGCAAAGAATTATACGGTTATAGTTGTGAATCTGGATAATGGAAGAGGCATTACTAGGAATACCAGGATACCCCGACGAAACATTTCAATGTTTCAGTTTCACTGTGTACTGTTAATAGAAAACTGATTTCCCGATTAAACACTTACTCCAGGGTATGTATTTGCCAGGTATGATTCTCACATCTGTATAGTTTTACAGATGATGAGTGGGAGTAAGTTATTGGGAATTGGGTGATCATCCTCATTATATCGGGATTCGTTGTAATCGGTGATATTTGAGGAAGTCACCTGGGTTGTTTGCCGGACGGCAGTTATTTGGTTTTGAATATCCGCTGTTGTGCACCAATTTCAAATTGATATATCTGTACGTCTATTTTCATAGAGTGAGATATACCTTTTGATATTATGTCGATGACATTTACCTATATCAGTGGATGGTTAGGTAAGGAGCATTAAACAGCGGTGTAATTCTTCTTAACCATAAGTACAGTTTTCAACCTACGACACACAGTGAAAGAGTTGTTAGACTCAGCGGACTTATACAGAGTATTGTATGTTGTCCAGTGTCCATCAGGAAAGAGGGGTTGGTCCTCATACTATATTCTGTTTACTTTTAACTTCTCTAGTTCTTAGACATGTGCTTCGTAGAAACACAGGGTCTAAGTTTTGAGGAGTTATAGGTATTTGAATAGAGTAGAGAACCAGGTGTAGCAAGTATCGGGATTCTTCAAAGTGATCGAAGATGTAGATACTTGTGTATGGTATTCAGTTGATAGTAATGATAAAGAGAAATTGCTTCTCTTTCAGGTTACTCATAATTGGAAGCATTCCTAAGTTGAGTAACGCTGATCGGCCTCCTTCCATTTAGTTGACATGCACTGGAGACAGCTGCATGATTTGAATCTGGTTCAATTAAATCAGTGCCTCTGGTTCTATATTGGATATAGAACAGTTCATATCTTAACGATGTTAAGGTACGGGGAGTTGTCCGGCTTATGCTTAAAACCAGACTCCGGATAACTCAAGGCACGTTTCTGTAATGGCTGTTTGTGGGTTGACCCAGGCTATGACGAGGGTTGACTTTCTACCATCTGGCAGATCAATAGAAATATTGTTCTAGACTCGCCACAGTTTTATTAAAAATGGATTTTTTCAAAAACAGCAGTGGGAGTATGGTAGAACTGGAAGTGATTCCAGAACCGCAAACGATTACTGAAGATTTAATAAGGAACCTAAAGATTCAATCTGGATTGACATCCCATTGGCCACTCCGCAGATTAGGTGGGTAACTTCAGGCACCCGAGAGGTACTGCGGTAGCCTCAAGGACGGTGACAGGGAAGTTCTTGTTTACCCACAATTACCATTGCTGTTGTTCCAGGCTGCGAGACCCAGCAGGAGGATGAGTATAGCGTCGTTCTAAACTAGCTTTAGAAGTGCACGTCTGTATGACTCTGCCAGAAGGTTGTCGTAGTCAGTGGGAGCAGCGGAAGCATTGGTGGACATCAGGCTTGTGTCTATTTATAGACTAAAGCAGATGTAGCGGAGTTAGATCATCTGTTTCTGATGTGACAGTCATAGGTTTGACGTCATCAGAATAGGGGGTGGATCTGTTGAGAAGGTAGTAGGAAGTGATATTCCTATACTACGATCGGTTATACTTTGGTCGTCACACAGTGGTTTCTCCACATGGGACTTGGATATTATATCAGACATACTGGTTACTAGACCTATGGTTTTAGATCTAGATTTGGGTGGTTTCCCAATCAGGGTACCTTGACAGCATTCTATGAGTATTTAGAATGGACGACTCCTGGCATGGTAGTGTACCTGCAGGTAATGGAGTCACCCTCTCTAAAGGTGTCTTACAGACTAAAGGGGAGAGGATGTGCATGATTGACAGATCACTTGCTTAGGCAATTGAGTCAATCATGAAATGTCAAGTACCGCACCAGATGTTGTTCTTGCACTAGATGCAATAAGTTGATATTGATCCAATCCTGGAGGAACAGTCGGATGCAGTTTTAGAACATAAGTGAATGTTCTAGGGATATGATAACGGCTGCCTCCTTTAGGAGACGGTTATCACTCCAGGCTTCCAAGGTGACATGGACGACAAGGAGGTTGTCAGAGTTATAGTTCTCCCTCTAACGAGGGGCAGTATTTTGGACAGGTGGTCCAAGGCAATACTGAGGGAGGCATGGCGCGGGATACTGATTAGTTTCAGTTGATGATACAGTCTAAGAAGTTTGGATTTGGAGTTCATTTATGAGCTAGGTCCCATCAGACATCCAGACATATTCTAAGACAGGTATTGCTCATTTCGGGAGATGGCTTTCTCCGCGAACTTGAGATATAGAGAGACATAGAAAGAAACATCACAGCGGATCCACTCACTGAGGCTATTCCTCGAACGCAATAGTTTCACAAACGAGCTTTGTGAGACTGACCAGTAGAGGAGTTGGGTGTTCGGTATCACACGGGCTGTGAGTATGCGGTATCGCAATAATTAGCCTTGAGTGCAAGTGGGAGATTGTTGGAGATAGTGCCCTCAGAGTCAATTATTGGATCACAGGCACGTGATTGCGATGATTGAGGGAGGACCTATCCCGGTAGAACAGTCTTACTCGAGATGATAGTATGCTATCTGGTTTATCTTTATCATCGTGTACTGCTTTAGGTGACCTGACATGTCGCTATTACACGTTGATAGAGCCCCTAGGATTCTTGCTTGACCACCAGCAGTATGATGGCGATCATATACGTGGGAGCTGGTAGTCTATAAGCACATCCTTAAAAGGTCCCTAGTCGTAGGAGTTTCGAGACAGGGCATCGATACTCCATTAGTAGACTAGTGTATACAGTCGAGACCCCGACGAGGGGCGGTGGCCGGTCTCACAAGCCACTGGTGTCAGTTGGTTCACCTAAGATGTATACAGGTGCTCATTGGGTTATGAGTACACCGGACAGGACTCGCCGGGAACATGCTAGTTGGTCATATACCAGACGTCAGATGGCAGTTCCCTGGTGACATGTGTACAGGTTAGTTCATCGACCTGAGGATCGTCATTTGTCTCGTGTGAGTTCCCACTGTGCTTTGATTACTACCCTACCACGGCTCAAAGGAGTCGTGCAAACAGGTTTTAGTTGGGCACAGTCCCGAGCCACATGGAGGCAGTGAGCGGATCTTCAGGGGTTCGTCTCTCCCGGTATTGGGGGTGAGGTCGCGCTGTGTCTAGGAGAGCCATTACGCAAAGCCCTCGGCCGAGGCAGGAGATTTACTGGTAGGTATTCCAGTAGTATCTCAGGGCGTTCTGGGCTACACTCCGACACGACTTGTACCGCCTTTGGGGGTCTGACTTTTACCAACCCCCTAGGCCCGCCATGCGATACTCATAGACGAACGGACCGGACTGTACGGATATTGTCACTGACAGGCTCAGTAGGGTGTCGGGGTGAGCTTCCTCATCGACGTCCCTTTTGGTCAATAGCTGGTGGCCCGTCACGTATTGGCTTATACCTCTGACGTGCCAGTGGTTAAATCCACAGCCATAGTATTGACGAGTCTTTAGAGTCCACCACACTTTCAGTTACTCAAGCTTTCGGGCGAAACGTTGTAGAGGCCGTATGGAGATATGGCAGAGTCCGATCAGATACGTGCGGTATTGCACGGATCAGGATCGGACAGTTTTGTACTAGTGGCCGTATAGTTATATGGCAGGGTTTGATCTGATACGTGCGGTATTGCACGGATCAGGATCGAACGGATTTTACTAGCCGGCTTTGGCTTAAGCCGGTCCTAGTCTAGTACTGTGTAGATTTTGTCTCATTGCATTTGTATCCGGACGGAATACAGATGCGGGTGTGTATGCACAGTATAGGGGTTTTCCTGTAATTTATTACGGGACCAGTTTTCTGGAGTTGCCAGTTTGCATTCCGTTCCGGCCGGTTTTCCTTTGTTCTTTCCCGGCCGGACTTTTCCGATGGAGGGGGTTATTTGCAGTTTTGCAAATAACACTTTGTGGAGGGTTTTTATTGCATATTGTATTGATTATGATGGCTTTCATATCTTGCACCATAACTTGCTTTATGTTGATTAGAAAGGGTATGGGTTTAAAGTGGAAAGCATGGTTGCATGTTTTCTTGTCTCTTGATGTGGTTACCTCCACCATTCTCCTACACTCACCTTCCTTCTATTGTTATGCTTCATATTCAATCCTCCACCCTTTTTTCTAAGAGGATAAGTCTTTCATTAGAAAAGAAGAAGAAGAAAAAGAAAGAGAGGAAGAAGAAGAGAGAGCTTCATTCTTGAGAGTTTCTTTCTTGATCTCTTTTTCATGCTAGAAAAATGCAAGCACCATTTTTCTAATCCTTGTTTCCTCCATCATCTTCAAATGGCAACAAAACCCAAGTGAGACAATCTACTACACATTCTACAGCACATCTTGAGCATGTCGAGTTGCCGGCTTCATGCGCGAGTTGCCTCGGTATTGAGGCGGGAGCCCGTAAAAGACGAGGGCGATGTGGTGCCCTTTCCGGCGAGGAGGCGACGATATGGAGACTACACTTTCCGCGGGAGATCGGGACGATGACGAGAAGACCGGAGGACTCGGATCACTCGGTATACTTCTTTTCCATCTCTTGTTAGCTAGTATAGGTTAATGGTTATCGATCCGGGTTTTCTTTGTCCGCGGTAGCGCCGGTTTCCGAGTAAGGAAAAATTTTGATTCCGCAATTTGGCCTCGAGTAAGACGGCCGGGGCGCTGCCGTGGCGCAACAATAGCCACTGGAGAAAAGGTTCCGTCATAATCCACACCTGGTCGTTGACGAAAACCCTTTACAACAAGTCTAGCTTTGAAAGTCTCAACTTTTCCATCTATACCAATTTTCTTTTTAAAGATCCACTTGCTCCCAATGGGTTTTACCCCTTCAGGAGCAACTTCCAAAGTCCATACTTTGTTGGTGTACATGGATTCCATCTCAGATCATATTGCATCCAGCCACTTCACACAGTTACCATTCGTGATGGCCTGCTCGAAACTAGTTGGGTCATCATCTTCCATGATGCAATCCTCACTCCCACCATCAATGAGAAAACCGCAGTATCTCTCAGGTGGATGAGAAACCCTGCTAGATTGGTGGAGAGGCTGGGGTTCGTCGGTAATTACTGAATCATCTGGTTCCACTAGATCTTCAGTTATAGTTTGTGGTGCTGGAACCTCTTCCAGCTCTACCGCATCGCCACTAATTTCTTTTGCAAGAAATTCCTTTCCTAAAACGGTGGCATGTCGAGAAACAAACACCTTTTGTTCGTCGCTGTGGTTGAATAGATATCCATGTGAATGTTTAGGATATCCCACAAACTTACAAAGAACCGACCGTGCCTCGAGTTTGTCCGTATTTTGCTTTTTAACATAAGCTGGACATCCCCATATCTTAACTCGTTTAAGACATGGTCTCTTCCCACTCCATATCTCATATGGTGTGGTAGGTACAGATTTAGATGGAACTTGATTCAATAGGTATGCAGCTGTCTCCAGTGCATGTCCCCAGAAGGAAATAGGTAACTCGGCAGTGCTCATCATAGAGCGCACCATATCTAATAGGGTGCGATTCCTCCGCTCCGATACACCGTTGTACTGTGGTGTATAGGGAGGTGTAAGCTGAGAGAGAATCCCATTCTCTTTTAGATAATCTAGGAACTCATTGCTTAAGTATTCTCCTCCTCGATCAGATCGAAGGATCTTAATACTTTTGCCTTTTTGGTTCTCTACTTCGTTCTTATATTCTCTGAATTTCTCAAAAGCTTCAGACTTGTGTTTCATCAGGAACACATATCCGAATCTTGAGAGATCGTCAGTGAATGTAATGAAGTAGGAAGAACCGTTCCTGGCATATGTAGACATGGGACCGCATACATCACTATGTACCAGCCCTAAGAGTTCGGTAACTCTTTCTCCGTGTCCACTAAACGGAGCTTTGGTCATTTTTCCTTTGAGACATGAATGGCAAGTATCATAAGATGATAATTCGAAAGAATTCAAATATCCATCCTTATGTAACTTAGCTAGCCGTGTCGCATTGATATGACAAAGTCTACAATGCCATAAGAATGATTCGTTCATTTCTGAACTTTTCCTCTTGTGTGTGTTTTGTATATTAAGGACTGTATTTTGATTGAGAATGAATATGCCATTATGTAACGAGTCTGATCCAATCAAATTTTGATCTAGGAATATGTTCATAACATTATCCTGTACTACCAAATTATATCCTTCTTTACTTAATAAAGAAACTGATATAATTTTGCACATCATGTTCGGTATATAATAGCACTCATTCAGAATCAGTGTATTACTACTTGGTAATACAAGGTGATATTCGCCAACTGCTTTGGCTGTAATACTTGAACCATTCCCTACTTGTACGGAATGATCACCCCTTCCCAGTTCTCTACCTTTACGTAGCCCACGTAACAATTTACATATGTGGGATCCCGATCCGGTATCTAATACCCAGGACATAGGATGAACTGAGAAACAGTTCTTAATAACTAACACACCCGAAGAAGATGCATGAGCATGCATGTTCTTTGTTTGGGCGGCATGAGAATCCAGATATTCTTCTGTTTCCTGTTCAGTCTTATAACTCTTATAAGAAAGAATGGGTCCAACGTTCCCCTGCTCAGTATAATAAGCGGGTTCAGTCAATACATCCATTTTATTATCTTGATTATGTCCTGACATGGTCGCTACCTTGAGAAAGAGAGAAGGAAACACTTTAGCGTATGCTCTTGCAAGGTTAGATTGGTTATTATCTTATCTAATCAGGATGTCTCCTACTGTTTTTATCAAATCTTCCTTCAAACCCTAAAAGGTAAGATTAGCCGGGATTAATTACACCCTACAATTTCGTCAATCTTTCAGCCAGATCAGTGTCGGTACTTAAGGGAGGTTCCCCGTGCTTTCGCACGGACCTAATTAAAATAAACCTCGTTTTCCCAGTGGCATAACCCCGTTAACACCTTTCTAGACACCTACTTGATCGGCTAATTGTCCTGTGTAAAACTCTCCCAGGAGTAACTATTACTCGTGGTGGGTATCAGGATCCATCTATCTCATAGAAGGTATGCAATCTCATTGTAAATTTCAACACTTGAAATTCCCGATAATACTTTTACCCCTAACTCCCTATGACCTTGACAAAAGCCAACAAACCATAGGAAGCTAGTCAAGTTCAACCCGTCATTTCTTGATTGAAATAAACCCACCCGCACGACCCTTGACAAAGGCCAACCAGGTCGTACGACTACCCTAATCCAATCGCATCAGATGCATAATCAGATAAGTACTAGTCAGCTATCACACACTACGTCTTGATAAAGGCCAACAAATACAGAACGAATACTAAATAGTCTTTATCTGAAATGACGGAGGGCTACGCAGGTTTTTCAGAAAACCATGAGCGTAATGAACTTGATATCGTTGTAGAAACAAGTGATTTTGAAAAGGAGTGTTTTTGAGGCTTTTCTAGTTTTGGTAAAGAGGTCACTCACGGTGAAGGGATCTCGGCTCTTTCCCCATCGAATAAGGTGTATGGTATATCATATATCCCGCTGTGCAAAGCAAGAACTATATAAGCTGTCATAAACTAAACCGTGAGTTTGTAGCATCTACCAGTTTTGCTAAAGAGGTCACTCCCGGTGAAGGGATTTCGGCTCTTTCCCCATCGAATAAGGTGCAGGGTATATCATATATACCACTGTATAAAGCAAGATCGTACCTACCTTTTTATAAAGTTTTGATTCTACGACATCTTTTAGGTTTCTTATCTTTTATTAATCTCATTAATAAAAATCCCATCAATTAATGCTTCCTAAGCATCACAAAAGAAACGAGAGCAGTAATATTTATATATCAACATATATATATAGTATAAGCATTCGTCTCAGGCAGTAATATGATCTCATCACAGAACATTGCAGCAAAAGAACATATATAAAATATTGGATATACTAGGATGCCGGTGTTTTTAATACGAGCCTGTATAAAACACGGATTCCACGGTCGCGATGAATAGCCAAACCCACATCCTTAGACCCCTACGAGAGCGGCAAGCAACACTGCCAATTCTAGGGTTAGGAGACCCGGTCTCGACTCCTCGAGATGGCCACCCACTGGACCCTAGAACCCGGTTACTTGTGATCCCCTCCTTGGGTCTACCTAATGCGGAAAAGTAAATAATATACAATGGTGACATCATCCTCATCCCGGAAGTGCCCCAATAAAAGAATATTACATACAAATGAATTTTACATGAATGAAAATAAAAACCCTCATCTCACATAAAACCCCCGGCTATTCAGAACACGACGATCCAATATAACATATCACAGCAACACATAATATCTCATATCACCAACGTAAGTAAGTATGCATACACCGATCGTCGTTGATGTATAGCAACAAAAACCGGCAATACAACTACATACTACACTTACGGTCACAGAAAAGAAAGTGTAAAACTACAACATTTGGAATCCACAATCTCTTTAGACATCTTAAATCCGAAATATCACATACTTCGCATTTCATGCTTAACTATATGAATTCCACATATTGTATCACATTCCAGATAAATAGACAATATTAAACTTTCCGATCGAATAATCAAATACCCAAGATTTCCTATATAGCTCAACACTTGAGCGGAGTTCAAAAAGTCCCAGAATACGTCATAGTACCAATGGTCCAGCCGTAGAAGAGTCAAGCCAACGCCTCACATGTGGCAACGCTGTACTGCCCCAAACCCTAAGGTTTAGAGGCGGTTCAGATGGTCACATAATCGAGTTAAGGTTTGTGTTCTTCTAGAGGGTCTACCGCGTTACTTGCACGTTTTTCCGAAAGATTTAAACTCAAGAAAAATTCAACACTTGAAAGTTTTTCGTGCCGGGAAAAAGTTAGTTAATGATATCCGTTCGAACATTTTAACAGTTTCTAAAATATCCGAAAAACAGAACGAAGTTAAATTTTCCGATCGAATCTACGAATTCAAAATAATTCCCAGAACACTCAACCCTTAAGTGAGATTAAAAATACCCAGAAGCATCTACAAGCACCTATGGATATTACCCTGAAGACAGGTGTCCAAAATGCCAAAGTTCGGCCGCGGAACCGCCGCGGGAAGCAGGTTCCTGCCGCGGTTCCGCGGCGACTTCATGGTATTTTGGGCTCGTGTTTCATGGTAATTCTTAGAATTCCCTGCTGATTTTTTTGAGTATTTTTAATGTAGAAAAAATCACATTTTTACAAAATTTCCAGAGAGGGGGTCATTTTCGATGTTTCGGGGTTCGATCGGAGTTTTAATTTCGTATACACGTCGCCTAATGCTCTAGCTTGGCTCTGATACCACTGTAGGATTCCTAGGCACTCTTACAAGGGTTAATAAGGCATCAAACATGCCCGAATAAAAATTTAGACGTGCCGAACAACCCAAATCCGGGATCTTTGCTAGATAATTAGGGTTTAACATGCAAGTAAACATCTTTACAACTAAGAGTGAGGGATTACAACCTTTGTAGTTCGCTCCTTCACTTCATAAGCTCCGAGTAGAAGTCCCTTCGCCCCGATCCACGATCTCCCAGACACAAGAGAGGCTCCACGACCCGAATGATCCATGCTAGCTTGTAGTCTTCCTTTTCTCCGATAATCTACCTCGAAGTTTCTAAAACTCAAGCTCTCTCTCTCTAATGAGGTGAACTCCCTAATCTAATTGGCTAGATTAGATGAGGATGATGAAGTAGTATTTGTGCTCTCTTTTATTATCAAATTCTCACTCTTAATCATCACAAAATGAAAACCTAGAAAACTTTCTCAAAGCTCAAGGAAGAACAAGAAGAATAATAATGAATTAATCCTTTTGTGATGAATAATGAAAATGATATATCATTACAAATGCAACCATGGTCAACTATGACAAGGCTAACTCATGTAGAGATTTAACTAGGGCTAAGGGTTTGGGTTGGGTTAAGGAATGAGTCACTTAAAATATCAAGCATAATATCTTAGCTCAAAACAAAAGAAAACCTTCTAGAAGGTTCATGAAAGAACTAACCCAAATCAAACCCTAACCATGTTTAATCTCCACTAATCATGTTGCATTAGTAATAATAATATGTTAGAATATTATATATCACATATATAATATATTTTGTAACAAAAGAAAATAATACAATTAACATATATCGCATATATATCAATGTATTATCCGGTGAGAAAATGAAATAATAAAGCGAGCCAATATTAGATAATGTAATGCAATATATCATATATATTATTATACATTAAATTATCGAATCCTACTTGATCCAACAATCCGGCTATATCGAATATAACCGACTAATATATCATGTACCGATTCATCGAATCAACACTTGATCCGATGATCCGGCTCATATCAAAATATCGCGAGAATATAATACGGTATCCCATATCGTATTATCCTCGGTCCTGCACATATCATATATATGGCCCTACTCCATTTTGCCTGAGTTAAGAAATTTCTGTGTAGGACTCTAAAGAATCGTCAATACGCCGGTAGCAGGTGATGATCATATCAAACACCCACAAGCTGCAAGCGGTCAGCTAAACGTAACAGCCACCCAGGTATTGAGCGATCAGAAAATCAACAAGCAAGCCTATACATTCTCCTGTGAATCCAATCAGTAACACTCCCGTACAGTCCGGTCTCTTCGTCTGATATGTTGCATATTTAGTCTAGGGGTGGTATACGTCAGACCACAGTAACCGATAAGTCGTGTCGATGTGAGGCTCATAACAGGTCGAGAAACTACTGGTAACACTTACCAGTAAATCTCTATATCAGCCCTGGCCAGGGACTTCCAGTTATAGCCAATCGAACACAGCACAACATCTACTCCCTATACCGGGAGAGACGAATCCCCTCCTATCGCTCATTGCCTCCATGTGATTCTGGACTGCACCCAAAAGCCACCGTTTTGCACGCCCTCTTGGACGTGGTAAGGTGGAAATAAAAGCACAATGGGAATCACACAAGACTCTATGACGATCTCGTGTCTACAGACTTCCCTGTACCAGTGTCACCGGAGAACTGCCATCTGACGTGAGATATAATACCATCTGGGAGTTCTCGGCGAGTCCGTCCAGTGTACCCAGTCTCCACTGAGCACCCGTACACCATCCTTGATGTCAAGACCGATGGATATGGGATCATCCATCGCCCATCATATGGGTCAAGATGCGTATACGCTAGTCTACTCTGGTGTATCGATGCCCTGTCTCGACACACCCTCGACTAGGAACAGTTATAGGATGTACTCATCGACTACCGTGGCCCTATTAGTATGATCTCATCATAGTCCCAGTAGTCGAGTACATATCCTAAGGGCTTTATCAATATGTGAGAGTAAGACAGTAAACTAATATAAGTCAACATGTTAAGATAAAGTGAAACCAAATAGCATACTATCATGGCGAGCAAGAAAGTTCTCTATATATATATCCAAGCATCCATTATAATATACATCATATGTACAACAATGGCCTCTAGGGCATATACATAACTAACAGGGCCTACGACTCAAGCATCAGCTACTACAATTTCCTTTCCACGGGTAACCAAAGGATCTCACCAACACAATTCTCCACAAGCTCCATCCAACGGTGCTGTCTCAACAATCACAACCCGCTGCAGGAAGATGTACATTACGCTCTGGTGGTCCGCGAAAATCTGACACGACTTTCCACACAAGTAGTGTCCTCGGATCTTCAACGCATGACCACCACGGCCATCTCCAGATCATGAGTGGGATATCCTGTTCGTACTTCCTCTAACTATAGAGAAGCAAAAGCGATAACTCTATAATGCTACATCAGTGCAAAATCGAGCCCCACTCGCGAAACATCACAGATAAACAACAAGGTCGCCCGAACCAGAAAGCAAATAAAGAACTGGTGCAGTTGTCAACCTAATCTCCAACTGCTGAAAACTCCGCACACATGCCTCAGTTCACAGAAAAAGAACCTCCTTCCCGGCCAGTTCAGTCAACGGTGCATCGATACATAAGCAATCCTGCATGAAACGGTGATAAAAACCTGCTAAGCCCAAAATTTGCGGACCTCTGTCCCGGATATAAGTATGGGTCAAAGTTGTACGGCCTCGATCTTCCTCGGGTCCATACGAAAACCGTCTCCCGTAACAACTAGACCTAGGATTCAACACAATCAAGCCTGAAGAAACACTCCGAGAATTTAGCAAACTGTTGGGGCTCTCCCAATGTCTGCAGAACAAATCCTCAAGAGTTGTTCCTATTCCTCACGACACATTGGAATAGACCAGAATGTCATCAATGACACGACAATAAACCGGTCGAGGAACGGCCTAAAGAAATTTGATTCATCATATCCACAAATGCTGCTAGGGCACTGGTGAGTCCAACGGCACCACCAAAACATACATACCGCCCGTAGCATGCACAAAAGCAGTCTTCGGAATGTCATCACTCCGAACCCGCAATAATGATGACCTGATCCCAAACAAACTAAAAAAATGTCCCGCACTCTGGAGCTGATCGAAGAAATCGCTAATGCGAGGTAAAGAATACCTATCCGCACCGTAAGCCGGTTCAATTGACGATCAATCAACACACAATCTCAAACTCTCGTCTTCTCCCAGATGAACAGAAAAGTAGCTCCCCAAAGTGAAACACTAGTACGCACAAGTCCCCCAACAACCAACTCTGCAACTGATCCTTAAGCTCCGTAAGCTCCACCAGCTCATCTGGAACAACGTTGGAAAACTCTCGTACGAAAGGAACCCGGTCCAACAAACCCACTATAGCTCCGGTATCACGAATGAAAGCCAAGAATTTTCGACATCCTCTCCTCAAAAAGCCGACAAGCGAAAAAGGCTAAATTCAAGCTGTGAGAGGCGGCACCACTGTCCCTCTGCATAACAAGAACTGACTCGCCGGGAAAACAAAACCTGACCGTTTTCTCGCGGCAGTCCACAGACACCTAGCACGTAGCTAACCAGTACGTGCCCAGGAGAACGTCAAATCCAACATCTCTAGAAGGACCACAACGAAGGATGAATCTCTATCCCCTATCCGATTGACACACGACTGAAACACGTGTCGCGCAATAAGAGAATCGCTGACAGAAATTAACACAACAATGGATGATCTAGCACAAAACTCTCAGCCCAACCAAGGCACAAATTGTTAGTTATATGTATGCCCTAGAGGTCGTTACTGTACATACAATGTATATTGTAGTGGATGCTTGGACATATATAGGGAGGACTTTCTTGCTCGATATGATAGTATGCTATCTGGTTGCTCTTTATCTTAACATGTACTCTGATTGTCTCTATGTTACATGTTGATAAAGCCCTTAGGATGAGTACTTGACTACCAGGACTATGATGCGGATCATACTAGTGGGGACAGTGTAGTCGCCAAGTACATCCTTCAAATGTTCCTAGTCATAAGAGTACCGAGACAGGGCATTGATACTCCAGAGTAGACTAGCGTATGCGCTTCTTGACCCATATGATGGGCGATGGATGATCCTATATCCATTGGTGTTTGACATCAGAGAAGGTATACTGGTGCTCAGTGGAGACTGGGTACACTGGACGGACTCGCCGAGAACTCCCAGATGGTATTATACCTCACGTCAGATGGCAGTTCTCTGGTGACACTGGTACAGGTTAGTCTGTAGACCCGAGATCATCATAGAGTCTTGTCCGATTCCCACTGTGCTTTGATTTCCATCATACCACGTCCAAAAGGGCGTGCAAAAAGGTAGCTTTTGGGTACAGTCCCGAATCATATGGAGGTACTGAGCGATAGGAGGGGTTTCGTCTCTCCCGGTATAGGGAGTTGATGTTGCGCTGTGTTTTATTGGCTATAACTGGAAATCCCTGGCCAGGTTTGATGAGATTTACTGGTAAGTGTTATCAGTAGTTTCTCAAACTGGTATGCACCTCATATTGACACGACTTATCAAGCTACTGGGGTCTGATGTTTACCACCCTTAGGCGATATATGCGACATATCAGACGAAGTGACCGGACTGTACGGGAGTGTTACTGATTAGATTCACAGGAGAATGTACAGGCTTGCTTGTTGATCTTCTGATCGCTCAATACCTGGGTGGCTGTTACGTTTAGCTGACCGCTTGCAGCTTGTGGGTGTTTGATATGATCATCACCTACTGCCGGCGTATTGACGATTCTTTAGAGTCCTACACAAAGGTTTCTTGGCTCAGGCAAAACAGAGTAGGAGCACATATATGATATGTGCGGGACAAAGAACAATACGTGTATGTGATACCGTATTAGATTCTCGCGATATGTGATATCGGCCGGGTATATGTGATATAGCCGGGTCATCGGACAAGTGTTGATTCGATGAACTGATACAGATTATATTAGTCGGTTATTTGTGAAATAGACGGATTATCGGATCAAGTGTTGATTTGATAATTTAATGTATAATTATATATTTGATATATTAAATTACATTAACTAATATAAGCTCCCTTAAAGATTCTTTTTCTCACTCGGGTAATACATTGATATATGTGATTGTATTATTTTATCTTGTTACAATAAATATTGTATATGTGATATATAATATTGTAACATGTTATGGTTATAAATGCAACATGATTTGTGGAGTTTAAACATGGTTAGGGTTTGGATTAGGGTTAAACTTTCTTGAAGCTTCTAGAAGCTTTGCTTTTGTTTTTAAGCAAAGATATTTTGTAAAGATATTTTGTAGATATTTGTTTAACCCAACCCAACCCTTTAACCATGGTTGATTCTCTACATGGGTTAAGTCTTCATACTTAACCCATTGTTGCATTTCTAACCTCACTTGATTCATTACTCATCATAAAAGGATTTGATCATTTTCTTCTTCTTTCTTGCTTGATGAAAAGCTTCACTAGCTTTTTCATATGTGATGAAAATGAGTGAGATAAAGAAAACAAATGAGGGCTAAATTCCTATTTCATCATCCTCATCTATTCTTGCCACTTAGATTAGGGTGTTTTCTTTGCTAATACTTGATTAGTGAAGCAAAAGCTTGGGTTTGAGTTTCTTCAAGGTAGATCATATTTGTTATTGAAGATCGGAAGCAAGCTTGCATCTTTCTCTTCATGGAGCCTCTCTAGAGTCCGGATATTCGATGATCGCAGTGAAGGGACCTTAACACGGAGCTTATGAAGTGAAGGAACGGACTACAAAGGTTGTAATCCTTAACTCTTAGAAGTAAAGTTGTTTACTTGCTATTTGTTTCACTTAATCTCTAGTCTAAGATCTTGATTAGGGTTGTTCGGCACGTCTAAAAATTAAATCGGGTATGGTTGATGCCTTATAGACCCTTGTGACAGTGCCTAGTAACCCTACATTGGTATCAGAGCGAAGCTAGAACTTTAGGCGTTGTGTAGACGAAGTTAAAAGTCTGTTCGAATCCCGAAACTCCGACACGAACCCCTTCTCTGGAAATTTTTAAAAATGTTGATTTTTTCGTATTAAAAATACTCAAAAAATGAAGCAGGGAATTCTAAGGATTACTGTGCAAAACGAGACCATAATACCTTTAAAGCGCCGCGGAACCGCGGCAATACCCTGCCTTGCGCGGCGGTTCCGCGGCCGTATAGGGGTGTTAGGGTTTGCTTTTTCTACAGTAACATCCGTAGCTAATTCTACATGCTTCTAGGAATTTTTAATATTACTCAAGTGTTGAGTTTTCTGGAGATCTTCTGTATTCGTTGATTCGATCGGAAAGTTTAGCTTCGTTTATGTTTTTTCCGGATAATTTCTAAAGTGTTAAAAAGTTCGAACGGATATCAATAACTCACTTTTTCCCATGTCGGAAAACTTTCAAGTGTTGGATTTTTTCTCGAGTTTGAAACTTCCGGAAAATCATGCAAGCGTATCTGTGGACCCTCTAGGAGAACATAACCTTAACTCAATTATATGACCGTCAAAACTGCCACTTGAACCCTAGGGTTTGTGGTAGTTTAGCGTTGCCACATGTGAGGCGTTGGTTTGACCCTTCTACGGCTGGTTCATTGGGGCTGTGACATGTTCTGGGATATTTGAACTCCGCTCAAGTGTTGAGCTATTTGGGAAAACTTGGGTGTTTGATTATTCGATCGGAAAGTTTAACATTGTCTATTTATCTGGAATGTGATACAATATTTGGAATCCACAAATAGTTATGAGATAACTAATTTGAATGTTATAAATCTAGCAGTTCAGTCTCAGATGATCGGTTGCCATGGGATTTTGATGCGATCAAAATTCCGTCGCAATCACGTAGCATACGCGGATACTCGTCGGGTAAACTTAATAGATAGCCACGCCCCATAGCCCCGACCAAGTGACTGTAGGAGAACCCCGTTGCCAAAAGCATCTGTTCGGGTGCTCGCGGCAGCGGTGTTCCGCCTTAGTGCACTTCGTCGACGGCATTGGGGGTGCGCCGTCTACAAAAGTTTTCGACGAGCATTCGATCAGGTTGTCGGGAATCTTGTTGAATTGCCCGACTAGATATTAAAAAGTGTTTTCGATATTGAGACTAAAATGTAGGGTTTATAATTGTTAGGCATGAGATGTCTAAGGAATTCATTTGGTTAGGCATGCAATGTCTAAGGAGGTTGCGGATTCCAACTGTTGTAGTTTTACACTTTATTTTCTGCGACCGTAAGTGTAATATGTGGTGTATCGCCGGTTTCGTTGCTATACATCAACGACAATTAGGATACGCATATTTACATACGTTGATGACATGTGATGTTATGTGTTGCTGTGATATGTTATATTGGATCGTCGTGTTTTTGAATAGCCGGGGGTTTTATTTGAAATGAGAGTTTTTCTTTTTCATTCATGTAAAATTCAATTGTATGTAATATTCTTTTATTGGGGCACTTCCGGGCTGAGGATGATGTCACCATTGTATATTATTTACTTTTCCGCATTAGGTTAGACCCAAGGCGGGGAGCACAAGTAACCGGGTTCTAGGGTCCAGTGGGAGACCATCTCGAGGAGTCGAGACCGGGTCTCCTAACTCTAGAACTGGCAGGGTTACTTTCCGCTCTCGTAGGGATCTAAGGATGTGGGTTTGGCTATTCATCGCGACCGTAGAATCCGTGTTTTATACAGGCTCGTATTAAAACATGGACCTCCTAGAATATCCAATATTTCATATATGTTCTTCTGCTGCAATGTTCTATGATGAGATCATATTACTGCCTGAGACGAATGTTTATATTATATATATGAGATATATATTATATATTGTTGATTTCGTTTCATATCTGATGCTTGTGAAGCATAATAAAATGGGACTTCATTAATGAGATTAATGAAACTAAAAGAAGCCTAAAGATGTTGTAGAAACTTGTTTAAAAACTAGTAGCTCTAGTTCTTGCTTTGCATAGCGGTATTCCTTGTAGAATATCCAGCACCTTATTCGATAAGGAAAGAGCCGAGATCTTTTCACCGGGAGTGACCTCTTTAGCGAAACTAGCAGATGCTACATACTCGGTTTGTCTTTTGATTGCTTCTATAGGTTTTGCTTTGCATAGTGGTATTTGTGAAATATCCTGCACCTTATTCGATAAGGAAAGAGCCGAGATCCCTTCACCGGGAGTGACCTTTTTAGCAAAACTAGTAAAAAGCCAAAAAAACACTCCTTTTATAAAATGCACTCGATTCTACAACGATATCATGTTCATTACGCAAAGGGTTTTCTTAAAAACCCGTCGTAGCCCTCCATCATTTCAGATAAGTACTAGTTAGTATTCGTGCTACGTTTGTTGACTATGTTAAGTCGTAGTGTGAGGTAGCTGATTAGTGCTTATCTGTATAAGCATATGATGCGATTGGATTAGGGTAGTCATGCGACTTTGTTGACTATGTTAAGGGTCGTGCGGGTGGGTTTAATTCAATCGGGAAATGACGGGTTGAACTTGACTAGCACTTATGATTTGTTGACTATGTTAAGGTCATATAGCTGCTAGGGGTAAAATATTATTGGGAATTTCATGTGTTGAAATTTGCAATGAGATTGTATACCTTCTATGAGATAGTTGGATCCCAATACCCGCTGCGAGTAAGAATTACTCCTGGGAGAGTTTTACACATTACAATTAGCCGATCAAGTAGGTCTCTAGAAAGGTGTTAACGGGGTTACGCTCCTGGGAAAACGAGGTTTATTTTAATTAGGTCCGTGCGAAAGCAGGGGAACCTCCCTCAAAATACCGACACTGGCCTGGGTGAAAGATTGGCGAACTTGTAGAGTGTAATTAATCCCGACTAGTCTTTCCTTTTAGGATTTGAAGGAAGATTTGACTAAAACAGTGGGAGACATCCTGATTAAATATATTAATAACCAATCTAATCTTGCAAGAGCATACGTTGAGTGTTTTCTTCTCTCTCTCTCTCTCCAGGTAACGACCATGTCATGCCTTAATCAAGATAATAATACAGATGTATTGACCGAACCCGCTTGTTATACTGCGCTAGGGAACATTGGTCCCGCTCCAACATATAATTGTTATAAGACAGAGCAGGAAATTGGGGATTACCAGAATTCCCGTGCCTCCCAAATGAAGAAAGTGCACGTTGATGCATATTCTTCGGGTGTGTTCATTACCAAGAACTGTTTCTCAATATCCTTTACGTCCTGGGTATGAGATACCACATCAGGATCCCGCGTTTGTAATCTGTTACATGGGCTACATATAGGTAGAGAACTGAGAACGGGTGATTAGTTTCAAGAGTTGAAAACGGTGCAATTGTTGCAAGCCAAGTCTGTTGGAAATTATCACCCTGTATTACCAAATACATTGATTCTGAACGAATGTTATTAGATACCGAACCTAATATACAACACCATATCAGTCTCTTTATTAGTAAAAAAGGATATAATTTTGTATTGTTGGATAATGTTTTGAACATTTACTATATCAAGAGTTGATCGGTTCAGGCACGTTATCTAAAAGCATATTCGTTCTAAATCAAACCACGGTTCTTAATGTACAGAACACACACAAGAGGAAGAGTTCAAAAATGAATGAATTCTTCTTAAGGTATTGTAGACTAGGTCATATCAATGTGACCCGACTAGCTGAAGTTATATTTAGATGCATATTTAAATTAGTTTGAATTTACATCTTGTGAAACTTGCCGGTCATGTCACAAAGATAAGATGACCACAGCTCTGTTTATTGGAAACAGAGAAAGAGTTAATGAACTCTTAGGATTGATACATGATGATGTATGTAAGTCCCCTGTCTACACATGCCAGGACCGGTTCTTTATACTTCATTACATTCACTAATGATCTCTCAAGATTCAGACATATGTTCCTGTTGAAACACAAGTCCGAAGCTTTTGAGATATTCAATGAATATGAGTTAGATGTAGAGAACCAAAATGGGTAAAAGTATTATGTCTTTTGATGTGATCAGGGAGGAGAATACTTGAGCACGAGATTCCTGGACTATTCTAAAGGAGAATGAGATTCTCTCTCAGCATTACTCCTCCGTATACACCACAGCACATCGGTGTGTTGGGGCGGAGCAATCACACCCTATTTGATATGGTGCGCTCTATGATGAGTGCTACTGAGTTTCCTATTTTTCTTTTGGGTGTTATGCACTTATGAAGCTGCATACCTATTGAATAGGGTTCTAATCAAATCCGACGCCTACCACTCCATATGTGATATTGTATGGGAAGAGCCCATCTCTTAAAGATGTTAAGATTTGGGGTTGTCCGGCCTATGTCAAAAGCAAAATCCGAACAAGTTCGAGGCAAGGTCAGTTCTGTGGATGTTTGTTGGATATCCTAAGCATTCGCAAAGGAATATCTTCTACAAAACTGAAGAACAAAAGATGTTTTGTTTCTCAGCATGCCACCTTTGTGTAAGGGAATTTCTTGTGAAGAAATTAGTGGTCATGAGGTAGAACTGGAAAAAGTTCCAGCTATACAAACTGCAGCTGATAATTTGGTAGAACCAAAAGTTTCAATAGTTTCCAACGAACCTCAGCCTCTCCGCCGATCTAGTAGGGTTCCTCACCCACCTAAGAGATACTTCGGTTTTCTCTATGACAGTGGGAGCGAGGATTGCATCATGAGATGATGACCCAACTTGTTTCGAGCAGGCCATCAGGAATGGGACTCTGTAAGAATGGCTAGATGCTAAGCGATCTGAGATGGAATTTAGACACCAACAAAGTATGGACTTTGGTTTCTTTATCTGAAGGGTTAAATCCCCATCAGGAGCAAGTATATCTTGAGAAGATTACTTGGTGTACATGGAAAAATTAAGACTTTCAAAGCTATGCTTAATTCCATCCAGATCCTACTTGCCATTGCTACATACCATAACTATGATTTCTAGCGGTTGGGTGTCATGACAGCTTTTCTAAATGATGATTTAGAAGAGAGCGTCTATAAGTACACAGCCAGAGGGCTTCGTAGATAGTGGGAGCAACGGAATTGTGTGCAAGATATTTTATGTGATAAATCCGGTATCGCGGAGTTGGAACATCTATTTTTTTGTGGTAGTCAAAGAGTTTGACTTCATCAAAATGGTAGATGAACCTTGTATATACAAAAAGGTAGTAGGGAGTATGGTGGTGATCCTCGTATTGTACGTAGATGAGATACTCTTAATAGGAAAGCAATTTTCTATGCTACGCTCGGTCAATCTCCGCTTATCACAAGGATTCTCCATATAGGATCAAAGCGATATCTCCTAAATCCTGGGTTTTGGATCTATGAGATAGATCTAATTGGATGTTTGGATTCTCACTAGTTGTAGTAAGATGGTATTAATTGATCCTAGGGAGAATCACTGGAATGGTTCCAGGGTGGTAAGGTCGACTGAATGTCAGTCACAGGCATTGTCTTTACCCTCAGTGGAGGGACAGTATGTTGGAAGAGTTCCAAGCTAGATACCGTGACATACTAGACGATTAAAGGAAAGATACATCATTACCAAGGATGCTACCAAAGAGTCAGTCTGGATATATACTAGTTCATGAAATGAACTTCGTTCCTACCATTGTGTGACAATGGAGTTGTGGCTTTTGCCAAGGAACCCCCCGTCCCATCTGAGATCCAGACATATTCTTAGGTAGCATCGCCTGATCATGGAGATGGATGATCTCCAGGGAGATGAAGGTTAGGAGAGTAGACACAGAGGACAACAGCGCGGATCCACTCACAAAGGCCTATTTCCCAGTGAAGACCTTTATGGGATGGTTGAGTATGAGATACTTCAACCACAGCTGATTGTTGGGTATGAGATACCACAACAGATGGCCCTAGTGCAAGTGGGAGATTGTTAGTTATATGTATGCCCTAGAGGCCATTACTGTACATACGATGTATATTGTAGTGGATGCTTGGACATATATAGGGAGGACTTTCTTGCTCGACATGATAGTATGCTATCTGGTTGCTCTTTATCTTAACATGTACTCTGATTGTCTCTATGTTACATGTTGATAAAGCCCTTAGGATGAGTACTTGACTACCAGGACTATGATGCGGATCATACTAGTGGGGACAGTGTAGTCGCCAAGTACATCTTTCAAATGTTCCTAGTCGTGAGAGTACCGAGACAGGGCATCGATACTCCAGAGTAGACTAGCGTATGCGCTTCTTGACCCATATGATGGGCGATGGATGATCCCATATCCATTAGTGTTTGACATCAGAGAAGGTATGCGGGTGCTCAGTGGAGACTGGGTACACTGGACGGACTCGCCGAGAACTCCCAAATGGTATTATACCTCACGTCAGATGGCAGTTCTCTGGTGACACTGGTACAGGTTAGTCTGTAGACCCGAGATCGTCATAGAGTCTTGTGTGATTCCCACTGTGCTTTGATTTCCATCATACCACGTCCAAGAGGGTATGCAAAAAGGTGGCTTTCGGGTACAGTCCCGAATCTCATGGAGGCAATGAGCGATAGGAGGGGTTTCGTCTCTCCCGGTATAGGGAGTTGATGTTGCGCTGTGTTCGATTGGCTATAACTGGAAATCCCTGGCCAGGGTTGCTGAGATTTACTGGTAAGTGTTATCAGTAGTTTCTCGAACTGTTATGGACCTCAAATCGACACGACTTATCAAGCTACTGGGGTCTGACGTTTACCACCCCTAGGCGAGATATGCGACATATCATATGAAGAGACCGGACTGTATGGGAGTGTTACTGATTGGAATCGCAGGAGAATGTACAGGCTTGCTTGTTGATCTTCTGATCGCTCAATACCTGGGTGGCTGTTACGTTTAGCTGACCGCTTGCAGCTTGTGGGTGTTTGATATGATCATCACCTACTGCCGGCGTATTGACGATTCATTAGAGTCCTACACAGAGATTTCTTGGCTCAGGAAAATCGGAGTAGGAGCACATATGTGATATGTGCGGGACCGGGAACAATACGTGTATGTGATACCGTATTAAATTCTCGCGATATGTGATATCGGCCGGGTATATGTGATATAACCGGGTCATCGGATCAAGTGTTGATTCGATGAACTGATATAGATTATATTAGTCGGTTAATTGTGAGATAGCCGGATTATCGGATCAAGTGTTGATTTGATAATTTAATGTATAATTATATATTTGATATATTAAATTACATTAACTAATATAAGCTCACTTAAAAATTCTTTTTCTCACTCGGGTAATGCATTGATATATATGTGATATGTATTAATTGTATTATTTTATTTTGTTACAATAAATATTGTATATGTGATATATAATATTGTAACATGTTATGGTTATAAATGCAACATGACTTGTGGAGTTTAAACATGGTTAGGGTTTGGATTAGGGTTAAACTTTCTTGAAGCTTCTAGAAGCTTTGCTTTTGTTTTTATGCAAAGATATTTTGTAAAGATATTTTGTAGATATTTGTTTAACCCAACCCAACCCTTTAACCATGGTTGATTCTCTACATGGGTTAAGTCTTCATACTTAACCTATGGTTGCATTTCTAACCTCACTTGATTAATTATTCATCATAAAAGGATTTGATCATCTTCTTCTTCTTTCTTGCTTGATGAAAAGCTTCACTAGCTTTTTCATATGTGATGAAAATGAGTGAGATAAAAAAAACAAATGAGAGCTAAATTTCTACTTCATCATCCTCATCTATTCTTACCACTTAGATTAGGGTGTTTGCTTTGCTAATACTTGATTAGTGAAGCAAAAGCTTGGGTTTGAGTTTCTTCAAGGTAGATCATCTTTATTATTGAAGATCGGAAGCAAGCTTGCATCTTTCTCTTCATGGAGCTTCTTTAGAGTCCGGATATTCGATGATCGCAGCGAAGGGACCTCAACACGGAGCTTATGAAGTGAAGGAACGGACTACAAAGGTTGTAATCCTTAACTCATAGAAGTAAAGTTGTTTACTTGCTATTTGTTTCGCCTAATCTCTAGTCTAAGATCTTGGTTAGGGTTGTTCGGCACATCTAAAAATTAAAATGGGCATGGTTGATGCCTTATAGACCCTTATGACAATGCCTAGTAACCCTACACCAAGTGTGTAAAACAACAAGTGCATAGATCCCGAACAAAACCAACCTATGAATCAAAAGAACATAAAAATTAAGAATACCTGAAAACTCTGCATTGCACACCCGTGCATCCCGATGAGTAGAAGCAAATTCTCGTGTCTGTCTCCTACCCGCAACTGGCTGAACTCCTCCTCTGCCAACCTGACCCCTCTGAGCGAATCCTCCGCGACCATGACATCTCCAAACACGAGTCAGACGCGGTGCTAAGGAACAATCCCTGATGAGGTGATAAAGGCTCCCGCATCGAAAACATCCATACAATGGCTGCTGACCCTCCCGGGAATGAGAGCTGAACGACTGTCCTCGTCCTAAGCCTCTGCTACTCCCGCAACGATCACGAAATCTGTCTTGACGCCTAAGCCTCTTTCTCTGGGCTGGTACACCTGTATGAGCCCTCCTCAGTTCCGGAACTCCCAAAGTCTCAGAAAGACGCTCCTCATCAAAATGGGCTGCGTCCACTGGTGCTGTATAAGTAACACAAGGCTGAGTGCTGACTGTAAGGAACAACTGGGTAACAGGGGTAGCAACCTCCTGTCGCTGCGCTCGAATGGCCTCAACCAAAGTACTTATCGTCTGGGGCAAGTCCTGCATTTTTGCCACAAGCCTATCAATATGATCTATCGAAGGCGGATCCATCTGCTCCGGTGCAACAAGCGTGCCATCCTGGTCAGTCCTCGTCCCACACGAGTAAACTCTGACCTCGGCTCTCGCTGCATCACTCTGAGTCCTCATAGTCATCGGCGGCAAAGGCTATAAATGGAAGAAGGATTCGATATGAACACGGAAATCGAATCACAAGGATATGTATAATCAAGGAAGGAATTTCAAACAATTTGTACTTAGGTCACTTTAGGCGGAGTACCGTGATCGTGAGTATGCCGTGGACATACAAACACTACGTTACTCTGCTTAAGCTGCCTACTCCATCATACCAAGGTCATCCTATACTCCGAAAGGTATAACCTAGCGCTCTAATACCAATTTTGTCACGACCCGAAAATGGCACGTGATGGCCCTTAAACTACGCAACGTCTACAGGCGTAACACAATTTAAGTAAGCCGAAAACCCAGCAATCTAAACCATCAAAAGTAGTAAGAAATAAGAACATTTATAAAACTTTTGAAATCTCAAACCAAATTCTTTAAAGTACAACTTTTATTCTTTAAAATTTTGGCAGCACCTCCTTTGTAAAACAAGCCCCCAAAAATGGGCACAACAATATATAAGTAAAAGCTTCCCAAACGGGAGCAAAATCCACGCCCAACGGCGGAAAACAACCACCACAACAGATATACGACGCCGTAGCGAAGAAAGAGACGATATAAATAAAACTGCATAAAAACCTCCAAGTCACAAAATAATATACAATATCATCCTCACATCAAGTCTAAGTCATACAAGATAATGGTAGATGGAGAGTACATGATACAACGAATATACAACAAGCGACATCGGATAACCGCAAACCTACCTAAGAAAAAATGCACACTGTCAGGCGAAGCGGTATCCGCAGCAAAAGATGATACGATGGATGGAAATAGCCCTGCCTCTGACTATCCTGAGGAACACCTGCAAAACACTGTGGCACAACGGGGGTGAGTTGCCAACTCGTGAATAGTAAATAGCATATGCATGTAATCGCAAGTATGCACGTACATCGCGAGTCTAACATATGCAAACTATCAGCAGTAAATGGTCAAATGTAATGCATCAGTCATGAAAGGTCCACTAGCAGGTACTACTAATACATGAAGCAATAATATGACAATCTGTATGCAATAATCATGTAAGGTACTCTATCAGGTACAACTAATATATGAAGCAATGCAAATAATGGTATGTAAATGCAACAGTCATGGAAAGTACTCTATCAGGTACTACCAATACATGAAACATTGCATAAACAACAAATGTGGAGTATGGAATAAAACATGTCATTTCCACGGAAATCCTAACCTCGCGGTAGGACAAAAATCCAACAAGACAATCCAAATCCCAATTTCCACAAATCAGCCCCCAAATAGGCTCTCATAACATGTAAATCTCATATACCCCGAATGTACCACATCAAGTAGATCTCACATATCATGTATGTACAATATCAGTATATCCCACATATCCTGTGTGTATAATATCAGTATATCCCACATATCCTGTGTGTACAATATCAGTATATCCCACATATCCTGTGTGTACAATATCAGTATCAAGTAAGTTTCATATAAGGTGAGTGTCTAACATCGACATCCAAAACATTATGAAACAAGTGTCAAGTATCGACACAGAAATACTGGTCTATCAGGTGCTGTCACCATGACTGGCCCCCTGATAGGTACGTATCCATACGTGCATGACCCCGGCCTGTATCCCCACGATACCCGTCGAGTCAAAGGTACTTTCACCGGTAGGTACTTGCCCACCTTTCAAGCCCATCGCCTATCATCTGCGATCATCTTGCCGAGGGGAACCGTACTGGGCTCCACCATGTACCCGCACACGGCCCTCTCACTCCTCACATCGGGTAAATATCACAATCTTAGAACCGAGAAATCTCATGGTGGATGCTGAAATGTCATATCAAGAGAAACCGGGTTTTTCAAATAATGCATAATTTCATGAAACAACCACGATCCTCAAATCCAGAAAACATTAAGTAATGAATAAGTATAACTGCATGAATAAATACATATATATTAGCGTCCCACTCCACTAATATATATATATATATATATATATGCATATATAACAGCGTCCCACTCCACTGTTATATATACTTAGGAGTAACAATATCAGAGAACATCATATGAAATCCAAGAATGTAACATATGCAACATTAAATAGTAATATGAGCATATAAAGGAAAACAACTATTTAACTGCCACAAGTTAATAAATATTTCATGTGGTTCCTAATTTCCTCCAAAATCAGATGCAACATCATAAACAGGTGAACATGTAGCTATAACAAAGTATGTGTAACCATGTCGGTATAGCAAGATATGTGTGTCCATATGTAAGTATGTATGATGTTAAAATAGCTGTAGCAAGGTATGTGTCTATACCTATCCATAATACCCTCCAGGTATATGTATGTAGGTATGCCAGATGTACATGTAGCTATGTCTCATATGTGTATATACCTATCACAATGGTACAATACCATATAGGTATATTGGTAACTAGCATGTAAGCATGTCAGTGCATATGCGTAAGCATGTAGGTATACAGGTATGCTATAAGTCATATGCACAAGGAAATATGAATCAATTTCTCAATGTCCCTAACCAAACAATATCATATCTATAAGGGTGTTGTGCGTGTCATGGTAATTATTGACGATGTGTGTGGCATATAATCAGTGCTCGTGCAACATAAGCTGTCAATAATAGTGTAGTGTCCTAAGGATACTAGTCCAAGCACAACAATAACCAAGTAGTAATGTGTATGCGCAACTCTATATATGCAATAGAATATGCGACAAAACATAAAATTTCTAGCCCAGACGCATAACGCCATGCGAGCAATTCCTCTGTAGATGTTAAATCTACTCACCAACCGTCGTGGCTAAGTAAAGACAACCACATGTTTCCCCTTCTTCGCAGCGTTCGAAGTCCCCGCCTGCGAACCTAAAACAACACAACGATAACATAAGTATATATTATTAAACGACCAAAAGCACGTACAAACTACGTTTTACCGTCACACCAACTCCAATCCTACTCCCAAGTGTTCGTATTGTGGCTAACGTACGTAGCGACACGACGAAACCAACCCAAGAGCAAAACCAGCACAAAGTGCACGGACCGTGTCGGATAACGTATCGCGCGTAGTCGTATCACTAGAAACTACCTATGTGATCCCTGATTTTTCATACAGAGGAAACTAAACAATCAAACAAAACCAAACATACCTAAACCACTGCAGAGACCTACCCACAAAAACCCAAACCCCAACTCTACACCATGGCCGATGTCGCCGAAATTACCTGGAGCGTCGCCGGCCATGGTCCGAGCAGGTGGGTTCGTGCTCCGGGTGAAGGCCTATGGTCTCAGGTACAACATAACTACATTGTTTGGTTTTCTAGTAAAATCTCGGGGTCACAGAAATCACAAATCGACACTAAAAATACGATATTTGCACAAAAACTTAACTTTACACTATCTAAACTGAAACTATAAGTCTACACAACACACAAACTAAATAAAGAACAGATAGGGATCATTACCTAACCAAAAGAACTCAAAGATCCAAGCTATCCAAGCTCCTAGGTATCCAAGAGGCAATATCCAAGAAAAAGTTGTGGTTTTGTGAGTTTGGATGAGGTTTGTGATGGATTTTGTGTGAAGAAGCTCAAGTGTTCAGTTTGAGTGATGAGGAAATGAAAAAGAATAGAGAAAATACTAAGTGAGAGATAATTGGAAAAGAAAAGATAAAGAGAAAGAGGGAGGTGAGTACAAGAGGTGAATGCACCTTGCATTAATTCTCTCATTAATGCTTTCATACCATGTCACCTTGCCACCTCTTCTCTTCCAAAAGAAAATATCTCTCTCCCTCTCACAACAATTGACAAGAGGATTAAAGTTAGGGTTAAAGCAAAGAATAGATTAAAGCAAGGATTGGAATTAGGGTTAAGTGTCATGGTAGCTAATACTGGTTTAGCACAAACAAACCCTCACATTTACGTGCACACGTGCGTGCAAGCTCATAACAAATAATATTAAAATAATAATTAAATGTTATAAAATGTGAGGAACCCGAATTGGTAAACTTTTTACAGTAAACCCGCATTACCGTCTAAACTAACATTAACCGAAATCTAAGGCGCTACATATAGTTGTGGTGAGTAGATTAACATGTTATGACATGCAAAAATCTAAGCTAGTTGCTATATTATAAATTGCTACTTTTAAATTGTCCAAATTAAGCTTTTTGCAAACTAACTGTAACATTCAGAAAAATTTAGGAATAAATAAAATTAATTAATTAAATAATAAAATGCCAATTTAAAAAGTTTTTAAGACCAAGTAAAACATTTTTATAAGTAGTATGTAAAATAAATTAAATAAAAATTTTAATATGTAACATAAATAAATTATAAGGGTTTTAGTGAGAATTTTAGCTTCATTTTAACAAAAAGGGTGTTATATAATAACATAAGTTGTGAGGGTTTTTTTATACAAGTTTATGATTTTATGCAAATTGAGTATTGTTAAGGGGTGTAAGTAGAAAAAGGGTTAACCAAGATTTAGTTCAGAATAAAATCAAAGGAAAATTCAAATTGGAAAAAAAATATCAATTTCACATCATTCTTACATGCACACACCTTCACCACACCTCCTCCTTGCATGAAGATGACACCCTTGGCCTTTGACACCTCCTCCTTCACCTTATCCCTTCTTTCTCTCATATATATAACTTATTTCAGTTCAGTAGCTAATTTAAACTCCGAAAAATTTTAAAAGAAAGAAAAGAAATCAAGAACAAAACAAAGGAGAACAAGAGAATGGAGAAGAAAAGCTAAGTTCTAAGATTTTCTCACCATCAAGCTAAGATAAGGAGCTTGTGCATCTTGGAGGGTGTTATTCCAACAAGTTATTATAGGTAAAAATCCTTACTCACAGTAGAGATTAATTCTGGAAATTGTTTAAGTTTGAAATCAAAAGTCTTAATTTCGTATTTTAGTCCAAACTAGACTCTGTTTGAATCTGCTTTAATTTGGAGAAATATTAACCCAACTAAACAGGACCTAAGTGATGTATGTTGAACCTAGAGTAAACCATAGGAGCACGAACCAGAGGGCTCGGATTTGGGCCGGCTACCAATAAGAAAATTCCAGCGTCACCGGATTTGTAGGAAGCTAGGTGGTTTTGGTTTGTTGGGTAGGTTTCTGTGTAGAATTTTGATCATTCTTGTATAGTTTAAATAAGTTAATTTAACTGTATAGAAAATCTGGGATCTAATATCGGAAAAGGGTATCTAAACAACCAAATTATGACACGGTTAAAATGTATCGCGATCTGTTTTCTGTCACGATGCAGAATTGGGTTAATTCCAGTGGGGATTGAATGTTAGATGGTTGAAATAGTCGTATGCAATATAACTAGTACGTAAGAACTCGTGTTTTTATACTCGCCGTATCGGACTAGCCGTATTCTTATATAAGTTAATTCTCGATGTTAGATTCAAATACGGGCACTTCGGAGGCCGCGAGGAAAGGAAAGGGATTGGCGATTCCTGAGTATATACGACGTATTTCTGGTGAGTAGACTAAACATCTACCGGGGAATTTTGTAGAGATGGCGTGTTACGCCCGTAATTTATTTAAATTAATGCTTTACTTTGGTATGCTAAATTGATAATATGCACTCATATCTACATATACTTTACTTTAATTGCTAGAATACTGCACAAGTATCGACGAGTTATGCCACGTACACATCTTACATGTTACTCTACACCTCGTCGATATTACCCTGTAACTTTTACACTTAGTAAATTTCTTGTTAAGAATAATTCATATCCTACTTTAAACATCAATAACAGAAATAAATTGCATCATTGACATCATGCTTAGTATTTGAGTATTCTAAGTTGATTAAGAGGTAATTATATTATTGAGGATTTATGGTTTTTAGTTTTTGTATACTATTGCATAAATCCAGTAATTTAGTTTTTTGTATACTATTGTTGTGACATGTCCACCATGAGATGCTTTTATGATTTGATTTTATTTCGGACCGAGTGGGGGAGCTATACGGTCACGGATTTATACGTTATCCAGACTGAGTGGGGGAGATATACAGTTGGATACATGGTGGACCCGGTCGAGACCGAGGGACAGAATAGCCGCATTTGAGGCGGGCAAGCCTAGCGAGGATACTCGATACCGAAGATAGTTGTGAAATACGGCGGATATCTAGATGATACCGACCGGTATTGTTGATTACAGGATCATTCGAGGAATGATGCCTGCGAGAACTGGAAGTTTTGTGTCGATGGTGGACATGGAGAGATGAATTTTATTGGAAATAAATGATGAGATTTCATTTTTGGTTATGTGATTCGTAGTATAGATTCATGCTTTCCATATACTATCATACATCATAATTGCACTCATTACAGTTAATTATGATGGTCATAATTATATTATTAACCGTTATATGTTAGTTATATTCACTGAGTTGGCAACTCACTCCCGTTGTACCACAGTTCCTTGCAGGGGTAGAGTGGACGGTTAGCGGCCGTGCAGATTCACTTTTGCAGCTTTTACCGCCTCTTTGATAGGTGGGTTACACATGTAGTAACCTTCTCTTTTGGTATTGTATTTTGTATCTAGAGAATCTCCATCAGACCTGTATTTTGACTTAGAGTGAGAGATGGTTATATGTATATTATTTGACAGTTGAGATCGTTTAGTTCTATAAATTGTTATTTCTTTTCTTTATGTCTGGGATTCTTATTTATATTCTGTATATTGAGTTGTTATTTTCCGCTGTTGATATTGTTGAGTCCAACTAGGGACACAACCAAATTTAACACCTTATGCTTGTTTATATTTTAATTCAATACAAGCTATGATTTTTTTCTTAAAAACTAAATTTTTTATAAAGAATTCCGCAAAAAGGATTTTGATCTTGGTTTTTGGCTTACTCGGGTTATGTATATATCTTTAGATATTATAAAATCTAAGTGCCGGTCACATCCAAACTTTTGGTCGTGACAAAATTGGTCTCAGAGCGTAGGATTAACCTTACGGAATCGAGTAGTGAGTTAAGATAGGTTGACGTGAGTCTGTGATTAGGATGACCTTTGGTTTGATGGAGTAGGTGATGTAGGATGAGTGCAATACCGTACGTATGTTCCGCGGTATATTTACGTTACCACCCTCAGCCTAATTAACCTTAGGATGTATGTCTTGACTTGTCCTTCCTTTGACTCTCTGTTATTGATTGTTCCTATTCATAAGCCTTATCAACTCTCGTTTCTTCTTCCAGTTGCTATGGCTATGCAAGCTAGGCGAGCCTCAACCAGAGATGCAGCTAGCGTGAATCCGCCTGTGACGGCGACTGATACACCGGACTTTCCGGCGGTGCATGAGCATGTTGATCCTCTTCCTCCAGATCACATGACTAAGATAAAGGAGGGCATGTTAGGATTGCAGCGAGTGGTAGGACAGTTAGCTGAGGCCACTTGAGTACTGAGACAGGATCCGGCACCGACCGTGGCAGAGTCCGAGGTACAGCCTACGCAGATGGTAGCACTTGTAGATACGAGGGTGATGGAGGTATCGCTTGCAGAGTTTATGAGGTTGAGGCCTCCGGTATATACAGGGACTGATGTAGTGGAGGATTCTCAGTCCTTTCTTGATAGGATGGCGAGGATTGGCAGATCATTGCGATGTTCTGATGCGAGATCAGTTAAGCTGACTAGCATTCGTTTAGAGGGACTTGCACAGGAGTGGTGTGAGTCGATGGAGAGAGGACGAGCTACGGGTCTTCCTACGATATCGTGGGCCGAGTTTTCTGAGGTCTTTCTTGCCAGATTTCTTCCACAGAGTGTGAGAGACGCTAGAGCTAGCAATTTTGAAGCGTTGCGGAAATCGGCAAGTGTGCCGGTGGCGGATTATGATTTACGATTCACCCAGTTGTCGCGTTATGCTCCATACTTAGTACCTACGGAGGAGCATCGGGTGAAGAGGTTCCTAAGGAGTCTGGACACGCAGTTGTATCTAGTTATACGCTTCCAGCATTTTGATACGTATGCGCAGGCCATGGACGCAGCGATACGAGTGGAGGAGAGTTTGAGCGAGGCAGTGGTTGTTCCAAAGCCAAAGAGGAGTAGACCGTTTGGGCCGATAACTAGGCAGTTTGGCAGAGGCAGAGGTAGATACATGTTGGAGATAGTGCCCTCAAAGTCAATTATTGGATCACAGGCACGTGATGCAATGATTGAGGGAGGACCTATACCGATAGAACGGTCTTACTCAAGATGATAGTAGGCTATCTGGTTTATCTTTATCATCGTGTACTGCTTTAGGTGACCTTACAGGTCGCTATTACATGTTGATAGAGCCCCTAGAATTCTTGCTTGACTGCCAGCAGTATGATGGCGATCATATACGTGGGAGCTGGGGTCTATAAGCACATCCTTAAAAGGTCCCTAGTCGTGGGAGTTTCGAGACAGGGCATCAATACTCCAGAGTAGACTAGTATATACAGTCGAGACCCCGACGAGAGGCGGTGGCCGGTCTCACATGCCACTGATGTCAGTTGGTTCACCTAAAATGTATACAGGTGCTCATTGGGTTATGAGTACACCGGACAGGACTCGCCGGGAATATGCTAGTTGGTCTTATACCAGACGTCAGATAGCAGTTCCCTGGTGACATGTGTACAGGTTAGTTCATCGACCTGAGATCGTCATTTGTCTCGTGTGAGTTCCTACTGTACTTTGATTACTACCCTACCACGCTCAAAGGAGACGTGCAAACAGGTTTTAGTTGGGTACAGTCCCGAGCCACATGGAGGCAGTGAGCGGATCTGCAGGGGTTCATCTCTCCCGGTATTGGGGGTGAGGTCGCGCTGTGTCTAGGAGAGCCATTACACGAAGTCCTTAGCCAAGGCAGGAGATTTACTGATAGGTATTCCAGTAATATCTCAGGGTGTTCTAGGCTACACTCCGACACGACTTGTACCGCTTTTGGGGGTCTGACTTTCACCAACCCCCTAGGCCCGCCATGCGATGCTCATAGACGAACGGACCGGACTGTACGGATATTGTCACCAACAGGCTCAGTAGGGTGTCAGGATGAGTTCGCTCATCGACGTCCCTTTTGGTCAATACCTGGTAGCCCGTTACGTATGGCTAATACCTCTGACGTGCTAGTGGTTAAATCCACAGCCAAAAGTATTGACGAGTCTTTAGAGTCCCCCACAGACAGTTTCTCAAGTTTCGGGCGAAACGCTGTAGAGGCCTTATGGAGATATGGCAGGGTTCGATCAGATACGTGCGGTATTGCACGGATCATGATTGGACGGATAATACTAGCAGGCTTTGGTTTAAGCCGGATCCTAGTATTGTACAGTGTAGATTTTCTCTCATTGCATTTGTATTCTGTCGGAATACAAATGCGGGTATGTATATACAGTCGTGGGGTTTTCCTGTAATTTATTACAGGATCAGTTTTTTGAAGTTGCCAGTTTTCTTTTCGTTTCGGCCATTTTCCTTTGTTTCTTTCTTTGGCTGAAAATTGTGGAGGAGGGCTTATTTGCAATTGTGCAAATTAGCTTTGTGGAAGGTGGTCTTTGTATATTGTTGCTTCATGATGGTTTCACCATCCCTTGACTTCTATGTTCATCATTGCTTGACTTTGCTTGATGGTGATGGGATATGATTAGGTTTTGGAGTGAGCTTTAGTTGTGATGATTAATCCTCATCATCACATTTTTTTCTCTCTTGCATTATTGATCCCCCCTTGGTCTTTTTCCCTCTCCCTTCACCATATGTGTCCGGCCATTCCTTGATGGGGCGGTCCCAATTTTTGGAATGGGGATTTTGGTATCTTATTTTCTTGCAAAATCATATAACTCCACAAAAAAGCTAGCATCTCTTCCTCCACCAAAATGGCAACTTCTACAACCCCATAAGACATAAGTTCTACAGTTAACCTACAGCATTCTTGAGCACGTCGGCTCGCCAACTTCGTGTCCGAGTTGCCTCGGTCCAGAGGTGGGAGCCCGTAAAAGAACCCGGCGATGTGGTGCCCTTCCGACGAGGAGATGAAGAACGGAGATTCCGCGGGGAGATCGGGACGACGACGAGAAGACCGAAGGACATGGATCGCTCGGTATATCTCTCTACCCCTTCTCTAGTTTGCTAGGAGTAGGTTAATGGCCCAATCCGGGATTTTTTGTGCGCGGTGGTGCCGGTTTCTAGTTTAAAGAAAAGTATCGTTTCCGCATTTTGGCCTCATTCAGACGGCCGGGGCGCCACCGTGCACTTACAATGGTATCAGAGCCACGCCATTAACCTAGTCTAGCTTGCTCTAGCGTGTTTAAAACTTTGATCGAACATGTTTCCAAAAACCTCGATTTCAATTTGACAGTTTCTGTCGATTTTCAGTTGTGCTCGAAAAATTATTTGGTACATTGCATAAATATGTGCAGGCAATTTTATGAAAACTGAGAAAATTCGGCATGCTGATTTTACTGTAGCGCGGCGGATCCGCCGCCAAAACCACGTTTTGGCCGCGGATCCGCCGCCGTTCTATTGCCTCAGTGTACCAAATTTCTTCAGTAAATCTCTGACTTGGAATTGGGGTTTATGGTATATTCAGATTGGGCCCAGACTTTTCTGAGTATTGGGTATTGTGCTTGGGGCCCGCTTCGATAAATTTGATCGATCGAAAATTTTAAACATATTGGTTCACAGTATTTACATTATATCTGCGACCGTGAATGTCATTTGATCGGTAAATCCTGTCTAACTGCTATAGCCCTTTTAGACGGATTTGCGAACGTGACATTCACGTTGATGTTCTGTGTTGTGCTGTGATGTTGCGAATCTGTCGTGGTGGATAGTCTGGATGCAATGTTAGTACAGTTTCATTTTATATGTACATTTGATATTGCGGGGCGAGCGTCCGACATGTGGACTTCCGTCACTGCCTGTTTGTATATTATTCTTTTGGGGCACGACCGGGCTGAGGTCGATGTACCCGTTGTATATATATTTTACTTTTTGTATTAGGATTACCCTACGGTGGGGTGCACGGATAGCCGTATTCTAGAGGGCAACGGGCCCGCATCTCATGGCTTTGAGACGGAGGGGGCTTCACTCTAGAATTGACGGGCTATTCGCCGCACTCGTAGGGGGTACAGGTTGACCCAAGGAGGGGTGCTCAAGTTACCGGATTCCGTGAAGTGCTGGGTGGTCCATTCACGTTGCTGAAGGGGGCTGCCTCGCTTCAGGTTTTGGCGGGTAACTTGCCGCGCCCGTAGGGGTCTAGGATTTCATTGCACAGGCTATCCACACGACCAGGGGAACGTCGGGTTTCAGTAGCGGCTCTATGAAACTCGGGATCCCAGATATCTGTATTGTTCTGTGATGCTTATTACATTTCTGTGATGTTGCATTTTATCACGCCTTGAGCGAATATTATATATTGATATATATATAGTGGTAGATGTTGTATATTTTTTGCATCCGCACTAGTCCAGTCCCCGCTCTGTCGTTAGTTAACTAACCTAACGGGTAATGACGGGACCCAGTGGCGAATGCGGGTGGCATATACGTACATCATTATTTTCGTTCTTTATTGGTGTGATCAATTGATGGGACTGCATTGATTCGGATCAATGCAAGCTAAACAAACCTATTCTGATGTTGTTGGAACAATTTTTCAAAAAGCTGTTATTGCAAGGGCGTTCTCTTTTGTTTTGCACAGTGGTATTCGGTTATGAATATCCAGCACCTCAGTCGACGAGGCAAGGGCCGAGATCCCTTCACCGGGAGTGACCCCTTGGACAGGAGTTTGCGTCAGGGCAATAACTTCACTATAGTCGATTACTTTTGCTTTACATCGTGGTATTCAGTTGGAATATCCTGCACCTCATTCTACGGGGAAAGAGCCGAGATCCCTTCACCGGGAGTGACCTCTTTAGCAAAAGTTTTCGCCACTATATTTTTATAAAGCTATCCAGTTCCTTCAACGATATCAAGTTCATTACGTTAAAGGTTTTTCGCCAAAAACTATTCGTAGCCCTCCGTCATTTCATATGGATAGTCAATAGTATTCAAGCTGTGTTTGTTGGCCAAAGTCAAGGCACAGTGTTTGGTAGCTATTGGGTATTCATATGCAGCATAGATAGATGCGTTGGTTTGGGACAGTCGTACTGCCTTGTTGGCCAAAGTCAAGGGTAGGTACGGGTGGGTTCAAATTAACCTGGAGAATGAAGGGTAGAATTTGACATGTGACTTATGATTTTTTGGCCAAAGTCAAGGTCATAAGAGCATGGGGTAAAAATCACATCGGGAGTTTCTAAAGAAACTGAAACTTGCCAGATATGCGCATACCTTCTGGTATGTGATAGCGTGAGTAGATTCCATCACGTTAGCATGCGATGATAGTTGGATCCCGATTCCCACTGATGAGTTGGTTTACTCCTCGGGTGATCCCGACTAATTCTTCTTTCAGGTTTGGAGGAGAATTTGACGATACAATTGGAGGTTTCCTGATTAGATAAATTGGTAACCATTCTGATCTAGGTTAGAGTGCACGCTGAGTGTTTCTTTTCTCTCTCTCTTTAGCAGCGACCATGACCCGACCCTAGACTATGACTCAGTGACCAAGTTGACCGAACCTTCTTATAAGACTGGCTTTTGGATTGTCAGAGTTGCGTACCTCATTGCCACTCCTACTTTTACCCTTTTCTCCAGGACACCCCGTATTACTACGAACGTCCACTTCCATTGGATAAAACCATCGTATGGTTATATACGAACTCGAAGAAATTTATTCGAGGATGGTTTCCAGTTCTCGAGAAAAAGAATAGGACTATTCAGTTGTCTTTTCCTTTTTCCTTCTCTCAGGTTGTGAGTGCTCCTTGGATTAGGGGATAGTACACCCGTTACGCCTATTGGATAGTCTTCTTCCAAACCTTAGGCTGGTGCCGAACGGTAGGGAATGAAGAAAGCCGATTAGCCTAAGAGTGGTGTACAGAAGGTAATAAGTTAAGACAAATAAAGGGATTAGTAAGAGGGCAAAGTAAATTGCGACTGCTATTCACGACCAAACCAAGTATTTCATTACCACTCCCACTTCACCTTTGTATTTCCCCAGGACACCCCGTATCACTACGAAGATCCACAGTTTTGGATACTCCATCATATGATTATATACGAACTCGAAAGGAACTTGTTCCAGTTCGGGTATGGATTCTAGTTCAGGAGAAATAGGAATAAGGTTTTATTCGGTTGTATTTTATCTTCACCTTCTCTCGCATTGCGAGTGTTCCTAGGATTAGGACAGTACACCCATTACGCTTATTGGATAGTCTTCTTCCAAACCATAGGCTGGTGCCGAACGGTAGGGAAGGAAGAAAACCATTTGGCCTAAAGGGGTGTACAGAAGGTAATGACGAAAGACATATGAAGGGATTTGGAGAGATGGAAATGAAATATACGGTTGCAGTTGTGAATCTGGATAATGGAAGAGGCATTACTAGGAATACCCGGATACCCCTATGAAACATTTCAATGTTCCAGTTTCACTGTGTACTGTTAAAAGAAAATTGATTTCCCAATTAGCCCTTGCTCCAGGGTATGTATTTACCAGGCGTGATTCTCACATTTTTATGGTTTTACAGATGATGAGTGGGAGTAAGCTATTGGGAATTAGGTGATTATCCTCATTATATCGGAATTCGTTGTAATTGGTGATATTTGAGGAAGTCACCTGGGTTGTTTGCCGGACGGCAAATATTTGGTTTTGAATATCCGCTGTTATGCACCAATTTCAAATTGATATATCTGTACGTCTATTTTTATAGAGTGAGATATACCTTTTTGAAATTATGTCTATGACATTTACCTATATCAGTGGATGGTTAGGTAAGGGGCATTATACAGCGGTGTAATTCTTCTTAGCCATAAGTACAGTTTTCAACCTACGACGCACAGGGTTTGAGTTATTAAACTCAGGGGACTTATACAGAGTATTGTATATTGTCCAGTGTCCACTAGAACAGAGGGGATGGTCCTCGTACTATATTCTGTTTACTTGTTACTTCTCTGGTTCTTAGACATGTGTTTCGTAGAAATGCAAGGTCCAAGTTTTGAGAAGTTATAGGTATAAGAATAGAGTAGAGAACCAAGTACTGCAAGTATCAGGATTCTTCAAGGTGATCGAAGATGTAGATACTTGTGTATGGTATTCAGTTAATAGTAATGATTAAGAGAACTTGCTTCTCTTTCAGGTTACTCATAATTGGAAGTACTCCAAAGTTGAGTAATGCTGATCGGCCTCTCTCCATTTAGTTGACATGCACTGGAGACAGCTGCATGATTTGAATATGGTTCCAATTAAATCAGTGCCTCTGCTTCTATATTGGATATAGAACAGTTCATATCTTAACGATGTTAAGGTACGGGGAGCTGTCCAGCTTATGCTTTAAACCAGACTCTGGATAACTCAGGGCACGTTTCTGTAATGGCTGTTTATGGGTTGACCCAGGCTATGACGAGGGTTGACTTTCTACCATCTGGAAGATCAATAGTGATATTGTTCTAGACTCGCCACAGTTTTAAAAGAAATGGATTTTTTCAGAAAACAGTAGTGGGAGTATGGTAGAACTGGAAGTGATTCCAGAAACGCAAACGATTACTGAAAATTTGATAAGAACCTAAAGATTCAATCAGGTTTGACATTCCATTGGCCACTCCGCAGATAAGGTGGGTAACCTCAGGCACCTGAGAGGTACTCCGGTAGCCTCAAGGACGGTGGCAGGGAGGTTCTTGTTTACCCAGACTTGCCATTGTTGTTGTTCCAGACTAACAGACCCGGCAGGAGGATGAGTATAGCGTCGTTCTGAACTGGCTTTAGAAGTGCACATGTATATGACTCTGCCAGAGGGTTGTCGTAGTCAGTGGGAGCAGCGGAAGCATTGGTGGACAACAGGCTTATGTCTATTTATAGACTAAAGCAGATATAGCGGAGATAGATCATCTATTTCTGATGTGGCGGTCATAGGTTTGACTTCATCAGAATAGGGGATGGATCTGTTAAGAAGGTAGTAGGGTGTGATGTCCTGGTATTTGGATGACATACACAGAGTAGGAAGTGAAATTCCTATACTACGGTCGGTTATACTTTGGTTGTCACACAGTAGTTTCTCCACATAAGGCTTGGATATTATATCAGACATTCTGGTTACTAGATCTATGGTTTTAGATCTAGATTTAGGTAGTTTCCCAATCTGGGTACTTAGACAGCATTCTATAGGTGTTTTAGAATGGACGACCCCATGCACAGTAGTGTACCTGCAGGTGATGGAGTCACCCTCTCTGAAGGTGTCTTACAGACTAAAGGGGAGAGGGATGTGCATGATTGGCAGATCACTTGCTTAGGCAATTGAGTCAATCATGAGATGTCAAGTACCACACCAGATATTGTTTTTGCACAAGATGCAATAAGTTAATATTGATCCAATCCTGGAGAAACATTCGGAAGCAGTTTTAGAACATAAGTGGATGTTCTAGGGATATGATAACGACAGCCTCATTAAGGAGACAGTTATCATTCTAGGCTTCCAAGGTGACCTGGACGACAGGGTGGCCGTCAGAGTTATAGTTTTCCCTCTGACGAGGGGCAGTATTTTGGACAGGTGATCCAAGCATATACTGAGGAAGGCATGGCGCAGGATACTGATTAAGTTCAGTTGACGATACAGTCTAAGAAGTTTGGATTTGGAGTTCATTTATGAACTAGGTCCCATCAGATATCCAGACATATTCTAAGACAGCTATTGCTCATTTCGGGAGATGGCTTACTCCGCGAACTTTAGATATAGAGAGACATAGAAAGAAACATCAAAACGGATCCACTCACTGAGGCTATTCCTCGAACACAATAGTTTCGCAAACGGGTTTTGTGAGACTGACCAGTAGAGGAGTTGGGTGTTCGGTATCACACGGGCTGTGAGTATGCGACATCGCAATAATTAGCCTTGAGTGCAAGTGGGAGATTGTTGGAGATAGTGCCCTCAGAGTCAATTATTGGATCACAGGCACATGATTGGAATGATTGAGGGAGGACCTATACCGATAGAACATTCTTACTCAAGATGATAGTATACTATCTGGTTTATCTTTATCATCGTGTACTGCTTTAGGTGACCTTACAGGTCGCTATTACACGTTGATAGAGCCCCTAGGATTCTTGCTTGACTGCCAGCAGTATGATGGCGATCATATACGTGGGAGCTGGGGTCTATAAGCACATCCTTAAAAGGTCCCTAGTCGTGGGAGTTTCGAGACAGGGCATCGATACTCTAGAGTAGACTAGTGTATACAGTCGAGACCTCGACGAGGGGCGATGGCCGGTCTCATAAGCCACTGGTGTCAGTTGGTTCACCTAAGATGTATACAGGTGCTCATTGGGTTATGAGTACACCGGACAGGACTCGCCGGGAACATGCTAGTTGGTCTTATACCAGACGTCAGATAGCAGTCCCCTGGTGACATGTGTACAGGTTAGTTCATCGACCTGAGATCGTCATTTGTCTCATGTGAGTTTCCACTGTACTTTGATTACTACCCTACCACGCTCAAAGGAGACGTGCAAACAGGTTTTAGTTGGGTACAGTCCCGAGCCACATGGAGGCAGTGAGCGGATCTGCAGGGGTTCGTCTCTCCCGGTATTGGGGGTGAGGTCGCGCTGTGTCTAGGAGAGCCATTACACGAAGTCCTTGGCCAAGGCAGGAGATTTACTGGTAGGTATTCCAGTAGTATCTCAGGGTGTTCTGGGCTACACTCCGACACGACTTGTACCGCTTTTGGGGGTCTGACTTTCACCAACCCCCTAGGCCCGCCATGCGATGCTCATAGACGAACGGACCGGACTATACAGATATTGTCACTAACAGGCTCAGTAGGGTGTCAGGATGAGTTCGCTCATCGACGTCCCTTTTGGTCAATACCTGGTAGCCCGTTACGTATGGCTAATACCTCTGACGTGCTAGTGGTTAAATCCACAGCCAAAAGTATTGACGAGTTTTTAGAGTCCCCCACAGACAGTTTCTCAAGTTTCGGGAGAAACACCGTAGGGGCCGTATGGAGATATGGCAGGGTTCAATCAGATACGTGCGGTATTGCACGGATCATGATTGGACGGATAGTACTAGCAGGCTTTAGTTTAAGCCGGATCCTAGTATTGTACAGTGTAGATTTTCTCTCATTGCATTTGTATTCGGTCGGAATACAAATACGGGTTTGTATATACAGTCGCGGGGTTTTCTTGTAATTTATTACAGGATCAATTTTTTGAAGTTGCCAGTTTGCTTTTCGTTTCGGCCATTTTTCTTTGTTTCTTTCCTTCGCTGAAAATTGGTGGTGGAGGGCTTATTTGCAATTATGCAAATTAGCTTTGTGGAAAGTGGTCTTTGTATATTGTTGCTTCATGATGGTTTCACTATCCCTTGACTTCTATGTTCATCATTGCTTGACTTTGCTTGATGGTGATGGGATATGATTAGGTTTTGGAGTGAGCTTTATTTGTGATGATTATTCCTCATCATCACATGTTTTTCTCTCTTGCATTATTGATCCCCCCTTGGACTTTTTCCTTCTCCCTTCACCATATAAGGCCGGCCATTCCTTGATAGGGCGGTCTTAATTTTTGGAGTGGGGATTTTGGTATCTCATTTTCTTGCAAAATCATATAGCTCAACAAAAAAGCTTGCATCTCCTCCTCCACCAAAATGGCAACTTCTACAACCCCATGAGACATAAGTTCTACAGTTAACCTACAGCTTTCTTGGGCACGTCGGCTCGCCAACTTCGTGCCCGAGTTGCCTCGGTCCAGAGGTGGGAGCCCGTAAAAGAACCCGGCGATGTGGTGCCCTTCCGACAAGGAGATGAAGACCGGAGATTCCGCGGGGAGATCGGGACGACGACGAGAAGACCGAAGGACACGGATCGCTCGGTATATCTATCTACCCCTTCTCTAGTTTGCTAGGAGTAAGTTAATGGCCCGATCCGGGATTTTTTGTGCGCTGTGGTGCCGGTTTCTAGTTTAAAGAAAAGTATCGTTTCCGCATTTTGGCCTCGTTCAGACGGCCGGGGCGCTGCCGTGCACTTATAGTACACTCCAGGCCGCAGTTTCGGACGAGGTTGGACTCAGGGCCAGATGTTCAGTTCTTACCCAGATGATCAGAGGACCACGTCTATATGTTTTAGTTGCGGACTTCTAGGACATTTTGCGAGAGATTGTAGATCCCAGGGAGGGACCATTGTTCCACAGGTTGCTTTACCCCCTCCACCTTCTACACCGATAGCTTTACTTCCTCCCCCAGTTGGCACTACGCGCCAGGCAGTTGCACCACGAGGTCGAGGCTTTGCAGGATGCTCTCAGAGAGGTCGAGGAGATATAGGTAGAGGACGACAGGATGCGGGCAGGGGCCAGGCACGGGTTTTTGTGCTGACTTCACATGATGCCCAGGCATCAAATGCAGTCGTGACGGGTACTCTTGCAGTATGTTCGTTAGAGGCACATATTTTATTTGATCCCGGTTCTACACATTCTTATGTATCTTCACGATTTGCACTTTCTTTGGGGAAAGAGTCATCGTTGTTAGAGTTACCATTAGTGGTGATTACCCCTGTGGGAGATTCTTTTATAGGCACGTATTCAGGTCATGTTCTGTACGTATTGGTGATAGAGATTCGCTAGTTGATCTGATTCTTCTGGATATGTTAGATTTTGATATACTTCTTAGTATGGATTGGTTGGCAACTTGTCATGCCTATGTAGATTGTCGGGGGAAAGCGGTTATATTTTGTTTTCCAGGTGAACCGGTTTTTTTGTGCAAGGGGACTGTAATATTACTCCTGCCAACATGATTTCTGCTCTTTGTGCAGGACGACTCTTGAAGAAGGGTTGTCATGGGTTCTTGGCATTTGTTCAGGACTTAGGAGTCGCTGAGATTCCATTAGACCAGGTTCCGATCGCACGAGAATTTCTGGAGGTGTTTCCTGCTGAGTTACCAGGATTACCGCCCGATTGCGATATTGAATTTGGCATTGACTTGATTTCAGGTGCGGGGCCTATTTCTATACCACCATATCGGATGGCCCCGACGGAGTTAAAGGAACTCAAAAGACAATTGTAAGAGTTGTTATACAGAGGACTTGTTCGTCCTAGTGTATCACCGTGGGGAGCTCCTGTCTTATTTGTAAAGAAGAAGGACGGCAGTTTGAGACTATGCATCGACTATCGACAGCTAAATCGCGTCACTGTGCGAAACAGGTATCCACTACCACGTATAGATGACTTGTTCGATCAGTTGCAAGGAGCTGGCTACTTCTCGAAAATTGATTTGCGTTCAGGGTATCACCAGTTGAAGGTTCGGAAGGATGACATTCCGAAAACTGCTTTTTGCACACGATATGGGCACTATGAGTTTCGGGTGATGTCGTTTGGACTCACCAACGCCCTAGCAGCTTTTACGAATATGATGAACCGTATCTTCAGGCTCTTCCTTGATCAGTTTATCATTGTATTCATAGATGATATTCTCGTTTATTCCCGAAGTCGGGAGGAGCACGAACAATATTTGCGTATCACGTTGCAGATCTTGAAGGAGCATCAGCTGTTTGCAAAATTCTCCAAGTGTGCTTTTTGGCTTGATAGTGTGGAGTTCTTGGGTCACGTGGTTATAAGAGAGGGTATATGTGTAGACCCGAAGAAGATTGAAGCGGTACAGCACTGGCCCAGACCTGTGTCAGTTACAGAGGTTCGGGGTTTCTTAGGTCTGGCAGGTTATTACCGACGCTTTGTGCAGGACATCTCTCGGATCGCTTCACCGTTGACCGGGATGACTAGGAAGGAGGTTCCATTTCTGTGGACAGATGCATGTGAGCAGAGATTCCAGCAGTTGAAGACTCGCTTGACGACTGCACCTGTATTATCGTTACCTTCGGGTCAGGTGGCTTTGTTGTGTATTGTGATGCCTCTAGAGTGGGTTTAGGCTGTGTGTTGATGCAGCATGGCAGGGTTGTAGCTTATTCTTTGCGACAATTGAAGAGGCACGAACAAAACTACCCCACTCATGATTTGGAGATGGCTTCTGTAGTTTTCGCATTGAAGATTTGAAGGCATTACTTGTATGGAGAGTCGTGCCAAATCTTCACAGATCATAAGAGTTCGAAGTATATTTTTCAGCAGAGGGATCTGAATCTAAGGCAGCGTAGATGGATGGAATTGGTGAAAGATTACGATTGTGAGATCTTGTATCATCCAGGAAAAGCGAATGTTGTAGCAGATGCTTTAAGTCGGAGACCTGGAGGTAGCTAATCTCATTTGCGTACTTTGCAGAGACAGTCTTCTACAGACTGGCAGATTTTATGTGATAGTCGTATACAGTTTGAGTTCACCCCGACAGGAGGACAGCTAGCACATGTTCGCACCCGACCTCAGTTATTGGATCGTATTCTAGAGACACAGTCCGCAGATGCTTGTATATCGGAGATTATGGATCAAGTCAGGAAGGGCAGGGAGACGGGGTTTGTGATTGATGATCATGGAGTATTACTTTTTGGGACTCGTCTCTGTGTACCAGATTCTGACGGATTAAGGCGTGAGATTTTAGAGGAGGCCCATAGATCAGCATACAGTATTCATCCTGGTTCCACCAAGATGTATCATGATCTGAAGGATGTTTATTGGTGGGAAGGAATGAAGAGGGATGTTGTGGAGTTTGTTTCGAGATGCTTGACTTGTCAGCAAGTCAAGGAAGAACACCAGAGGCCAGCCAGAGAGTTGCAGCCCTTGCCCATTCAAGGGTGGAAATGGGTGTAAGTGCACGGCGGCGCCCCGGCCATCAATCCGACGGCCAAATGCGGAAGCGGTGATAAACTTAAATTTTTCTTGAACTGGCAAACCGCCGCGCACTAATACCCGTATCGAACCACTAACTAGTCCTAGCTAACAACAAGAAAGGGAATAGAGATATACCGACGATCCAAGTCCTCCGGTCTTCTCATCATCGTCCCGATCTCTTGCGGAATGTCCCGTCTCCTCCTCGTCGCCGGAAGTGCACCACATCGCCTACTTCTTTTACGGGCTCCCACCTCAATGCCGAGGCAACTCGGGCACGAAGCCGGCTACTCGACGTGCCCAAGATTTGCTGTAGAATATAATGTGGATTACATGTCTCATTTGGGATTATGGAGTTGCCTTTTGTGGTGGAGGAATTGAAGTGAACTTTTGGAGAGGGAGTTGTAGGGATTTTTCAAAGCTCAAGATACAAAAATCCCACACCATGAAATGAAAAATCCCCTCTACATCAAGGAAATGGCCGGCCCCCCAATATTGGTGTGATTGGAGAGAGAGAGAGAATGGCTTGATCAATAATGCAAAGAAAATGATGGCTTGGAAAGTCCAACACTCAACAACCATCTCCTCTCCCATCATCACAACCAAAGTCAAGAAATCATGAAAACAAAGTCAAGAAGTCAAGGTAATGTGCAACCATGATGAAGTCAAAAAGTCAAGCAAGGTCAAGGTATGGTGAGCCATCATGATAGAAGGAAATATGCAAAGACCCCCTCCACAATTGCTTATTTGCAACAATGCAAATAAGCCCTCCTCCACCAATCTTCGGCCAATGAACGGAACAATGGAAATTGGCCGAAACGGAAAGCAAACTGGCAACTCCAGAAAACTAGTCCCGTAATAAATTACAGGAAAACCCCGATACTGTGCATACACACCCGCATCTGTATTTCGACCGAAATACAAATGCAAGGAGACAAAATCTACACTGTACTATACTAGGATCCGGCTTATACCAAAGCCGGCTAGTAATATCCGTTCGATCCTGATCCGTGCAATACCGCACGTATCTGATCGAACCCTGCCATATAACCATACGGCCTATAGTACAGACTGTCCGATCCTGATCCGTGCAATACCGCACGTATCTGATCGGACCCTGCCATATCTCCATACGGCCTCTACAACCTTTCGCCCGAAAGCTGAGTAACTGAATGTGGGGGACTCTAAAGACTCATCAACACCTTGGTTGTGGATTTAACCACTAGCACGTTAGAGGTATAAGCCGATACATAACGGGCCACCAGGTATTGACCAAAAAGGACGTCTGTGAGCGAACTCAGCCTGACACCCTACTGAGCCTGTCAGTGACAATATCCGTATAGTCCGGTCCGTTCGTCTATGAGCATCGCATGGCGGGCCTAGGGGGTTGGTAAAAGTCAGACCCCCAAAAGCGGTACAAGTCGTGTCGGAGTGTATCCCAGAACACCCTGAGATACTACTGGAATACCTACCAGTAAATCTCCTTGCCTCGGCCGAGGGCTTCGTGTAATGGCTCTCCTAGACACAGCACGACCTCACCCCCAATACCGGGAGAGACGAACCCCTGAAGATACGCTCACTGCCTCCATGTGGCTCGGGACTGTACCCAACTAAAACCTGTTTGCACGACTCCTTTGAGCCGTGGTAGGGTAGTAATCAAAGTACAGTGGGAACTCACACGAGACAAATGACGATCCCCAGGTCGATGAACTAACCTGCACACATGTCACCAGGGAACTGCCATCTGACGTCTGGTATATGACCAACTAGCATGTTCCCGGCGAGTCCTGTCCGGTGTACTCATAACCCAATGAGCACCTGTATACATCTTAGGTGATCCAACTGACACCAGTGGCTTGTGAGACCGGCCACCGCCCCTCGTCGGGGTCTCGACTGTATACACTAGTCTACTATGGAGAATCGATGCCCTGTCTCGAAACTCTCACGACTAGGGACCTTTTAAGGATATGCTTATAGACCCCCAGCTCCCACTTATATGATCGCCCTCATACTGCTGGTGGTCAAGCAAGAATCCTAGGGGCTCTATCAACGTGTAATAGCGACGTGTCAGGTCACTTAAAGCAGTACACGATGATAAAGTTAAACCAGATAGCATACTATCATCTCGAGTAAGACTGTCCTACCGGGATAGGTCCTCCATCAATCATTACAATCACGTACCGGTGACCTAATAATTGACTCTGAGGGCACTATCTCCAACAATCTCCCACTTGCACTCAAGGCTAATTATTGCGATGTCGCATACTCACAGCCCGTGTGATACCGAACACCCAACTCCTCTACTAGTCAGTCTCACAAAGCTCGTTTGCGAAACTATTGCGTTCGAGGAATAGCCTTAGTGAGTAGATCCGCTTTGTTGTCTCTTTCCTTGTCTCTCTATATCTCAAGTTCGCGGAGAAACCCATCTCCCGAAATGAGCAATACCTGTCTTAGAATGTGTCTGGATGTCTGATGGGACATAGCTCATAAATGAACTCCAAATCCAAACTTCTTAGACTGTATCGTCAACCGAACTTAATCAGTATCCTGCGCCATGCCACCCTCAGTATTGCCTTGGATCACCTGTCCAAAATGCTGCCCCTCATTAGAAGGAAAACTATAACTCTGACAACCTCCTTGTCGTCCATGTCACCTTGGAAGCCTGGAATGATAACTGTTTCCCGAATGAGGCTGTCGTTATCATATCCCTAGAACATCCACTTATGTTCTAAAACTGCTTCCGACTGTTTCTCCAGGATTGGATTAATATCAACTTATTGCATCTAGTGCAAGAACAACATCTGGTGTGGTACTTGACATCTCATGATTGACTCAATTGCCTAAGAAAGTGATCTGTCAATCATGCACATCCCTCTCCCCTTTAGTCTATAAGACACCTTTAGAGAGGGTGACTCCATCTTCTGCAGGTACATTACCGTGCCAGGAGTCGTCCATCCTAAATACTCTTAGAATGCTGTCAAGTACCCTGATTGGGAAACCACCCAAATCTAGATCTAAAACCATAGATCTAGTAACCAGTATGTCTGATATAAAATCCATTTCCTTTGTGGAGAAACCATTGTGTGACGACCAAAGTACAACCGATTGTAGTATAGGAGTTTCTTTTCCTACTCTGTGTATGTCATCCAAATACCAGGATATCACACCCTACTACCTTCTCAACAGATCCATCCCCTATTCTGATGAAGTCAAAACTATGACTGTCACGTCAGAAATAGATGATCTATCTCCGCTATATCTGCTTTAGTCTATAAATAGACATAAGCTACCTGTCCACCAATGCTTCCGCTGCTCCCACTGACTACGACAACCCTCTGGCAGAGTCATATAGACGTCCACTTCTGAAGCGAGTTCAGAACGACGCTATGCTCATCCTCCCGCCGGGTCTCACAGTCCGGAACAACAGCAATGGCAAGTGTGGGTAAACAAGAACTTCCCTGTCACCGTCCTTGAGGCTACCGTAGTACCTCTCGGGTGCCTGAAGTTACCCACCTTATCTGCGGAGTGGCCAATGGAATGTCAATCCAGATTGAATCTTTAGGTTCCTTATCAAATCTTCAGTAATTGTTTGTGGTTCTGGAATCACTTCCAGTTCTACCATACTCCCACTACTGTTTTCTGAAAAAATCCATTTTTATTAAAACTGTGGCGAGTCTAGAACAATATTGCTATTGTTCATCCAGATGGTAGAAAGTCGACCCTCGTCATAGCCTGGGTCAACCCACAAACAGCCATTACAGAAACGTGCTATGAGTTGTCTAGTGTCTGGTTTTAATCATAAACCGGACAACTCCCCGTACCTTAACATCGTTAAGATATGAACTGTTCTATATCCAATATAGAAACAGAGGCACTGATTTAATTGAACCAGATCCAAATCATGCAACTGTCTCCAGTGCATGTCAACTACATGGAAGGAGGCCGATCAGCGTTACTCAACTTAGGAATGCTTCCAATTATGAGTAACCTGAAAAAGAAGCAAGTTCTCTTAGTCATTACTATCAACTGAATACCATATACAAGTATCTACATCTTCGATCACTTTGAAGAATCCCGATACTTGCTACTTCTGGTTCTCTACTCTATTCAAATACCTATAACTTCTCAAAATTCGGACCCTGTGTTTCCGCGAAACACTTGTCTAAAAACTAGAGAAGTCATAAGTAAACCGAATATAGTACGAGGACCAACCCCTCTGTCCTGATGGACCCTGGACAACATACAATACTCTGCATAAGTCCCTTGAGTCTGATAACTCATTCACTGTGTGTCGTAGGTTGAAATCTGTACTTATGGTTAAGAAGAATTACACCGCTGTTTAATGCTCCTTACCTAACCATCCACTGATATAGGTAAATGTCGTAGACATAATTTCAAAAAGGTATATCTCACTCTATGAAAATAGACGTACAGATATATCAATTTGAAATTGGTGCATAACAGCGGATATTCAAAACCAAATATTTGCCGACCGGCAAACAGCCCAGGTGATTTCCTCAAATATCACCGATTACAACGAATCCTGATATAATGAGGATGATCACCCAATTCCCAATAACCTACTCCCACTCATCATCTGTAAAACCATACAGATGTGAGAATCATACCTGGTAAATACATACCCTGGAGTAAGTATCTAATCGGGAAATCAGTTTTCCTTTAACATTACACAGTGAAACTGAAACATTGAAATGTTCCGATGGGGTATCCCGGTATTCCTAGTAATGCCTCTTCCAGATTCACGATTGTAACCGTATAATTCTTTGCCACCTCTCCAAATCCCTTCATATGTCTTTAGTCATTACCTTCTGCACACCCCTTTAGGCCAAATGGTTTTCTTCCTTCCCTACCGTTCGGCACCAGCCTATGGTTTGGAAGAAGACTATCCAATAAGCATAATGGGTGTACTGTCCTAATCCTAGGAACACTCGCAATGCGAGAGAAGGTGAGGATAAAAGACAACCGAATGAACTTAATTCCTATTTCTCCTGAACCAGAATCCATCCACGAACTGGAAGAAGTTCCCTTCGAGTTCGTATATAACCATACGATGGAATATCCAATAAACTGTGGATCTTCGTAGTGATACGGAGTGTCCTGGAGAAATACAAAGGTGATTTAGGATTGGCGAAGGAATACTTGGTTTGGTCGTGAATATCTGTTGCAATTTACTTTGCCCTCTTACTAATCCCTTGCTTTGTCTTAACTTAATACCTTCTGCACACCATCGTTAGGCTAATTGGTTTTCTTCATTCCCTACCGGTCGGCACCAGCCTAAGGTTTGGAAGAAGACTATCCAATTTGCGTAATAGATGTACTATCCCCTAAACCAAGGAGTACTCGCAACCTGAGAGAAGGTAAAAGTAAAAGACAACTGAATAATCCTATCCGTTTTCTCCAGAACCTGAAACCATCCTCGAATAAATTCCTTCGAGTTCGTATCTAACCATACGATGGTTTTGTCCAATGGAAGTGGACGTTCGTAGTAATACGGGGTGTCCTGAAGAAAAGGGTAAAAAGTAGGAGTGGCAATGAGGTCTGCAACTCTGACAATCCAAAAGCCAGTGTTTAAGAAGGTTCGGTCAACTTGGTCACTGAGTCATAGTCTTAGGGTCGGGTCAATGGTCGCTGCCAAAGAGAGAGAGAAAAGAAACACTCAGCGTGCACTCTAACCTTGATCAGAATGGTTACCAATTTATCTAATCAGGAAACCTCCCACTGTACCTCAAATTCTCCTCCAAACCTGAAAGAAGAATTAGTCGGGGTCACCCGAGGAGTAAACTAACTCATCAGTGGGAATCGGGATCCAACTCTCATCGCATGATAACGTGACGGAATCCGCTCACGTCATCACACTCCAGAAGGTATGCGCATATCTGGCAAGTTTCAGTTCTTTTGAAACTCCCGATGTGATTTCTGCCCCATGCTCTTATGACCTTGACTAAGGCCAACAAATCATAAGTCACATGTCAAGTTCTACCCGTCATTATCCAGGTTGATTTGAATCCACCCGTACAAGCCCTTGACTAAGGCCAACAAGGCTATACGACTGTCCCAAACCAACGCATCTATCTATGCAACATATGAACACCCAACAGCTACCAAACACTGTGCCTTGACTATGGCCAACAAATACAGCTTGAATACTATTGACTACCCATATGAAACGACGGAGGGCTACGAATGGTTTCTGGCGAAAACCTTTAACGTAAAGAACTTGATATCGTTGAAGGAACTGATAGCTTTTTTAAAAATATAGTAACGACAACTTCCGCTAAAGAGGTCACTCCCGGTAAAGGGATCTCGGCTCTTTCCCCGTAGAATGGGGTGCAGGATATTCCAACTGAATACCACGGTGCAAAGCAAAAGTAATCGGCTATAGTGAAGTTGATGCCCTGACGCAAACTTTTTGTCCAAGGGGTCACTCCCGGTGAAGGGATCTCGGTCCTTGCCTCGTCGACTGAGGAGCAGGATATTCCAACTGAATATCACGATGCAAAACAAAAGTGAACGTCCTTGCAATAACAGCTTTTTGAAAAGTGTTCCAACAACATCAGATTAGGTTTGTTTTTAACTTGCATTGATCCGAATCAACGCAGTCCCATCAATTGATCACACCACAAAGAACGAAAATATACTGATGTACGTATATGCCATCCGCATTCGCCACTGGGTCCAGTCATTACCCGTTAGGTTAGCTAACTAACGACAGAGCGGGGACTGGACTAGCGCGGATGCAAAACATATACAACATCTACTAATATATATACCAATATATTATATTCGCTCAAGGCGTGAATAAAATGCAACATCACAGAAAATGTACAGCATCACAGAAACAATACAGATATCTGGGATCCCCGGGTTTCACAGAGCCGCTGAAACCCGACGTTCCCCTGGTCGTGTGGATAGCCTGTGCAATGAAATCCTAGACCCCTACGGGCGCGGCAAGTTACCCGCCAAAACCTGAAGCGAGGCAGCCCCCTTCAGCGCCGTGAATGGACCACCCAGCACTTAACGGAATCCGGTAACTTGGGCACCCCTCCTGGGTCAACCTGTACCCCCTACGAGTGCGGAGAATAGCCTGCCAGTCCTAGAGTGATGCCCCCTCCGTCTCAATGCCATGAGATGCGGGCTCGTTGCCCTCTAGAACCCGGCTATCCGTGCACCCCTCCGCGGGGCAATCCTAGTACAGAAAGTAAAATATACATACAACGGGTACATCGACCGCAACCAGGTCGTGCCCCAAAATAATAATACAAACAGGCAGTGACGGCAGTCCACATGTCGGACGCTCGCCCCGCAATATCAAATGTACATAATACAACCACAACTGTACTAGCATTGCATCCAGGCTATCCCCCATGACCGATCCGCAACATCACAGCAAAAACAGAACATCAACGTGAAAGTCACGTTCGCAAATCCGTCTAACCGGGCTATAGCAGTTAGACTGGATTTACCGATCGAGTGACATTCACGGTCGCAGATACTGTAGCAGATCAGGAAATTCTGGGCCCAATGTTAATATTCCTAAAACCCAATTTTCACACCAGAAAGCAACTGAAGAAAATTGATACAGTAAGGACACTATTCGGCAGCGGAACCGCGGCCTAAGTGGTGTTTTTGCCGCGGTTCCGCGCTCTGGTAGTCGACTTACTGGGTCGAATTTCTACAGTGGGCTTATAATCTCCAGTACATCAATTTTATACAACCTGAAAAATTTTTGGAGACCAAAAAATTTCAACAGAAAACTGTCGCTATGAAAAACTCGGTTTTAGAACTTTTGATCGATCGGAAATGCAAACACATTACACAAAGCTAGACTAAGTTAATGGCGAGGCTCTGATACCACTGTAAGTGCACGGCTGCGCCCCGGCCGTCAATCCGACGGCCAAATGCGGAAGCGGTGATAAACTTAAATTTTTCTTGAACTGGCAAACCGCCGCGCACTAATACCCGGATCGAACCACTAACTAGTCCTAGCTAACAACAAGAAAGGGAATAGAGATATACCGACGATCCAAGTCCTCCGGTCTTCTCATCATCGTCCCGATCTCTTGCGGAATGTCCCGTCTCCTCCTCGTCGCCGGAAGTGCACCACATCGCCTACTTCTTTTACGGGCTCCCACCTCAATGCCGAGGCAACTCGGGCACGAAGCCGGCTACTCGACGTGCCCAAGATTTGCTGTAGAATATAATGTGGATTACATGTCTCATTTGGGATTATGGAGTTGCCTTTTGTGGTGGAGGAATTGAAGTGAACTTTTGGAGAGGGAGTTGTAGGGATTTTTCAAAGCTCAAGATACAAAAATCCCACACCATGAAATGAAAAATCCCCTCTACATCAAGGAAATGGCCGGCCCCCCAATATTGGTGTGATTGGAGAGAGAGAGAGAATGGCTTGATCAATAATGCAAAGAAAATGATGGCTTGGAAAGTCCAACACTCAACAACCATCTCCTCTCCCATCATCACAACCAAAGTCAAGAAATCATGAAAACAAAGTCAAGAAGTCAAGGTAATGTGCAACCATGATGAAGTCAAAAAGTCAAGCAAGGTCAAGGTATGGTGAGCCATCATGATAGAAGGAAATATGCAAAGACCCCCTCCACAATTGCTTATTTGCAACAATGCAAATAAGCCCTCCTCCACCAATCTTCGGCCAATGAACGGAACAATGGAAATTGGCCGAAACGGAAAGCAAACTGGCAACTCCAGAAAACTAGTCCCGTAATAAATTACAGGAAAACCCCGATACTGTGCATACACACCCGCATCTGTATTTCGACCGAAATACAAATGCAAGGAGACAAAATCTACACTGTACTATACTAGGATCCGGCTTATACCAAAGCCGGCTAGTAATATCCGTTCGATCCTGATCCGTGCAATACCGCACGTATCTGATCGAACCCTGCCATATAACCATACGGCCTATAGTACAGACTGTCCGATCCTGATCCGTGCAATACCGCACGTATCTGATCGGACCCTGCCATATCTCCATACGGCCTCTACAACCTTTCGCCCGAAAGCTGAGTAACTGAATGTGGGGGACTCTAAAGACTCATCAACACCTTGGTTGTGGATTTAACCACTAGCACGTTAGAGGTATAAGCCGATACATAACGGGCCACCAGGTATTGACCAAAAAGGACGTCTGTGAGCGAACTCAGCCTGACACCCTACTGAGCCTGTCAGTGACAATATCCGTATAGTCCGGTCCGTTCGTCTATGAGCATCGCATGGCGGGCCTAGGGGGTTGGTAAAAGTCAGACCCCCAAAAGCGGTACAAGTCTTGTCGGAGTGTATCCCAGAACACCCTGAGATACTACTGGAATACCTACCAGTAAATCTCCTTGCCTCGGCCGAGGGCTTCGTGTAATGGCTCTCCTAGACACAGCACGACCTCACCCCTAATACCGGGAGAGACGAACCCCTGAAGATACGCTCACTGCCTCCATGTGGCTCGGGACTGTACCCAACTAAAACCTGTTTGCATGACTCCTTTGAGCCGTGGTAGGGTAGTAATCAAAGTACAGTGGGAACTCACACGAGACAAATGACGATCCCCAGGTCGATGAACTAACCTGCACACATGTCACCAGGGAACTGCCATCTGACGTCTGGTATATGACCAACTAGCATGTTCCCGGCGAGTCCTGTCCGGTGTACTCATAACCCAATGAGCACCTGTATACATCTTAGGTGATCCAACTGACACCAGTGGCTTGTGAGACCGGCCACCGCCCCTCGTCGGGGTCTCGACTGTATACACTAGTCTACTATGGAGAATCGATGCCCTGTCTCGAAACTCTCACGACTAGGGACCTTTTAAGGATATGCTTATAGACCCCCAGCTCCCACTTATATGATCGCCCTCATACTGCTGGTGGTCAAGCAAGAATCCTAGGGGCTCTATCAACGTGTAATAGCGACGTGTCAGGTCACTTAAAGCAGTACACGATGATAAAGTTAAACCAGATAGCATACTATCATCTCGAGTAAGACTGTCCTACCGGGATAGGTCCTCCATCAATCATTACAATCACGTACCTGTGACCTAATAATTGACTCTGAGGGCACTATCTCCAACAATGGGAATAGATTTTCATGGATTTCGTGGTGGGCCAACCCAGGACTAGTAGAGGGTATGATTCCATTTGGGTGATTGTAGATAGATTGACAAAGGCAGCTCATTTTCTTCCAGTGAAGACGAAGTATGGATTTGCACAGTATGCTCAGATTTATATCGATGAGATTGTACGTTTACATGGAGTTCCGACGTGCATAGTATCAGATCGGGGTACCCAGTTTACCGGCAGGCTATGGCAGAAACTTCAAGAAGCTCTTGGCACACGATTGAGCTTTAGCACGGCTTTTCACCCACAGAAAGATGGTCAATCAGAGCGAACCATTCAGACACTAGAGTATATGCTTCGGGCTTGTAGTCTTGATTTTGGTGGTAGTTGGGATCGTCACCTACCTTTGATAGAATTTTAGTACAACAACAGTTTTCAGGAGACGATCCAGATGGCACCCTTTGAAGCTTTATATAGGAGGAAATGTCGATCACCCGTTTGCTGGACGGAACTGAGCGAGAGTAGCATCTTGGGACCGCAGATAGTACAGGAGACTACAGAGAAGATTCAATTGATACGGGATAGAATGAGGGCGGCCCAGTGCAGAAAGAAATCATATGCAGATCGACGACGTCGTAGACTCAAGTTTGAAGTGGGAGATCATGTGTTCTTTCGAGTGTCTCCGATGAAAGGTGTGATGTGTTTCGGGAAGAAGGGGAAGCTCAGCCCAAGATATGTCGGACCTTACGAGATTCTGGAGAGAGTGGGTGTTGTAGCTTATCGTTTAGCACTTCCACCGAGTTTTCCCGATGTGCATCCGGTGTTTCACGTTTCGATGCTTCGCAAGTATCTTCATGATCCTTCTCACACGATCCAGTATCAGACTTTACAGCTTGAGTCGGATTTATCCTACACAGTACAGCCGGTCGCTATTCCAGACAGGCGGGCAAAGCAATTAAGATCAAGGGTACTTCCATCTGTAATGGTTATTTGGCAAGGAAAGAATCGTGAGGAGATTACTTGGGAGACCGAAGATGCGATGCGAAAGAAATTTCCACATCTTTTTGAAGGTACGTTTGGTTAAGTTTTAAATTCGGGGACCGAATTTTCTTAAGGGGGAATATTGTAACATTCAGAAAAATTTAGAAATAAATAAAATTAATTAATTAAATAATAAAATGCCAATTTAAAAAGTTATTAAAACCAAGTAAAACATTTTTATAAGTAGTATGTAAAATAAATTAAATAAAATTTTTAATATGTAACATAAATAAATTATAAGGGTTTTAGTGAGAATTTTAGCTTCATTTTAATAAAAGGGTGTTATATAACAACATAAGTTGTGAGGGGTTTTTATACAAGTTTAGGATTTTATGCAAATTGAGTATTGTTAAGGGGTGTAAGTAGAAAAAGGGTTAACCAAGATTTAGTTCAGAATAAAATCAAAGGAAAATTCAAATTGGAAAAGAAATATCAAGTCCACATCATTCTTACATGCACACACCCTCACCACACCTCCTTGCATGAAGATGATACGCTTGGCCTTTGACACCTCCTCCTTCACCTTATCCCTTCTTTCTCTCATATATATAACTTATTTCAGTTCAGTAGCTAATTTAAACTCTGAAAAATTTTAAAAGAAAGAAAAGAAATCAAGAACAAAATAAAGGAGAATAAGAGAAAGGAGAAGAAAAGCTATGTTCTAGGATTTTCTCACTATCAAGCTAGGATAAGGAGCTTGTGCATCTTGGAGGGTGTTATTCCAACAACTTATTGTAGGTAAAAATCCTTACTCACAGTAGAGATTAATTCTGGAAATTGTTTAAGTTGGAAATCAAAAGTCTATAAATTCGTATTTTAGTCCAAACTAGACTCTGTTTGAATCTGCTTTAATTTGGAGAAATATTAACCCAACTAAACATGACCTAAGTGATGTATGTTGAATCTAGAGTAAACCATAGGAGCACGAACCAGAAGGCTCGGATTTTGGCCGGCGACCGATAGGAAAATTCCGGCGTCGCCGGATTTGTAGGAAGCTAGGTGGTTTTGGTTTGTTGGGTAGGTTTCTGTGTAGAATTTTGATCATTCTGGTATTGTTTAAATAAGTTAATTTAACTGTATAGAAAATCTGGGATCTAATATCAGAAAAGGGTATCTAAACAACCAAATTACGACACGATTAAAACGAATCGCGATCTGTTTTCTGTCACGATGCAGAGTTGGGTTAATTCCAGTGGGGATTGAATGTTAGATGGTTGAAATAGTCGTATGCAATATAACTAGTACGTAAGAACTCGTGTTTTTATATTCGCCATATCGGAGTAGCCGTATTCTTATATAAGTTAATTCTCGATGTTAAATTCAAATACGGGCAGTTCGAAGGCCGCGAGGAAAGGAAAGGGATTGGCGATTCCTGAGTAGATATGACGTATTTCCGGTTAGTAGACTAAACATCTACCGGGGAATTTTGTAGAGATGGCGTGTTACGCCCGTAATTTATTTAAATTAATGCTTTACTTTGGTATGCTAAATTGATAATATGCACTCATATCTACATATAATTTACTTTAGTTGCTAGAACACTGCACAAGTATCGACGAGTTATGCCACGTGCACATCTTACATGTTACACTACACATCGTCGATATTACCATGTCACTTTTACACTTAGTAAATTTCTTGTTAAGAATAATTCATATCCTACTTTAAACATCTATAACAGAAATAAATTGCATCATTGACATCATGCTTAGTATTTGAGTATTCTAAGTTGATTAAGAGGTAATTGTATTATTGAGGATTTATGGTTTTTAGTTTTTGTATACTATTGCATAAATCCAGTGATTTTCATGATTGTTGTGACATGTCCACCATGAGATGCTTTTATGATTTGATTTTATTCCGGACCGAGTGGGGGAGCTATACGGTCACGGATTTATACGTTATCCAGACTGAGTGGGGGAGATATACAGTTGGATACATGGTGGACCCGGTCAAGACCGAGGGGCAGAATAGCCGCATTTGATGCGGGTGAGCCTAGCGAGGATACTCGATACCGGAGATAGTTGTGAAATACGGCGGATATCTAGATGATACCGACCGGTATTGTTGATTACAGGATCATTCGAGGAATGATGCCTACGAGAACTGGAAGTTTTGTGTCGATGATAGACACGGAGAGATGAATTTTATTGGAAATAAATGATGAGATTTCATTTTTGGTTATGTGATTCGTAGTATAGATTCATGCTTTCCATATACTATCATACATCATACTCGCTCTCATTACAGTTAATTATGATGGTCATATTTACATTATTAATCGTTATATATTAGTTATATTCACTGAGTTGGCAACTCACCCCCGTTGTGCCACGGTACCTTGCAGGGGTAGAGTGGACGGTTAGCGGCCGTGTAGATTTACTTTTGCAGCTTTTACCGCATCTTTGATAGGTAGGTTACATATGTAGTAAACTTCTCTTTTAGTATTGTATTTTGTATCTAGAGAATCTCCATCAGACCTGTATTTTGACTTAGATTGAGAGATGGTTATATGTATATTATTTGACAGTTGAGATCGTTTAGTTCTATAAATTGTTATTTCTTTTCTTTATGTCTGGGATTCTTATTTATATCCTATATATTGAGTTGTTATTTTCCGTTGTTGATATTGTTGAGTCCAACTAGGGACACAACCAAATTTAACACCTTATACTTGTTTATATTTTAATTCAATAAAAGCTATGATTTTTTTCTTAAAAACTAAATTTTTTATAAAGAATTCCGCAAAAAGGATTTTGATCTTGGTTTTCGGCTTACTCGGGTTGTGTATATATCTTTAGATATTATACAATCTAAGTGTCGGTCACTTCCAAACTTTGGGTCGTGACACTAACTTTTAATAAATCTAAAATGGGTGAGATTAAAATTTTAGTAAGGGTTTGTGTGGCTTAACTAAGCTATTATGTGATTATTGTGGCCACTAGTTTTGTTAAAACATCTAGATTTGAACTAAAATGGAAATTGTTGCTTACTAGGTTTTTGAAATTAAATCGACTTTAAATTAAGCTGAGATTTTGATGATATACACCATATTTCATATATATTTTAGTGTGTTATGAACGCACAATTAGTGCGATTGGGTTTTTGGTTTAGTAGTCGCTACGTATTGCGACCCTAGTGGTGATTTATGGCGTTGTCACGAGCGCGTTTTGTGCACCAAGTGCGTGCGTATTTAGTTAGTGCGCGTGGTTAACTTGTATTGGTTATGTCCGCGACTACTTATATATTTATTCTCTTATTTCCTTGTGTACGTTTCTAGGATCGGGTGCAGAGGCGTCGGACGTGGCGCGGAAATGATAGAGCTGAAATCGGATCAGATGAGCCGAAGCGTGCAGGTGAGTAGATGTATATCTATGGGAGAAGTCGGTTGGATGGCGTATAGCACCCCCGCAATTTCGTAGGATATGATGTGATATTACACACACACACACACACACACACACACGTACGTATGTGTTATTGCGAGATATGAATACTTAGCAAGAAAGGTTTTAGGAGACCATGAGTTAGATTTAGTGTAATTGGGAGGAAATGCTTTTAGTTAGTTTTCTTAGTCGCGAAACCCTAGAGTAAAGGTTGACACACACACACACACACACACACACACATGCACACACGTGATATGTTTGGGTTTATATGTTTATATGTGTGTGTGTATATATATGTGTGTGTGTGTGTGTGTATGCGTTAGTATATATATATATATATATATATATATATATATATACATATACGTGTACACGGAAGATGAGACCAGTATATGATACTTGGAGATGAGCCGATATGATCGGGCATGATGCCGTGAGATTTTGATATGTGCTTGGGTCGTGATATGAGATACGACATGATATTATAGAGGATCGTTAGGCGATGTGTTTCATACAGACGCGGATATATGATTGATGATATGGGAATGTACTAGATTTTAGAATGGTACCCCTAATTCTTGATTTTACGATAGTGATACTATATGAATAATGAGGTACATGTGATATTTGACCCGTACCCCGATTTTGGGATGCCGTACGATGGATTTTACAGTACGAGATATAAATATGATAATTGATCCGCACTCTTGACTCGAGAATGTCATACTATGTATTTTTACTATACGTGACGCTATTGAGGCGGGATCGCCGACTACTAGATATATCGACTCGGACTTTAGGCGGATTTTCTTTACCCTTTAGACTGGGCTTGAGTCATACTTATTTTCAAAACTAACGAATCGTGATTATTTTAAAGACAGGCCGGGGGATACTATGGAATTTTCAAAAGACGTATCTTTTCTCAAAGACTCCATAGCTCCTATTTTTCTAAAACCACGATTCGTGCTATTTCAAACACCATGAACTGTATGACTCATATTTGGAAAGGTATATTCTTAAATGTTACGGTTACTACATCTTTTCTGTATATTCATGTTGTTCTCATCGCATTACATGCTTATAAATGTGTTTGTTTAGTTATTATGAACCCCTGTTGTCAGGACACCAGCACCATTACCGATGATGCGTATGCTCCACGTACACTTGCTTGCCGGCTCACACACATCATTATCGGTAATTTCCATGTCACGTACATATTAGAAAACATTACTTCATTTGTATAAATTGCTAGCTGGTAGTTTCAACATAGTACTAGTACGCTTGCTTTCATATGCTAGTTTAGATATTGCATTTCATATTTACATACTTCATGCACTTATTCATTCATTCTGTTATGCAATATCGTGAGGTTTTATACCGGTATTCACTGTTTATTGACTCTTGATTATGGGATTCGGATTTTCCATGAGATTTTTGGATTTGGAGAAACCGCAAGGATTTTATAAACTCATTTTCATTTCTAAAGATAGAAATTTGCAGTTTTCTCATGATATGATGTGAGAGGCGTCCACCATGCATTTTCTCAGTTCTTAAGCGGTATCATATACCCGATTCGAGGAGGGGGATGCACCGTCTGTGGGTACATGGTCGACCCGGTGCGGTATCTCGGGGAAAGAAGATCGCAGATGATGGCGTTGAGCCCGGCAGGGGAGCACTACCGACCGGTGATTGTATGGAAACCCGACGGATATCTGGAGGATACCGTTTGGAGTTATGGGCCGATCCTGATTACGCGGAGCCCATGGGCCGATCCTGATTATGCGGAGCCCGAGATTTGAGTATTATGTGTCGATGTTGGATACGGACTTTTATGAGGTTTTGAGTGCTGATGCTGGGCACTCGGGTTTTATCAGGATTTGTGTGTCGTTGCTAGACACACGTTGGATGGTGCATTAGTACATGTCACACATTGATATTGTCACGCCCCGCTTCTCGGTGTATGGGCAGAGGGCACGACGAGGCCGCTACGTATTTACTCTGAAATAAACACGCTAAGCGTATCTAAGCAATATAAATAAAAATGCATAAGAGACAAAAGGTATAATTGAATAGCAACTTTATTTTTTCACATTATTTTTACAATACATGAAAAAGTAAATACATGGGATAAAGCGATGCCTAAACAGTGGCATAACAGAAATGAAAAGTACTGAAATGAAATGTGTATAATGAATCTAAAGCTCTGGGTCGTAGGCTAGCTGATCCAAGTCCTCACTGGTGGGCTCGATCTCCTGAGTGTCTAGATCACCTAACAACATTCCAAAGAATAAAGAGAAGGAATGTCGTCAGTGGACAATCGCTCGGTAAGTCCTAAAGATAAGGGAGAAATAGAATAGACAGAGAGAGAAAGTAGCTTTTAAAGTTGTAGCATATGGTTAACTCTGTTGTTTGTAGCTTGGTACAGAAGGATGCCAGTGTATACGAGAGGAGTCTCTATATGCCAGAGACTAAGGGCAACAGAGTACAAGGAACCGTTTATGCCACTAATCGCACGCTTTTGGCGTGTCGAGTTTTAAGAGTTCTAAAGTTTAACCGCGATCGGGACGGTGTCGCTTTGCAGCTAGCCGGTTGAGCACGGGTCGATCCACAGGGAGACGGAGCATTTTAGGTTCTTGTTTTGACGAGTTAATGCGCGTGGCGGAAAGTTCTTTATCTAACCTATGTGTTATATGCAAAGTAACCGTTTGTTAGGATTAGATAGGATAGTGTATGTTAAAGAAATCCGCGCTAAAACCTTTGAGCCGAACTTAACGATTGAAGCTAGAGCAATCGACAATAACGTGGATTAGGGTACTTAAGCACGGTATTAGAAATCCGGCTTATTGACCCTTGTCCATCCATTCTTGTCTATTGCTTTCGCCTCCAGCCAAACCGAACGCAACTGGTCGCGGTTAGGAATCACCGATACCTTGGTAAGGTTGGGTGCCTAACGAAACACTTGCGTAACGTTTGGACAGAGTTTAATGGAAAATACGGGAAAAAGAAATGAGCAAAGAAACCTTAACTTACAAAATCGTTATCTATTCCTAACAACACATATTCACAAACGTCATATTAACAACACCATATTAACAAACCATCACAAAAAGAAAAAGCAAAGAAAAGAACAAAGAAAAGAAAAGACATTACAAGAAAGAAAGTGCGTGGAATTTAAAGTGCAAGTAAGTAAAGGGCATGAATTAAAATTGCAAGAAAGTAAAGCATGAATATAAAAGAGCAAGGTAAGAATAAAGAGAGAGAGACTAAGAACCTAAGAGTGCAAAATGATATCTTTATTATGTCCAAGATACAATCTTGAGATCAATAGCCAAATCTTAAACTTGCAAGATCACTAAAGAGATTGCAAGAACAAGAGAAGGCCATGAACTCAAGAGAAAGCTAAGCTATGTACAAGAGAACCAAAACGAAAACAAAAGAGTATACAAAATATTGGATAAAGAATGTGAAAACTTGGACTCCCCTCCCTTGCTCACTGGTTCTGTATTTATAGGCTCAAAAGAAAATTATACAAATAATAAAAATGAGCTGACGTGGCAACAAGGGAGGGACTGTGAGAAACTGGGGGCATTTGGGGCTGATTAGGCCGGCCTGCTCGGTTATGGTGAGCATGTGCTCGGCCAAAATCTGAGGGCTTGGTCTCGTGCTTTGTGTGTTGGCTCGTGTTGTCCCCAATATCACTCTGGTGAAGTTTGTTTTCTCAGTAAAGGCTCTGGATGCACTAAGGGCTTGGAGGGAAACTTGTAGCTATGAATCACATCAACACTTTATGCATTGAATGCACATCACACCATGCCCACTTGCTCTAGCCATCATGAGTGTGTGCCATGGCACCCCCTAGGTCTTAGTGCACACTTGTGTACAACTTGTATTGTGTTGGTCCATTTTGATAGGAAAGTGTGTACACAAGTATGTTGCACAAAGAAACCCAAGAATTATCGGTCGGTTTGCGGTTCTGGTTACAGTGTCAGCTCACAACTGCAATATCCGTGATTTTCAGCGTATTTCCAGTATTTTGCCGCGGATACCTGTAATCTGTAATACCGAGTAGACACTGGTTAATAGTAACGATAAATACAAAAAATAGATAACGAATGAGCGGTATTAAAATGCAATATTCTGGTATGAACAAATACCCCCAAACTTATCTTTTGCTCATCCCGAGCAAAACAAAATCCTAGCCTCACTTTCGCAGGGAACGCGATTGCACTGAGCGCATGCAATAAGCCGTTAAACCTCTAGGCGTCCCTAGTAGGAGGAGTGTTGTCTCCTGAGATTTTTAAGCGGATACTACCTACAAAATCCCGTCAAGCTAGTTTCATAAGTCAACATCGATTCTACTCCTACAGTTTAGTATCTAGGTTAGAAATTCTATTATCCTAAGTTAGAAATATACAACCCTTATGTTTCACACATCTTATCTATTTAACCTTAGATCCTATACGTTCCAAAAAAGTTTAGAAAGATGTTGGTATCTCCTGAGTTTTCCTTCTAAAGTGCGGTCTTAAATCAAGGATTTTTATCAACTTTACAAAAAACATAAGTCTTATTCTTTATTTTTATCTTTTATCCAAATATCGATTGTATACCCCTACGTGTGTGTAAATTATTCACCCCTACACTTACGAATTCAATTCAAGCTATAGTACCTTTGTCTTAATACCTAATACTACTTCTTTTCATTAAATGATGGACGGTGCTGCTCACACACCTTTCATGCGACTATTAATGCTTCTTGAGGCACTAACGACCGATTACTGAATGTGTGAGGTTAAAGCATAAATAGCAGTTTCCATGTCTTGACTTTATTTATTTATTTCTTTTCTTTATTTTTCTTTTTCAAGACCGGATATATTTTTCAATATGCTCTTTTGGTGTTTAGCTTCAAATACCGTTTTTTCTTTTATACTAGGTTTTCAGGCAAGAGTATTTCTAGGTATCCTCTACTATCCCAAGTTTCAAGGTGCATGTAAGTGCAGTTTGTAGGGTATATACTTTCTAAATTTGGATTCAAGAATAGAAACTATTTTTCAGACTTATCCTTCAATAAAGCATCAATACTTTCCCTTCATCTTGACTTAACTCAAGAACTGAACTCAAGATTACCTATTTCTCAAAAAAACTGTAAGGACGTATAATTGCCAAGGTTGAACAGAAGGAGAGTTATTTTTAGGTTTTTCAATTCCTAAGCCTAGGATTTAGTTATTTCTAACGTATCAACTAAGCTTTCGGAATAAAAAATCTAAGTTACCGTATTAGCTAACTTGACGACAAAGTTTTTATATTTTTGTAAATTTTTTTGGATTTTTGTGGGTTTTAATAAGTATGCAAATGAAAAATATACAAATGAATGCGAAGGAAGAAAGCTTACCGAGCACACCCCCAAACTTAAACTTAACAGTACCTTCACTGTCAGGCTATACCAAGAGAGTCTAAATTGTTGGGGCTCCCTAAAAGAAATATATACAAAACAAAAAGCAAAAATATATACACAAAAAAGGTTCCCCCCAAACTTAAGTGAAACAGTGTTTCCACTGTTAAGCGTTAAAGTTCAGTATTAGGGGGAAGAGAACAGTATTCATCTATACAAGGCCTTACACAGGCCAAAAGTGAGCACCAACCATTCAAAAATTTTATCGTTATAATGTGCAGGTTGGTGAAAGAATACGATGAGGAAAGAAATGGTGAATACGCGAGACCGTATGCGGATAGAAGCGGTATACGGTCCCGGTATATGAGAAGAAGAATATAGGAAGGGAGAAAGAAGTGGAATACGAACTTGAGAGTGGAAATGGAGTGAATAAATTAGTACAATTTGTGATGACTGATGTGTAAAAAGCGATTGTACTAATCTATTAACCCGTCGAGAAATTGGGTCAAATCCCTCAAGATTCGTGAGAAAACCTGGGTACACCGAACTTGGTAAACCAGACACAGATAATGAAGGTGATACGGTTTCTTGCAAGGTCGGAACGATGGAAAGGATGGAGGGGAGTGAATGAGGAAGGGCAACAGTTAAAGGTTCATGAGAGTGTACACAGTCAGTGAAAGGGACATGATGAATTGGAAAATCATACTCATCAAGTAAAACTGGTTCATCCTCAAAAATATTCTCAATATTCTCCTCAAAATTCAGCTTATCCATGCAATTCTCATCAAAATCAAGACGCATAGAAAGTTTGGGAAAAACATTTAATGACTCGGGATGATGAATTGGAGAGAAAAACTCAGCCAAAACCGTGGGTTCATCATCCAAAATATTCTCAGCGTCAATATCCTCAATCAAGTGAAAATCAAATTTCTCAAACACCTCATCAAAAGCATGGATTTCAATCAATTTTGGTTCTAAGATGGAGGTGCAGAGGTCAAAGGGATTGGGTGTGGTTTCACTTGACAGGGTCCCTTCAAAATCTGGTAAATCAAACACTACAATGTCGTACAACTCATTAAACATTATATCTTCAATTCGTAAATCATTTGGGACACTTGATAGACATTCAAAACCGGAGTTGTGGGATTCAATTTGCAATGGGTATGTTTGATTTGGAAGGGTGTACTGCTCACTCTCACCGCTCAAATTCTCAGCCTGTCCTACCGCCTCATCATATATTGGAAAATTTGGAGCTAGTTGGAAACTAGCTACCGGTTCACTAGGTTGTATGAGGGCGGCCATGGACGCATTCAAATCCATCATCTGTTGGTACAACGTTACCTAAAAGTCTTCTAATGACGGTTCCAGACTAGACATGGGTTATGGAGGGGTTTTAGTAAAAGATTCAAACTCGTTTGGATGCTGGAAACTCCCAAAAGGCTGTGGAGAAGCAATGTCTAGGGAAGGTGTAAAAGTCAGGTAGGACTGATAGGAATTGAATGGTTGGACACGAGTAGGATCAACATTCGGATATGAAGGTGATTGAAATTGTTGATCAAAAGAATTGGCAGTGGTGAAAGGAGTGAAAGATCGGTCACGAGATTGTTCAATACGTTCAGCAATGGACAAGGGACGACTCGCAAAAAGGGTATCAACGTAAGAAGTTGGTGAAGGTTGAAATGGTTGATACAAGGTGGATTGCGAAGTCCAGTTGTTCATCCTAGACGCGTCTATCCGATCTTTCAAAGGAAATTTTGGCATGGAGGGATCGTCCGAAATTCGGCCAAAGCAAGAAACGTAGGAGGTTATGTCTGGTTGTGGGTACCAAAATTCGGCAAGAGTTTTTCTAGGTGGGGTACCCATGATATGAAGAGAAGAAGGAGGGAAAAAGAATGTGGGTATTTTTTTTAAAAGTTAGTTATTTACAAAAGAATGAAATATACACACAAAAAGAATCTGGACAAAAACAATCATGACACAAAAATACCACACACCTAATCAGTCTAGGGTTCACCTAGGTCAATTAGACCTGCTCAACAACTTGATTGTCGAAGTAAAACTGTGTCGAGAAACGGGTTCAAGATATGCTGATCACGAGGCCAAATAAGTGCAGAGATAAGGGGAGGTTTTCCAACACTTTCGAGAAGGTCCTTAATTAAATTACCCTTTCTCTTTTGGAAGTTTCGCTTGAACACTTTCCTAGACACCCCGTAAACGATATACCGTTAAGCGGTGTTCTAAACACAGTTAACTTCTCCTATTGAGCGCGAAGTCCTTAAAGGCTTAAAGTCTAGTTTCTTTTTAAAATTTGTGCGGGTAATCGTTATGTTCAAGTTCATGATTTGTAGGCCACGGAAAAGGGGATGAAATCCTTTACCGTATGTTGTGGGGTTCGCTTGCCCTTAAGTCCATATTAATGGATGCAATGCGCAAATCAATGAAAAAGTTTGTTCAAAATTTCAAACAATCATTTTTTTATGTTTAAGCTCGGCACTGCAACAAATACGGGTTAGTCAAGTTTGGCGTTTTCTAACGAACTTGCAAAGAATCCTGCAAAGATATTATAGTGGATGCGTCGGATTTGAGAAGAAGGTGTTAGTAAAGCACGTACCGTTAAGTTTTTGGGTTAGGAAAACCCCGTTGAATCAAATCTGGTAAGTTTGAAAAGTTCGCTTGCACGTGTCAAACTACCCGAATCTTTGGCACTGTACATCACAATCACCTTAGCTTGGAATGTACATTTTGCTCCCCACAATCGCAGTTCGCAAATATCTGAAATGTGGGAAAAACGGATATGGAGATGTCGGAAAAATGGATATTAGTACGGAAAAGCGATACGAATGCCCAAATACCTGCACACTAAAAACTATAAAAAAAACAAACAATAAAAATGGGACAAAAACAGAACAATGGAGCACGGAGGAAATTTTGGAGGCAAAAAGTGGTGCTATGGCCGGCGAGCTCGGATATGGAGATGTCGCCGGCTCAATTTTGGAGAATGGACTCCAATTTTCTTCTGTGATCCCACTGTTCTACTAGTATCTCACAGGTACTGTTTGATATTTTTAGTTTAGATCCAGAGTCCTTACAGGTATAAAATCCAGAGAACAAAAAAAATATGGTTAGCTTTGTTAGTTTTTAATTTGGTTTTGTTTTTTTTTGAAATTTTTAGTTTGTTTTGGAAATAGGGTTAGTTGTATAAATGAGATGTACAATGATTAACCCGCAATAACAAGAATTAAAACGTTACCGTCTCCCCGGCAATGGCGCCATTTGATCGCACGCTTTTGGCGTGTCAAGTTTTAAGAGTTCTAAAGTTTAACCGCGATCAGGAAGATATCGCTTTGCAGCTAGCCGGTTGAGCACTGGTCGATCCACATGGAGATAGAGTGTTTTAGGTTCTTGTTTTGACGAGTTAATGCACATGGCGGAAAGTTCTTTATCTAACCTATGTGTTATACGCAAAGTAACCGTTTTTTAGGATTAGATAGGATAGTGTAGGTTAAGGAATCCGCGCTAAAACCTTTGAGCCGAACTTAACGATTGAAGCTAGAGCAATCGGCAACAACGTGGATTAGGGTACTTAAGCACGATATTAGAAATCGGGCTTATTGACCCGTGTCCGTCTGTTCTTGTCTCTTGCTTTCGCTTCCGGCCAAACCGAACGCAACCGGTCGCGGTTAGGAATCAACGATACTTTGGTAGGGTAGGGTGTTTAACGGAGCGCATGCGTAACATTTGGACGGAGTTCAATGGAAAATACGGGAAAAGGAAATGAACAAAGAAACCTTAACTTACAAAATCGTTATCTATTCCTAACAACACATATTCACAAACATCATATTAACAACACCATATTAACAAAACATCACAAAACGAAAAGGCAAAGAAAAGAGCAAGAAAAGAAAAGACATTACAAGAAAGAAAGTGCATGGAATTTAAAATGCAAGTAAAGGGCATGGATTAAAATTGCAAGAAAGTAAAGCATGAATATAAAATAGCAAGGTAAGAATAAAGAGAGAGAGATTAAGAACCCAAGAGTGCAAAATGATATCTTTATTATGTCCAAGATACAACCTTGAGATCAATAGCCAAATCTTAAACTTGCAAGCTCACTAAAGAGGTTGCAAGATCAAGAGAAGGCCATGAACTCAAGGGAAAGCTAAACTATGTACAAGAGAACCAAAAAGGAAACAAAAGAGTATACAAAATATTGGATAAAGAATGAGAAAACTTGGACTCCCCTCCCTTGCTCACTGGTTCTGTATTTATAGGCTCAAAAGAAAATTAAACAAACAATAAAAATGAGCTGACGTGGAAACAAGGGAGGGACTGTGAGAAACCGGGGGCATTTAGGGCTGATTAGGCCGGCCTGCTCGGTTTTGGTGAGCATGTGCTCGGCCAAAATCCGAGGGCTTGGTCTCGTGCTTTGTGTGTTGGCTCGTGTCGTCCCCAATATCACTCTGGTGCAGTTTGTTTTCTCAGTAAAGGCTCTGAATGCACTCAGGGCTTGGAGGGAAACATGTAGCTATGAATCACATCAACACTTTATGCATTGAATGCACATCACACCATGCCCACTTGCTCTAGCCATCATGAGTATGTGCCATGGCAGCCCCCCTAAGTCTTAGTGCACACTTGTGTACAACTTGTATTGTGTTAGTCCATTTAGATAGAAAAGTGTGCACACAAGCATGTTGCACGATGAAACCCAAGAATTATCGGTCGGTTTGCGGTTCTGGTTACAGTGTCAGCTCACAACTGTAATATCTGTGATTTTAAGTGTATTTCCAGTATTTTGTTACGGATACCTGTAATCTATAATACTCATCAGACACTGGTTAATAGTACCGATAAATACAAAAAATAGATAACGAATGAGCGATATTAAAATGAAATATTCTGGAATGAACAGCCACGGTACAACACCAACATGAATTCAGGTTAGGTGTCTTAAGTCTTGCAGTCTCGTACCACTTCTAATACCTTCCGTACCAATCTACCCCTTAGAAACCCCGCGATGTCTTGATTGTATAGTTGTATTGTATTGTAAATTGTATTTTCTTTTATAGGTGGATGACTTGCCGATACCATGATATCAGTAAAATGGATGTAACTATAGAATGTTGTAGATGGAAGTATATCCATGGTCCGGTTCGGTCAATACAGATTGAATAGATTGAATATATGGATTCATGTTGAGTTGTAGTTTGTACTTGAATCATATTCAAATCAAATTATTTATAATGAGACTCAGTCTGAGTCGGACAATTAGAAAAGAAATTGAAGTCCTGAATTAGATTTTGGTGTTATCGGTAACCGCTGCATATGGGCGGCAGGATTTGTCTCTTTTTCAAAGACGATTACCGTGTTGATAACACCGTTTGTTAAGTTGTCTACCTTAAATAGGCAAGCGCCCATATCTCCGGCTCCCTAAGGCTTAAGAGACTGACTGGTCCCGCTTAAACCTATATTTACTAGGGTCCTTATTGTAATTTATAAAACTTGAGGGGGTTTTATGTAAAAATAATTTTGTATAATTTACAAAAAATACACCTCAAGTATTTAATTATAGTTTTTAGAGTTTTCATAACTGTAGATTTTATATTTGTGACATTTCTAGTGAATAAACCTATTTTTCATAGTACATGGTATTTAATTGTAAAGTGTTGGACTTATATGAAATTTCATGGTATTTTCATGTAAGGTGATTATTTTGATTTAGAAAAGTTGGAATATTTATATTATATCAAAAATAGATATTTTGATTATATATATATATATATATTATATAAAATAATTTTAATTTATTATTTTCTAGAAATCTCATTTTCTTAAGATATTTGTATTTTAAATCTTTCGAGACCGAATACTCCTTGCGGAGGTCTGCATCTCGCACTACTAAGCCCGAGGATGTGCGATAATCCGCACCATCCCGAACGGGTTCCCCAAATGGGTTTTAGCAGCGCTTTGCAAAGATTTGTGTAAATATACGTAATCTTGTGAAAATGATTTTTTATAAGTTAAAGGTAGTTTTGTGTAAAACGGTATTTTCCCGAATCTATATTTCCCCAAAGCCATTGTGCTATGTTGCATATGAGTGTTGTGAAGAGGTAGGTCATTACCTCATGATCTATCTAAAGATATAGCAAGATTAATAATGTTTTAAAGTCGAAACTAAACTACATGGTATTTTACTGAAAAAGTGCGATAAAAATTGGAATATGAAATATTTTGCTATGGAACTTGTTCATGATATTTTGTTAATGCTTAATAGTCAAGATGTAAGAGTTCTGTATGGTTGTGTTTATAGGGTTACTAGGCACTCTCACAAGGGTCTATAAGGCATCAACCATGCCCGATTTAAAATTTAGACGTGCCGAACAACCCTAACCAAGATCTTTAAACTAGAGATTAGGTGAAACAAAGCATGTTAAACACTTTAACATCTAAGAGTTTGGGATTACAACCTTTGTAGTTCGGTCCTTCACTTCATTAGCTCTGTGTTGAGGTCCCTTCGCTGCGATCATCATGTACCCGGACTCTGGAGAGGCTCCACGAAGAGAATGATGCAAACTTGCTTCCGATCTTCGATAACAAAGATGATCTACCTTGAAGTTTCATTAACACAAGCTCTCACTTATAAATGAAGTGAACACCCTAATCTAAATGGCTAGGATAGATTAGGATGATGAAGAAGGATTTTAGCTCTCATTTGTTTTCTTAATCTCACTCAAAATCATCACTAATGAAAAAGCTAGAAAGCTTTTCATCAAGAACTCAAGGAAGAAGAAGAAGAATCCTTTTGTGATGAATAATGAAACTCTAGTCTATGGTTAGAATTGCAACCATGGGTTAAGTATGAAGACTTAACCCATGTAGAGATTTAACAAGGGTAAAGGGTTGGGTTGGGTTAAGGAAATATCTATGCAAAATATCCAAGTCAAAGTCAAAGCTTCAAGAAGCTTCTTGAAAGTTTCATGAAGACTTAACCCTAATCCAAACCCTAACCTCAATTAAACTCCACAAAACATGTTGCATTTATAACCATAACATGTTACAATATTATATATCACATATACAATATTTATTGTAACAAAATAAAATAATACAATTAATATATATCGCATATATATCAATGTATTACCCGAGTGAGAAAAAGAATCTTTTAGTGAGCTTATATTAGTTAATGTAATTTAATATATCAAATATATAATTATACATTAAATTATGGAATCAACACTTGATCCGATAATCCGGCTATTTCACAAATAACCGACTAATATAATCAGTCCATCGAATCAACACTTGATCCGATAACCCGGCTATATCACATATATCCGGCCGATATCTCATATCGCGAGAATCTAATACGGTATCACATACACGTATTGTTCTCGGTCCCGCACATATCATATATGTGCTCCTACTCCATTTTGCCTTAGCCAAGAAACCTTTGTGTAGGACTCTAAAGAATCGTCAATACGCCGGCAGTAGGCGATGATCATATCAAACACCCACAAGCTGCAAGCGGTCAGCTAAACGTAACAGCCACCCAGGTATTGAGCGATCAGAAGATCAAAAAGCAAGCCTGTTCATTCTCCTGCGAATCCAATCAGTAACACTCCCGTACAGTCCGGTCACTTCGTCTGATACGTCGCATATCTCGCCTAGGGGTGGTAAACCCAGTAGCTTGATAAGTCGTGTCGATATGAGGTCTATAACAGTTCGAGAAACTACTGATAACACTTACCAGTAAATCTCAGCAACCCTGGCCAGGGATTTCCAGTTATAGCCAATCGAACACAGTACAACATCAACTCCCTATACCGGGAGAGACGAATCCCCTCCTATCGCCCATTGCCTCCATGTGATTCGGGACTGTACCCAAAAGCCACCTTTTTGCACGCCCTCTTGGACGTGGTATGATGGAAATCAAAGCACGGTGGGAATCACATAAGACTCTATGACGATCTCGGGTCTACAGACTAACCTGTACCAGTGTCACCAGAGAACTACCATCTGACATGAGGTATATTACCATCTGGGAGTTCTCGGCGAGTCCGTCCAGTGTACCCAGTCTCCACTGAGCACCCGTATGCCTTCTCTGATGGCAAACACCAATGGATATGAGATCATCCATCGCCCGTCATATGGGTCAAGAAGCGCATACGCTAGTCTACTCTAGAGTATCAATGCCCTGTCTCGGTACTCCCACGACTAGGAACATTTAAAGGATGTACTTGGCGACTATACTGTCCCCACTAGTATGATCTGCATCATAGTCCTGGTAGTCAAGTACTCATCCTAAGGGTTTTATCAACATGTGACATAGAGACAATCAGAGTACATGTTAAGATAAAGAGCAACCAGATAGCACACTATCATGTCGAGCAAGAAAGTCCTCCCTATATATGTCCAAGCATCCACTACAATATACATCGTATGTACAGTAATGGCCTCTAGGGCATACATATAACTAACAGTGTTAAGGAAAATTGAACTTTACAAAGAAAACCGAATCGGAAGTCGGATTTAACTCCGCTTCTGTCGGGTTTTAGTAAAAGAAGTTTTAAGAATAGATTAGAGAAGAGCGAGATGGGACTTACGGGTTTAGAGTCAATAGAAGAGGGAGAGGAAGACGTAGGAGGTGCCGGTGTGTCGTTTCGTCGCCGGGAGCTCCTAGGGTCTTGTCGGAAATTCTCCGAAGCTTCGCCCTTTGCTAACTCCAATTACACACTAAAATTCTAGAGAGTTTTCTTGAGAGTTTTGGACAGAATTATGAGTGAGGGGGGGTGTTTAGGGGTTATATTTATAGAAAAAGATTAGGGTTGGGGTAAGTGAAAGGTTGTATTGAAAATTGTATTAAAAATTGAATTAATTGGGGTTTTAATTGAATTTTATAGGCTCTGGAAATGTGCAGGAAAATTAAAGTCTACAGGGGTTATCAGAAGCCAGAAAGACACAACCCCCAAGAAGGCAAAATCCGATTTCGAGGTGAATCGGCCGGCGGCGCCGGCCGATTCCGGCTGAGTCGGGTTCCCTCCAACGCCACGTGTCCCTCGTCGATTCTTCTACCCCCTGGGCCAGTTTGTTTTATATGTGACATGGGGTTTTTACGAGTTATGCACGTGTAGACCCTTGGACTTCTAAAAATTTAAAATAAAACAATATTAAAAATAACATGGGTGATGGGATATGTACTCTGGTGCTTTGGTTCAGCAGTGTAGGGTCTTACCAATGAGCTACAAGCTCCTTCTTGCTATTAAAAAGCAAAACAAATACTTATAGTACTCACAGTAAATGCAAATACCCCAAGTATACATTAACTTTTAAACAAATTTTTGTACACTAAAATTGGAGTTGTTACAGATATATTATTATTCTTGGCACAGACACGAGTACTTGATATCACACTATTGATATACTGTTACCCTTGTTGGAGTATTGTATAGTTTTATTGTATGACCTAGGAGAGAGTCATACATGCGATTTCTTCTCGGTGATGTTTTCTACTCACGAGTTGGCAACTCACCCCATTGTGTCACAGTTTCTTGCAGGTTTGGCTGTACAGGTTTCATTGCGGCTTGCTGACACATTGTTTCCTTCCGGGTTATTGGTTTGGTAGGTGGGTTCACTTGCATCATGACCACCGTTGCACTTTATTTATTTCAGTTGTATCTAGTAAACTCCATCAACCAGACTTGTATATTTGATAGACTTAGAAGACCGGATGTTTATTATTTCGACTTTAGAGTCGCGTGCTTGTATTATAGGGATTCTTCTCTGGTTTTCTTGAGGATGTTGGTTTTCTTCTGAGTTTTTGATTCTCGCCCTTTGACGTTATATATTATATTGCTTGTGTGGTTGTTTCCGCCAGTTGGCGAAGAGCTAGCTCCCGCTTGGGGATGCCTTTATTCATTACTCATGTATATGCATGTTTGTACCCGTTTGGAGGCCTGTATTTACAAAGGAGACTCTGCCGAAATTTTCGGGAAATATGATGTTGCTTTTACATGTTTAATGACACTTATTTTGTTAAAACCACTTGCTTTAAAACAAATTTTCCTTCACTCTCTTTTTAAAAATGGTTTAGACTTCTGGACTTTGGCTTACTTAGATTACGTTACTCATCTGGACGTTCCGTAATTTAAGTGCAGTCGCGTTCCGTACCTTCGGGTCATGACACATGGGTTAAGTAGAGGTAGAGAACTGGGAAAAGGGGATATGTCCCTCAGAGAAAGGAATGGTGCAATTGTTGCAGCCAAAGCAGTTGGCGAATATCACCTTGTATTACCAAGTGGTAACACAATTATTCTGAGCGACTGTTATTTCGTACCAAAAAATATTATGAATGTTTTCCTAAATTAAGTATTGATTGGGTATAGTACGTTGTATAACGGTATATACGTCCTAAATCACAAAACAGTTCTAAGTACACAGAACACACACAAGAGGAACAGTTCAGAAATGAACAAAGCCTTCTTATGGCATTGTAGACTAGGTCATATCAATACGACAAGACTGGCTAAGTTCATAAGGATGGATATTTGAATCCGCTCGAATTTTCATCTTATGAAACTTGTCATTCATGTCTCAAAGGAAAGATGACCAAAACTCCATTTACTGGACAAGGAGAAAGAGCTACTGAACTCTTGGGACTGATACATAGTGATGTATGCAGTCCCTTATCTACACATGCCAGGAAAGGTTTCTCGTTCTTTATTACATTCACCGATGATCTCTCAAGATTCGGACATGTGTTCCTGTTGAAACACAAGTCTGAATCTTTTGAGAAATTCAAGGAATATAAGAGCGAAGTAGAGAACCAAACGGGTAAAAGTATTAATCCTTCAATCTGATCGAGGAGGAGAATACTTAAGCATGGAGTTCCAAGACTATTTAAAAGAGAATAGGATTCTCTCTCAGCTTACTCCTCCATATACACCACAGCACAATAGAGTTTCGAAGCGGAGGAATCGCACCCTATTAGATAGGGTGCGCTCTATGATGAGTAATGCTGGGTTGCCTATTTGCTTTTGGGGTTATACACTTGAGATAGCTGTGTACCTATTGAATAGAGTTCTGTCCAAATCCGTGCCTACCACTCAATATGAGATATGGAATGGGAAGAGACCATCTCATAAACGAGTTAAGATATGGGGTTGTCCGGCCTATGTTAAAAAGCAAAATCCGGACAAGCTCGAGGCAGGGTCTGTTTTGTGCATATTTGTGGGATATCCAAAGGATTCATATGGATATATTTTCTACCATACTGAGGAACAAAAAGTGTTTGTTTCTTAACATGCCACCTTTTTAGAAAAGGAATTTCTTGTGAAAGAAATTAGTGGTAATGAGGTAGAACTGGAAGAAGTTCCATCAACACAAACTATAACTGATAATTTGGTAGAACCAGAGGATTCAATAGTCCCCGACGAACCCCGACCACTCCGCAGATCTAGTAGGGTTCCTCATCCACCTGAGAGATACTACGGTTTTCTCGTAGATGGTGGGAGCGAGGATTGCATCATGGAAGATGATGATCCAACTAGTTTCGATCAGGCCATCACAAGTGGAGACTCTGTGAAATGGCTGGATGCTATGCGATCTGAGATGGAATCCATGTACACCAACAAAGTATGGACTTTGGAAGTTGCTCCTAAAGCGGTAAAACCCATCGGGAGCAAGTGGATCTTTAAGAAGAAACTTGGTATAGATGGAAAAGTTGAAACTTTCAAAGCTAGACTTATAGCAAAAGGTTCTCGTTAACGACCAGGTGTCGACTATGATGAAACCATTTCTCCTGTCGTCATACTTAAGTCCATCAGAATCCTACTTGCCATTGCTACATACCATGACTACGAAATCTGGCAGACGGACGTCAAGACCGCTTTTCTAAATGGTGATTTAGAAGAGAGCGTGTATATGACACAGCCAGAGGGCTTCGTAGATAGAGGGAGTATTGGAAGCATGTGTAAGCTGTTTAAATTAATCTATGGATTAAAGCAGGTATCGCGGAGCTGGAACATCTATTTTGATGAAGTTATCAAAGTGTTTGACTTCATCAAAAACGTAGATGAACCTTGTATATACAAAAAGGTTGTAGAGAGTAAGGTTATCTTTCTCGTATTATACACGGATGACATACTCTTGATAAGAAATGATGTTCCTATGCTACACTCGGTCAAGCTCTTCTTATCACACAAGTTCTTCATAAAAGATCTAGGTGATGCCTCCTACATCCTTAGGATAATGATCTATAGAGATAGATCTAGACGGATGTTGGGATTGTCCTAATCCAGGTACATAGACACCATACTAAAGAGGTTTAGTATAGAAGATTCTAAGCGTGGAAATTTACCCGCTTGTTCAAGAATCACTCTCTCCAAAGAGATGTCTCCCAAGACTGATTTGGAGAGGGCTCGCATGCAAGGGATACCCTATGCTTTGGCTATCGGGTTTATCATGTATGCGATGTTATGTACCAAACCATATGTAGCTTACTCACTGGGTGTAGTAAGTAGGTATCAATCAGATCCAAGGAGAAACACTGGACAACTGTGAAGAACATTCTTAAGTAGTTAAGAAAGACTAAAGAAATATTCTTGGTGTATGGTAACGGTGAGCTCCAGGTATAGTCCTTTACCGGTTCGAGCTTCCAGAGTGATAATTACGACAGTAAGTCAGTCTAGGGTTTTGTCTTCGCCCTCAATGGAGGGACGGTATGTTGGAAGAGTTCCAAGCAAGATACTGTAGGAGATTCGACGATAGAGGCTGAATACATCGCTGCCAACGATGCTGCCAAAGTGGCTGTCTTGATGAAGAAGTTCATAGCTGAACTTGGTGTAGTTCCATCCATTGAGCATCCAATACCTGTGTATTATGATAACAATGGAGCTGTGGTTTTAGCCAAGGAACCCCGGTCCCATCAGAGATCTAGACATATTCATAGGCGGTATCACCTGATCAGGGAGATAGTAAATCGCCGGAAGATCGAGATCAGGAGAGTTGACATGAAGGATATGAAAGTCTACCCTAGCACCACCATGAGGTCTAAACCGGCATCAAGCATACAATTTTCAAAAAATTAGGGTGCTAAGCTAGACTATCCTAGAATCTAACTAGATGATTAGGGTTAACTATGATGATATCACAAAACCTAGCTAAAAGAAGGAGGTTACAACCTTTGTAGACCGTGTCCTTCTCTTCTAAATCTCCATGTAGTAATCCACGCGACTCCACTAGGGTCCACTTGAAAATGGATCGAGCTTCCTTGGCAATCTTCGTGCCGAAGATGATCCACCCGAAGCTCCTCTTGTAAGTCGATGCCATGCACCCCACGTGTTCGCGGGGAGGCGGAGTTTGCAAAAAATGATTTTTATTAGCTTCGTAACATCGACTAAACTCCAGGATCGATATTAAACCCTAACTAACAAACTAGCAATGAGGTTTAACTACTATATGCGCGTGTTATACCTCAAGTTCTCGGTGTCCTTCGCCTCCTCGCTGTCCTTCTTGAAGTCGTGAGCTCCTTGAACTGAGAATGGAATTCACCTCCTCGTCATCTTCTCCGAATCGTAGAAGATCCACCCGAGAGATCCGACGTTGAGCTTTACCTCTAACTTGAGGCAACTAGGGCACTTGGTATGCTAAACTTAGTAGCCTAGGATTTGTAGAGGGTGGTGAGGAGTATAGTAGTCTCACAAACCCTATGATTCTCAACTCATGAGAAGGTTAGGGTTTGAATGGAGAAGGAGAAAGCTTGAGAAAGTTTAAGAGGGGAAAGTATCTGATAGTTTTTAGTGAATGAATTATTGTATTGAAAAAGTCAAGAGCTTTTGCTTTTAAACCTCAAGAAAATATCTCAGAAATATTACACAAATATCTTACAAATATCCAAGTCAACAAATCCAAAAAGGTCAAAGCAAAAACCCTAATTCTATTTCACTAAAATACCATAAGGTTTCCACTTTCAATTTCTCCACCTCACTAAAGAATTAATCACAAAAGAGAAACCTTAATATGAGGTGTCATTCTCCAAAAAGCAATCTCGATCAAATCATAAGAATGCCCCTCTCGTCCGTATATACATACCCGTATCTGTATTCCGAGAAACACGAATACAATGAGACGAAACTAATCCAATAATCATATACGAGGATCCGGCTTAAACCACAGCCCACTAGTAATGTCCGCCCGAACATCATATGCGCACAAGTACACGTATGTGATCAAACCTTGTCGTAAAACCATACGACCTCTACACGTTTCGCCCGAAGACGGGAAACCCTCTGTGTGGGACTCTAAAGACTCGACAGTACTCTGGCAGTGGGTTTAACCATAAGTGCTTCAGTGGCACTAGCTGTACGTAATGGGTACCTAGGTATCTGTCGATAAGAAGGTCGACGAGAAGATAAGAAGGTCGACGAGAAAACTCATCCGTACCCCTACTGAGCCTGTCTGTGGCAATCTCCGTACAGTCCGGTCTGTTCGTGTAAGAGTATCGCATATCAAGACTAGGGGGATGGTAAACGTCAGACCCCTAATAGCGGTATAAGTCATGTCGGGGTGTAGCCCAGAACACCCTGAGAAACTACTGGAATACTTACCAGTAAATCTCACTTTCCCTGGCCAGAGACTTTGTGTAATGGCTCTCCGAACACAGCGCGACATCAACCCCCAATACCGGGAGAGACGAATCTTATCTAACCGCCACAGCCTCCAAGGGCTTCGGGACTGCACCTAACTACTACCTGTTTTCACGACTCAGCAGAGCCGTGGTAAGGTAGTAATCTAAGAATAGTGGGAACACACTTAAGGCGAAGCAGCAGTGTCAAGTCGACGGACTAACCTGTATTCATGTCACCTGGGAACTGCTACCTGACGATAGGTATATTACCAGCCAGCAGTTCCCTATGAGTCCGTCCAGTGTAACTTATAACCCAATGAGCACCTTCATAATATCTCCAGTACAACATACTGATGGTTGTGGGATAGACCATCTCCCATGCTGGGAAGAGAAGCGTATACACTAGTCTACTCTGGAGTATCGATACCCTGTCTCGATAATCCTACGACTAGGAACCTGTGTAAGGATGTGCTTGTAGACTACCCAGCCCCCACTAGTGTGACTGCCATCACAACGCTGGTAGTCAAGCAAAGATCCTAAGGGCTCTATCAATATGTATTAGCGATACGTTAAAAGAAACATATACACATATTAAGATAGATACAAACCAAGTAGCATACTACTATATCGAGCAAGACTGTCATAAATCCGTGTATATATCCCAAGCTTCCAAAATGTAATATACAAACTAGTACTATAGAATAATGGCCTCTAGGGCATATCACACTAACAATCTCCCACTTGCTCTAAGGCCATGTGCTGGCGTATCGCAGACCTATCATCTCGAATAGCCTCTCGAACTGTGTCTGAGGGATAGCCTTTGTGAATGGATCTGCAGTGTTTTCCTCTGTATCAACTCTCCGAACCTCGATCTCCTGGTGATCCACGATCTCCCTGATCAGGTGATACCGCCTCAAGATGTGTTTGGACTTCTGAAGGGACCTGGGTTCCTTTGCTAAAGCTATAGCCCTGTTGTTGTCACAATACAGAGGTATTGGATCAACAATGGACGGAACCACCTGAAGTTCTGTTAAGAACTTCCTCATCCAGACAGCTTCTTTTGCGGCGTCTGAAGCTACGATATACTCCGCTTCCATCGTCGAGTCAGCAACGGTGTCCTGCTTTGAACTCTTCCAACAGACCGCCCCTCTATTGAAGGTAAAGACATAACCTGACATAGATTTGGAGTCATCCTTGTCACTCTGGAAGCTGGAGTCAGCAAAGGCCTCAATCTGGAGGTCTTGTCCGCCGTAAACCAAGAACATTTCCTTAGTCCTTCTTAGGTACTTGAGAATGTTCTTTACTGCTATCCAGTGCTCTCCCCAGGGTTTGACTGATACTGGCTTACGACGCTTAGTGCATAAGCTATATCTGGTCTGGTACACAACATCGCATACATTATAGAGCCTACCGCAGAAGCGTAGGGTATAATAGACATGCGATCCCTTTCCAAATAAGTCTTGGAAGATATCTCTTTGGAGAGGGTGATTCCGTGACAAGCCGGTAGATTACCGCGCTTAGAATCTTCTATACTTAATCGTTTCAGTATGGTGTCGATGTGCCTTGACTGTGAGAGTACCAACATCCTTTTAGATCTGTCACGATAGATCTGGATCCCCAGAATGTAGGAGGCATTACATAGGTCCTTCATGGAGAACCTCTGTGACAAGAATCACCTATGGTATGCATGTGATTTGACTTATGCTTTCGGCATAGTTTTCATGCACTCTTAGTATTTTGATTTGATTTGTGCACACTGATGCACATGGTTATGAGATTAGATACCACGGTATACCTAATTTGGATTTGGATTGACATGTGTTGTATACCGTCGATTTCAATTGTGATACTCGATATTTATTTCGTGCACCTTATGCACTTGATTTGGATTCTTATGCATGCTTGGGCGCTTGATGCGATTTTGGTGCACGCCAGATGCACTAAATCGAGATTCTTCGTGCATATCAGATGCATCTGATATTGCTGTCAGGTCCAACCGTTGCCTTTGACAGGTGTTTCGTGCACACCCGTTGCACTTAGATTTTTGCTTCTATGCACATGTATGGCACATTCGATTTCCGTGCGCACCAGACGCACATGGCATTTTTATAACATTTTGGGATTGATTCTCTTTGAGCAGCATGTTTTATGATATTTACTACTTGATATAGTAGCTGAGCAGGACTAGTCCGAGGAAAGTACCTGAATGTATTTTGCATGCATTGATAGTTATCGAAGGGATTTCCAAAAAAAGAGGTATAGTCTCAGTATTTACCTACGTGTCTGAGGTGACACGAGATATTTTACAAAAGAAACCCTTCTAAATTATTTTTCAAAACGGCGGGGCGTGTATGTTAAACAAAGGGTATATATATAGTTATGTTCTTATAATAGACATCCTTCATTATGCCGCGATACGCGCATCGCACAGCAATATGAAAGGTTTGGCATGCATTTCTTTCCGATGTTTTAATGATATTTACATGTATAGTTTGATGTATATCAAGTTAGTTTTCGTATTGAATTTGACATTGGTGTCTTCACCATGACTCCGATGATTGCGGGATACTTGACGGAGTTTTGATTTTGAGTTATATGCTCATTTTTCATGCGCATGCATTGCGCTACGATATGTTTTATGTATTTATGATTTCGGAGCCCCGACGACTGGATCTTTTTACTGAAATGTTTTAGTATTTGAGGGGTTTAAATTTAAATTCGAGGACCGAATTTCTTTAAGGGAGGAAGACTGTAACATTTCAGAAAAATAAAATATTATTTTTGGGAATTTTTATAATTAAATAATAAATATTATGAATATTTTAATATGCAGTATAATTAAATACCGACGAATCGGAAAATATTTGGGAAATTATAGAAATTGATAGAAAGAGGGTGTTTTATATGATTTAAGCAAATTATAAATTCTTATGATTTATTTTATTCCATTTTAATGCTAATCGCGATTAAATATCGCTAATCGTGCATTAAGCTAGTTTTGTGCATGTGACATGCACCATGTCATTTTTACATTGTTACATTTTTCTTTCATGGCTTTTTCCTCATTTCTTCATGCTTGGTTTAGTTTTAAAAAGAGATGAGAAAAGAAAAAAAAGAATAGAAAAGATAAAGAAAAAAGAATAGAATAGAATAAGGAGGTATGGGCATGAGAGAGAGAGGGTGAGGGGTCAACCTTGGTCTAGGTTCTTTCTCTCTTCACTCACTCACTCATTCTTTCTTCTCCCTCTCCTCACCATGGCAACCCTCTTCTTCACCTCCTCAAAAACCTTCACAAACACCCTTTATCCCTCATCAAAACCTCATCCCCACTTCATTAAAAATGTGCACAAGCCCTCTATAAGCACTTTGCACCAAGAAAAATTTGATTTTGAGCTCTAGGGGATTCTAGGGTTTGCCAAATGAGATAATTCATTTACCATTAGAGTTGTATTTCTTTCTCTTTAGCGTCCTTACATGTTTAGAATTGATATCATGTTGTATAATGAACTTTGAAATTCCAAGTTGAGGATTAGGGTTTGATTTGGAAACCAAAGGTGTAATTGAGGTTAGTAGAGGCCATATAACCCCTCTAGTGTTAGTTTCATGGACAGAAATCTTAGACTTAAACCCAAACACTAAACATAGAAAACCCCGATATCGGGAATTTATGGTAATTATGAGGTTGTTTAGAGATCTGCTAACACCCGGGGACACTAGGATTTATTTAGCAAACATAGTGAGTAGTGCAGGCCACCTAGAAGCTACCCTGAAGACCCGGGACCCAAACACTTTACCCTGGCCGCAATTTTATTCATTCTGGTTGCAAATTACGGCCAGAGCAGGGAAATGGGGGTTAGTTCTTTGTCCAAGGCTTTTTATTCAGTAAACTAGACCCTTTACATATGCAAAATTGGCTAATTTCACCTAGGGTAAAATCTGGAAGTGTTTTACGAAGTTTCTGAATTCGTTTTGCGGCTTTTAATGAATTGGAATTTGGTATTTTTGTTTTATCTCGGTCGATTCACGTTTATACGTCAATCGTTGAGAGTTGTTGGTTATTCGTGCATGCTTAGGCCATAGGTTTTAACCTATGTACGTTTCATGTATCGTTTTGGCTTTCGTTCGCGATTTCAGTTTACGATACTATGTGTTATATGTAGGTACCCCCATGTGGACTTCGAGACGACGAGGATGAGCGTGGCGCCATCGACTCCAGCAAGCGAAGATCAAGTGAGTAGATATATATCTACAGGGGAAGTCAGGTGGATCGCGTATAGCACCCCCGCAGTTTCGTAGCATAGAACGCGAATGCGTTATGATATATATACTTATGTGTTTATGATGTGCATACTTAGCAAGAGATGATTTCGTGACTTTGGGTTAGTTTAGCGTAGTTGTAGGAAAACGCTTACAGTGTAGTTTCTTAGCCGCGAGACCCTAGAGTTAAATTTTGCATACACGCACACACACATACTTTCATACATTTTATTACTTGTGCGTATATGGGAATACGTGTGTATATATACACACACATAAGTATGGGACTATGTATATATATATATATATATACACACGTACACATATACATGGATGATGAGGATAGTACACGATATTAGGAGATGAGTCGATGAGATTGGGCATGGTGCCACGAGATCGGTCATATGATTTGGTTCGTATTATTAGGTACGACATGATATTATAGCGGGTCCATAGGCAATGTGTTTTCATACACACGCATCTATATATATATATACATATATATATATATATAGAGAGAGAGAGAGATAGAGAGAGAGATAGAGAGAGAGATGGTTGATCAGTCGAAAATATTGCATTTTTAACATATCAATTTCCCTACTATTTGCAATCATCTAAAGGTGTTCGGTATGAATATAGCACATGTTAGCAATTTGTCTGTAAAATACCAAATAACATGTGTTATACATTATAACTGGCAATTTTAGGGAAATTGTTTGTTTATTATTGCACGCATGATCTTTGTATATCGCAACACTTGTCTCGAGATTGTGTGCAGGAAATTCCAGGCAAAAGAGCCAGAACTGCTAAAAGTGCTGGTAAAATACGCCAAGTCCAAGACTTGTGATCTGGCAATAAACAAGAGAGATTTATGAGATTCCAGACTTCAGGAAACAGCCATGAAGCCAACATAAATAAACCCTGGAAAAATCATGCAGCGAACCCATCATATGGCCGCGGATCCGCGGCCGAATGGGCGGATCCGCCGTGGATCCGCGACCACATTGACACGTCATCGGCAGAGTACATTTTCAGGCTTCTCCTTTCAGTAGCCTAAGTTCTTCAAGACACTTCGGTTTCCAGAGATCTCCAGAAGCTTCTCTCTAACAGCCAAACTTCTTGTACAAGCCTAATACCTACCAAGCTTCTCAAGCAAGCTAGCTAACTAGCTTAATCTAGAAGCTCCTTCTCATAACAACCAAGCTTCTCTTGTAAGCTAAATAACTAACTCAATCTAGAAGTTTCTACTCAACTACCAAGCTTGCAAAGGAAGCTAAACCTAGCTTAGCTTCTAAAGGAAGCTAGATCAAGCTTCTAGGAGAAGCTAAAGGAGAAGACTATAAAAGAGGACCCAAGGCATCATTACAAAGGTTGTTGATTGTTGTTGAAAATTGAGTCAAAATTCTAGTGAGATCCAAATCCATTCCACACAAATTGAGTGACACAATTTGATCTAAATCAAGATCATCGTGTACAGATTCAAGTAAGCATTCAACAAGCCTTTTTGAAGCAACACCGATCTTCATCCGAGCAACTGATCCACGATGATCCGCGACTCACGAAGACGATGCGAAGCTAAATTCGACGATCGAGTTCTCTCTTCAATTCTTGTAGTCTTTGAGTGAAGTGTAACGAAACGTTGAATAATAAAAGGTGAAGATCTTTATTCTTGCTTTCTTTACATTCTTGCATTATGGAGTTTCTTGATCTTTGATTCATTTAATTTCATGATGTTTGAGTGAAAACTCTGCTCGTGGAGGAATCGAGAAAATAGATAGACGATGATGATTAAATTCTTGAACGATTCTTAAGTCTTATGAGTTTTGTAAACTTTAGGAAATTGAATCATCGACAACCTAGTTTTGAGCGAGTTGCTTGCTTAAATGTTTTCGCTCTTAATTAGAGATCAACGATCGATAATTGAATTTTCTAGAGGCTGGAATTTGAATGCTAATCAACGAAAGGACAAAGGATATGATAAAGAAACCCTAATTTCTTTAATAGATCCTTAATTCTCATTGATCATCATCGATCTAGCAAAAAATCATCAATAGATAAGAATTTGTAATCATAATTCTTCTTCATCACTATCGATTGGATCGATTCCTACGAGCCTCTTTACAAATCTTGATAACTCGTTCGATTTGGATATCATCTTGACAATTCTTGATTATTGATCTTTATTTTCCTGATAATTCATGAAACTAAATTTCACAATTCTTGAACAATTTTCTTTTATCCTTTAATTTTCAACTCAACTAAAATAAGATCGGTTAAATCACTCTTTCCCTGTGGACAATCCGCACTCGCTAACGAACCTACAATTTACACCGTTATTGATTGCGGTATAAATTTCTTTGGTTGTGAAACATCTTTTCTATATAGGACACCGAGAATTTAATGATCAATCAAATGGCGCCGTTGCCGGGGATGTGTGCTATTTTGTTCGTTTTTGTTATTTGAGTTGAAAAATTATTATTCCATCGAATTTTCGTCCAAGATTCGCTTCAAGTGCTTAACGATTAGTGTTTGAATTTTTGCAAGGGAATCTGGAATCATTTCAGCAGTGAGGTCAACATCTGAAGAATCCAGAGAAGCACAGGGACCTGTACAAAAAAATTTCAAACCCTAATTCCCCCATCAAGCCGCGGAACCGCGGCCAGAGAGGTGTTTTTGCGGCAGAACCTCCGCCATTTAAGGTTTGTATTGTACCAAATTTCTCAGGTTTGCTCTCTGTTTTCTCCTCTCCTCTCTGATCTTGTCCAATAATCAATTTCTTGCAGGATTCTTTGCAAAATTCAGCGCCGCTAAAAAATAAATTTGTTGCGATTCTTGAAATTGGTTGTTTTGTGCATTTTTTAATACGGAAATTAAGGGGCAAAGACCAAATTCAGATTAGGTGGGGAGTTCATTACCCTTTCTAAGCCCCGAAAATCACAAACTTGCATCCGCATCACCCTCATTAATTAAAAAAATATCTAGACAAGACTCTAAGGACCTGTTTCCCCAATCAGAGCAAAGCACTGTTTTGAATTTCAAAATTCAAAAATTGAAGCAACGCTTTAGATCCTGCGCGCTGTGCGCCACGTGTCAAAAGCAGACACGCCAGCGCCAGGAGGGCCGAGCCCTAGGCAGCGCACCCCAATCAGAGCAAATCTCTGTTTTCAAAATTCAAAAATTAAAAAAAGTTGAAGCAACGCTTCAGATCCAGCGCTCTGCGCTGCGCGCCACGTGTCAAACGCAGTTGCGCAGCGCTCCGTGCTGTGTGCCATGTGTCTAACACAGGTGCGCTAGCACAGTTGCACTGCGCTCTGCACTGCGCGTCACGTGTCAAGCACGGGTGCACTAGCGTAGTTGCGCTGCACTCTATGCTGCGCACCACGTGTCCAACGTAGGTGCGCCAGCGCTGGAATTAAAATTCCCATCGTTAAATCAAAAGATCTAATAATGGTAAATCATTAATTAACCAGAATTAAATTTTGTTAAGGAAAGATTTCTCAAAATCTTTCCAAACAAAAAAATTGTGCTTTAAGCACCGCTGGATCAATGATCCAATGGTAAATAATGAATTACCAAAACATAACAAATTCTGCATAGAAAGATTTCTCAATCTTATTGAAACAAGAAGATTATCTTCTGTAAAACAGAAGCCTTAGGATCAAAGATCCAACGGTGGGAAATATTCCCAAATCAATCAGAGAAAGATCTCTTAAACTGATTTAACAAATCAATTGGTCCTATATAAAGGCCCCAAGACTTCAAATCTCAGATAGAAAAAACCCTCTGCAAACTTTGAGAAAAACTCAAAGAGAAAGAAAGGCAAGCCTTTAGAAGAAAGAAGATTATTTCTTCATCTTTAAAGGTAAAGAATTAATTCTTGAACAACATAGAGGAAATCATCTCATAAAAAGAAAAAACGTCTTCTAAAAAGATCTTAGATCTATAAAAAGACTAAGGTCTTTGATTAAAAAAGAAAAGATCAAAAGATCCCATCATAAAAATATAAAATGAAGTACTTTACTTCATTCACAGATCGTTTGATCTATAAAGGCAGAGCCTTTTATAAAAACAAGAACTTTTGTTCTTGAATCTTGAGGCAAAGCCTCCTTTAAGAAGAACATAAAAGTTGTTCTTTGATCTTAAATTTGATCAGATGCGCTTTGCGCTACTGAAAAGTGCCTTGCACTCATGAACTGCGCCTTTACGCTCCTTGGATTGACACTCAGCGCCAAAACATGCCATGTGTCAACCATAGACACGATCTGCGCTTTGCGCTCCTGAAAGCAGCGCATTGCACTCTTGGGTCGGCGCTCAGCGCCAAGCGCGCCACGTGTCACTCACTGGCGCACCCACAAACTAGTGCAGCGCACTCATAAATTAAAAGCGCAGTGCGCTAAGCGCGACATGTGTTCTCCTCGTCTGCGCTAACCGACAGAAACGCAATGCGCTCTTTGACTGGCGCAAAGCGCCTAGTGCGCCACGTGGCGCACTGTCAGAACATACTTTGTTCTGATAAATACTATTCATTCAATATAAGACAAAAAATGTCAAAACCCAAAGCTTGGCATTATTAAAGGGGCAGAGCCCAAACAAAGGCTTAACAGGCAGAACAAAAAAAATAAAATGTTAAACATTTTTAACTGGACTTAGCCCAATTCTGTCCATAAGTCCTCAATTTAAATTGAACTGAGCACATCCGCTTTTCTAATCAATTTACACCCGGTTCGAGGGTACATCTCTTTACTCCTCTGATATCTGTCGTTGTAATCCCTCAACGTCGTCAGAGAGGTAACGGGTCCCGACAACCACACATTACTACGGACTGTGGAGTCCTTAAATCCACGGACTATGATGTCCTTAACCTTGACCGGGATGTCTTAAAACTAATGACGGACTGTGGAGTCCTTAAACCCGTGGACTATGATGTCCTTAACCTCGACCGTGATGTCTTAAAACTAAAGTCGGACTGTGGAGTCCTTAAATCTACGGACTATGATGTCCTTAACCTTAACCGTGATGTCTTAAAACTAACATCGAACTGTGGAGTCCTTAAATCCACGGACTATGATGTCCTTAATCTCGACCGTGATGTCTTAAAACTATCACCGGACTGTGAGGCCCTTAAACTCACGGACTATGATGTCCTTAACCTCGATCGCGATGTCTTAAAACTAACAATGGACCGTAATATCCTTAAACTAATTATCGACCGCAATGTCATTAAACTAAACAATAGAGCCCAATTGCTCTCTTGTCGGATCTAAACGATCCCGTTAAGTTGATCTTATACTAAAATTAGACTAACATGTCCTTAACGAACGTTTAATTTGATCTTAGCCTCAAATAAGGCTAACATATCCTTAAACAAACCCCCCCAAACCCAAATCTAAGAAAGATACGGATTTAGACTAGTCTACGCCCTACGGGAGACAACATAACTTAGTCTCCATATACAATCCACGGGCAACCAAACACAAAACAAACACCCACGACACGAAGTGACCATATGGAGAAGGAGAAAGTTGTTACCGTGATGCGGTAGCGTAATTAACTATAGGGGGTTGCGCCTGCAGGGAAGAGCGTCCCCACAATCAAAAACCTCTCAAACGAGGGGGAATCTGACGAAGTCTTCTATATCGGCCGCATCCGTTTAAACCTTCGATACATGGTGCCATAATCAACTTGGCATCTTCGGAGAGGTGGACATATAGCACCAATTAGCATCTGCCCCCAGATTCAGGCAAGACGTCCAGTCTTCCCGGCTTCCGGCGGTGAACAGATTCTGGCACGCCCGGTGGGACCTTTTCCTCTTTTCACTCCACACTTCGTGTGTCGTGTTCGCGAACTATTCGCGGTTTGTTAATGGTTGCCCTTGGGTTTCGAGGTACTAAGATTTGGCGTTTTGCTTGGTGCAGAAAGCAAAGGGTCAATGGCGTTCACCTGCTCAAAGTGTTCCATATGCAACTGCAACCCACGTCCTGCCTCAACTGGGGGCATAACTTACGGGCCCAAAGCGGCTTCCCTGTTCACGATGTTCGTGGAACAGGTCACTCAAGCCACCACAGGGTTGTTTTTCGGGACCATGCTCCCGCCAACGAGCTTCACCGCTCCTGTGCTGACACCGGAAGCTCCCAAGAAGTCGGTCTTTGATCGGCTTACACCTACTGCGGCCCCTCTCAACGGGTCGTCCAGCTCCAGCTCCTCGGTCTTCGCCAGACTGGGCCAAAATTCCTATGGGCCCACAATGAAGCCTGCAATCCCAGAAAAGACTGCTCCGAAGAGAGTAACCAACCCTGCTCCTGAAGTCGTCAAGGCGGCTTCTCCTGCCAAGGGGTCGGTCTTTACAAGACTGACTGTCCCAACTCCCACTCCCGCTCCTGATACTCAAAGGACATCAGTTTTCAACAGGCTGACGACAGCAACAGCCCCTTACCTGAACATAGGGCAAGACAAAGCCATCCTCGTCACCGAACCAACTCCATCAGCTCGACACGCTCGACGTCACCATTGGCGCCGAGTAAGGAAGGCTAGGGGCAACTCCCTTTCTGGGCTAACTCCACCAGCCCCAACGGTGGAAATCAATGCTGTTGTTCCAACCGCGAACAGCTTCAAGCTGCTGAATAAGGTGCGCCGGAATTCTCCCACCGCCGTACTGAAAAGATCTCCTCCTCCGGTAGAGAATGTTTCGAAAGCCAAGCCAGAACAGTCCCCTCAGCGGCTGTCCTCCAAGATGTACAAAGTCTTGCGGCAGGTTCAGAACTCAGTAGTTGATCAAGATTACCTTCGCCGGCAGAAAAGGGCGAAGGTTCAACATGAAGAAAGCCATCCTGCCAAGCCACGAAAAGCTATCTGGGTGCCCACCGCGATGGCCCCCTCAACTTCGACCGCTCATAAGAAGAGAAGGCTGGAGAAGATCCCCACGCCTACGATAAATGTCAAAGGCACTGAGCCCAAACGCCCTAAGTCTGGGGGCATAACGGTGCATACCGTCTACATGGCATCCGGGAAAGAGGATAGCCGCGCTTCTACGGGCCACCGACCACTCACCCGATCCATCACAAGAGCTTAGGAACAACAGCAGCAAAAGCTTCAGGAGATGCTGACTGCAATGGCTGCACTCACCGGGCCAAAAGAAAGCCCGGAGGCGTCATCGGAACAACGTCACGAACACGAGACTGATGCTGAATTCCTTCGAAGAATGCTCGAAAAGAAGGACAAGGAGGCTGCGGACCAAGCGGCCAATATAAAGCAAATGGCTCTTATGTTCCAAGACATGGTGGGTATGATGATCCAGCAGGACCCTCCAGCTGAAGATCCTCCGATTATCCTCGAAAACGACAGAGGAGAAACGTCAAATCCACCTCCGGCTCTTTCAACAGCCAAAGAGGAAACTATCTCCAAGGCTGCCCTGGATGATTATATTGCTCAACAAATAAGAGTTCACCAGGCAAATGAAGCGGCCGTCCAAGTCGTCAAAACTGGGCAACCATACCGAGGCTGGTATGACCAGATAAAATACCCGCTGGGATATACCATCCCTAAGTTTCATGTGTATAAGGGGACAGGCAATCCCTATCAACACGTCGCCCAGTTCAGAGCTCTGTGCGGCAACACCGGGGGCGATGATAAACTTTTGCTCTGCCAATTTGTCGGCAGCTTATTAGAGACGGCGTTTGAGTGGTACTCCGAACTTCCGAACGACTCCGTCAAGACTTTCGCAGAGATGGAATTATTGTTCACCCAGCGATTCGCGAGCGCTAGTGAACGCACCCCGATAACAGCATTGATCAATGCAAGGGTGAAGCCGGGCAAAACTTGGGTTCAATACGCAATCCGATGGCGAAATCTATGGTCAAAGTGCGAACAATGCATCGAAGAAGCACCAGCGGTGGGCATGTTCGTGGACACCTTAGACCCTCATGCAACTATTTCACAGTTCATGATGTTCTTCAAACCGACCACGTTCCAGGCTTTAATCGACAAGTTGGCCCAGATGGATCAGATGGGTCATAGACCATCTCCTCCAAAGCCGGAACCGCGGAACGAAAAGGGTAAAGGGAAGGCGACTTTCGTTGCGAACACCCAACAGCAACCCAGTGCTCCAAGACTAGCGGATCAATTGGAGGAGAGACGACGCTATTACAATGAGAAAATGAAGCGCCTTTACTCATTCCCACAGGATAAAACGAAGAGATTGTTCGAGCTGGCGGTACGCAACAGGCTCATCAATTTGCTGAATCCAAGGCGACCACCGCAACCCAGCGAAGTGAAAAATCCTAATTATTGCCCTTACCACCAAACGGTAAGCCATCCGATCGAGGATTGCTTCGTCTTTAAGGGATGGATCGAGGATCAGTACCTACAAGGCAAGTTTGCGCTGTCTGAGAAGTGGAAAGTAAACCCACCACAACCGCACACTCCTAAGAAGACGGACACACCGGGGGCAATGTGCTCTTTTGTTGAAGAAGCCCCATGGGAGGTCGTGCTTTCAGCCAAAACCAAAAGGATACTGAATGATCTCCAGACATGCCCAGCGATCAGGTGGAAAAACCCGTTGGAACCCCAGATTATCGAAGGGATGCTGAAGCCGCGCCCAACTCCAAAGATTGGTGGTGATAGACAAAGTGCTCACACCCAACCGTCAAAATCTTTGAAAAAGAAGAAGAAATCCAAGAAGCCCGTGAAGCCTGGCGACAAGCGCACGGACCTACAGAAATAGATTGACGCGCTGGAAGAGTACAACCAGAAGGCGCGAACCCCAATAACGCTTCAAGAGTTCCTCGACCACGAGAAGACTCGTCGGGTGGATCTGAAGATTACGTAGCAAGTTGCTATGTGATCTATCATTCATCGCTAGACAATGAAGAAGCTCCCTGCACGGAGAGACTGGGGGCAGGTCCCGAGCCGGAACTTCTATGGCCGTCAGACGAAATGATCGACGCCTTCCTGAATGAGATTCATCTGAAGAGTAAAGCCGATCGGGAGTGTGAGATGGCCATATTTGAAAGAGCCAAACGCCGGCGACTAGAAGAAAAAGTCGAGACACTCCCGCCGAATCAAGGAACAGCCGTCGCGGATAAAAACAAGTTCAAGACAAGGAAAAGGTTTGCTAAAGCCATATCAATAGGAATGAAGCTACCACCCTCTGAAGGAAACACTCCCGGTGAAGTAGAAACACATCCTAGCTACTGCTTATATCATCGAAAGATTTCGCACCCTACTAAAGAGTGCGATGCTTTTAAAAGATGGTGGCAGGGATATTTTGCACGTCGGCAACATTTTAAGCGGATGAAACGCAAAACTCGTCGGGAGCAGAGAAGTACGACCGAGGAGCATAAAAGAACTACCGGTAACTGTCGCACGGTCAACGCCGGAGGATCGCAGGTTCTCACCTTTGGGAGCGACTCTGACCAGGAAATGGCTCTGGGCCCTCTCTTTAAGGAATCCACCTTGGGGAAAGAGGAAGAACCGAAGGCCTGTGAAAACATTCAGCTGTGCAATCGCACGCTTCCAGAAAAGAATTTTAGACCCACGAATAAAAAAGATAAAGGAAAAGAAAAGGTCTCTGAGGATATCGCTCTGGATGACCAAGTCATGAAAGAGCTGACCGCCAAGGACTCGCCAAAGAAAAGTAAGGTGGACTACAACGTTCTGGCACACTTGAGGAAGTTACCTTCGCAGCTCAGCATTCTCGACGCCCTTTTACTATCCAAAGAAACGAGAGATTCATTGATCAAGGCGCTACAAGAACCAAAGAAATTCCAAGCTTTTCTCGCCGAGGAAAAGATGAAGGACGAGCTGGAGGAAGTACACACAACCGATATCACCTTTGGTGACGAAGACCTCCTCCTTGGGACGTGCGAGCACAACCGTCCCTTCTATGTCTCAGGGTACTGCCATGATATAAAGATAGGCAAAATCCTGGTCGACAATGGGTCTTCCGTTAATCTCCTCAACGTGCGAGTGTTAAAGGAAATCTGCATGAGCATCCAGCATCTCGCTCGTGATAAAATCACCATCTCTGGTTTTGACTCCTAGTCATCGCGGACTCTCGGGTCTGTGATATTGACATTACGATTCGGGCTACTTGTCACGGATATTAAATTTCATGTCATTGACGCCAAGACATGCTATAACGCTTTGCTCGGCCGGCCTTGGTTACACGAGTACAACATCATCCCTTCTACAAAACATCAGTGTATGAAATACTTTAAGGATGGTCTCGAGTATACCGTAACAGGAGAGTTGAACCCATTCTCCGTGAACGAAGTCCGCAAGTATGAAGATGCAAAATATTTCTTGCCAGATTTCGAGGACACGGAGAGATGTCACAAACCGGAGAACAAAGCTATCACCACCATTCCGGTCTTTGGGAGTGATACTGAAGAAGAGGAAGAGATAGTTTATTCAGGTCCACCCCAGTACAACAAGCCGGGACTGTCTGCTCCTATGTTGATCTTTGGCAGCGACTCGGAAGATGAGATCCATGCTATATTCTCCGCTCGGCCACTAATACAAGCATTCGCTGGTGATAATCAGAGTTTGCAAATTACCATGATTCCGTGGGAGCACTACAAAGATCTTGACGCACTTGAAGCTTATAGCGTGCAAGAGCTACAAACATTTTACGCCCTCTCAGGTGAAAAGGTGAATAGGCAATCCTATTCTACCGCTCCGGGGAAACCAAAGTGGAGAAAGAAATCTGGCACGGCGTGGATTCTATACTTGACAGGCTCTAGCCCATCCGTCTGCCAAGATATTACACAGAAGGCTTGAAAAGGCTATTGAAGCACCAAGGGATACCCTTCAAACAAACCGCTCGGAAAGCTAAGTTCTATAACAGGATCTGGAACGTTCCCGGAACTCAACGCAAGTTGCCCAATGGGAGAATGGAAGCGATCGGGCTTGGATATGTTCGGTCCAAGAAACGGGAGCTACTCCGCGACTGCTATGTCATACATGACTTTGATAAAGAAGGAGATGCTCAATGGGAGAATGATAACCCTGAACCAGAAAGAGCCCCCGACATGAAAATGCCCCGTCGTTCAAAGAACAAATGGAAAAGCTTATAAGGGAAGCAGGTCAGAAGGTTCGAGACGACCATAATCGCGAAATGGCCATCTACGAGAAATCCAGGACGCAACGCCTTCTTCAACAGGCTGCGAAAGATGAAAATGCCCCTCCCTGTCAACCTGTTGTACAAAAGGCCCGACGCAGAGGCAGAAACAAGTCAAAGAGCGGAAAAGGCGTTCAGCAACGACAAAGCGGGACCAAGAAGTCACGCGATCGGGAATCGAGCGGTCCGGATTTGTCCCTTATGAAGAAGATGAGTCGAGCATACTTTTTTCCTCAAGACAAGACAAAGAAGATACTTGATCTTGCCATAAAATATCACATGATTACACTTCCGGAGTTCAAACACCCCGAGCAAGCTAACGAGGTCTCTCACCCAGACTATTGCTCTTATCACCGAGCAATAGGACACCCTCTCGAAGACTGCTTCAGCTTCAAGAACTAGGTCGAAAACCAATATCAACTCGGCAAGTTCGCTCTATCCGACAGTTGGAGGATAACTCCACCGCAGAAGCATGAACCCAAATCCACGAGGGTAGACCCAGATCAACATCGGTCTTGGAAGCGAGCTCGTACCTGTCACGTGATCACACTGTCAGAAGAAGAGCCCGAGAATATAGATGACCTCCCCTGGTGCTTCGAAAACGATGAGGACGAGGTAATCTCATAATTCCCACCGGCACTAAAGGAGCTGGAAGATGGGATACATACTACTGCAGATAACCTCAAGAAAATTGATTTGGGGACGGCAAGTGACCCGCGGCCGACGTTCGTCAGTGAGCTGTTGTCTGAAGAAAGGGTGGCTGCGCTAAAAGACGTGCTTATGCAGCATAGAGATTGTTCGCATGGAACTATTCCGAGATGCCAGGACTAGATCCAGAGATTGCTGTCCACAAGTTGGCAATATCCCCGGACGTCAAGCCAATCAAACAAGCACCGAGAAGAATGCGGCTCACGCTTGAGATGAGTATCAATGCCGAGGTCAAGAAACTAATCGATTCCGGCTTCATCCGAGAAGTTCAGTATCCTGATTGGATCGCCAACATTGTCCCAGTGATGAAGAAGAATGGGACAGTGCGCATATGTGTGGACTTTCGGGATCTCAATAAAGCCTGCCTGAAGGATGACTTCCCGATACCGGTCACCGAGCTAATGATAGACAACACATCCACTCACGAAGTCTTCTCCTTCATGGACGGATCGTCAGGATACAATCAGATAAAGATGCATCCCGAGGACCAGAAGCACACCGCTTTTTGGACCCCTTTGGGTATATTCTGCTACAAGGTGATGCCTTTCGGTCTAAAAAACGCCGGTGCCACCTATTAGAGGGCCATGGCGAAGATCTTCGATGACCTTATACATGAAATCGTCGATTGCTATATCGACGACCTCGTGGTTAAGAGCAAATCATACGAGGAGCATTTAGAGCATCTGAAGACCGTATTTCAACGCCTTCGTCAATACAACTTGAAGATGAACCCTCTCAAATGTGCGTTCGGGGTGTCCTCAGGTAAATGTAGGGTTCCTAGGCACACTAATGAGGTCTCACAAGGCATCAACCATGGCAATTTCAAAAATTACAAGTGCCGAGAAACCCTAATACGGATCGTTGACTAGATTTTTAGGCGAAACAAGAAGCTAGTTAACAACTTAACTAAAGGGTAAACGGAAATACAACCTTTGTAGATCCAGTCCTCCACCTCCATAGCTCCGTGATGATGTCTCCTCGCTGCGATCATCGGATCCCGGGCTCTAGCGTCAGCTTCATCGAAGAAATGGGCGGGCTAGGTCATCGACTTCGATGTCGAAGATGATCTACGTCGAGGCATCACAAGATCAAGCTCCCACTTCACCAAGTCATGAAACTTGTGAAGAAAACACCCTATACTTGGCAAGAGGTAGAGGATGAAGAAATAGGAAGTGGGTTCACTTTAGAATTGGATTTCTCACTCTTTTTCTCAAGTTGCCATTGTTGGTAGCAAGCTTCTCTTCTTGAAGAAGAAGAAGAAGAAGATGATAGAATATAATAAGTATTATCTAAAATAGAAAATAAAAGGAATACTTATCATACTCTAACCATGGTCAAGTGTAGAGAGTAAACTAGGGTTAGGTGAATGGTTAGGGTTAAGCATGAAGACAAAAATGGTGACTTAGTCAAAGCTTCATGAAGCTTCAACATTCAAACAAAGAAAGCCACTATTTTCTCTTTTATGCCAAAGAAATAAATAAATAAATGAATAAATAAATAAAAACAAAACCCTAACCATTACATAACTATGGTTTAATCCAAACATACACCCAAACATGCATGTATCATCAAACATGGTACAAGCAAGTGCACAAAAATATATCACATATACAATGTGCACATCAAGTGAGAAAATCCATTTAAAGTGAACAAATATTAGTTAATGCAAAGTAATATATCAAATATATATAATTATACATTAAATCATTAAATCAACACTTGATTTAACGATCCGGTCATATCGCATATAACCGACTAATATCTAATGTATCGGCTTATCGAATCAATCCTTGATTCGATAACTAGGTTATATCGCATACAACCAATCGATACATTCATCGCGAGAATAGAATACGGTATCACATACACGCATTATTCTTGGTCCCGCACATATCTCATATGCGCTCCTATTTCGTTTCGCTTGAGCCAGGAAACCTCTGTATAGGACTCTAAAGACTCGTCAATACGCCGGCAGCAGATGATGATCATATCAAGCACCCACAAGCCGCAAGCGGTCTGCTAAACGTAACGGCCACCCGGGTATTGAACGATCAGAAGATCGACGAGCAAGCCCGCTCACACTCCTGTGAATCCAACCAGTAACACTTACCGTACAGTCCGGTCTGTTCGTCTGATATGTCGCATATCTCGCCTAGGGGTGGTAAACGTCAGACCCCAACAGCTCGATAAGTCGTGTCGATATGAGGTCTATAACAGTTCGAGAAACTACTGGTAACACTTATCAGTAAATCTCAGCAACCCTGGCCAGGGATTTCCGGTTATTGCCAATCGAACACAACGCAACATCAACTCCCTTTACCGGGAGAGACGAATCCCCTCCTATCGCTCATTGCCTCCATGTGATTCGGGACTGTACCCAAAAGCCACCGTTTTGCACGCCCTCTTGGACGTGGTAAGGTGGAAATCAAAGCACAGTGGGAACCACACAAGACTCTATGACGATCTCGGGTCAACAGACTACTCTGTACCAGTGTCACCAGAGAACTGCCATCTGACGTAAGGTATAATACCATCTGGGAGTTCTCGGCAAGTCCGTCCAGTGTACCCAGTCTCCACTGAGCACCCGCATATCATCTCTGATGTCAAACACCAATGGATATGGGATCATCCATCGCCCATCTGTATGGGTCGAGAAGGTATACGCTAGTCTACTCTGGTATATCGATGCCCCGTCTCGATATACCCACGACTAGGGATCTTAAAGGATGTACTTATGGACTACCCTGTCCCCACTAGTATGATCCGCATCATAGTCCAGGTAGTCAAGTACACATCCTAAAGGCTTTACCAACATGTAACAGAGAGACAATCAATGTACACGTTAAGGTAAAGAGTGACCAGATAGCATACTATCATGTCGAGCAAGAAAGTCCTCCCTATATACGTCCCAGCATCCACTACAATATACATCCAATGTACAGTAATGGCCTCTAGGGCATACATATAACTAACAGTAAATTCCTAGGATTCATCGTCCGACACCGAGGTATCGAGATAGATCCATCAAAGATTAAGGCGATCATAGAAATGCCTCCGCTAAGGACTCTCAAGAAATTGCGGTCTCTCCAAGGGAAGCTCGTGCATATCCGGCGATTTATAGCCAATCTCTCACGGAAGTGTCGTCCCTACAGTCACCTGATGAAGAAGGGAACCCCATTCATCTGGGATCACAAATGCCAAAGCGCGCTTGACGAAATCAAGCAGTATCTGCAGAACCCACCAGTACTGGCCGCTCCGGTCAAGGGAAAGCCCTTTATTCTTTATACAACAGCTCTCGAAAGTTCTTTAGGCGCGCTACGGGCGCAAGAGAACGACCAAGAGAAGGAGAGAGCCCTGTCTTTCGCCTTCGTCAACGATACTCTGTACAAGAGGTCATTTGATTATTTATGGCTAAGATGCTTGGGACTTAAAGAAGAAAAAAGAGTCATCCAAGAAATTCATGACGGACTCTGCGGTTCTCACCAAGCCGGGCCGAAGATGAAGTTGAAGATTAAACGGATGGGCTACTATTGGCCCAAGGTGATCCAGGACTGCCTCAAGTATGCGAAGCAATGCCACTCGTGCCAGATCCATGGGGATTTTATCCATCAGCATCCAAATCCACTACATCCAACGGAGGCTAGCTGGACGTTCGAAATGTGGGGGACTGACATAATCGGCCCCGTCGAACCGGCATCGTCCAGAGGACATCATTTCATTTTGGCAACAACCGATTACTTTTCCAAATGGGCTGAAGCAGTACCGCTGAGGGAAGTGAAGACGGAGAATATCCTCCACTTCTTCAAGACGCACGTTATTTATCAGTTTGGAACTCCGCGACGGATCATCTCCGATAACGGGCCAGCCTACAGAAGCCACAAGATCAGCCGCTTCGCACAACAGCACAACATAGACTGGAGATACTCCTCAGTTTATAATCCCCGAGCCAACGGTCTAGCGGAGGCTTTCTACAAGACCTTGACGAAGATCGTGAAGAAGACAGTGTCCCGAAATAAGAAGGACTGGCACGAGAGACTGCAAGAAGCTCTCTGGGCATATCGAACTACGTTCAAGACGGCCACGAACACAACGCCGTACGCGTTGGCACTCAGTACAGAAGCGGTACTCCCCCTCGAGATAGAGTTACCCTCTCTACAAGTGGCAGTTCATTACGAGCTAACGGACGAAGAGAACGCTCACCTTCGCCTTGAGGAGCTCGATGCCCTTGATGAAACCCGGTTCCTGGCGCAGCAAAATCTGGAAGTTTATAAAGCAAAGATGACGTGCTCATATGAAAGATTGACCAGGCCGAGGACATTCCGCCAAGGCGAACTCGTGCTAATGGTCAAAAGACCTATGATCCCCAATCGCGCCAAGCGGGGAAAATTCGAGCCGAACTATGAAGGCCCGTACATCATAGACAAGGTCTACCAAGGTGGAGCCTATCTACTCATGGACATGCATGGTGAAAGACCTTTCAAGCCAATAAACGATCGCTTCATGAAGAAGCACTACGCTTGACGAGTCACGGCCTAGGTCAATGATAGATGACGACGACTATGTCCGCTCGCAATCTTCCTAAGCCCAAACTCTATAAGTAGTAACCGGCGTACTTTACAACGGACCGAAACGTCCTTAAACTAACAACGGACCGAAACGTCCTTAAACTAATGACGGACCACTATGTCCTAAAACTAGTTGTTGACCGAGATGTCAAGAAACTACAGTGGATTGCAGCATCCCAAAGCTGATAAAAAAACGGTACGTCCATAAGCAAAATGGGCACGGATGAAAACCTGAAAGGGCTCCGTGAGTAAAAACAGCAGGGCTACCGGCGAGTCTTGTGAAAACTCGAAAGGGCGCAAGCTCGTTTGAAAAAAAAGAAAGAAAAAAAAAGAAGGGAAAACGGTATGTCCATAAGCAAAATGGGCACCGATGAAAACCCGAAAGGGCTCCGTGAGTAAAAACAGCAGGGCTACCGGCGAGTGTTTGTGAAAACCCGAAAGGGCGCAACCTCATTAAAAGACACTTACAGGGTCCTTTCGACCTTGTGAGGAGAAATCACCCGTGTGAAATCCTTACGATTCACAAGGGAGCAACACACTTAGGGATCCCCACGATTCCTAAGGAGAAATTACACTTGCGAGATCCTCACGACTCGTAAGGAGAATCCTCTTATGAGACCCTCACGGCTCATAAGATTCAAAAGTCTTAAGTTACAGAGTCCTGAACCTGTTCTTAAGCAGCCCCCACAACATCCACTACTGCCCTACAAGCGGCTCAATACTGACCCTTGTATACAATCCACGGGCGCAAATAAACATTTCCCTAACAAAGTCCCATCCGTGACTAGGGATATGTTCGCACGGTGAACAACCCTTGTGAGTCCCCTCGACTTACAAGGAGAAAACCCTCTTGTAAGATCCTTACGACTTATAAGAAGCCATACACTTAGGAGTGTAAGTCCACGTTACCCGTCCCGGTTCTTTCGGGCATGCGGAAATGGTGAAAAACGATTTTTCGGTGGAGGTAACATGGACTCAAAAAACTGGATCTTTGCTAAACAAACTATCTAACAACCTAACTAAGAGTTTAGCTACTATGTTAGGGGTTATACCTAATCTTGAACACCTTCTCTTTGACTCCTTCTGGTGGTCGGATCGGCCTCACTTCGTCGTCTCCATGTGCCGAAGATGGATCCACCCGAAAGCTTCTACCTTTAGCTCCAACCTAAATCTAGAGGAAACTAAAATACTTGGCTTGCTAGACCTTGTACTCTAGGATGAGTAGAGAAGTGTTTTTGGGATTTTATCTCAATGGTTCTTGTTTCTCAACTCATGAGACAAGAGAACCATGAGCAAGAGGAAGAGCAAGAGGAAGAGGGAGAGCTTGGATGAGAGAGAGTGAGAATGATAGAATGAGTGAAGACTTTTGCAACCATGCTCTCAAAACCCAAAATAATCATAATAATAATAGTAATCAAGTATTTTGTGATGGTTCATTTCAATGGCAATATCATTTCATGCATTTAATGCATTTTGTGAACAAACAAGCAAGCAAAAGTCATAGCCATGAAATGACAGCCATTGTAATGATGATGCTCAACAAGCCCAAACTAGTCAACCGGTCAACAAAGTCAACAAGTCAACAAAGTCAAACTTTCAACCCAACCATGGCACAATAATACTTAATTAATATTATTACTAATCATATTTCTTATTCTTATTAGGGTTTAGAAAAAGTCAACAGTCAACAACCCTAATGAAAATCCTCTGCCTCTGTCTCGGTCAACCGTGCATACACACCCGCATCCGCGTTCCGAGGAACACGAATACAAACGAGATAAAACCAATCTAAAAACGTATACAAGGATCTGGCTTAAACCAAAGCCCGCTACTAATAACTGCCCGGACACCAAACGTTCACAAGTGCGTGGATGTGACCGAACCCTGTCGCAAAACCATGTGACCTCTACTCTTTTTGCCCAAAGGTGAATAGCTCTCTGTGTGGGACTCTAAAGACTCGACACTACGCTGGCAGTGGGTTTAACCACAGACCGCAAGCGGCACTAGCTGTGCATAATGGCCCCCAGGTAGATGCCGATAAGAAGACTGATGAGGTGAAACCCATCCGAACTCCTACTGAGCCTGAATGTGACAGTCTCCGTACAGTCCGGTCTGTTCGTCTGAGAATATCGCATGGCGGGCCTAGGGGGCGGTAAACGTCAGTCCCCTAATAGCGGTACAAGTCATGTCGGAGTGTAGCCCAGAACACCCTGAGATAACACTGGAAACCCCCCAGTATATCTCGCTTGCCCTGGCCAGGGACGACTATGTGTAATGGCTCTCCTTGACACAGCGCGATATCAACTCCCAATACCGGGAGAGACGAATCCTGTCTAACCATCACTGCCTCCAAGTGCTTCGAGACTGCACCCAACTACTACCTATTTGCACGACTCCTTTAAGCCGTGGTAGGGTAGTAATCAAAGTACAGTGGGAACACACTCAAGGCGAAGTGACAGTGTCAAGTCAGCGGACTAAGCTGTACTCTTGTCACCTGGGAACTGATAACTGACGATAGGTATAGTACCAACCAACAGTTCCCGACGAGTCATGTCCAGTGTACTCGTAACCTAACGAGCTCCCTCATACTATCTCAAGTACGACGTATTGACGGCTGTAGGACAGACCGTCTCCCCTGCTGGGATGAGAAGCGCATACGCTAGTCTACTCCGGAGTATCGATGCCCTGTCTCGATAGTCCTACGACTAGGGACCTGTATAAGGATGTGCTTGTGGATTACCCAGCCCCCACGAGTGTGACTGCCATCACAACGCTGGTAATCAAGCAAAGATCCTAAGTGCTCCACTAATGTGTATAGGTGATATATTAAAAGAAACACATGTACACATTAAAGTAGAAACAAACCAAGTAGCATACTACCATTTTGAGCAAGATTGTCTATACAACTGTGAATATCCCAAGCTTCCATCAAGTAATATACAAACTAGTATGATACAGTAATGGCCTCTAGGGCATATACACTAACAATCTCCCACTTGCACTAAAGCCATGTACTGGCGTATCGAAGACCTATCATCTCGATCAGCTGCTCATACTGAGTCTGGGGTAAGGCCTTCGTGAGTGGATCAGCAGTGTTTTCTTCCGTAGCAACCCTCCGAACCTCGATCTCCCGGCGATCCACGATCTCCCTGATCAGATGATACCGCCTCAAGATGTGCCTGGACTTCTGATAGAACCTGGGTTCCTTCGCTAAAGCTATAGCCCCGTTGTTGTCGCAATACAGAGGTATTGGATCAACAATGGACGGAACCACCTGAAGCTCTGTCAAGAACTTCCTTATCCAGACGGCTTCTTTTGCGGCATCAGCAGCAGCGATATATTCCGCTTCCATCGTCGAGTCAGCAACGGTTTCCTGTTTGGAACTCTTCCAACACACCGCCCCTCCATTGAGGGTAAAGACATAACCCGACATGGACTTGGAATCATCCTTGTCACTCTGGAAGCTGGAGTCAGCAAAGGCCTCGATCTGGAGGTCTTTTCCGCCATACACCAAGAACATCTCCTTAGTCCTTCTCAGGTACTTGAGAATGTTCTTTACCGCTATCCAGTGCTTCTCCCCAGGGTTTGACTAATACCGTCTTACCACACTCAGTGCATAAGCTACATCTGGTCTGGTACATAACATTGCATACATTATAGAGCCTACCGCAGAAGCGTAGGGTATGATAGACATGCGATCCCTTTCCAAATCAGTCTTGGGAGACATCTCTATGGTGTCAATGTACCTGGACTGTGAAAGTCCTAATATCCTCTTGGATCTATCATGGTGGATCCGGATCCCCAGAATGTAAGAGGCATCACCCAGGTCTTTCATGGAGAACCTGTGTGACAAGAACCCTTTGACAGATTGTAGCATAGGAATGTCATTTCCTATCAAGAGAATGTCATCCACGTAAAAAACGAGGAATACGACAGTTCTTGCTACAAATCTACTATGGATGCATGTTCATCTGGATTTTTGATAAAGCCAAAATCTTTACCTGTCTCATCAAAACAGATGTTCCAACTCCGCGATGCCTGCTTTAGTCCATAAATGGACTTATGCAACTTGCACACCTTTTTGCTGCTCCCGCTCTGAATGAAACCGTCTGGCTGGTCCATATAGACACACTCCTCTAAATTTCCATTTAGAAAAGCGGTCTTTACGTCCATCTGCCAAATCTCATAATCGTGGAAGGCAGCAATGGCAAGAAGGATCCGAATGGATTTGAGCATAGCCACTGGAGAAAAGGTTTCGTCATAGTCCAAACCAAGTCTTTGACGAAAACCCTTTGCAACAAGTCTAGCCTTATAGGTCTCAACCTGTCCATCTACACCAATCTTCCTCTTGAAGATCCACTTGCATCCTACGGGTTTTACCCCATCTGGAGCAACGTTCAAAGTCTATACTTTGTTGGTGTACATGGACTCTATTTCGGTCCACATTGCATCCAGCCATTTTACCGAGTCAATGCTCTGAATGGCCTGCTGGAAGCTAGTCGGCTCATCACTATCAATGATGCAATCCTCTCTATCCCCGTCTACGAGAAAACCATAGTATCTCTCGAGCGGATGAGACTGCCTACTACTCCTGCGGAGCGGCGCAGGAATGTCCTGTTCTTTCGAACCCTCTGGTTCTTCTAAGATTTCAGTAATAGCTCGTGGTTCTGGAATTTCTTCCAGTTCTATTGCGCTCCCACTTATCTGATTTTCCAAAAACTCAGTTTCCAAGAAGCAGGCATAACGAGAAACAAAAACCTTTTGTTCCACTTCACAATAGAAGAAATATCCCTTGGAGTTCTTTGGATATCCCACAAACTTGCACTGTACTGAGCGTGCCTCGAGTTTGTCCGCATGCTGCTTTTTGATAAAAGCTGGACATCCCCATGTCTTAATGTGCTTAAGATAGGGTTTCTTCCCATACCACATCTGATATGGTGTGGTAGGCACAGTCTTAGTTGGAACTCGGTTCAAAAGGTATGCAGCTGATTCCAGTGCATATCCCCAGAATGATCGCGGCAACTCAGCGTTACTCATCATGGAACGTACCATATCCAATAGGGTTCGGTTCCGTCTCTCCGATACACCGTTATGTTGCGGAGTGTATGGAGGAGTAAGCTGAGAGAGAATTCCATTCTCTTTTAGGTAATCCAGGAACTCGGCACTTAAGTATTCACCACCTCGATCAGATCTCAGTGTCTTGATACTTTTGCCTGTCTGTTTTTCTACTTCATTCTTGTATTCCTGGAATTTTCCAAAGGCTTCAGATTTATGTTTCATTAAGAAGACATATCCGTACCTTGAAAAAATCATCCGTAAAAGTAATGAAGTATGAATAACCGCTTCGCGCATGTGTAGACATTGGACCGCACACATCGCTGTGTACGAGCCCCAAGAGCTCGCTCGCTCTTACTCCGTGTCCAGTGAACGGAGTCTTTGTCATCTTTCCTTTGAGACATGATTGACAAGTTGCATATGATTGATATTGGAACGGATCCAAATATCCTTCTGTATGTTACTTCGTCAACCTTCTCTCATTGATGTGACCCAGTCTACAATGCCATAAGAAAGCATGATTGATTTCTGGAGACTTTCTTTTGTGTGTATTCTGGACATTGATAATCTGTGGTTGGTTTAATACATATATACCATTGCTTAATGTACTTGACCCAATCAAAACTTGATTAAGGTGAATGTTCACAACTTTGCTTACAAATGCAAATTCATAACCTTCTTTAGACAATAAAGATACAGATATGATATTACAAGTTGCATTGGGTACAAAATAACAATCACGCAAAACCAAAACATGTCCATCTGACATTCCCAAGTGATAGTCCCCCATGGACTCAGCATCCATGCCAGCTCCGTTTGCAACTCTGAGGGTCATATCACCTGCCTTCAAAACCCTACGCTTTCTCAGTGCCTGCAAAGAATTACAGATATGAGATCCTGATCCGGTATCCAATACCCAGGAAGTAGAGTTTATTGATAGACAGTTTTCAATAACATACACACCTGAAGCCGAAGCCGCAACTTGCTTCGGATCCTGGTTCTTGGCCTTCCAAGCCCTGCAATCATTTTTCCAGTGTCCTTTCTTATGACAATAGAAGCACTCTTCCTTTCCCACAAGCTGCCCCGCTATCTTTGTTGCCTTTACTTTTCCCTTCGTTTCCACTTTACTAACACCGCCCCTTGGTTTGGTAGGGGCTTTCTTCTTCTTTCCCTTGGCTTTTGCCTTGGACCTAGAAGAGGAAGGTCCTCCAATAAACAAAGTGGATGTTTCCCTACATTTCTGTAGGGTGCCCTCTGCACTCCTCAGCATCTTGAGGAGTTCTGAAAGTTCAACTTTTTTTTCTTGCAAGTTGAAGTTCAGGATAAACTAGGCGTAAGTGGAAGGAAGGGACTGGAGAATCAAGTCAGTATAGAGCTCGCTCTCTAACGTGGTCCCAAGGTCCGCGAGCTCTTCAATATAGCCAATCATCTTAAGCACGTGTTCCGCTACTGATGATCCGACGACCAATCTCGCCGAAAACAGTTTTTTCGAGACTTCGTATCTGGCGATACGGGATTGCTCTCCATACAGTTCTTTTGTATGGAGAAATATGGATTCAAGGTCCATATTCTCGTGCCTCCTCTGATGTTCATTGTCCATAGAGGCAAGCACGAGGCACTTGGCCTTCGCGCAGTCGATCTCCCAGGTCTTACGGATTTCCTTATCCGCGACGCTGGAGGTGGGACCTGGGACAGGGGAAGCTTTGGTGGAAAGAAGATACCCCAGCTTGTCATAAGTGATTGCCATTTTGACATTCCTGAGCCAATCTTTGTAGTTTGGCCCTGTCAGTATGTTTTTATCTAGTAATAACTTAAGTCCAGTCATGACGATTGGTTGCTGCAATTAGGAGAGAGAGAAAAAACACTTTAACATGATGCTCTTGCAAGTTTAGAGTGGTTTTTAGTTTGTCTAAACAGGATGGCTCCTACTGTCTCTCGAATCCCTCCTCAAACCAAAAAGGAAGAACTAGTCGGGATCAATCTCACCGTACAATACTTGCTTAACCATTCAGCCAGGCCAGTACCGGTACTTCGAGGGAGGTTTTCCAACGCTTTCGCGAAGTTCCTTAATTAAATAACCTCTTTTCCCAGGGGACGTAGCCCCGCTAGCACCTTTCTAGACACCTACTTGGTTTATAGCATTGATCGTTAAGTGAGAAATTTCCCGAGGAGTAGCATATACTCACAGTAGGATCGGGATCAAAATATCATGTGTGATAAAACTGAAGGAATCCTACCGGAATCATCACACTCCAAATGGTATGCAGCATTAGCAAGTTTCAGTTTCTTTAGAAACTCCCGATGTGGATTTTTGCCCCATGCTCTTATGACCTTGACTTTGGCCAACAAATCATAAGTCACATGTCAAGTTCTACCCGTCATTCTCCAGGTTAATTTGAACCCACCCGTACCTACCCTTGACTTTGGCCAACAAGGCAGTACGACTGTCCCAAACCAACGCATCTATCTATGCTGCATATGAATATCCAATAGCTACCAATCACTGTGCCTTGACTTTGGCCAACAAACACAGCTTGAATACTATTGACTATCCATATGAAACGACGGAGGGCTACAAATGGTTTTGGCGAAACCATGAACGTAGTGAACTTGATATAATCGATGGAACAAGATAGCTTTTAAAAGGAGTGGCTTAAGCTCCACGTTTAAAAGTTTTTTTTGAAAAGAAACCGAGTGGTTTTGAAATTGTTCCAACGACTTTACTTTGGTTTATTTTCTTGCATTAATTTAATGCGTCCCATCATTTAATCCTACCATTGCAGAAAACAACGAAAATATGACGTACGCTTATGCCATCCGCATTCGCCACGGGGCCACGTCATTACCCGTTAGGTTACTTAACTAACGACAGAGCGGGGCCTGGACTAGCACGGATGCAAAACATAAGCAACGTCTAAATAGATATCATATATAGATATATACATTCGTCAGATGCAATGATAGCCATTCCAGATCACAGATGAACACATTGGATATACTAGAAATCCGCATTCCATACGAGCCTGTAACGAAAAGCGGATTATACGGTCGCGATGAATAGCCAATACCCCACCCTAGACCCCTATGGGTGCGGCAAACTACCCGCCAAATACCCGAAGTGAAGCAACCTCCCTCAACAACGTGAGTAGGCCACTCAGCACTTCGAGGTACCCGGTAGTTTGTGCACCCCTCCTTGGGTCTATCCTAGGAGCAAAAACAGTAAAAGAAATTATACAATGGCGGCTACAAGCTCATTCCGGATGTGCGGCCATATAAATAATATTACATCAATTACAAATTACATGAATTGAAAGATAAAGAAAACTCTTATCTCACAATCCCCGGCTATTCATCCGCGACAATCCAACGAATTCATATACACAAACCATCAACATTACAGATCACAGATATGTGTAACCCCCACTAATCGACGTATAGCGATTAGCAGACGTTCAGTACATATATCACATCATAGATATAACCCGTTAGCTAAAGTCTATAGAGGTTCGATCAAAATACAGATTTGTAACCACCCCAAAACACAAATTTATTCTCTGGAAATTCTGGGCAGAAACAAACCATCCTAAAAATCACAAAACACAATTATAAGAACACTGCAGGAGAAATGACCCACGGCCGAGTCAACTCGGCCGCGGATCCGCGGCAAGAGCATGCTCTTGCCGCGTTTCCGCGGCGCATTGACCGAGTCACTGGATCGTTTTTCTTGGGTGTTCTTTAAAAACCCTGAGCCGATTTTTAGTACATGATTTATTGTTTTTTTGAACAGGAAAAAAATCGGCAGAAAGTTCACTTTTTCGGGGTGTTTTGCGGTTTTTTCTCCGATCGAAATTCTAGATACTTTGCTAACATGATAGATAGTGTTTAGCTAGGCTCTGATACCAGTGTAAGTCCACGTTACCCGTCCCGGTTCTTTCGGGGATGCGGAAATAGTGAAAAACGATTTTTCGGTGGAGGTAACATGGACTCAAAAAACCGGATCTTTGCTAAACAAACTATCTAACAACCAAACTAAGAGTTTAGTTACTATGTTAGGGGTTATACCTAATCTTGAACTCCTTATCTTCGACTCCTTTTGGTGGTCGGATCGGCCTTACCTCGTCGTCTCCTTGTGCCGAAAATGGATCCACCCGAAAGCTTCTACTTTTGGCTCCAACCTCAATCTAGAGGAAACTAAAATACTTGGCTTGCTAGACCTTGTACTCTAGGATGAGTAGAGAAGTGTTTTTGGGATTTTATCTCAATGGTTCTTATTTCTCAACTCATGAGACAAGAGAACCATGAACAAGAGGAAGAGCAAGAGGAAGAGGGAGAGCTTGGATGAGAGAGAGTGAGAATGATAGAATGAGTAAAGACTTTTGCAACCATGCTCTCAAAACCCAAAATAATCATAATAATAATAGTAATCAAGTATTTTGTGATGGTTCATTTCAATGGCAATATCATTTCATGCATTTAATGCATTTTGTGAACAAACAAGCAAGCAAAAGTCATAGCCATGAAATGATAGCCACTGTAATGATGATGGTCAACAAGTCCAAACTAGTCAACCGGTCAACAAAGTCAACAAGTCAACAAAGTCAAACTTTCAACCCAACCATGGCACAATAATACTTAATTAATATTATTACTAATCATATTTCTTATTCTCATTAGGGTTTAGAAAAGTCAACAGTCAACAACCCTAATGAGAATCCTCTGCCTCTGTCTCGGTCAACCGTGCATACACACCCGCATCCGCGTTCCGAGGAACACGAATACAAACAAGATAAAACCAATCCCAAAACGTATACTAGGATCTGGCTTAAACCAAAGCTCGCTGGTAATAACTGCCCGGACACCAAACGTGCACAAGTGCACGGATGTGACCGAACCCTGTCGCAAAACCATGCGACCTTTACTCTTTTTGCCCAAAGGTGAATAGCTCTCTGTGTGGGACTCTAAAGACTCGACACTACGCTGGCAGTGGGTTTAACAATAGACCGCAAGCGGCACTAGACTGTGCGTAACGGCCCCCAGGTAGATGCCGATAAGAAGACTGATGAGGTGAAACCCATCCAAACTCCTACTGAGCCTGAATGTGACAGTCTTCGAACAGTCCGGTCTGTTCGTCTGAAAATATCGCATGGCGGGCCTAGGGGGCGATAAACGTCAGTCCCCTAATAGCGGTACAAGTCGTGTCGGAGTGTAGCCCAGAACACCCTGAGATAACACTGGAAACCCCCCAGTATATCTCGCTTGCCCTGGCCAGGGATGACTATGTGTAATGGCTCTCTTTGACATAGCGCGATATCAACTCCCAATACCGGGAGAGACGAATCCTGTCTAACCGTCACTGCCTCCAAGTGCTTTGGGACTGCACCCAACTACTACCTGTTTACACGACTCCTTTGAGCCGTGGTAGGGTAGTAATCAAAGTACAGTGGAAACACACTCGAGGCGAAGTGACAGTGTCAAGTCAGCGGACTAAGCTGTATTCATGTCACCTGGGAACTGATAACTGACGATAGGTATAGTACCAACCAACAGTTCCCGACGAGTCCTGTCCAGTGTACTCGTAACCTAATGAGCACCCGCATACTATCTCAAGTACGACGTACTGACGGCTGTGGGACAGACCGTCTCCCCTGCTGGGATGAGAAGCGCATATGTTAGTCTACTCCGGAGATCGATGCCCTGTCTCGATAGTCCTATGACTAGGGACCTGTATAAGGATGTGCTTGTGGATTACCCAGCCCCCACGAGTGTGACTGCCATCACAACGCTGGTAATCAAGCAAAGATCCTAAGGGCTCCACTAATGTGTATAGGTGATATACTAAAAGAAACACATGTACATATTAAAGTAGAAATAAACCAAGTAGTATACTACCATTTTGAGCGAGATTGTCTATACAACTGTGAATATCCCAAGCTTCCATCAAGTAATATACAAACTAGTATGATACAGTAATGGCCTCTAGGGCATATACACTAACAAGGAGTTCTCACGATTCCTAAGGAGAAAACACACCTACGAGATCCTCACGACTCGCAGGGAGAAATACCTTTGTGAGACCCTTACGGCTCATGAAGTCAAAAGCCTTAGTCGACAGGATCTTAACCCTGTTCGCTAAGCCACCTTTGTTTAATATCGACAGAGGCAAATGATGATTCGCTCCTGGCAATATCCCAGTTGTAGCGATGCTGATGCCGAAATCGGTATCTAATCCCAAGCTTCCGGCAAAAAGCCAGCAAGCCACACATGCATACGAAACAGCCGAAATGATGGGGCAACTTGCAACAAAATCAACAAGTAAAAATATATGCATGCGAAATAGCCGAAATGATTGGGCAACTCGCAATAAAAAGCAGCGAGTAAAAATAAAATAAATAGCCGAAATGATTGGGCACCGCGAAAAATAGCCGAAATGATTGGGCAATCGCGACCTTCGCGATATAAAAGCTGAAATGATAGAGCATCGCGGAAGGAATTGAAAAATAAAAATGAAATTTATGCCCTACAGGTGATATCACATCAATCCCTGTATACAATCCAGGGGCGCAAACAAGGAAGGAATCATACTTCTCCTCCCCAGGTTTCATCAGAAGAAGAAGCCAAATCTCGACGGTTCACAGAGAGCCTAGAGATCATCTCAACATTCGTCTCACTGCAGCAGACACAATCAAGCAAAGCGGAATAGCGGCAACTCCCAGTTCCATGACTCGGCGGTGTACAGATGACCGAGAGTCAAATTCCGACTCCGTGAAATGCAGATAAAGTCAACCCTTCCTGTCTACATGGAACGCGAATTATGTCACTTCTGATCTCATGGAAAATGTCCAAAGCGGATCGTGGTCCTCGCAGAGCACGGCAGTGAACCCGTGTGAAGCATCCAGAGCGGAGCCTGGTCCTCGCCGAACACGGCGGTGAACCCGTGGGAAGCATCCAGAGCAAAATTCCTGGTCACGTGGAACGCAGATAACGTCACTTCTGACCCCGTGGAAAACGTCCAGAGCAGATCCTGGTCCTGGCAGAGCACGGCAGTGAACCCGTGTGAAGCATCCAGAGCGGAGCCTGGTCCTCGCCGAACACGGCAGTGAACCCGTGGGAAGCATCCAGAGCAAAATTCCTGGTCACGTGGAACGCGGATAACGTCACTTCTGACCCCGTGGAAAACGTCCAGAGCGGATCCTGGTCCTCGCAGAGCACGGCAGTGAACTCATGTGAAGCATCCAGAGTGGAGCCTGGTCCTCGGCGAACACGGCAGTGAACCTGTGGGAAGTATCCAGAGCAAAATTCCTGGTCACGTGGACGTCACTTCTGACCCCGTGGAAAACGTCCAGAGCGGATCCTGGTCCTCGCAGAGCACGGCAGTGAACCCGTGTGAAGCATCCAGAGCGGAGCCTGGTCCTCGCCGAACACGGCAGTGACCCGTGGGAAGCATCCAGAGCAAAATTCCTGGTCACGTGGAACGCAGATAACGTCACTTCTGACCCCGTGGAAAACGTCCAGAGGGGATTCTGGTCCTCGCAGAGCACGGCAATGAACCCGTGTGAAGCATCCAGAGCGGAGCCTGGTCCTCGCCGAACACGGCAGTGAACCCGTGGGAAGCATCCAGAGAAAAATTCCTGGCTACATGGAACGCGGATTATGTCACTTCTGACCCCATGAAAAACGTCCAGAGCGGATCCTGTTCCTCGCAGAGCACGGCAGTGAACCCGTGTGAAGCATCCAGAGTGGAGCCTGGTCCTCGCCAAACATGGTAGTGAACCCGTGGGAAGCATCCAGAGTAAACATCGGACCGTGGTGTCTTTAAATCCACGGACTATGATGTTCTTAACCTCGACCGTGATGTCTTAAAACTAACATCGGACTATGGAGTCCTTAAATCCATGGACTATGATGTCCTTAACCTCGACCGTGATGTCTTAAAACTAACAATCAACAGTAATGATTTTAAACTAATTTTACCTTGGTTCAAGGGTACATCTCTTCACTCCTTTGATATTTGTCGTTGTAATTCCTCAACGTCTTCAAAGAGATGACGGGTCCCGACAACCATATATTTCATTGGATTGTGGAGTCCTTAAATCCACGGACTATGATGTCCTTAACCTCGACCGTAATGTCTTAAAACTAACATCGGACTGTGAGGTCCTTAAAATCATGGACTATGACGTCCTTAACCTCGACCGTGATGTCTTAAAACTAACATCGGACGGTGAGGTCCTTAAACTCATGGATTATGATGTCCTTAACCTCGACCGTGATGTCTTAAAACTAACATTGGACTGTGAAGTCCTTAAACTCACGGACTATGATGTCCTTAACCTCGACCGTGATATATTAAAACTAACGACGGACTGTGGAGTCCTCAAATCCATGGACTATGATGTCCTTAACCTTGACCGCGATGTCTTTAAACTACGGTATCCTGGAAAACGTCCAGAGCGGAGCCTGGTCCTCGCCAAACACGGCAATGAACCCGTGGGAAGCATCCAGAGCAACCCCTGACTCTGTGAAATGCGGAAAAGGACAACTTCACCCATCACTTGCGGGTCCTCACGACTCGTAAGGAAGTAAATTCTCTAGTGAGATCCTTACGACTTTCAAGAGAAAACACACTTAGGAATCCTCACGATTCTTAAGGAGAAATTACACCTACGGGATCCTCTCGACCGGTAGGGAGAAAATTCTTTATGAGACCCTCACGACTCATAAAGTTGAAAAGTCTTAGGTGACAGATCTTAACCCGGTTTTCTAAGCCATCACTACCTTACAAAGAGGACAAGATTGACAGCTATATTCTACCTACAGATCGCACTTGCTAAAATCACAGGGCAACAACACAGCAGAGAGAAGAAAGCAACAGGGAGAACAGCTGATCTACATTTAATCAAGCGTTTGAGGCACACCCATTCATGCATGTGCAAAAGATTCAGAACATGAAGTAAAACACGCTAAAATGATAAATTTGCCATTCATATTGCCAAAGGTTCTTACAATTATAAAAACAACAAACAAAGACATTATCAAAATAATTACAATGGCAAAACCTCAGATCCATGGCATGGATTGAGGAACTCAAAAGTGACCACGTCCAGAATTTTCCAGGCCTGGCGAACCATCCTAGTGTGCTTTCTTTCGCGATCACAAGCGTCAGGATCCCCACGAATATCCTCCACCCTCCGATAGGCAGCAAGTATGGCAGACTATTGAAAACCCTGGTGCAGGAGATCGACAAGATTGTGTCGCCGTCTCTTCGAGATTAGGTTCATCAGATACACCGAGTGCACCTTATCCTCAGCGGCATCCAATGCTCTAAGCGGCACGCCGGTACAGAATAGAGGGAGTGCTTCCCAGATCGCTACCACAATAAGCTTCAGAAGAGGGGAACGCCGAGGAAGCAGTTGACCATTGTATGCGTCAAAGCGACTCATAATTTCGACACACTCGGCGTTTGTGAATTCCCGATTCTGAGAACGGCCGAGTCGGCGGATGTCTCCGTAAAAGATAATCTCGTTGAGATCATACATGTGAACGTCCATTACTCCTGTAAAAGAAAATCAGCAAAGATTAGCAGACAGACTGAATAAGCAATTTCTTATTCAAAATAGGCATATGGAGTTAAACTCCTCGAGAGCAATGCTCTGCAGACAGGAGTGACACCTGTCAAAATCAGTTATGAAGGGAAGTTAAAGAAATCCCCCGAGAACATTGAGAGCTTCGCTCTAAGAAGTTGATATAATTCATCAAAAATAAAATTCCATCTTAAATCTTGAAGATCCACAAAAAACCCTCAAAAGTTCTTCTATATGATTTAAAAGGAGCAAAGCTCCATTAATGAATTAAGAAATCATAAGAAAAATCCTTTTAGAGAACAGAGCTCTATTAATGGAACCCTAATAGGGTTCTCTTTAGTTCTCTTTAGACCTATGGAGCAAAGCTCTGCTAGTGAGACCCTAAAAGGGTTTTCTTTAGATCAAAGATCTATGAAGAGCAAGGCTCTGTTAATGGGTAAGAACCCTAATTTGTTAAAATTAAATTTTCTAAATTTTTCCTAAGAGTTTTGGCTCTTGAAAGTTCTTAACAAAAAAGCTGCGCTTTGAATAAAAATTCTCAAGAAGAAGATGAAAATCATCTAAACGACCAAAGGTCCTATTTATAGTCACTGAATTGCCTCTCCAACTTCTGAGTTGATCCAAGGGCTCAGATGTTGCCACCGCTGCACTCACGTGTACGCCACGTGAGCGCAACGGTGGGGGGCATTTGTTTCCCCAATCAGAGCAAAGCTCTGTTTTGAATTTCAAAATTCAAAAATTGAAGCAACGCTTCAGATCCTGCACGCTGTGCGCTGTGCGCCATGTGTCAGAAGCAGACACGCCAGCGCCAGGAGCGCCGAGCCCTAGGCAGCGCACCCCAATCAGAGCAAATCTCTGTTTTCAAAATTCAAAAATTAAAAAAAGTTGAAGCAACGCTTCAGATCCAGCGCTCTGCGCTGCGCGCCACGTATCAAACACAGGTGCGCTAGCGCAGTTGCGCTGCGCTCCGCGCTGTGTGTCACGTGTCTAACATAGGTACGCTAGCGCAGTTGCGCTGCGCTCTGCGCTGCGCATCATGTGTCAAGCACGGGTGCGCTAGTGCAGTTGCGCTGCGCGCCACGTGTCCAACATAGGTGCGCCAGCGCTGGAATTAAAATTCCCACCGTTAGATCAAAGGATCTAATAATGATAAATCATTAATTAACCAGAATTAAATTCTGTTAAGGAAATATTTCTCAAAATCTTTCCAAACAACAAGATTGTGCTTTAAGCACCGCTGGATCAATGATCCAATGGTAAATAATGAATTACCAAAACAGAACAAATTCTGCATAGAAAGATTTCTCAATCTTATTGAAACAAGAAGATTATCTTCTGTAAAACAGAAGCCTTAGGATCAAAGATCCAACGGTGGGAAATATTCCCAAATCAATCAGAGAAAGATCTCTTAAACTGATTTAACAAATCAATTGGCCCTATATAAGGCCCCAAGACTTCAAGTCTCAGATAGAAAAAATCCTCTGCAAATTTTGAGAAAAACTCAAAGAGAAAGAAAGGCAAGCCTTTAGAAGAAAGAAGATTATTTCTTCATCTTTAAAGGTAAAGAATTAATTCTTGAACAACAGAGATGAAATCATCTCATAAAAAGAAGAAACGTCTTCTAAAAAGATCTTAGATCTATAAAAAGACTAAGGTCTTTGATTAAAAAAGGAAAGATCAAAAGATCCCATCATAAAAATATAAAAAGAAGTACTTTACTTCATTCACAGATCGTTTGATCTATAAAGGCAGAGCCTTTTATAAAAACAAGAACTTTTGTTCTTGAATCTTGAGGCAAAGCCTCCTTTAAGAAGAAAATAAAAGTTGTTCTTTGATCTTAAATTTGATCAGATGCGCTTTGCGCTACTGAAAAGTGCCTTGCACTCATGAACTGCGCCTTTGCACTCCTTGGATTGGCGCTCAGCGCCAAAACATGCCACGTGTCAACCATAGACACGATCTGCGCTTTGCGCTCCTGAAAACAGCGCACTGCGCTCTTGGGTTGGCGCTCAGCGCCAAGCGTGCCACATATCACTTACTGGCGCACCCACAAACTAGTGCAGCACATTCATAAATTAAAAGCGCAGTGCGCTAACAAACTAGCGCTTAGCGCTTAGCGCGACACATGTCCTCCTCGTGTGCGCTAACCGACAGAAGCGCAATGCGCTCTTTGACTGGCGCAAAGCGCCTAGTGGGCCATGTGGCGCGCTGTCAGAACATACTTTGTTCTGATAAATGCTATGCATTCAATATAAGACAAAAAATATCAAAGCCCAATGCTTGGTGTTATTAAAGGGGCAGAGCCCAAACAAAGGCCCAACAGGCAGAACAAAAAAAATAAAATGTTAAACATTTTTAACTTGATTTAGCCCAATTCTGGCCACAAGTCCTCAATTTAAATTGAACTGAGCACATCTGCTTTTCTAATCAATTTACACCCGGTTCGAGGGTACATCTCTTTACTCCTCTGATATCTGTCGTTGTAATCCCTCAACGTCGTCAGAGAGGTAACGGGTCCCGACAACCACACATTACTACGGACTGTGGAGTCCTTAAATCCACGGACTATGATGTCCTTAACTGTCATGCCCCGCTTCCCAAAATACGGAATACGAGGTGTAGACAAGGACAGCCGTGCTCCTACGGTCGAGGAAATGTCCTTCCGTAGTCACACTTCGGCTTCTAGTTTTTCATGGTAAACAGTAGATGATGCGCAGGTAATGAAAAATGCAGTAACCGGTACAAAACAGTAATATAAACTGACCTGATGGGAACCCAACGAATGTAACTCTGGATAGCAAGTCAAGATGTCTGTGATACACGTCTAGTTCCGGTCCAGGCTAAATCTTCTCCTCACACTGAGCATGCATACTCAGGTCGTTAGAGTGACACAATAGCAATATAATATATATAATATCATGTGACAATTCTAACAGTGGTAATAGATATGTGAAACATTAAATCAATGACAGCATGAATATGAATGTGCGGTAATCAATGCAGCGGAACAGTAAAGCAGTAGAACGATATGTCACGTATGTCAACACAGTATATAAGGTATATAAATGCCAGTATCCCTATCAGTCTCTAAGTCTCACTGTACAGGTCTCTAAGCCTATCGTCAGTCTAAGTGTGAGAGTCAACCACTCGCGAGTGTCCTCCACCCAAGGGTAGAACCCAAGGGCAAGGGACCACGGGCCCAACATGTAACATGTATATCACGGTAAGTATCACATACCCTGTAAATCTCTATATATCTCCCTAAATATATAAACCGGCATGGGACTCCCGAGATTCTGTTGAACTCACACTTAAACTACCCCACACCCCGTGGTCTACATCAAACGCCAACCATAACCCTAAATACTAATCGATCCGTGACAAGTCTGCGCGAGGATTGGAGGCAGGACCTCCATCAAGCACGTCCCGACTAATACCTAAGATAAATGGCAGTGTCGGATGCCTTATCTGTGACACCCGTGCAAGCGCTTCCATAAGTGTCCCATACCACTTATAGTCACACGTACACGCATCCCACAGACGTCGACAATGCACTAGAATAATAGGGTCACTGATTGTGTACAAGTACGTATCACTTTCACTTATTCACGGATACACGAACACTGACGTACTTGCCACAATCATCACTAAAATCTAACACTGGGTAAATGCACGATATCACTAGGTTATCACTGCAATGATATGAGTATGATACGTAAACAGTATATGAAGCACGATTAAGGTGTCATAAAAACAGTACTCTATCACTTGCACGATTTATCATGAAACGTACGTATATAATTTAGCGAAACGATAAACAGGTAGTAATTAGTATGTTCAGTTGTCCATCCATCGAATTTGGTTTCATGCCCATCGGGTTTCAGGATTGCTAATTATAGCCATTTCATTTTAAACGCTCGCGGCTGGAAATCCGGTTTCAGAATCAGAAATCCATTTCGCAACGCATTTTAATTCTAGTTGGGATCAGATTTTAGCGACGCTACAGTTGGATGAATTCTAGGTTTTTCAGTAAGGTTGTCAACGCAATAGATGGATCTTCGATCGTGTCTGTACGTCAGGAGATATACACTATTCAATACCAAAATGTCAGTTCTGATTCTGCTGGGACTGTTATGCGTCCCGATCTATTAAATTACAGATTAAATATCAAACGGTAACCAAACAGAATGAAATAAATTGTGTTGTCTAGCTAACAAAGTTACCTATAATAATCAGCAGAGTTCCGCAATCTACGAATTAAGAAGATCTTGTGGTACCCATTACGGAACAGCAACCAACAACTGGAGTCGCTCTGGACTGCAGTCCAGAGTCGCACTCCGATCCAAATATCATCACAATTTAAGTATAGGAATACCAGAAAACCAGTATGGAGTTAAAGTTCGTCGAGTCGGCTTCGATTTGAGCACTCAACCGCACCATTCCATTATGTATATGATTTATGGTGAATTTAACGGTTTTCAGGTACAATAAAATTACAGTTCTACGATTAAACTTTGGGGTAGTTGTTTTGGTCATTAACGATCAAATTATCCAACGAAATTCATGCACTAGGTTCACAGCCATACGGGCCAAACAATACCATTTAGTTCCGTCAAATTTGATGAGTACTTTCATTGAGCACACACGTCGAACAGGTATGGCACACTATTGTTCTAAGATGGTAACTTTAAGATAAATGTAATTAGAGATTCTAACTTGAGTATATAACATGTAAGCAAGTATAACACTTGCCTGGAGACGTTATGGTGATGCACGGCAGCGGCAACGACGATCTCTGTAGGTGCTCGACGGAATGCCGGGGCTCGACTCGTGAATGTTGGAAGTGGGGAGGTGCTCTGTGGGTCTCCTGGGTGTGCTGAGATCGTCGACGGTCGGTGTCGCTCCGATGATGGCAGCAGTGGCTCGCAGTTTGGTAGTCGGTGCTCGGCTGTGGAGCTTGGGCCTTGCACTCCAATGGGTTCGACGATGTGTGACAGAGAGATTAGAGAGAGGGAGAGAAAGCTGAGAAAGAGAGAGCACAGAGGGAGAGTGGGAGAGAGCTGAGAGAGAGAGCACAGAGAGAGATGGAGAGAGCTGAGAGAGAGTGTGCAGGAAGAGAGAGAGAGATAGAGTGAGAGAGACAGAGGAAGGAGAGAGAGGGCAGAGAGAGGTAGGGAGAGGGGAAGGGAGAGATCGAGAGAGACTAAGATGGCGACGGTGATGATGATGGGGTCGACGATATGCAGGTGCGTCGACGACGAGACGAGGAGCTCTCCGGCGTCGGGGCAGGGTTCGAGGATGCAGGGACTTGCGAATATGGGTTGGGTTTGCATGCGAGGGGGAAAGTGGAGAGCTCGGGTGAGGAGGTGGTGGCGACGACGACGACGACGACGATGATAATGAGCTGCGGCGAGGTGGATTTTGTGGTGGTGAGCTGGGTGCAGGGGGGACAGTGGTGAAGCAGTGAGGGGATGAGGTGATCTGGGTTTGTGAGAGGGAGTGAGGGAGAGAGGAAGAGGGACGAGGCGCGAGGTGCGGCGTAGAGTGCGCGAGCGTTGGCGAGTAGGGTGGATCGCGTGATCGGGGGAGAAGGAAAGAGCCGTTGGGGAGAACGTGGGCGTCGCGGCAGTTTCGAGCGGGAAAGGGGGAGACGTTGGGAGAAGATGGGTGTTAAGCGGGTCAGGTTGGTGAGCGGGTCGGGTTGGTGCGGGAGCAGGCCAAGAGCGGGCTGGGCTAGCAAAAAAAAGAAAAAAAATAGTTTAAATAAAAATGGCTGCTGAGTGTTTGGGCCGGGCCGAGGAAATCGATAAAAATAGTGGGAAAAGAATGGGGCCGGGGGATTAGGATAAATTCAAAAGAATTGTTAAGAAAAAGGAGATGGGCTCAAGAAAGAAAATAAGAAGGAAAAATATGCTTGAGGAGGGAAAAAGGAGACGGGCCGGGGAGTTGGGAAAGAATTCAATTAGTGAAAAAACAGAAACGGGCTTATAATATTAAGTAAGAAAAATAGTAGTGGCTTGGGAAAATAGTGCTGGGGTAAGGAATAACAAAAATAGGTAAGAAAAGAAAAGAAAAGCCGGGCTATGAATGGAAAATCAAAGAATAAAATGAGAAAAAGGGATGGGCTTCGGATAATCTAAATGAAATTTTGTGAGAAATGGAGGGAAATGGAGGGGGAAAGGGTTTAAATCAAATAAAATAAACTAATGAGAATTTACAAGGGCTGGGCTGAAGGACTGGTGCTGAGTGTTATGGTGTGGGGATTTTGGGTTTGAGAAAGGGGAGGGGTTAAACTAAAATAGGTTGGGAAATTTTAAAATAATCAATAATTATAAATATAAATTATAGATGAAAAGGAATACAAATATAGGCGTACAAAAGGGGATGGGTATTACATCATACCACCCTTACAAAAATTTCGTCCTCGAAATTTAAAATAAACGATAAGTTATACAAACATAGGCGAAAGCTATTATATTGCAAACTAACGCATAAAGGTTTATTAGGAATCCGTGGACGAAGAAATTGAAGGTACAAATATGTAAGAACAACTTACAACAGACAGGTCTAAATAGGTATAAGACAGGAATAACTATAGGGGCAACTACATGTATACAAAATAGCAATAACAACAACATCGAATAATGATATTCGAGGCGTACTCGATATATGCACATATCAATATATCAAAAGTAGCCCAACAGAAATAATAAGTATAAGGCACGACCATTTATAATAGTAAACATAGGCACAAAACCCGAAAATAAAATAACGAGAATAAAGCAGTGAAAAATTAATCGGTAGGTTAAAACATTTTAGAATAATGTATCGATAAAATGGGTTTAAAATAATTTAGAAAACTTGTATAGTGAAATTTAGGAACATGTAATGAAAGTATGCGCGGTGTAAGGTTGCGCCACTGGAAAAAGAGAATAATAATAATGTACTTAAGATACATAAAACGGAGTAATCAATAACACGTACTCTTTGATAAATACAAAATACTAAAACTACATTTTCGAATAATAGTGCCCCTAAATATAGTTGGGGTATCAGGGAAAACCACAAGTATGTCTAGGCCTAGGTAGGGTAGGGATTACAATGGAATGTGGCTGATACAAAGGTCGAAGCGTGACGGCTTTAGGCTGAAGATCAAGGAAACCGTGATCGGGTCTGCACAGGAAGTAAGGATGAGCAACAAAGGACTACAAGGTGAAGGTATGAAGAGGACGACGGTCGGAACCTCCTACGACTCAAGATTTGAAGGGTTAGCGAACTCGGAATTTAATAAAATGTGTTCTCCTTCCAGAAGGATCTCAAACGGGGCACAGACGAGGGATGAAGGGTGGCTCATTCTAAGGATCAGGGTGCGGTACTTTCTAATCGAAACGAGGTGAAGACTATACAATGAGTAGGGGTGGACAGTCAGGGAACTCAGCAGAAAAATAAATGGATATGGGCAATAAACAAGTATCAAGCGAACCAATAATCAAAAGGTTTACGAATTCAGAAGATTTATTTCATTTTAAGAAAATTTGAAACAAGGCATTCCCAAAGGCGAAAAGTGGCCCTAAACTATACACATTTTATTTGGCCAGAAGACAACATCAAAAAGAAATTTCGTCATTCGCGATTGTGGAGATTCAGTAGGTTGTGGTAGGCTCGCGCACTCAGGTAGGGGCGTCCATTTCCATATCGCCTCGCGAGCATCGCCATTGGAAGTTCTTCTACAGCAGGGTCTTGATCTTCTGGCCCTTCTTCCTCGGATGGAGCTTCTTCATAGAGGTCCGATTCCATGTGATTCTCTTCTTCTGGATTTTCTTCCACGGGATTTTCCTCAACTGGATTTTCTTCTATCGGTTCTTCCTCGGGGTATTCCTCTATTGGGTTCTCTTCAGGGTCTTCTTCCTCTTCGTCGGAATCTCCTATCACGTCAAACTCTGGGGCGGCTGCTCCTTCGTCCTCTGAATCGTTGTTCTCGAAATCGACCTGAGGACCGTTGATCTCATCGTCAGAACTCACTAACGTGTGGTCTAAGGAAATGCAAGATTGTGCATCCTCATCCAGATGCGGCGCTGCTCCAGGGTGGGCCATGGTCTGAAAAGAAAAGTCATGATTAGACAATAGAATACATCAGGAAAATGGCTAAGTGTACGAAATATGGGAAGGTATGCGGCGTCAGGAATTGGAAAAAATTAAGATTAAAATGTTTTGCTAATGAACAGTATGAACAAGGGAAATGACAAGAGAATGATACATATTTTATGATTCAAATTTTATAGCATTCAATCAAGAGTTCAGCGGATACAAGATTTCAAACTGAAAGAAATATTCATAAGAAGATGACAACATTATTACTGAAAGTAGATAACATGAAAAATCCTTCTTCGACTACTATAACATTGCATTCTCGTCGCGTGAGTTCAATCCTGCGTTAGATCCGCTTTATAGTCGAAGTTCGAACTACGCGATAATCCTCACTTGGCAAAAGTGGGGAGTGTGGACGAGTTTCCTCCTTGTAGTTCTTTCCTTTCTGGGCAGCCGTTGATGAGATGTTTGTTGGACCCGCATATCAGACATTTCCCTTGGGCGCGGCGACAATCCCTCTGAAGATGTCCTGGCCTTTTACAATACCCACAACATGGGGTCTTCTGCTGCTTCTGTCGCGGGGAAACAAATTGGCGTTTCATCTTCTTCTCTTTTCCCCGTCTAACGGGGATCCCTTTATGATTGGAGACAGCCGCTGGTGCCTGATTCATCTGTCTTCTCAGTCCTTCAGCCAACAAGTCGTTTGTTCACTCCTGGGCTTCCTTCAAACCTTGCAGTACACTCAGAATCTCAACGGTCTGATTCTGGGGAGCGGATATAGATGAAGAGTCATTGGAAGATATGATCCTGAAACAACAATTTTGAGGATGATATAAGTCGCAATCTATTCGAATCCAGATATAATATGGATAGAACAAAGATTCAAGAATCGGAGGTGCTGAATTTATTATAAGTGGAGAACCAACTGTACGACTCCAAGGCATTTAAACAGAGTATGGTAGTGTAATCGTGATGTAGTTCACAATTACAACCACGAAACTTTGCCAAGTTACCTGAAACCCCAGTGAACGGATAGCTGAACGCTCAATGCGAATATGAATCAAGAATATCAAGTTTACAATCTAGACTGAAGGATATCTTAGATTGTCAAGCTCTACATGGAAAACTGCAATCCCAAACGAAGAAAAACCTGTCTCTGATACCAACTAAACCATGTCACGCCTCGCTTCCCAAAATACGGAATACGAGGTGTAGACAAGGCCAGCCGTGCTCCTACGGTCGAGGAAATGTCCTGCCGTAGTCACACTTCGGCTTCTAGTTTTTCATGGTAAACAGTAGATGATGCGCAGGTAATGAGAAATGCAGTAACCGGTACAAAACAGTAATATAAACTGACCTGATGGGAACCCAACGAATGTAACTCTGGATAGCAAGTCAAGATGTCTGTGATACACGTCTAGTTCCGGTCCAGGCTAAATCTTCTCCTCACACTGAGCATGCATACTCGGGTCGTTAGAGTGACACAATAGCAATATAATATATAATATCATGTGACAATTCTAACAGTGGTAATAGATATGTGAAACAGTAAATCAATGACAACATAAATATGAATGTGCGGTAATCAATGCAGCGGAACAGTAAAGCAGTAGAACGATATGTCACGTATGTCAACACAGTATATAAGGTATATAAATGCCAGTATCCATATCAGTCTCTAAGTCTCACTGTACAGGTCTCTAAGCCTATCGTCGGTCTAAGTGTGAGAGTCAACCACTCACGAGTGTCCTCCACCCAAGGGTAGAAACCAAGGGCAAGGGACCACGGGCCCAACATGTAACATGTATATCACGGTGAATATCACATACCCTGTAAATCTCCATATATCTCCCTAAATATATAAGCCGGCATGGGACTCCCGAGATTCTGTTGAACTCACATTTAAACTACCCCACACCCTGTGGTCTACATCAAACGCCAACCATTACCCTAAATACTAATCGATCCGTGACAAGTCTGCGCGAGAACTGGAGGCAGGACCTCCATCAAGCACGTCCCGACTAATACCTAAGATAAATGGCAGTGTCGGATGCCTTATCTGTGACACCCGTGCAAGCGCTTCCATAAGTGTCCCATACCACTTATAGTCACACGTACACGCATCCCACAGACGTCGACAATGCACTAGAATAATAGGGTCACTGATTGTGTACAAGTACGTATCACTTTCACTTATTCACGGATACACGAACACTGACGTACTTGCCACAATCATCACTAAAATCTAACACTGGGTAAATGCACGATATCACTAGGTTATCACTGCAATGATATGAGTATGATACGTAAACAGTATATGAAGCACGATTAAGGTGTCATAAAAACAGTACTCTATCACTTGTACGATTTATCATGAAACGTACGTATATAATTTAGCAAAATGATAAACAGGTAGTAATTAGTATGTTCAGTTGTCCATCCATCGAATTTGGTTTCATGCCCATCGGGTTTCAGGATTGCTAATTATAGCCATTTCATTTTAAACGCTCGCGGCTGGAAATCCGGTTTCAGAATCAGAAATCCATTTCGCAACGCATTTTAATCCCAGTTGGGATCAGATTTTAGCGATGCTACAGTTGGATGAATTCTAGGGTTTTCAGTAAGGTTTTCAACGCAATAGACGGGTCTTCGATCGTGTCTGTAAGTCAGGAGATATACACTATTCAATACCAAAATGTCAGTTCTGATTCTGCTGGGACTGTTATGCGTCCCGATCTATTAAATTACAGATTAAATATCAAACTGTAACGAAAAAGAATGAAATCAATTGTGTTGTCTAGATAACAGAGTTACCTATAATAATCAGTGGAGTTCCGCAATCTACGAGTTAAGAAGATCTTGTGGTACCCATTACGGAACAGCAACCAACAACTGGAGTCGCTTTGGACTGGAGTCCAGAGTCGCACTCCGATCCAAATATCATCACAATTTAAGTATAGGAATACCAGAAAACCAGTATAGAGTTAAAGTTCGTCGAGTCGTCTTCGATTTGAGCCCTCGAACGCACCATTCCAGTATGTATATGATTTATGGTGAATTTAACGGTTTTCAGGTACAATAAAATTACAGCTTTACGATTAAACTTTGGGGTAGTTGTTTTGGTCATTAACGATCAAATTATCCAACAAAATTCATGCACTAGGTTCACTGCCATACGGGCCAAACAATACCATTTAGTTCCGTCAAATTTGATGAGTACTTTTATTGAGCACACACGTCGAACAGGTATGGCACACTATTGTTCTAAGATGGTAACTTTAAGATAAATGTAATTAGAGATTCTAACTTGAGTATATAGCATGTAAGCAAGTATAACACTTGCCTAGAGACGTTATGGTGATGCACGGCAGCGGCAACGACGATCTCTGTAGGTGCTCGACGGAATGCCGGGGCTCGACTCGTGAATGTTGGAAGTGGGGAGGTGCTCTGTGGGTCTCCTGGGTGTGCTGGGATCGTCGACGGTCGGTGTCGCTCCGATGATGGCAGCAGTGGCTCGCAGTTTGGTGGCGGTGCTCTGCTGTGGAGCTTGGGCCTTGCACTCCAATGGGTTCGACGATGTGTGACAGAGAGATTAGAGAGAGGGAGAGAAAGCTGAGAAAGAGAGAGCACAGAGGGAGAGTGGGAAAGAGCTGAGAGAGAGAGCACAGAGAGAGATGGAGAGAGCTGAGAGAGAGAGTGCAGGCAGAGAGAGAGAGATAGAGTGAGAGAGACAGAGGAAGGAGAGAGAGGGCAGAGAGAGGTAGGGAGAGGAGAAGGGAGAGATCGAGAGAGACTAAGATGGCGACGGTTATGATGATGGGGTCGACGATATGCAGGTGCGTCGACGACGAGACGAGGAGCTCGCCGGCATCGGGGCAGGGTTCGAGGATGCAGGGACTCGCGAATATGGGTTGGGTTTGCAGGCGAGGTGGAAAGTGGAGAGCTCGGGTGAGGAGGTGGTGGCGACGACGACGACAACGATGATGATGAGCTGCGGCGAGGTGGATTTTGTAGTGGTGAGCTGGGTGCAGGGGGGACAGTGGTGAGGCAGTGAGGGGATGAGGTGATCTGGGTTTGTGAGAGGGAGTGAGGGAGAGTGGAAGAGGGACGAAGCGCGATGTGCGGCGTAGAGTGCGCGAGCGTTGGCGAGTAGGGTGGATCGCGCGAGCGGGGGAGAAGGAAAGAGCCGTTGGGGAGAACGTGGGCGTCGCGGCAGTTTCGAGCGGGAAAGGGGGAGACGTTGGGAGAAGATGGTTGTTAAGCGGGTGGTGAGCGGGTCGGGTTGGTGCGGGAGCAGGCCAAGAGCGGGCTGGGCTAGCAAAAAAAAGAAAAAAAAATAGTTTAAATAAAAATGGCTGCTGAGTGTTTGGGCCGGGCCGAGGAAATCGATAAAAATAGTGGGAAAAGAATGGGGCCGGGGGATTAGGATAAATTCAAAAGAATTGTTAAGAAAAAGGAGATGGGCTCAAGAAAGAAAATAAGAAGGAAAAATATGCTTGAAGAGGGAAAAAGGAGACGGGCCGGGGAGTTGGGAAAGAATTCAATTAGTGAAAAAAATAGAAACGGGCCGGGACTAATCCTTTATAATATTAAGTAAGAAAAATAGTAGTGGCTTGGGAAAATAGTGCTGGGGTAAGGAATAACAAAAATAGGTAAGAAAAGAAAAGAAAGGCCGGGCTATGAATGGAAAATCAAAGAATAAAATGAGAAAAAGGGATGGGCTTGGGATAATCTAAATGAAATTTTGTGAGAAATGGAGGGAAATGGAAGAGGAAAGGGTTTAAATCAAATAAAATAAACTAATGAGAATTTACAAGGGCTGGGCTGAAGGACTGGTGCTGAGTGTTATGGTGTGGGGATTTTGGGTTTGAGAAAGGGGAGGGGATAAACTAAAATAGGTTGGGAAATTTTAAAATAATCAATAATTATAAATATAAATTATAGATGAAAACGAATACAAATATAGGCGTACAAAAGGGGATGGGTATTACATCAACCTTGACCGGAATGTCTTAAAACTAACGACGGACTGTGGAATCCTTAAACCCTTGGACTATGATGCCTTTACCCTCGACCGTGATGTCTTAAAACTAACGTCGGACTGTGGTGTCCTTAAATCCACGGACTATGATATCCTTAACCTCGACCGTGATGTCTTAAAACTAACACCGGACTGTGAGGTCCTTAAACTCACGGACTATGATGTCCTTAATCTCGACCGCGATGTCTTAAAACTAACAATGGACCGTAATGTCCTTAAACTAATTATCGACCGCAATGTCATTAAACTAAACAATAGAGCCCAATTGCTCTCTTGTCGGATCTAAACGATCCCGTTAAGTTGATCTTACTCTAAAATTAGACTAACGTGTTCTTAACGAACGTTTAAGTTGATCTTAGCCTCAAATAAGGCTAACGTATCCTTAAACAAACCCCCCCAACCCAAATCTCAGAAAGATACGGATTTGGACTAGTTCACGCCCTACGGGCGACAACATAACTTAGTCTTCGTATACAATCCGCGGGCAACCAAACACAAAACAAACAGCCACGACACGTAGTGACCATATGGAGAAGGAGAAAATTGTTACCACGATGCGGTAGCGTAATTAACTGCAGGGGCTTGCGCTTGCAGGGAAGAGCGTCCCCACAATCAAAAACCCCTCAAACGAGGGGGAATCTGACGAAATCTGCTACATCGGCCGCATCCGTTTAAACCTTCGATACATGGTGCCATAAATCAACTTGGCATCTTCGGAGAGGTGGACGGATAGAACCAATTAGCATCTGCCCCCAGATTCAGGCAAGACGTCGAGTCTTCCCGGCTTCCGGCGGTGAACAGGACCGTCGCGCTCAATTAGGATAGAAGGAGATCGTGGGTAATCTATTGCTTATCTGTGTTTCTTTTGTGGTGTCTAAGGCAAGTGTGTCTAAGGCAAGTGGTTACTTAATTAGGCCCACTACTTACGTAGTGGAGAACCTCCCACTTACCTGGCACTTACCTGGCCACAGAAGGGGCAAAGAGGTAGTAGAGGATTTATCTTGTGACTTGTCTTCTGAAAGTCTAGGAGCGGTCTAGAGACTTGACCTAGGTGACCATTAGATATAAGGTTGCTTGTGCATGTTTGTGTGAATTTTCATAAATCCGTCCTTTTTTAAAAAACAAACCAATTATTTTCTCCCCCTTTTACTTTTTCCCCCCTTCTCTTCTTATAATGGGTGACCCAAACAGAAGAACTCTTGCCGAGCTTTTCTGTCCACAACCAGATATTTCTTGTTTTCGTAATCCCTTCGGTATACCGTCCGACTCTCCCATATCCTTAAGAGATCGGATAGAACAAGCGGGTAGAAACAGTTGGCCACCTCAATCCAGGTCTTATCAACCGTATCTTAATTCTACATCCGTTTCATTTGATACTCCGGGTGAGGATGCCCCTAGACGTATGTCCATTGCTGAGCATATAGCTAGGGCTAGAGGCCAAAGTTTCAATCCGAACCAATATCAACCGTATCCTAATTCTACATCTGTTTCAGTTGATACTCCGAGTGAGGATGCCCCTAGACGCATGTCCATTGCTAAGCATATAGCTAGGGCTAGAGGCCAAAGTTTCAACCCGGACCAATATCAACCATCACCTCCACTTTCCAAAGAAGAATTTCATAATCGGTTTGTAGCATGTATGATGTCCAATAGCCAACCGACGAACCAATATCAAAATTCTTCTTATCATAATATTGACCCTACTCCTGTCCAATTTTCACAACCATTCTGTTCCTATCAATCAAATCCGACTTTTCCACCTTCTATAAATGATCCTTCTAATCAGTCATTTGGGAGTTTTAATTGTCCACAAGAATTTCAATCTTATACTGAAACTCCTTATCAACCCAAGTCTAGTCTTGAACGGACATTAGAAGAAGGTTTAATGATGTTGAACCGCATCAGAGAGGAATGGAAGGTAAGCATGGCTAAATATGAAGGAGCAAATTTCAAATCAGCCCAAAAATTTTCAGTATATAATTCGGGTATAGGAAAAAATGAGAATTTGGGTAGTGAGAGAGAACTGTACAGCTTTCCTAATCAAACATTACCTTTCCAAACTGAAATCCACAACTCCAGTTTCACAGATTCATCGAGTACACCAAAGGATTCACTAATTGACGATAGAATGTATGAGAGTTGTGTAATAATGCAATGTTTGATTTACCCGACTGCGAAGGGTCCATTTCAAGGGAAACCATGCCAAATCCTTGTGATCTCTACACTTCCACTCTTGAACCAAAGTTGATTAAAGTCTATAATTTGAATGAGGTGTTTGAGAATTTTAACCTTCACTTGAATGAAGTGATTGATGTTGGGGATATATTGATTGATGAATCCGAAATTTTGGATGAGTTTGTCCCACCTATTCATCAGATCCTTTCACTTCCTTACGGTCATCATCTTGAGCCTTTAATTCTTCCTGAACCCCAAATACGTCTTGAAGTTGATGATAATGGTATACGCGAAGAGCAGACCGAAACTCAGCCTCCATCTTCCACATCTGGTTCAGCAATACTCGACTCACCGATTTGTTTACCCATTTCACCTTCCACTCTTTCAGGTTCTTCTTCTGTTCCTGTAATGATAGTGAGTGTTGATGAATCACAATCCGTTAATTCATGTTCAATAATACCAGAAAGTCAACTTGATTTGGATATTTTAGAAAATGAGGTAGATGAGTTTTTCACCTCCATAATTTTTGAAAAATCAAGTATGATTAATTCTTGTACAAAACTTATTGACAGCAAAATGTTCGATCACATCATTGATGAAAGTTTTGAAGAATTTTTTGCTGACGAACTTGAATTCCTAAACAATACAGATTTTGTGATTGATCAAACTCCACCTATAGAAGTTGAACCACCACCACTTTTTCTTCCTAATCATTAACATTCATCCTCATTCTTTCATTTCTCTAATTTAAAACTCAAACCCTTTCCAGACCACCACTTATCTCTTCCCCACTTTTTCCTGGCTCGATATAACACGCTCTTCCACCGACCTATACGCTACACTGATAAAATCTTTGAATTGTTGGTATTAAATTTTGGTCTTTGTAAAGTTTTATTTTGACCAAATGACTCACCCCCTCTTAAAATGCCTAGTATTTTCTAACTCATGTTTGAGGGGGGTGTATTTTTGGCTCTTGAAAATAACTGTTGTCCTTAATATTGTGAGCCAAAAATAAGTTTGGGGGAGGATTTTCACTTTCACTTATTCTTGCCCCCATTAATAATGTCCTCCCAAGCTTACAGGTTTTTTGATGTTTAGCAGAAGCCAACAGTGAGGACACTGTTGAAAACAAGTTTGGGGGAGGTTTGTGCTTATTTACGCATCAATTCGCATACTTTGCATAAGCACAAAACATATTATAAAAAAAATTGTACATAAATAAGAAAATAAAAGATTAGATAGTGAAAAATTACATCCAAAAGATTGGAAAAATTTATGAAAACCAAGAAAATTAGAAGTTTTCTTAAACGAACTAGTAATAAGTAATTATGAGCCGTTGTCCTAAGGGTTAGTAAGATAAAGGAAGTTACTAATCTGAGAATAAAAATAAGTCTGAAAAATAGTTCCTATTCTGAAAGCCAAATATTTGAATGTTGATACCCTACTATATGCACTTACACACGTCTTGAAACTAGGGATAGTAGAGAATACCTTGAAATGCTCTTGTCTAAAAGCCAAAGTATGAAGAAAAAAAATTGAATATAAAAATGGTAAAGAAAAATGAACACTGGTTTTGTTATAGCCAGGGCAGCAATAAAAAAATATAGCGAGGGTGCTTCATCACCTAATGTCTTAGACCAACTGGTCTGGAAGTCACTGCTAAGCCTTAGGTAGTGCAAGACGAGAAAAATACACCGTATAAGCAAGCACATGAGTAATCGGTCAGTTAGTACCTTAAGAAGTATTAACGGTCGCATGAAAAATGTGTGAGCAAATCCATCTAAATATTCATCAAATTAAAAAGTACTGAGGTAGATGGACAAGAGTATAATAGCTTGAATTGAATTCTCCGAGTGTAGGGATGTCTTTTACACACACGTAGGGTTATATGGTCGGTGTTTGGAAGAAAGATAGGAATGAAGAATAAAGACGATATTTTATTGAGGGATGACGTGATTTCTAACATCTTTTCATGACTATTAAGATAGAGCTCATGCAACCGAAAAGCTAGTATAGTTAGAAACTCTAATTTTCAAAGTCTTTCTTTTACAATTCTTATCTTTATATGTAACTTTCACGGTCATCCTTTTATTATGGGATTTTGTGGGTGCAATCCGCTGAAAACCCTCAGAAGACAACACTCCTCCTACTAGGGACACCTAGAAGTTTAAAGGCTTGTTGCACATGCTCAGTGCAATCGTGTTGCCTACGAAAGTGTGCTAGTTAGTTTTTCTTTTTACTTTATTTTCTCTTTCTCTTTCTGATAAAAAAAGTTTGTTCGAGACGACCAAAATTAAGTTTGGGGGAATTTGATCGGTCGAAAATATTGCATTTTTAACACATCAATTTCCCTACTATTTGCAATCATCTAAAGGTGTTCGGTATGAATATAGCACATATTAGCAATTTGTCTGTAAAATACCAAATAACATGTGTTATACATTATAACTGGCAATTTTAAGGAAATTGTGTGTTTATTATTGCATGCATGATCTTTGTATATCGCAACACTTGTCTCGAGATTGTGTGCAGGAAATTCCGGGCAAAAGAGCCAGAACTGCTAAAAGTGCTGATAAAATACGCCAAGTCCAAGACTTGTGATCTGGCAATAAAAAAGAGAGATTTATGAGATTCCATACTTCAGGAAACAGCCATGAAGCCAACACAAATAAACCCTGGGAAAATCATGCAGCAAACCCATCATATGGTCGCGGATCCGCGGCCGAATGGGCGGATCCGCCGCGGATCCGCGGCCACATTGACACGTCATCGGTAGAGTACATTTTCAGGCTTCTCCTTTCAGGAGCCTAACTTCTTCAAGACACTTCGGTCTCCAGAGATCTCCAGAAGCTTCTCTATAACAGCCAAGCTTCTTGTACAAGCCTAATACCTACCAAGCTTCTCAAGCAAGCTAGCTAACTACCTTAATCTAGAAGCTTCTTCTCATAACAACCAAGCTTCTCTTGTAAGCTAAATAACTAACTCAATCTAGAAGTTTCTACTCAACTATCAAGCTTGCAAAGGAAGCTAAACCTAGCTTAGCTTCTAAAGGAAGCTAGATCAAGCTTCTAGGAGAAGCTAAAGGAGAAGACTATAAAAGAGGACCCAAGGCATCATTACAAAGGTTGTTGATTGTTGTTGAAAATTGAGTCAAAATTCTAATGAGATCCAAATCCATTCCACACAAATTGAGTGACACAATTTGATCCAAATCAAGATCATCGAGTACCGATTCAAGCAAGCATTCAACAAGCCTTTTTGAAGCAACGCCGATCTTCATCCGATCAAGTGATCCACGACGATCCACGACTCACGAAGACGATGCGAAGCTAAATTCGAAGATCGAGTTCTCTCCTCAATTCTTGTAGTCTTTGAGTCAAGTGTAACGAAACGTTGAATAATAAAAGGTGAAGATCTTTATTCTTGCTTTCTTTACATTCTTGCATTGTAGAGTTTCTTGATCTTTGATTCATTTAATTTCATGATGTTTGAGTGAAAACTCCGCTCGTGGAGGAATTGAGAAAATAGATAGATGATGGTGATTAAATTCATGAACGATTCATAAGTCTTATGAGTTTTGTAAACTTTAGGAAATTGAATTATCGACAACCTAGTTTTGAGCGAGATGCTTTCTTGAATGTTTTCGCTCTTAATTAGAGATCAACGATCGATAATTGAATTTTCTAGAGGCTAGAATTTGAATGCTAATCAACGAAAGGACAAAGGATATGATAAAGAAACCCTAGTTTCTTTAATAGATCCTTAATTCTCGTTGATCGTCATCGATCTAGCAACAAATCATCAATAGATAAGAATTTGTAATCATAATTCTTCTTCATCACTATCGATTGGATCGATTCCTAAGAGCCTCTTTACAAATCTTGATAACTCATTCGATTTGGATATCATCTTGACAATTCTTGATTCTTGATTCTTGATCTTTATTTTCTTGATAATTCTTGAAACTAAATTTCACAATTCTTGAATCAAATTTCTTGCACTTTTCTTTTATCTTTTCATTTTGACTCATCTAAAACAATAGCGATCAAAACACACATCTCAGTGGACGATCCGTATTCAATAACGCGCTACATCGACACCGTTAATTGATTGCGGTATAAATTTCTTTGGTTGTGAAACATTCTAAACACGACAAGAAACGATCAATCAATGGTATTAGTATATACTAGACTTTAGATCAGTACCCCCAGTTCACGATATGTGATGATAAGGATACCAGATGAATAATGTGATAAATGTGATATTTGACCCGTACGCAGATTTGGGATACCGTACGATGGATTTACCGTACGAGATGAATATTGATGATAGATCCACACTCTTGACTCGAGAATGTCATGATATATATTGTATCATATATGATACTATTGAGGCAGGATCACCGACTGTTATATATATATATATATATATATATATATATATATATATATATATATATATATATATATATCGACTCAGATTTAGGTGGTTTCCTTAGCTTTTCGATTAGCCTGTTAGTTTAGTCCTGTAGTTTACTTAGAGTTGTTAGACTAGACTCGAGTCATACCTATTTCAAAACTAACGAATCATGAGTATTTTGAAGATAAGCCAAGGGATTCTACGGATATTTCAAAGTATGTACCTTTTCTTAAAAACACTGTAGCCCTTATTTTTCTAAACACCACGATTTGTGTTATTTCAAATGGCAAAACTGTATGACTCGTATATATTAATGTAGATTCTTCATTGTTGCGTTTATTATTCATTTTCCGCATATTCTTGTGATTCGCATCGCATTGCATGCTTAACTGTGTTTATTGTTATATTGAAACCCATGCTGTCAGGACACCAGCACCATTACCGATGATGCATATACTCCACGTACACTTGCTTGTCGGCTCACACACATCATCATCGATAATTGCCATGTCACTACACAGTAGGATTGCTGCATCATGATATGACTCCTTGCACAATATACTTGCTATAATTACATATGCACCTTTATACGATGCTGCATTTGACTTTGGAGAAATTGGGAACCGCAGGAAATATTTTAAACAGGATTCATTTAAAAGAGCGGTTTACCCTTGACATGTGCATATTATTGTCCCATGTTGCATGGTATACGGATATGCTTACATTTCTATTATATGTCGCATACATCATGCTTTATGATTATACGCATTGAGATATGTCGTTTTCATGAGATTTCTGGATTTGAGAACCGTGGTTATTTCAAAAAAAAGAATGTACTGTTTTAAAAACCCGGTTTTTCTTGATGTGATATTTCAGTGCGTCCACCATGCGTTTTCTCGGTTCTGAGACGTATGATATGTGAAACCCGATTCGACCAGCGGTAGGCACCGTCTGCGGGTACATAGTGGACCCGGTGAGGTACCCCGGGAAGAGAAGACTTGTATTTATAGACGGTGAGCTTGGCAGGGGAGCACTACCTACCGGTGATAGTATTTAGACTCGGCGGTTATCCGGAGGATACCGACCGGAGTAGTGAGATGGATATGAGGGGTGACCAGATTATTCGGCGCCTAAGGGCCGATCTGAGGATGCGGCGCCTGAGCTATATGAGGATTTATGTGTCGATACTGGACACGGGTTTCATGATGTTTTCGAGTGTCGATGTTGGACACTCAGGTTCCATGATTTTGATGTGTCGCGAGGGACACACGTTGATTTATATCCTCATACTTTCATGCATATGCTTTTATGATATGTTGCTACCTGAGGCACTGACACGAGCACTTGGTATTACACTTATGTATATATGTTTACCCTTGCCATCTTATCATGCTTCAGACTTTATCATATTAAGGATATATATATATATATATATATATATATATATTACTGATCGTATTGATCTAGGATTGAGTCATACATACGATTTTTTCTATGTGATGTTTTCTACTCACGAGTTGGTAACTCACCCCCGTTGTGCCACAGTTTCTTGCAGGTTTTTGCCATACAGGTTTTCCTTGGCAGCTTTGGTGGCACATTACTTCACTTCGGGTGATTTCTTGGATAGGTGGGTTCACTCATATCGTGACCACAATTGTACTTTTATTATTTCAGTTGTATATAGAAACTCCATCAACCAAACTTGTATATTGTATAGACTTATAAGACCAGTTGTATTTTATTTCGACCTTAGAGTCGCGCGTTGTATTATCGTGGTTTTCTTGATATTATTGGTTTCCTTTGAGTTTTGATCCTCGCATTTGGCGTTGTATACATTATTGCTTGCGTGGTTGTGACCGTCAATTGACGAAGAGCTAGCTCCCGTTTGGGGATGCCTTTATATATATTATGCATGATGTACCCGTTTGGGGTCAGTTTTTACAAAGGAAACTCTGCCGAAATTTTCAGAGAAGACTTGATGTTTTAAAAATGCATATTCGGCTAATTTTAATAAAAACATTTTCTTTAAAATGGTTTAGATTTCTGGGATTTTTGGCTTAATTAAATTAGATGGGGTCCTATAGACTTCATATGATTCAAGTGCCAGTCACGTACTATTTCGGGTCGTGACACACCACCTCGATTAGATCATAGTGTTTTGATACTTTTGCCTGTTTTTTTTCTACTTCATTCTTATATTCCCGGAATTTCTCAAAGGTTTCGGATTTATGCTTCATCAAGAAGACATGTCCATACCTTGAGAAATCATCCGTAATAGTAATGAGGTAAGAATAACTACTTCGCGCGTGTGTAGACATTGGACAACACACATCGCTGTGTATGAATCCTAAGAGCTCGCTCGCTCTTACTCCGTGTCCAGTGAACGGAGTCTTTGTCATCTTTCCCATGAGACAAGATTGACAAGTTGCATAAGACTGAAATTCGAACGGATCCAAATATCCCTCTCTATGTAATTTAGTCAACCGTGTTTCATTGATGTGACCTAGTCTACAACGCCGTAAGAAAGCAAAATTTATTTTTGGAGACTTTCTTTTATGTGTATTCTGGACATTGAAAATTTATAGTTGGTTTAATACGTATATATCGTTGTTTAGAGTACCTGACCCAATCAGACCATGATTAAGGTGGATGTTTACGATATCGCTTACAAATGTAAAATCATAACCTTCTTTAGATAACAAAGATACAGAAATGATATTACAAGTCAAACTAGGTACACAAAAACAGTTGCGCAAAACCAAATATGTCCACTAGTCAATCCAAGGTGATATTCCCCAACGGACACAGCATCCATGCTCGCTACGTTAGCAACAGTGAGGGTCATATCACCGGTCTTCAGAATCCTACGGCTTCTCAGTGCTTGCAAAGAATTACAGATATGAAATCCTGATCTGGTATGTAATACCCAGGAGGTAGAGTTGATTGACAGACAGTTTTCAATTGCAAACATACCTGAAGCCGAAGCCACAACCTGCTTCGGGTCCTGGTTCATGGCCTTCCAAGCCCTGCAATCTTTCTTTCAGTGGCCCTTTGTTATACTTTAGAATGCGGATAGTGTTAATTAAGCGATAATACGGGTTTTTAATGAAATTTAACTAATAAATATTTTCTTCACATTTTATTTAATTAATTAATACTTTACTTAATTATTTTTATTACGTGCACACACGTGTGCATGTTGAATTGGGGTTTAAGGGGTGTTAACCATGTTCATATAGTCATGGAACACTTAACCCTCTCTTTTTATCATGTTATGCAAAATTTAGCCCTTTATCTATTTATATTATTCGAACAAAGGTTATTGTTTTTAAATAAAGAAAAGATAAGAGAATAGAAGAGAATAGAAGGGAATAGAAGAGAAAAAGGGTTGAATTCTAGGGAGACTAAGGGGGGATGGCTTCCATCAATGGCATTTATGGAGGGAGAGTGAGTATAGCACTCACATACACTCACCCCATGCACTCACACTCACATACCCTCACCTCACAACACTTATACTCTCAATTCCTTCACAAATATCTCATTCTCACCTCACTCTCTCTATTATTCGTCCCAACTCAGTTGCTCCTCTCTCTTTCACTACACATCAAGTTCTTCATCTAAATTATATGTTTGCATCACAATCCAAAGCCTAAACCTTCATCAACCTCACAAAAACCTTCATTAATCTTGCTTGTGATGACTTGGAGCTTGGAAAGCTAGGATTTTTCCCAAGTTTTGGTGAGGTAGTGATCTTTGACTCTTTATTAGGCTATATGAAGTTTGTAGGCTTATTAGTTCAGGTTCTAAACACTAAAGCTATTGTTTCTTGCACATATCGTATTTTTTTTAGGGTCATTTTTGAGTCACTGTGATCTGCTATGACCACGAATTTTTACTGGAAAAATTACCAGTGTATAAGTGATGTACTAGTTACCCTGGGTGTTCACCTGAAGCACGAGCCCAACCTAGACGGTTTTGGCCGACGAGATAGGGACCAGATCCGGCGACCTCGGTTTTTTTGGGGCTTGGGGTGTTGTAATTTTTAAGGTAGATGTCTGCAGTTGTTATAGGGTGTTTGGTACTGCTAGATTTTGATGTTTTGACAGTGGGTAAAATCTGGGATTGATTAGCTAGTTTTTAGTATTTCGACTACACGCGTTACGATATCCGACACGGTGTCCGACTTAGTTTCTGTGCTTCGTGTTATTTCTTCACTTAGGGTTGTTTTAGATTGTCGCTACACTCGTTAGCCACTAAGAGGACACTTGAGAGGGTGTTGGAGTCGGTGCGTCGATTTAAGCGTAGTATGTACGTATTATTGGTCGATTTCTAAATTACACTTGTTATGTTTTGTGTGTTAATAGGATCGCACGCGGGAACATCGGACGCTGCAAAGAAAGGAAAACAAGTGGTTAGATTTACTTAGATCGAGATCATCTGTGAGTAGATTTAACATGTACGGGGAAATCTCCCGTATGGCGTTATGCGTCAAGGCTTGAGATGATATTATAGCCGCATGTTTATATTCATATATGTTGATTGTGCATGAGCATCATTACATACCATTACTTGTTGTGCCTTGATTTAGTATCTAGTGGACACTGCACCATTACTGACGGTTAATGTTGCACGAGCACTAAATTGTATGTTGCACCCACACTGTCGGTAATTTTCATGACACGCACAACCTATACACTTATGCGGTATTGTATTGTTATTGATTATTGACACATGGATTATTGTTCTATTGCGCATATGAGATACATCATTCTTACATACTTACATGTATACACCCATACTTGCTATAGCTACATGTACACCTTTATATGATGTTGGATTGGATTTTGGAAAAATTGGGAACCGCATGATATATTTAAAAACTGGATTCATCTAAAAGAGCGGTTTTCCCTTGATATGCTCATATTACTGTTCTATGTTGCATACATCATATTTCATGGATTTACGAATTGAGATACGGATTTCGTATGATTTATGGATTTGAGAACCATGGTATTATTTCAAGAAAGTATGCATTGTTTTGAAAACTCGGTTTCTCTTGATATGATATTTTAGTGCATCCACCATGCGTTTTCTCGGTTCTGAGATGTGTGATAGAAACCCGTTTCGAGGAGGTGGATGATCCGTTTGCGGGTTCATGGTGGATCCGGTATGGTACACCGGGGCAAGAGAGATTTCGTAGGGATGATGATGAGCCTGGTAGAGGGAGTACTACCTACCGGTGATAGTTTGGAGCTGGCGGTTATCCGGAGGATATCGACCGGAGTCGAGAGATAGATATGGGCCGACCCGTACTGCCGGAGCCCGAGGGCCGATCCGGAGAGACGGAGCCAGTAGGCCAATCCGGACTGATAGAGCCCGAGTTATGTGGATTTACATGTCGATATTCGAAACGGGTTTCAGGATGTTTCGAGTGCCGATGTTGGGCACTCAGGTTCCATGAGATTTACAGAGATGAGGGCCGATCAGAGTGACGGCGCCTGAGGTATTGGGATTTGGGGTGTCGTTGATGGACACCAGTTTTTCCACGATGATGATTCATCGATGATGAAATGTTTTATCCCATACTCAGTAGTTACTTGATATGCATTGTTTCATGTAGTTGTAGCACCGCGGTGGTGTACCTTAATCATGATTGTTGCATATCCATATTACCATACTTATACTATAAGATTGCATATGATAGATTATCACTGTTCGTGCATACTTATGATTATCTGTATGATGTTAATTACTATTCATGAGTTGGAAACTCATCCCCGTTGTACCACAGTGTTTTGCAGGTTTGACCCTCAGTATAGTCGCGGCAGGGCTTCTCATTTTTCCTCTACGGATAACGCTGCTGTTGGTCATCATTTTGGATAGGTGGGTGGTTTTGCGGTTATCCGTATGATCTCAGTGTGTATCTTATTGTATCTAGTACTCTCCATCCACCACTTTCATGTATATTGACTTAGAGACGAGTTTGTGAGGATCGGTGTTGTATTATTTGTGACTCTGGGTGTCGAGCTTGTTCAGTCGACTGTTTTATTATATCGTGATGTTATTTCACTTCCTTATTGCTTATTCCTTCGCTACGGCGTCGTATATCTACATTATATAAACTCGTTGTGGTTGTTTCCGCCCTTGGGCGTGATTTGCTCCCGTTTAGGGATGCTTTACTTATATCATATGATTGCACCCGTTTCGGGGCTGGTTTTTACAAAGGAGGTGCTGCCGAAATTTTTAAGAAAATAAACTTAAGTTTAAAGATTTTTACTTGAGATTTCCAAATGTTTCCAACAATGTTTTTATCACTTACTATTTTTGATGGTTTAGATTGCTGGGTTTTCGGCATACTTAGATTACGTTACGCCTGTTGACGTCACGTGGTTTAAGTGCAGGTCACGTGCCAAACTTGGGTCGTGACACCCTTCTTATGACAGTAGAAGCATTCTTCGTTTCTTACTGTCGGCCCCGCTACTCTTGCCTTGCCCTTCGCTTCCACCTTACTAATACCGCCTCTCGGCTTGGTGGGAGCCTTTTTCTTCTTTCCTTTGGCTTTCACCTTGGATCTAGAAGAGGAAGCTCCACCAATAAATAGAGCAGGTGTTTCCTTGGCTTTCTGCAGGGTGCCCTCTGCACTCCTCAACATGTTGAGAAGTTCCGGAAGTTTAACTTCTTTACCTTGAATATTAAAATTCAAGATAAATTGGGCATACGTGGAAGGGAGGGACTGCAGAATCAAGTCTGTATACAGCTCATTCTCTAACGTGGTCCCGAGGTCCGCGAGCTCCTCAATGTAGCCAATCATCTTAAGGACGTGTTCCCCTACAGATGATCCGATGGCCAACCTCGCCTGAAAAAGCTTCTTCGAGGTCTCGTATCTTGCGATACGAGATTACTCTCTATATAATTCTTTGGTATGGAGGAATATGGATTCAAGATCCATATTCTCGTGCCGCCTCTGGTGCTCGTTGTCCATAGAGGCCAGCACGAAGCACTTGGCCTTCGCACAGTCAATCTCCCAGGTCTTACGGATTTCCCTATCCGCGACAGTGGATTTTGGACCTGGGACGGCGGGGGCTTTAGTAGTGAGGATATAGCCCAACTTGTCAGAAGTTATTGCCATCTTGACATTCCTGAACCAATCTTTGTAGTTTGGCCCTGTCAATATATTTTTATCTAATAGTAACTTAAGGCCCGTCATCTTTAGTTGCTGCAATTAGGAGAGAGAGAAGAAACACTTTAGCATGATACTGTTACAAGTTTAGATTGATTTTTAGTTTATCTAAACAGGATGGCTCCCACTGTTTCTCGAATCCTTCTTCAAACCAGAAAAGAAGAATTAGTCAGGATTAATCTCACTGTACAATACTTGCTTAACTTTCAGCCAGGCTAGTGTCGGTACTTCGAGAGAGGTTTTACGACGCTTTCGCGAAGTTCCTTATTTAAATAACCTCTTTTCCCTGGAGGCGTAGCCCCGATAACACTGTTCTAGACACCTACTTGGTTTATAGCATTGATCGTTAAGCGAAAAGTCTTTCGAGGAGTAGCATATACTCACAGTAGGATCGAGATCCAAATATCATTGTGTGATAAATTCGAAGGAATCCTACCAAAATTATCACACTCTAAATGGTATGCAACACTAGCAGGTTTCAGTTTCTTTAGAAACTCCCGATGTGGATTTTTGCCCCATATTCTTATGACCTTGACTAAGGCCAACAAATCATAAGTCACATGTCATGTTCTACCCGTCATTATCCAGGTTAATTTAAACCCAGCTATACACACCCTTGACTAAGGCCAACAAAGTAGTATGAATGTCCCAAACCAACGCATCATCTATGCTACATATGAATACCCAGCAACTACCAATCACTATGCCTTGACTAAGGCCAACAAACATAGCTTGAATACTATTGAATATTCATATGAAATGACGGAGGGCTATGAATGGTTTTGGCGAAACCGTGAACATAGTGAACTTGATATAATCGAAGGAACTTGATAGATTTTAAGAGGAGTGGTTTAAGCTCCGCATTTTTAAAAGTTTTACGTTTTGAAAAAACCGAGTGGTTTTAAAATTGTTCCAACGATTCATCTTTGGTTTGCTTGCTTTGCATTAATGTAATGCAGTCCCATCAATAACCTACCATTGCAGAAAAAGACGAAAATACAATGTACGCTTATGTCATCGGCATTCGCCACAGGGCCCCGTCTTACACCGTTAGGTTAGATAACTAACGCCAGAGCTGGGGGCTGGACTAGCGCGGATGCAAAATATAAGCAACGTCTATTATATAATATTCATTCGTCAGACGCAATAATAGGCATTCCAAATCACAGATGAATATATTGGATTTATTAGGAATTCCGCGTTACGCTTAAGCCTGTAACGAAAGACGGATTCCATGGTCGCGATGAATAGCCAAACCCCACCCCAGATCCCTACGGGTGCGACAAACTACCCGCCAAATACCCGAAGCGAAGCAATCTCCCTCAACAACGTGAGTAGGCCACTCAGCACTTCAAAGTACCCGGTAGTTTTTGCACCCTACCTTGGGTCTATCCTAGGAGCAATAAACAGTAAATGAAATAATACAACGGTGGCTACAACCTCAACCCAGATGTGCCCCGCGAAAAAATATTTCAACAATTTACAATTTACATTTGAATGAAAGAATATAACACCTCACATCCCAGGCTATTCATTCACGACAATCCAATAAGTCCATATACACAAACAAACATCACAGAAATATGCAACCCCCAACTAACCGACATATAGCAGTTAGCGGAAGTTTACGAACACATTTATCACAACATGAAACATTAAACGACGTTAAACTACGACTTCGAAACACCCCGTAAAGCCACAGTGAAGAATTGACAGCATATTCAAAATTCGCAAAAATAAACAACTCCTGGAACCCTAGATCCCAGTAACAAAACCACAGACCAAAACACGAAGCAATTCCCCATAGCAAAACCGAGGAGTCCGAACTTTGAGGCATTTTGGCCAGTCCAGTTCAGTGGGAATTATCTCGTTTTTGGTGTGTGTTCACTTTACAAGTGAAGGAGTACTCTACAGTTGCTAAAAAAAATTTAGAGCCTCAGAAAAATTCAACAGAAACTAGGATCTACGTTTCGATATTTATGGGTTATTTCGGTTTCGTAGTTTTAGTTATCGTTTAATCTGTTAGCTATGGTTTAGTCAGCTCTGGTACCACTGTAAGTCGATGCCACGCACCCCATGTGTTCACGGGGAGGCGGAGTTTGCAAAAAACGATTTTTATTAGCTTCGTAACATCGACTAAACTCTAGGATCGATACTAAACCCTAACTAACAAACTAGCAATGAGGTTTAACTACTATGTGTGCGCGTTATACCTTAGGTTCTCGGTGTCCTTCACCTCCTCGCTGTCCTTCTTGAAGTCGTGAGCTCCTTGAACTAAGAACGGAATTCACCTCCTCATCATCTTCTCCGAATCGTAGAAGATCCACCCGAGAGATCCGACTTTGAGCTTTACCTCTAACTTGAGGCAACTAGGTCACTTGGTGTGCTAAACTTAGTAGCCGAGGATGTGTAGAGAGTGGTGAGGAGTCTATTAGTCTCACAAACCCTACGATTCTCAACCCATGAGAAGGTTAGGGTTTGAATGGAGAAGGAGAAAGCTTGAGGAAGTTGAAGAGGGGAAAGTATCTGATAGTTTTTAGTAAATGAATTATTGTATTGAAAAAGTTAAGAGTTTTTGCTTTTAAACCTCAAGAAAATATCTCACAAATATCTTACAAATATTCAAGTCAACAAATCCAAAAAGGTCAAAGTAAAAACCCTAATTCTATTTCACTAAAATACCATAAGGTTTCTACTCTCAATTCCTCCACCTCACTAAAGAATTAATCACAAAAGAGAAAACCTAATATGAGGTGTCATTCTCCAAAATGCAATCTCGATCAAATCACAAGAATGCCCCTCTCGTCCGTATATACATACCTGTATCTGTATTCTGAGAAACACGAATAAAATAAAACGAAACTAATCCAATAATCATATACTAGGATCCGACTTAAACCAAAGCCCACTAGTAATGTCCGCTCGAACATCATATGCGCACAAGTACACGTATGTAACGAACCCTGTCGTAAAACCATACGACCTCTACACGTTTCGCTCGAAGCCGGGAAACCCTCTGTGTGGGACTCTAAAGACTCGACAGTACTCTGGCAGAGGGTTTAACCACAAGCGCGTCAGTGGCACTAGCTGTACGTAACGGCTACCTAGGTATCCGTCGATAAGAAGGTCGACGAGGAAACTCATCCGTACCCCTTGTATGTACACGGCGGCGCCCCGGCCATCTTTCCCAGGCCAAAATGCGGAAGTGATAAATTTCTTTAACTGTTAAACCGGCACCACCGCGCACAAAAATCCCGGATCGGGCCATTAATCTAATTCTAGCTAACTAAAGAACAGGTAGAGAGATATACCGATCGATCCGTGTCCTTCGATCTTCTCGCCGTCGTCCCGATCTCCCCGCGGAATCTCCGGTCTTCATCTCCTCACCGGAAGGGCACCACGTCGCCTGCTTCTTTTACGGGCTCCCACCTCTGGACCGAGGCAATTCGGGCACGAAGTTGGCGAGCCGACGTGCCCAAGGTTGCTGTAGGTTAACTGTAGAATACTTTGTCTCTTGGGGTTTGTATGGAGTTGCCATTTTGGTGAAGGTAGAGGAATAGACTTTTTGAGATGAAGCTAAAAGGATTTTGTGCAAACCAAAAGACCAATTTTCCCACTCCCAAAAATTTAGGACAGCCCCCTGAAGCTTGGTCGGCCCCTTCATGGTGAAGGGAAATAATAGAGTGGAGAGAAAAGAATGAGGAGAGCCACAATAATGCAAGGGAGAGCAAGAGAAAAGGCTATCATCCATGAGAGAGAAAATGTGATGATGACAAAACAATGATCACAAACAAGAACCTCACTCCATCAACCATCATCACTACACAAGTCAAGCCATGATGACTAAAAGAAAGTCAAATGAAGTCAAATGATGGTGCAACCATCATGAAGCAATAATATGCAAAGACCACCCTCCAAAATGCTTATTTGCATAAATGCAAATAAGCCCTCCCCCACCAATTTCAGTCAATGAAAGATACAAAAAAATAAGGCCGAAACGGAAAACAAACTGGCAACTCCAAAAACTGATCCCGTAATAAATTACAGGAAAACCCCGCTACTGTATATACATACCCGCATTTGTATTCCGACCGAAATACAAATGCAATGAGACAAAATCTACACTGTACTATACTAGGATCGGGCTTAAACCTAAGCCCGCTAGTATTATCTGTCCGATCATGATCCGTGCAATACCGCACCTATCTGATCGAACCCTGCCATATCTCCATACGGCCTCTACAGCGTTTCGCCCGAAACTTGAGCAACTGTCTGTGGGGGACTCTAAAGACTTGTCAATACTATGGCTGTGGATTTAACCACTAGCACGTCAGAGGTATTAGCCATACGTAACGGGCTACCAGCTATTGACCAAAAGGGGCGTCGATGAGCGAACTCGTCCTGACGCCCTACTGAGCCTGTCAGTGACAATATCCGTACAGTCCGGTCCGTTCGTCTATGAGCATCGCATGGCGGGCCTAGGGGGTTGGTAAAAGTGAGACCCCCAAAAGCGGTACAAGTCGTGTCGGAGTGTAGCCCAGAACACCCTGAGATACTACTGGAATACCTACCAGTAAATCTCCTGCCTCGGCCGAGGGCTTTATGTAATGGCTCTCCTAAACACAGCGCGACCTCACCCCCAATACCGGGAGAGACAAACCCCTGAAGATCCGCTCACTGCCTCCATGTGGCTCGGGACTGTACCTAACTAAAACCTGTTTGCACGTCTCCTTTGAGCGTGGAAGGATAGTAATCAAAGTACAGTGGGAACTCACACGAGACAAATGACGATCCTCAGGTCGATGAACTAACCTGTACACATGTCACCAGGGAACTGCTATCTGACGTCAGGTAGCAGACCAACTAGCATGTTCCCGGCGAGTCCTGTCTGGTGTACTCATAACCCAATGAGCACCTGTATACATCTTAGGTGAACCAACTGACACCAGTGGCTTGTGAGACCGGCCACCGCCCCTCGTCGGGGTCTCGACTGTATACACTAGCCTACTCTGGAGTATCGATGCCCTGTCTCGAAACTCCCACGACTAGGGACCTTTTAAGGATGTGCTTATAGATTACCAGCTCCTACGTATATGATCGCCCTCATACTGCTGGCAGTCAAGCAAGAATCCTAGGGGCTCTATCAACGTGTAATAGCGACCTGTAAGGTCACCTAAAGCAGTACACGATGATAAAGATAAACCAGATAGCATACTATCATCTTGAGTAAGACTGTCCTACCGGAATAGGTCCTCCCTCAATCATTGCAATCACGTTCCTGTGATCCAATAATTGACTCTGAGGGCACTATCTCCAACAATCTCCCACTTGCACTCAAGGCTAATTATTGCGATGTCGCATACTCACAGCTCGTGTGATACCGAACACCCAACTCCTCTACCAATCAGTCTCACAAAACCCGTTTGCGAAACTATTGCGTTCGAGGAATAGCCTCAGTGAGTGGATCCGCTCTAATGTTTCTTTCTATGTCTCTCTTAATCTCAAGTTCGTGGAGAAAGCCATCTCCCGAAATGAGCAATACCTGTCTTAGAATATGTCTGGATATCTGATGGGACCTAGCTCATAAATGAACTCCAAATCCAAACTTCTTAGACTGTATCGTCAACTGAACTTAATAAGTATCCTACGCCATGCCTCCCTCGGTATCCCCTTGGACCACCTGTCCAAAATACTGTCCCTCGTCAGAAGGAAAACTATAACTCTGACAACCTCTCTGTCATCTAGGTCACCTTGGAAGCCTGGAATGATAACTGTCTCCCGAATGAGGATGTCGTTATCATATCCCTAGAACATCCACTTATGTTCTAAAACTGCTTCCGATTGTTTCTCCAGGATTGGATTAATGTCAATTTCTTGCATCTACTGCAAAAACAACATCTGGTGTGTTACTTGATATCTCATGATTGACTCAATTGCCTAAGCAAGTGATCTGCCAATCATGCACATCCCTCTCCACCTTAGTCTGTAAGATACCTTTAGAGAGGGTGACTCCATCACCTGCAGGTACACTACCGTGCCTGGAGTCGTCCATTCTAAAACACCTTCAGAATGCTGTCTAAGTACCCTGATTGGGAAACTACCCAAATCTAGATCTAAAACCATAGATCCAGTAACCAGAATGTCTTGATATTATATCCAAGTCCCATATGGAGAAACCACTGTGTGACAACCAAAGTATAACCGATTGTAGTATAGGAATTTCACTTCTTACTCTGTGTGTATCATCTAAATACCAGGACATCACACCCTACTCCCTTCTTAACAGACCCATCCCCTATTCTGATGAAGTCAAACCTATGACTGTCACATCAGAAATAGATGATCTATCTCCGCTATATCTGCTTTAGTCTATAAATAGACATAAGCCACTTGTCCACCAATGCTTCCGCTGCTCCCACTGACTACGACAACCCTCTGGCAGAGTCATATAGACGTACACTTCTAAAGCTAGTTTAGAACAACGCTATACTCATTCTCCTGCCGGGTCTCGCAGCCTGGAACAACAGCAATGGCAAGTCTAGGTAAACAAAAACCTCCCTGTCACCGTCCTTGAGGCTACCGGAGTACCCCTCGGGTGCCTAAGGTTACCCACCGTATCTGCGGAGTGGCCAATAGAATGTCAAACAAGATTGAATCTTTAGGTTCTTATCAAATCTTGAGTAATTGTTTGCGGTTCTGGAATCACTTCCAGTTCTACCATACTCCCACTACTGTTTTCTGAAAAAATCCATTTTTTATTAAAACTGTGGCGAGTCAAGAACAATATCACTATTGATCTTCCAGATGGTAGAAAGTCAACCCTCGTCATAGCCTGGGTCAACCCACAAACAGCCATTACAGAAACGTGCCTTGAGTTATCCAGAGTCTGGTTTTAAGTATAAGCCGGACAACTCCCCGTACCTTAACATCGTTAAGATACGAACTGTTCTATATCCAATATAGAAACAGAGGCACTGATTTAATTGAACCAGATTCAAATCATGCAGCTGTCTTCAGTGCATGTCAACTGAATGGAAGGAGGCCGATCAGCGTTACTCAACTTAGGAATACTTCCAATTATGAGTAACCTGAAAGAGAAGCAAGATCTCTTTATCATTACTGTCAACTGAATACCATACACAAGTATCTACATCTTCGATCACCTTGAAGAATCCCGATACTTGCAACACCTGGTTCTCTACTTTATTCATATACCTATAACTTCTCAAAACTCAGACCTTGTGTTCATACGAAACACTTGTCTAAGAACTAGAGAAGTCATAAGTAAACCTAATATAGTACGAGGACCAACCCCTCTGTCCTAATGGACACAAGACAACATACAATACTCTGTATAAGTCCCATGAGTTCAATAACTCATCCCTGTGTGTCGTAGGTCTAAAACTGTACTTATGGTTAAGAAGAATTACACCGCTGTTTAATGCTCCTTACCTAACCATCTACTGATATAGGTAAATGTCATAGACATAATTTCAAAAAGGTATATCTCACTCTATAAAAATAGACGTACAGATATATCAATTTGAAATTGGTGCATAACAACGGATATTCAAAACCAAATATTTGCCGTCCGGCAAACTACCCAGGTGATTTCCTCAAATATCACCAATTACAACGAATTCCGATATAATGAGGATAATCACCTAATTCCCAATAGCTTACTCCCACTCATCATCTGTAAAACCATACGGTAAATACATACTCTGGAGCAAGTATCAAATTGGGAAATCAGTTTTCTCTTAACAGTACACAGTGAAACTGAAACATTGAAATGTTTCATAGGGGTATCCTGGTATTCCTAGTAATGCCACTTCCATTATCCAGATTCACAACTGTAACCGTATATTTCTTTGCCATCTCTCCAAATCCCTTCATATGTCTTTAGTCATTACCTTCTGTACACCCCTTTAGGCCAAATGGTTTTCTTCCTTCCCTACCGTTCGGCACCAGCCTATGGTTTGGAAGAAGACTATCCAATAAGCATAATAGGTGTACTGTCCTAATCCCAGGAACACTCGCAATGCGAGAGAATGTGAAGATAAAAGACAACCGAATAAACCTTATTCCTATTTCTCCTGAACCAGAATCCATCCCCGAACTGGAACAAGTTCCTTTCGAGTTCGTATATAACTATACGATGGAGTATCCAATAAACTGTGGATCTTCGTAGTGATACGGAGTGTCCTGGAGAAATACAAAGGTGAAGTGGGAGTGGTAATGAAATACTTGGTTTGGTCGTGAATAGCAGCCGCAATTTACTTTGCCCTCCTTCTAATCCCTTTCTTTGTCTTTACATAATACTTTCTGTACACCATCGTTAGGCTAATTGATTTTCTTCATTCCCTACCGGTCGGCACCTGCCTATGGTTTGAAAAAAGACTATCCAATTTGCGTAATAGGTGTACTATCTCCTAAACCAAGGAGTACTCGCAACCTGAGAGAAGGTAAAAAGGAAAAGACAACTGAATAGTCCTATTCGTTTTCTCCAGAACCTAAAACCATCCTCGAATAAATTCCTTCGAGTTCGTATATAACCATACGATGGTTTTTTCCAATGGAAGTGGACGTTCGTAATAATACGGGGTGTCCTGGAGAAAAGGGTAAAAGTAGGAGTGGCAATGAGGTATGCAACTCTGACAATCCAAAAGCCAGTGTTTAAGAAGGTTCGGTCAACTTGGTCACTGAGTCATAGTCTAGGTCGGGTCATGGTCGCTGCCAAAGAGAGAGAGAAAAGAAACACTCAGCGTGCACTCTAACCTAGATCAGAATGGTTACCAATTTATCTAATCTGGAAACCTCCCACTGTACTGTCAAATTCTCCTCCAAACCTCAAAGAAGAATTAGTCGGGATCATCCGAGGAATAAACCAACTCATCAGTGGGAATCGGGATCCAACTATCATCGCATGATAACGTGACGGAATCCGCTCACGTTATCACACTCCAGAAGGTATGCGCATATCTGGCAAGTTTCAGTTTCTTTAGAAACTCCCGATGTGATTTTTGCCCCATGCTCTTATGACCTTGACTTTGGCCAACAAATCATAAGTCACATGTCAAGTTCTACCCGTCATTCTCCAGGTTGATTTGAACCCACCCGTACCTACCCTTGACTTTGGCCAACAAGGCAGTACGACTGTCCCAAACCAACACATCTATCTATGCTACATATGAATACCCAACAGCTACCAAACACTGTGCCTTGACTTTGGCCAACAAACACAGCTTGAATACTATTGACTACCCATATGAAACGACAGAGGGCTATGAATGGTTTCTGGCGAAAACCTTTAACGTAATGAACTTGATATCGTTGAAGGAACTGGATAGCTTTTATGAAAATATAGTGACGAAAACCTTTGCTAATGAGGTCACCCCCGGTGAAGGGATCTCGGCTCTTTCCCCGTAGAATGAGATGCAGGATATTCCAACTGAATACCAGATGCAAAGCAAAATTAAACGACTACAGTGAAGTTATTGTCCTGACGCAAACTTCTGTCCAAGGGGTCACTCCCGGTGAAGGGATCTCGGCCCTTGCCTCGTCGACTGAGATGCTAGATATTCATAACCGAATACCACTGTGCAAAACAAAAGAGAACGCCCTTGCAATAACAGCTTTTTGAAAAAAAATTCCAACAACATTAGAATAGGTTTGTTTAACTTGCATTGATCCGAATCAATGCAGTCCCATCAATTGATCACACCAATAAAGAACGAAAATAATGACGTACGTATATACCATCCGCATTCGCCACTAGGTCCCGTAATTACCCGTTAGGTTAGTTAACTAACGACAGAGCGGGGACTGGACTAGCGCGGATGCAAAACATATACAACATCTACTAGTATATATATCGATATATAATATTCGCTCAAGGCGTGATAAAATGCAACATCACTGAAATGTACAGTATCATAGAACAATACAGATATCTGGGATCCTCGGGTTTCACAGAGCCGCTACTGAAACCCGACGTTCCCCTGGTCGTGTAGCCTGTGCAATGAAATCCTAGATCCCTACGGGCGCGTTAAGTTACCCGCCAAAACCTGAAGCGAGGCAGCCCCCTTCAGCAACGTGAATGGACCACCCAGCACTTCACGGAATCCGGTAACTTGGGCACCCCTCCTGGGTCAACCTGTACCCCCTATGAGTGCGGCGAATAGCCCGCCAATTCTAGAGTAAGGCCCCCTCCGTCTCAACGCCATGAGATACGGGCCCGTTGCCCTCTAGAACCCGGCTATCCGTGCACCCCTCCTTAGGGTAATCCTAGTACAGAAAGTAAAATATACATACAACGGGTACATCGACCTCACCCCGGTCGTGCCCCAAAAGAATATTATACAAACAGGCAGTGACGGCAGTCCACATATCGGACGCTCGCCCCGCAATAACAAATGTACATAATACAACCAAATCTGTACTAACATTGCATCCAGGCTATCCCCCACGACCAATCCGCAACATCACAACACAACACAAAACATCAACGTGAATGTTACGTTCGCAAATCCGTCTAACCGGGCTATAGCAGTTAGACAGGATTTACCGATCAAATGACATTCACGGTCGCAGATATAATGTAAATACTGTGAACTAATGTGTTTAAAATTTTTCGATCGATCAAATTTACCCAAGTGGGCCCCAAGCACTACTGTAGCACATAAAGAAATTCTGGGCCCAAAAAGAATATACCAAAACCCCTATTTTCAACATAGAGACTCTCTGTAAAAGTTTGATACACTGAACAGTAAAGACTGCAGCGGAACCGTGGCCCAAGCATGGGTTTGGCCGCGGTTCCGCGGTAGGATAGTGTGTTCACGTGATCAAATTTCTACAGAAGTCTTAGAATTCCCTGCACATCATTCTGCAACACCCTGAAAAAAATTTGGAGCCAAAAAAAAAAAATTCGACAAAGAACTGATGTACTGAAATCGCGGGTTTTGGAATTTTGTTCGATCGAAAATGCAAACACATTAGACCAAGCTAGACTACGTTAATGGCGTAGCTCTGATACCAGTGTAAGTGCACGGCGGCGCCCCGGCCGTCTTTCCCAGGCCAAAATGCGGAAGCGATAAATTTCTTTAACTGTTAAACCGGCACCACTGCGCACAAAAATCCCGAATCGGGCCATTAATCTAATTCTAGCTAACTAAAGAACGGGTAGAGAGATATACCGAGCGATCCGTGTCCTTCGGTCTTCTCGCCGTCGTCCCGATCTTCCCGCAGAATCTCCGGTCTTCATCTCCTCGCCGGAAGGGCACCGCGTCGCCTGCTTCTTTTACGGGCTCCCACCTCTGGACCGAGGCAACTCGGGCACGAAGTTGGAGAGCCGACGTGCCCAAGGTTGCTGTAGGTTAACTGTAGAATACTTTGTCTCTTGGGGTTTGTATGGAGTTGCCATTTTGGTGAAGGTAGAGGAATAGACTTTTTGAGATGAAGCTAAAAGGATTTTGTGCAAACCAAAAGACCAATTTTCCCACTCCCAAAAATTTGGGACAGCCCCCTGAAGCTTGGCCGGCCTCTTCATGGTGAAGGGAAATAATAGAGTGGAGAGAAAAGAATGAGGAGAGCCACAATAATGCAAGGGGGAGCAAGAGAAAAGGCTATCATCCATGAGAGAGAAAATGTGATGATGACAAAACAATGATCACAAATAAGAGCCTCACTCCGTCAACCATCATCACTACACAAGTCAAGCCATGATGACTAAAAGAAAGTCAAATGAAGTCAAATGATGGTGCAACCATCATGAAGCAATAATATGCAAAGACCACCCTCCAAAATGCTTATTTGCATAAATGCAAATAAGCCCTCCCCCACCAATTTCAGTCAATGAAAGATACAAAAAAATAAGGCCGAAACGGAAAACAAACTGGCAACTCCAAAAACTGATCCCGTAATAAATTACAGGAAAACCCCGCTACTGTATATACATACCCGCATTTGTATTCCGACCGAAATACAAATGCAATGAGACAAAATCTACACTGTACTATACTAGGATCCGGCTTAAACCAAAGCCCGCTAGTATTATCTGTCCGATCATGATCCGTGCAATACCGCACCTATCTGATCGAACCCTGCCATATCTCCATACGGCCTCTACAGCGTTTCGCCCGAAACTTGAGCAACTGTCTGTGGGGGACTCTAATGACTCGTCAATACTATGGCTGTGGATTTAACCACTAGCACGTCAGAGGTATTAGCCATACGTAACGGGCTACCAGCTATTGACCAAAAGGGACATCGATGAGCGAACTCATCCTGACGCCCTACTGAGCCTGTCAGTGACAATATCCGTACAATCCGGTCCGTTCGTCTATGAGCATCGCATGGCGGGCCTAGGGGGTTGGTAAAAGTCAGACCCCCAAAAGCGGTACAAGTCGTGTCGGAGTGTAGCCTAGAACACCCTGAGATACTACTGGAATACCTACCAGTAAATCTCCTGCCTCGGCCGAGGGCTTTGTGTAATGGCTCTCCTAGACACAGCACGACCTCACCCCCAATACCGGGAGAGACGAACCCCTGAAGATCCGCTCACTGCCTCCATGTGGCTCGGGACTGTACCCAACTAAAACCTGTTTGCACGTCTCCTTTAAGCGTGGTAGGGTAGTAATCAAAGTACAGTGGGAACTCACACGAGACAAATGACGATCCTCAGGTCGATGAACTAACCTGTACACATGTCACCAGGGAACTGCTATCTGACGTCAGGTATAAGACCAACTAGTATGTTCCCGGCGAGTCCTGTCCAGTGTACTCATAACCCAATGAGCACCTGTATACATCTTAGTTGAACCAACTGACACCAGTGGCTTGTGAGACCGGCCACCGCCCTTCGTCGGGATCTCGACTATATACACTAACCTAGTCTGGAGTATCGATGCCCTGTCTCGAAACTCCCACGACTAGGGACCTTTTAAGGATGTGCTTATAGACTACCAGCTCCCACGTATATGATCGCCCTCATACTGCTGGCAGTCAAGCAAGAATCCTAGGGGCTCTATCAACGTGTAATAGCGACCTGTAAGGTCACCTAAAGCAGTACACGATGATAAAGATAAACCAGATAGCATACTATCATCTTGAGTAAGACTGTCCTACCGGAATAGGTCCTCCCTCAATCATTGCAATCACGTGCCTATGATCCAATAATTGACTCTGAGGGCACTATCTCCAACACCCCTACTGAGCCTGTCTGTGGCAATCTCCGTACAGTCTGGTCTGTTCGTCAAAGAGTATCGCATATCGGGCCTAGGGGATAGTAAACGCCAGACCCTTAATTGCGGTATAAGTCATGTCGGAGTGTAGCCCAGAACACCCTGAGAAACTACTGGAATACCTACCAGTAAATCTCACTTGTCCTGGCTAGGGACTTTGTGTAATGGGTTTCCGAACACAGCATGACATCAACCCCCAATACCGGGAGAGACGAATCCTATCTAACTGCTACTGCCTCCAAGCGCTTCGGGACTGCACCCAACTACTGCCTGTTTGCATGACTCAGCAGAGCCGTGATAGGATAGTAATCTAAGAACAGTGGGAACACGCTTGAGGCGAAATAGCAGTGTCAAGTCGACGGACTAAGCTGTACTCATGTCACCTAGAAACTGCTACCTGATGATAGGTATATTACCAACCAGCAGTTCCCTACGAGTCCGTCCAGTGTAACTCATAACCCAATGAGCACCAGCATACTATCTCCGGTACGACGTACTGATGGCTGCCGGACAGACCATCTCCCCTGCTGGGAAGAGAAGCGTATACACTAGTCTACTCTGGAGTATCGATGCCCTGTCTCGATAATCCTACGACTAGGGACCTGTGTAAGGATGTGCTTGTAGAGACCTAGCCCCCACTAGTGTGACTGCCGTCACAACGCTGGTAGTCAAGGAAAGATCCTAAGAGCTCTATTAATATGTAATAGTGATACGTTAAAAGAAACATATACACATATTAAGATAGATACAAACCAAGTAGATACTACTATATCGAGCAAGACTGTCATAAATCCGTGTATATATCCCAAGCTTCCAAAATGTAATATACAAACTAGTACTATACAATAATGGCCTCTAGGACATATCACACTAACACCTCTAATCCAAGCTACCTCTTCACTAAACTATCTTTAGTGAAGGAAACACACTACACCAAAATGCTAATCAAGTGTAGGATGGTCAAGTAGGGGTTCAAAGCTCACTAGGATTTATCACAAAACCCTATGATTCACATCTCATGAAAGGGTTAGGGTTTTGTGGATATGGAAGAAGAAAAATGGAAAGAACTCAAGAGAGTGAAGCAAATGAACTCAAGAAGAATGGCTAAGGCAAAAAACCACACAAGTGTAGAATGACAATACTCTTGACCTCACTTATTCAAGTTTGGAATAAATTGCAATAATAAATTGCAACCATGCTTGAATAGTGGGTCAAGGCTAATAAAGAAATGATAAAAGCCATGCTTTGACCATTCCTCAAAAGTATCCCCATTTTTCAGTTCATTTTCTATTTTCACAAAATAGAAAATCCAACCATGCTTCATAATATATATATATATATATATATATATATATATATATTATGAAGAAAATAATTAGTGATATAATAATATTAGTTAATATATAATTATATCAAATATAAATATATATCATATTATTAAATCAACACTTGATTTAATAATCCGGTTAAATCACATATAACCGGCTAATATTATTTATCTGTATATCACATTATCAAATTAACACTTGATTCAATAATCCGGTTATATCACATAAAAGCTAACTAATAACAAATAACTGCCAGATTAGAATACGGTATCACATACTCGTATTTAATCTGGCCCCCGCACATATCAGCATAAGTGCCCTACTTCGTTTCGCCTGAACTAGAAAACTTCTGTGTGGGACTCTAACGACTCATCAATACGCCAGCAGTAGGTAATGATCACATCAGTTACCCATAAGCCGTCAGCGGTACTAGCTAGACTTAATGGCTATCCAGGTATTGAGCGAATAGAAGATCAGCAAGCAAGCCTGTCCAAACTCCCATGAAGCCTATAAGTAACACTTACCGTACTGTCCGGTCTTTTCCTCTGATATGTCGCATATCAAGTTTTGGGGTGGAATCATCAGACCCCAATAACTTGATAAGTCATGCCGATGTGTGGCCTATAACGGTATGAGAAACTACTGATAACTCTTACCAGTAAATCTCATAAACAGCCCTAGCCAGGGACTTCCTGTTATAGCCAATCGAGCATAGCGCAACATCAACTCCCTATACCGGGAGAGACGAAACCCCTCCTATTGCTAATTGCCTCCATGTGACTCGGGACTATACCCAAAATCCACATGTTTGCACGACTCCTTTGAGCCGTGGTAGGGAGGAAATCATAGCACAGTGGGAACCACACAAGACTCTATGATGAGCTCGGGTCTACAGACTAACCTGTACCAGTGTCACCGGAGAACTGCTATCTGACGATAGGTATAGTACCATCTAGGAGTTCTCAGCGAGTCATGTTCGGTGTACCCATTCTCTAATGAGCACATGTATACAATATTTGATGTTAAACACCAATGGTTATGGGATCAACCATCTCCCCATACTGGTTCAAGAAACGTACACACTAGTCTACTCTGGAATATCGATGCCCTGTCTCGATATACCCTCGACTAGGAACAATTAAAGGATGTGCTTGTGGACTACCCAGGTCCCAGTTGTATGATCTGCATCATAGTCCTGGTAGTCAAGCTAACACCCTAAGGGCTTTATCAACATGTATAAGAGAGACAGTATAATAATACTAAGTGTACATGTTTAAGATAAAGAGTAACCAGATAGCATACTATCATGTCGAGCAAGAAAGTCCTCTATATATATGTCCAAGAATCCACTATAATATACATCAATGTACAATAATGGCCTCTAGAGCATACATATTCATAACCATCTTCCACTTGCACTAAGTCCAGTTGTTGTAGTATCTCGTACCCAACATCCCAAAAAGTCTCTCAAGCTGCATCTGGAGGAGGGCCTTCGTGAGTGGATCCGCTACGTTGTCCTTCGTGCCAACTCTCCTGACCTCGATCTCCCATCGATCTACTATCTCCCGGATCAGGTGATACTGCCTAAGAATATGCCTGGATCTCTGATGGGACTGGGGTTCCTGGGCTAAAGCCATAGCTCCATTGTTATCACAATACATAGGTATTGGATGCCCAATGGATAGAACCACACCAATTTCAGCTATGAACTTCTTCATCCAGACAACCTCTTTGGCAGCACCGTTGGCAGCGATGTATTCAGCCTCCATCATCGAGTCTGCTACGGTATCTTGCTTGGAACTCTTCCAACATACAGCCCCTCCATTGAGGGTGAAGACAAAACCGGAGACCGACTTACTGTCTTCCTTATCACTCTGGAAGCTCGAATCGGTAAAGGAATCCACCTGGAGTTCACCGTTACCATACACCAAGAACATTTCTTTAGTCCTTCTCAAGTACTTAAGAATGTTCTTCACAGCTGTCTAGTACTTTTCCCCAGGATCTGATTGATACCTACTCACTACACCTAGAGAGTAAGCTACATCCGATCTGGTACACAATATCGCATACATGATTGACCCAACTGCCGAATTATAAGGTATCCCTTGCGTGCGAGCCCTCTCCAAATCAGTCTTAGGAGAGATCTCTTTGGAGAGAGTGATTCCTGAACAAGCAGGTAAATTACTACGCTTAGAATCTTCTATACTAAACCTCTTTAGTATGGTGTCAATGTATCTGGATTGGGACAATCCCAACATCCGTTTAGATCTATCTCTATAGATCTTTATCCCCAGGATGTAGGAGGCATCACCTAAATCTTTCATGGAGAACTTATGTGATAAGAAGAGTTTGACTGAGTGTAGCATAGGAATATCGTTTCCTATCAAGAGTATGTCATCCACGTACAATACGAGGAAGAAAACCTTACTATCTACAACCTTTTTGTATATACAAGGTTCATCTACGTTTTTGATGAAGTCAAACTCTTTGATAGCTTCATCAAAACAGAAGTTCCAGCTCCGCGATGCCTGCTTTAATCCGTAGATTGATTTAAGCAGCTTGCACATGCTTTCGCTGCTCCCACTGTCTATGAAGCCCTCTGGTTGTGTCATGTACATGCTCTCTTCTAAATCACCACTTAGAAAAACGGTCTTGACGTCCATCTGCCAGATTTCGTAGTCATGGTATGCAGCAATGGCAAGTAGGATCCTGATGGACTGTAATACCCCAGGTGGAGTTAGGGATGAATACCACCTACCCCGTAAGAAGTGAGATGTTATCCGGTATCGAGGTGGGGATGTAACCGATACGGATACACACGGGGACCCACTGTAGAACAATGGGGAGTATCGAATTCCATTCCGAAAGAGGGCACGATCAGAACTATAAATGGAATGATACCACTCCTATAACACAGAGGCGTCTTTTGGATGAATCAGAACTCCGGAGTTTGAAGAACTCCGTAGTTAAGCATGCTTGAGCTAGGGAAATTCTGGGATGGGTGACCTACTGGGAAGTAGCCCCCTTCTTGAGTCTGGTTCATTCAAAGGGACAAAACCGTACGGTTTCGGCCAGAGTGGACAATACCATCTGTGTTTGGGGGTGGGTCGTGACAAATATGGTATCAGAGACGGTACCTCAAAAGTAGGTCTGTGGTTCGAGGACGAACCATTATTCTAAGTGGGGGGAATGTAATATCCCAGGTGGAGTTGGGGATGAATATCACCTACCCCGTGAGAAGTGAGATGTTATCTAGTAACGATGTGGGGATGTAACCGATACGGATACACACGGGGACCCACTGTAGAACAATGGGGAGTATCGAATTCCATTCCGAAAGAGAGCACGATCAGAACTATAAATGGAATGATACCATTCCTATAACACAGAGGCGCCTTTTGGATGAATCGGAACTCCGGAGTTTGAAGAACTCCGTAGTTAAGCATGCTTGAGCTAGGGAAATTCTGGGATTGGTGACATACTGGGAAGTAGCCCCCTTCTTGAGTCCGGTTTATTCAAAGGGACAAAACCGTGCGGTTTCGGCCAGAGCGGAGAATACCATCTGGGTTTGGGGGTGGGTCGTGACATGGACTTAAGCATGGCGATAGGAAAAAAGGTTTCATCATAGTCGACACATGGTCGTTGACGAAAACCTTTTGCTACAAGTCTAGCTTTGAAAGTCTCAACTTTTCTATCTACACCAAGTTTCTTCGTAAAGATCCACTTGCTCCCGATGGATTTTACCCCTTCAGGAGAAACTTCCAAGGTCCATACTTTGTTGGTGTACATGGATTCCATCTCAGATCGCATAACATCTAGCCATTTCACAGAGTCTCTACTTGTGATGGCCTGCTCGAAACTAGTTGGGTCATCATCTTCTATGATGCAATCCTTGCTCCCACCGTCTACGAGAAAACTGTAGTATCTCTCAGGTGGATGACGAACCCTACTAGATCTGCGGAGTGGCTGGGGTTCGTCGGGTACTATTGAATCCTCCGGTTCTACAAAATAGTCAATTATAGTTTGTGTAGCTAGAACTTCTTCCAGTTCTACCTCATTGCCACTAGTTTCTTTCACAAGAAATTCATTTTCTAAAAAGGTGGCATATTGAGAAACAAACACCTTTTGTTCCTGAGTGTGGTAGAAGATATATCCATATGAATCCTTTGGATATCCCACAAACTTGCACAAAACAGACCTTGCCTCGAGCTTGTCCGGATTTTAACATAGGCCGGACAACCCCATATCCTAACTCTTTTAAGAGATGGTCTCTTGCCATTCCATATCTCATATGGAGTGGTAGGCATTGATTTGGTCGGAACCCTATTCAATAGGTATGCAGCAGTCTCAAGTGCATAACCCCAAAAGGAAATAGGTAACTCAGCATTACTAATCATAGAGCGCACCATATCTAATAGGGTGCGATTCTTGCACTCCGAAACTCCATTATGTTGTGGTGTATATGGAAGAGTAAGCTGAGAGATAATCTCATTCTCTTTTAAGTGGTCTCTAAATTCCGTGCTCAAGTATTCTCCTCCCTGATCAGATCGTAGGACTTTAATACTTTTACCCATTTGGTTCTCAACTTCGTACTTATATTCCTTGAATTTCTCAAAACATTCAGATTTGTGTTTCGTCAAGAACACATGTCCGTATCTTGAGAGATCATCGGTGAATGTAATAACGTACGAGAAACCATTCCTGGCATGTATAAATATAGAACCGCATACATCACTATGTATTAGTCCCAAGAGTTTAGTAGCTCTTTGTCCGTGTCCAGTAAACGGATTTTTGGTCATTTTGCCTTTGAGACGTGACTGGAAAGTTTCATAAGATGTAAATTCAAACTAATTCAAATATGCATCTTTATGTAACTTAGCTAGTCTTGTCGCATTGATATGACCTACTCTACAATGCCACAAGAAGGTTTCGTTCATTTCTGAACTTTTCCTCTTGCGTGTGTTCTGTACTGTAACAACCCTAAGCTTTCTGTACAATTTTTTTCAAAAATACAGAAAGGGGTACTAGAGCCTGAGCACAAGTTATAAGTTTGATTTGCTTTTGAACAGCAAGAAGGAGCTTGTAGCTCATTGTTAAGACCTTGCACTGCTGAACCAAAGCACCGGAGTTCAAATCCCATTAGCCACATTATTTTTTAATTAGTTTTCTTTTAATCTTTTTATAAGCCCAAGAGTCTACACGTGCATAACTCGTAAAAACCAAGAGTCATATCTTAAACAAACGGGTTCACGAGGTAGACCAAGAGGCAAGGGACATGTGGCGTCAAGACCCGGCCCGACTCGGCCGACTCGGGCCGGCGACTCGGCCGAATCGGCCGGCGCCGCCTGCCTGACTTGGCCGAAACCCTAAATTCTTTGATTTTTGTGCGACTCTTTAACTCCCCATAACCTCTGTAATATTTAAATTCCCTGCACATTTACAAAGCAATTTAAAATACCCAATTAAACCATTTTTAATACAAATTTTTAATACACCTTTTCACATCCCTAAACCCTAATTTTTCCTATAAATACCACACCTAAAATCACCCCTCCTCACTCTCAAATCTCTGCCCAAACTCTCAAGAAAAATCCCAAGTCTTTTGTGTGCAAGTGGAGTTAGCAAAGGGCGAAGCTCCGACGAACATCCGGCGGTGATCCGAGGAGATTCCGGGGACGAAACGATGCACCGGTACCTCCCCATTATTACATTTCCTCTTATCTAAACTACAATCCTGTAAGTCTCTTCTCCCCCTTCTTTTTACTATTCCAAAAATTTAGAATTCTAAAACCCGAAGGATGTGGAGTTAATCCGACTTCCGATTTGGTTTTTCCTTAAAAATCATATTTTGATTAAAAACAATAATACCAAAACATCACATCATGATCATTAAACATTAAAAAACATATTGACAAGTTTCATATCAAAAGAATTCCTATTTTACTTTTTATCGCAATTTTACAGAAAAATACCATATAGTTTAGTTTCGACATAAATCTTATAATTCATTGCTATACCTTTAGATAGTTCATGAGGTAATGACCTACCTCCTCACAACATACATCTCTATCATATCACGATGTCTTTTGGAAATATAGAATACGAAAATACGATTTTACAAATAAATACCATAAACTACAAAACCTTTTTCTACAAGATGTGTATTTTTAACAAATCTTTGCAATGTGCCGCTACAACCCATTTCGGGAAACCCGTTCGGGATGGTGTGCATTATCGCACATCCTCGGGCTTCGTATTACGAGATGCAGACCTCCGCAAGGAGCATACGGTCTCGAAAAATTTAAAATACAATTTTCTTTAGAAAAATGTGATTTCTATTATAAATAAAACTTATATTTTTAATAAATAAATATATATGTAATTAATATCAAAATATCTATTTTTAATATTTATAATATTTCACATTTCCAAAATTCAAGAAAAACATTTCATTTACATGAAAATACCAAACAATTCCAATATTACAAATAAATACCATATATTATGAAATTAGGTTTTATTCACTAGAAATGTCACAATGATAAAATATATATCCATGAAAACTCTAAATACGATAATAAAATACTTGAGGTGTATTTTGAAAATTATAAAAAAATATTTTTACATAAAACCCCCTCAAGTTATACTAAATTACAATAAGGACCCTAGTAAACAAAGGTTTAAGCGGAACCAGTCTCTTGAGCCTCAGGGAGCCGGAGATATAGGTGCTTGCCTATTTAAATTAGACAACTTAACAAACGGTGTTATCAACACAGTAATCCTCTTTGAAAAAGACACAAATCCTGTCGTCCATGTGCAGCGGTTACCGATAATACCAAAACCTAATTCAGGATTCAATTTCTTTTCTAATTGTCTGACTCAGACTGAGTCTCAATATAATCAATCTGACTTGACTGAGATTAAAGTATATATATAACAATTCAATATGAATCCATATATTCAATCTGTTCAATCTATCAATCTATACAACTTGACTGAACCGAACCATGGATATATTCTATCTATATGATCATCCATTATATCCGTTCCATTACTGATATCATGGTTTTGGCAAGTCATCCATCTATACAATCTATAATACAAGAAAATACAATTTACAATACAATGCAAACAATACAATCAAGATATCGCGGGGTTTAAAGGGTAGATTGGTACGGAAGGTGTTAGAAGTAGCACGAGACTGCAACCATTAAGACACCTAACCTGAATTCAATTGCCGTTGTTCCTGGTATTATCACGGAGCCTTGTACTCTTGATTCCGTCCACCTTAGTCTCTGGTCTATTGAGACTCCTCTCATATACACTGGCCTTTTCTGTACCAAACTACAAACAACAGCGTTAACACTAAATACAACATTATAACAATATAATACCACTTTAAAAGTTACACTCTCTCTCTGTGTTTATTCTTCATCTCCCTTATCTTTGGGACTTACCGAATGATTTGTTCACTGACGACATTCTCTTTCTTCTTCTTTGGAATGTCGTCAGGTGTTTCGGACTCACGGGAGACCGAGCCTATCAGCGAGGATTTGGACCAGCTAGCTTTCGACCCGGAGCTCTAGTTACTTGTACATTTCATTCTGTATTTTCCATTTCTGTTATGCCACTGTTTAGGCATTGCTTTTCATTCCATGTATTTACTTTTCAGATGTATTGTAAAAAGAATGTTAATAAATAAAGTTGTTGTTCAATTTTATCTAGTGTCTTGTCTCTTGTGCATTTTACTTATATTGCTTAGATACGCTTAGCATGTTTACTTCAGAGTGAATACATAGCGGGCCCGTCGCGCCCTCTGCCCATACACCGGGAAGAGGGGCGTGACATGTACGTTTAGAACTGTCATTTGATTTAAAACGTATATACCGTTACATAACGTACCAAGCCCAATCAACACTTGATTTAGGAAAATTTTCATAAAATTATCCACTAATGCAAAGTTATATCCTTCTTTATGCAACAATGAAACTGATATAATATTGCACATCACTTTTGGTACGTAATAACAGTCATTCAGAATCATTGTATTACCATTTGGTAATACAAGGTGATATTCACCAACTGCTTTGGCTGCAACAATTGCTCCATTCCCTACTTTTAGAGACATATCACCCTTTCTCAGTTCTCTACCTCTCTTTAGCCCATGTAACAAATTACATATTTGGAATCCTGACCCGGTATCCAATACCCAGGATTTAGAGCAAACTGAGAAACGGTTCTCGGTTACGAACACACCCGAAGAAGATGCATCAATATGCTCCTTCTTCATTCGAGTGGCGTGGAAATCCGGGTATTCCCCTATTCCTTACTCAGACTTATGACAATCATAAGAAAAAGCGGAACCAATGTTCCCCAGCTCAGTATAATAAGCGGGTTCGGTCAATACATCCATATTATTATCTTAATTAAGACGTGTCATTGGTCGCTACCTGGAGAGAGAGAGAGAAGGAAACGCATTAGCGTGCGCTCTTTGCAAGATTAGATTAGTTATTATCTTATCTAATCAGGATGGCTCCCACTATTTTTATCAAATCTTTCCTCAAACCATAAAAGGTAAGATTAGCCTGGATTAATTACACCCTACAAGTTCGCCAATCGGTCAGCCAGGCAGGTATTGGTACTCCGAGGGAGTCTCCCCATGCTTTCGTATGGAAATAATTAAATAATCTCGTTTCCGCAGGGGCATTACCCCATTAACACCTTTCTTAGACACCTTGTAACATTTCAAAAAATAAAATATTATTTTTGGGAATTTTTATAATTTAATAATAAAATATTGAATATTTTAATTAGGCGGTATAATTAAATACCGATAAATTGGAAAAAAATTTGGAAAATTATAGGAATTTCTAAAAGAGGGTGTTTTATGTGAATTATGCAAATTTTAAGTTTTTATGGTTAATTATACACTAATTTTGTGCTAATCGCGATTAAAAATCGCTAATCGGATTTTAAGGGTGTTTTGTGCAAAACATGGACCATATCATTTCACACTTGTGTTACATTTTCCCCCTTGGCTTTATCTTCATGTTTCCTTCTTGTTTTGGGTTTACTATTGAGGAGAGAAGAAAATGGAAAAGAAAAAGAAATTGAATAAAGAATGGAATAGTGTGAGGTATGAGTGAGAGAGAGAAAGAGAGAGTGAGGGAAGGGTCAACCTTGGGCATGGACCCTTGAACCATTCAACACCTCCATCATTTCTCCTCCCTCTTCCTTGTTGCTGCTGTCGCCTCTCCCCGCCCCCACCCCTCTTCCTCCTCCACTCCAACCCCCAAAACTATATGAAAAACATCTCAAAACTCAAACCCCCTTTCACAAAAAAGGTGCACAAGCCCTCAAGCTATCTTATGGACCAAGAAAAATTCAATTTTGGCGCTGTAGAGGATTCATAGGAGTTAAATGAGCTAAACCCTTTCACAATTTGTGTAGTGTTTCGAGTGATTTAGCCTCATTTCAAGTTTAATATCGTTTTGACGAAGTTTAGTAAGCTTTGAAAACTCAAGTTGAGAATTAGGGTTTGATTTGAGTAGAGATGGTGCAATTGGACTTTAGTAGTGACCTTAAACTCCCCAATTGTCCAAAACCCAGACCTAACCAACCCCGGAACCTAAAAATACGGAATTTCAGAACTTTCATGTCGGTTTGTGAGGAATTGGAGCGTGCAGGGAAATCAGGAGTGATCCGGGGTCAATACTAGAAAAGTAAACAATACCAGAGACCTGGTGGGACCAATAAGAAGACACCCTACCAATACGAGCCCCCAATTCCCTAGTAGAACTGGCCTGGCGGGAATTTCACATGAAGTGGCCGGCCCCCCTGATAAAACAGGTGCCCAGATTGCTTCAGTAGGTCATATTCACACCATGTATCACCCCAGACTTGTTTGCTAGCCCTAATCAGGGACCACTTTCCCTAGTTGCTGCCTTGATTTGAGTTATGGTTTTCCGTATTTCGATTTTTGGATTTCAGTATTTGTGCTTTATCTCGATCATGTGACGTTTGTACGTCCATATCGAGTGATATCGAGTTGTTTTGCGAGAGTTAACCATAGGTTCTAACCTATAGGTTTTTAGGCGTATCGTTTTGGTTTTCACTTGTCGTTTTGGTTTCGATTTGGTTTTAATGCGATACGATATGTGTGATATGTAGGTACCCCCATGATGATTCGAGACGATGAAGAAGATGGTGGCGACATCGACATCGGCAAGCAAGATCAAGGTGAGTAGATTATATCTACGGGGGAAGTCGGGTGGATGGTGTATAGCACCTGATTGAAAACGATTTCGGATTGTGTATGTTTAGAAAATGTATAGAAATCACAACTAAAAAGTATTTGACCGCAATCAATAACGGTGTCGATTGTAGCGCGTTAGTAAGTGCGGATCGTCCACAGGGAAAGTGTAATCGTTCGTGTTTCGAATTAGATGAGTCGAAAATTTAGGGAAAAGAAAAGAAAACAATTCATGATTTATAAAATTGCATTTCAAGAAAGAGAAAATATCTAGATCTAAGAAAGCATTAAAAATCAAGAAGTGATAATTTGGGATGATTTCCAACCAACAATCAAGATTCGAAGTGTAGCTCGTAGGAGTAGATCGGATCTATAGATATGATGAGATCTAATGATTTCATGTTCTTATCCTTTAACGAATTGAGACTAGATCGACGATAATTCATCGAGGTTAGGGATCTTGCGAAGAAGCTAGGGTTTCCTCGTCTTATCCTTTATCCTTTCAATGAATCTCATTCAAATTCTAGCTTCTAGTTAATCAAATGATCAATTGTTGTTCCCTAGTTTTGAGTAAACACAATCAAGAAAGGATCATCCCAAAACTAGGTCATCGATCATTTAATTCACAAGAATTTACAATCGTTATAGGATTTAAGAATTGTAAAAAGATCTAAATCATCATCATTCTATTGATCGTCACAACTCCTATACGAGCGGAGTTTACTCAAACATCATAATAACAAACGCAGTCACAAATTGAGATCGAATCATAATGTTGAATCAAAAGATAAGCAAGATATAGAAATTTCACCTTTATTTATCGACAAATTTCATTACAACTCTTTTGAAATTTACAAAAGGAAGGAACTAGATCGTCGATTTCGGCTTCGCTCGGCTCCTTGAGTCGCAGATCGGCTTGGATCTCTTGCTCCGATGGAATCCGGCGTCGCTTTCCAAAGGTTGAAGGCTCTCTTGCTTGAATGGTACTCGGGATCTTGATCTTGATTTTGAATTGGAATTAGGGTTAGGGTTTGAGGTACAAGTTGTGTCACTCAACTTGTGGGTAGAAGATGATGGGTGATTCTTGAACCCTATTTCTTGAACAACCTCAACCCTAGATCTAGGCTCCTTTTTATAGATCTCAAAACCTTAGATCTAGGATTTCAAATTTGAATTTTCCCTCCAAAAGTTTATTAGGAGAGCCTTCTAGAAATAGTTTGTTAATCCGAGCCTTCTAGATGAGACACGTGGCATTTCTACAATGTTCTGGAAGCTTGGGCCGTTAGAATTAGCCACGTGAGGAAATTTGAGCTTCTGATGACGTCACGCCGCCGCGGTTCGGCGGCTTAAGCCAGCTCCCGCCGCGGAACCGCGGCGGTTTGGAAGCCTTAGGGCTTGGAAATTCTGGGCTTTTCTGATGCTGATATTTGGGCCTTTTTGTGATATGTTGATTTTCCAATTGAGTCCCTGATCTCTGCCAGATCTCCAGCCTTTGAGTTGGCGTATTTTATCAGCACTGTTTCACAATTTTTGGCTCGATTTCTTGGAATTTCCCGCACAATTTCTCGGGACAAGAGTTGCGCAATACAAGGATGATGCGATGCCATGATAAACACACAATTTCTCTAAAAGTGCCGTTTTAAAGTCTAACACATGCAATCTGGTATTTCAGAGATGTTTTGCTAATATGTGCCATATGAATACCGAACACTTCTGATGAGTGCAAATGATAGGGAAATTGCCGTGTTAAAAATGCAGTATTTTTGACTGATCAAATTCCCCCAAACTTATTTTCGATCGTCCCGATCGAATTATTTTATTAAAAAGAGAAGGAGAAAATAAAGAAAGAGAAAAACTAACTAGCACACTTTCGTAGGCAACACGATTGCACTGAGCACGTGCAACAAGCCTTTAAACCTCTAGGTGTCCCTAGTAGGAGGAGTGTTGTCTCCTGAGGGTTTTCAACGGATTGCACCCACAAAATCCAATAATAAAAGGAAGATCATGAATATTACATTTAAAGAAAAGAATTGTAAAAGAAAAGCCTTGAAAATTAGGGTTTCCAACTAAGCTAGCTTTTCGGTTGTCATGAGCCCTATCTTAATGGTCATGAAAAGATGTTAGAAATCACGTCCTCCCTCAATAAAACATAGTCTTATTCTTCATTCCTATCTTTCTTCCAAATATCGATCATATAACCCTACGTGTGTGTAAAGAACATCCCTACACCCGGAGAATTTAATTCAAGCTATCATACTCTTGCCCATCTGCCTCTGTACTTTTTAATTAATGAATATTTAGATGAGTTTGCTCACACACTTTCATGCGACCGTTAATACTTCTTGAGGTACTAACCGACCGATTACTCATGTGCTTGCTTATTTGGTGTTTTTCCTCGTCTTCCACCGACTAAGGCTTAGCAGTGACTCCCAGACCAGTTGGCCTTAGGGCACTAGGTGAAGAGGCACCCTTCGCTATATTTTTTTATTGCTGCCTTGGCGATAACAAAACCAGTGTCCATTTTTCTCACCACTTTATATTTTCTTCATTTTTCATTTTTTTATTTCCTTCATACTTTGTCTTTTAGACAAGAGCATTTCAAGGTATCCTCTACTATCCCGGGCTTCAAGACGTGTGTAAGTGCGAATAGTAGGGTATCAACGTTCAAAATGTTTGGCTTCCAGAATAGGAACTATTTTTCAGACTTATTTTTATCCTCAGATTAGTGACTTCCTTCATCTTACTAATCCTTGGGACAACGGCTCATAACTACTTATTACTAGTTCGTATAAGAAAACTTCTAATTTTCTTGGTTTTCTTAAATTTTTCTAATCTCATGGATGTAATTTTTCACTATCTAATCTTTTATTATCTTATTTATGTACAAAAAATATTTTTATCTTTTTGAAATTTTTTAAATTTTTATAGGTTTTCAAATGTTTTGTGCTTATGCAAAGTATGATGCAAATGATGCGAAAATAAGCACAAACCACCCCCAAACTTGTTTTCAACAGTGTCCTCACTGTTGCCATCTGCTAAATCTCGAAAAACCTTTTAGCTTGGGAGGAATTTATTAGTGGGGGCAAAATATATAAGTGAAGATCCTCCTCCAAACTTATTTTTGGCTCATCATTTTATGTAAAAAATTTCTTTTCAAGAGCCCGAAAATATACCCCCCCAAACTTGAGTTATGCAATGTTAATCTTTTGAAAATCACATGAGGGGGTCAAAAATCAGTGGTCGATACCAAGCTTTGCAAAGACCGAAAGTTAACACCAACCATTCAAAAATTTTATCAATGCAGTGCTCTGGTTGGTGGAAGAAGAAGTGGGGTAAGGTTAAGTGGTGGAATAGAATGTGTGTGCGTCTCATTTTGGAGAGACGATGCAGTGAATGTGATGGATTACTCGCATTCTTTTTATAGTTCAGAAGAAGGGGTGGAGGTTCAATTTCAATGCTTGGGAGATGATTCATCTCAACACCCGTGTCATTCAAAAATGCGAGTTCATCAGCGAAGATCTCCTCAAATGTTCCATCAACACCCCGGAGAATAATGTCATCATAAAGCACGGGGTGATCTTCAGACTCTAGAAGCGGTTCATAATCAGTGTTAGTTGTTGACCCGGACATCTCGGTGGAAGAGTCCGTATGTGTATGATACATAGTTGGGTCAAACAATAACGTATGAAAAGAGTCAAGATCAGTATCAGGAGGATCATCAAATTCGCTGCTGTCGACATCCATTAAGTCGACAGAACAGACCTGAGCAGTAGGTTCGGAGGGTACACTTCCCAACTTGTAAATGTTCAGCTCTATTGACCTATTCCCGAAAGATAGGGTCATAGAACCTTTACGACAGTTGATTATTGCATTGGAAGTGGCCAAAAAGAGGCGACCTAAAATCACCGGAATTTGATTTCGTGGGTTCGCTACAGGATGTGTATCAATTACAATAAAATCCACAGGGAATATAAATTCCCCGATTTTTATTAACACATCCTCCAGTTCACCCCTAGGTTTGGTGATCGATCGGTCAGCCATCTGGAGAGTGCAATTGGTTGGTTTCAACTCTCCGATCCCTAACTGCTCATAGACTGAGAAAGGAAGCAAGTTAACACTAGCGCCAAGGTCTAGTAGAGCACGGTTGATGTGTTTTTCCCCAATAGAAATGGAAATCGTAGGATATCCAGGATCCTTACGTTTTCTCGGTAATTGCTGGGGGAAAGCCGTATCTACAGTCTTTGCCATGAATATCTTCTTGGGCACTTGAGTCTTCCTCTTCCTAGTGCACAAGTTCTTAAGAGTTTTTGCATAGGACGGAACTTGTTGGATAGCATCTAGGAGAGAGATGTTGATGTTAACTTGCTTTAAAATGTCCATAATCTTCTCCATATGTGGACTCGATGTGTTAGCCCTTAACCGATTAGGATAAGGTGCTTTAGCAATAAGCGCTGGGTCCATCATAGGAGAAGGAAGTGGGGGTAGACATGATCCCAAAAGAGGAGTGGGGATCGTCTGTGGAGGAGTAGAAGAGGTGGGCTGAGGTGGCGAGCCTTGTGGGAAACGAAGAATAGGCTCGCAAGAAGGTGGTGGGGTAGAAGAACTGGGGTCAGAATTAGAAGTGTGTGTGTAAGGAAAGGTCTCAGCCGGGGTGTTATTGATTGATTTATCAGTATCATCAAACTCTTCCCCAACGTGGTTGTCAAGCACTCTCCCAGATCTCAACGTGATTGCATCCACATGATGTGAATCGTCAGGATTGGGTAAAGGTTGAGCTGGAAGTTTCCCTTTCTCTCTTGCACGCATTTCGGCTTTTAGTTGTGCAATTTATGCTTCCATCGATTTGAAATTCTCATTTTGAGAGACAATGATCTTCATCACATTCTCGACGGAAGATTGCAAACTTGCCGTCCCTTGGATGGATTGTTTCATGAAAGTATCCAAGGTTTGTGCTAGTGCAGAGGTGTTATCTGTACCGGTCAATTGCAAAGAGTTTTCATGTGGAGCAAAGGTGTTGGCTGGATTTTGGAAGTTATGTGCTTGGAAGGGGTGCTGACTCAATTGAAGTGGTGGTTGCTGTTGTAGTGGAGGGACCCTTTGGAAATTGTGTTGGGTTGGAACCGTGTTTTGAGATTGTGATTGGTTCCAAGCAAAGTTAGAGTGATTCCTCCAACCCTGATTAAATGTGGAAGAAAATGGATCGTTTCTAGGTCTTTCTTGGAAAGCAGCATTGGTATGCTCGTGACCTTGAAACGGAGAATTTAGTGGGCATTCTTCCGTGAGATGTGATGGATCAGAACAACATCCACATACAGTCTTGGAGAGTGACCTTGAAACGGAGAATTTACAAAAGGAAGGAATTAGATCGTCGATTTCGGCTTCGCTCGACTCCTTGAGTCGCGGATCGGCTTGGATCTCTTGCTCCGATGGAATCCGGCGTCGCTTTCCAAAGGTTGAAGGTGTTCATATCATAATATTGCAATTCATAAGCCCCATTTTTATTTCATTTTATAAGTAAACAGGTACTCTTGATGCACGTTTGTTGCATGTTACAGGATACAGGCTCTTGGAGCGAAGACAGTGAGAAAAGACAAAAGATGATACAAAAAAGAGACTTTTGACCAACAAGTAGACGGATCCTAGTCACGAAGAACAATTTACAATTGTATAAGGCAATGCCGTCCGAAATGTCAAAGTGAACGGTCAAAAGATCCTTACAAGTTTTTCACCGAAGATCTGGAAAAGAACAAGAAGCCAAACAAAGAAAAATGGTGAAGAATAAACAAGCCCAAATACCCAGAATGAAGAACAGAAAAGATGGTGAGCTGAGCTCACCAAAGGGCCGCGGAACCGTGGCCCAAGGCCCATTATTGTCGCGGTTCCGCGGCCGTATAGAGCCCGTGTCAGTGGAAATTTCTTCTGTCGGTGTGTCGGTGCAGGTGTTGGGATTTTCAGTGGGCATGTCTGTAAAATAGTGTGTGCGAGAGTCTGTAACCCTAGCTCCCCTGTTCACTTATAAATTGTACTCACAAATCTGTAAAAAGGATGCCGCTTTTCAATCAATAAAATTCAGAATTGTTGGGAGAAAAAGAGCATCATTCCTGTAAGTTTCTATTTTTAATTCCTGCCTTAGTTATAATTTCATTATTTTCCCTAGATCTATAATTTTATTCTTGCCGTAGATAAGTCATTGCTTGCCTTAGTTAATTATAGTACAGAATCTTTTAAAACTGCAGTAGGAAATTAATCCAATTTAGATTTAATAATGAACCTCAAATTGATATTGCTGATAAATCCCCTAATGAGCGAGTAGTTTCCTCGCTTGTTAGGGTTAGGAATAAAGGGAGGGATTGAGAGATGAATATCTCTCAGCTCTTTCAATGCGAATAATTTTCATAAGTAGAACTTCATGCACGCATGCATGATCCGCTCCCTACGGCACCCTACCTACGAGGTAACGGTGACACCGTAGTATAAAGGACAGGACATGCATGACGTCCATGAAGGTTGTAGCAATTAGTAGGAAAGGACGGACAAGGATCAAGAGGAAGAAACTTCGTTTCTTCCCAATCATCCTAATCCCCTTTGCTAATAATTGTTATAACTTCTAAAAAAGGTTTTAATCTAAAGCATTGAAAGAGGTGTAAATACCCATCTTATCAAATCCTACTTTAAACCTAACCCTAACAAGTTCCTTAACCAGCATACAACTTAGTTCTTAAAATCATTCAACAAAAACCAAACCACCATCGGAATCAACTCGTAAAAACACAAATCAGAAAATTACACATCTCTATGGATCGACCCGTATTCATCGGCTAGCTGCAAAGCGACGCCGTTTCTGATTACGGTTAACTTAATATTTTTGAACTAATCAAATGGCGCCGTTGCCGGGGATGGCGTAATCTTTCTTTTGTGTAATTTCGGGTTGATATAAATCTTAAAAGTCATAAAAATCAGAAAATACAAAAATACAAAAACATTTTAGCGGTTTTTATCTGTTTGAAGGGTTTTATGGTTTGAATCTTGCAGGAACAGCGAAGGATTGCGAATCTGGAAATTTACAGAGGGCAAAACAGAAGTTGGTACATAAGAACAGAGAGGAATTGCAAGTACAGAGCAGCACAAATTTTTTCAGAGCCTGATCTGCTCAACTGACCGCGCTTCCGCCGCATAGGAGGGTCCCAGACCACGGTTCCGCCGCGCAATTGCCACGTCAGCGCATCAATTTTACATGGTTTGATCCCTCATTCTCCCCTATGCAACCTCATATATCTCTCTGTAAAAATTTTCTGCAGGAATTCTTTGCGCTAAAAAAATCTTTCTCCCCCTTCTAAATAACAGAATTTTCTGCAGGTTTCTTTGCGCCGCGCTAAAAAATTGATTGCAAGTGAATTTTATTGTTTTGCATAATTTAATTGGACTTTAAGGGGCTAATTGACCAAACTCAGATTGGGTGGGGATTTCATCACCCTTCCCAGGACCCCAGAAAACACCTAAAGCATATGCATTGACCACAATTAATTAAAAAATATTAGACTCAGACCTAAGGACATCGAGCTCAATAGGAAAAGGACTAGTATAGGCATCGACCGTTTATCCTAACTGACCTTGCGGTGTCTAGGCTAGTGGTTATTAATTAGGCCCACTGTAGTGGTAGTTCCTTCCCACTTACCTGGCCGTACTTGTCGGTGAAGAGGCGGTTTGAGGTCCTATTTCTAGCCCTAGTTAGGAGCTGTCTAGCAGACCTAGGTGACCCTAGATCTAGGCCTGATTGTGCATGTGTGGTTGATACATTTGTGTCACGAGTCCATTTCCAAAAACCTTTTTTGCAAAACTCTCACATAAAAAAAAGAGAAAAATCTTTTCAAACTTGCAACTTGTCGCTAAGAAAACTTGCAACTCCCTTCCACCACTTCCCTCCACTGACGTTATCTTACCCCCACATTCTGTCTTTCTTTTTCTGACTGCACTACCCCTTTAGTGTATGTCACTTTGGACTAGGGATACTAACGCCCGATTAGTCCGTGTTTCGTTGGTACCGACCGACGAACCCTTCGACACCGAAGTCGACATTCCGTCCACTTTCTTACCTACACCTTCAAATTCTTCTTTCGAAGGCATGTCGGGATTCAACCCCAACAATACCTTACCGGCAGGAAGGATTCCACCTCCGTTAGGTGCGAATAACCCGAACCAACCGCCTGTTGAAGCGCCCGCACGAGTTGCGCTCCAGGATCTCTTTTACCCCATCCGCACTTCTTTACCTACCTGTCTATCTCCCCCACCGGCAAATGGGGACAATTTTGAAATTAAACCACATTTAATCAATATGCTGCCAAAATTTCATGGTTTGGAATCTGAAGATGCATATATCTTTATCAATAAATTCCAAAATGTGTGCGCTATGATGAAAACAACCCAATTAAGTGATGACGCTATAAGGCTAAGGGTCATTCCTTTCACCTTATGTGACCTAGCCGAGAAGTGGCTATACAGCACCGCATCACATTCCATTAGAAATTAGGACGAGTTTATGAAAGATTTTCTAAAAAAGTTTTATCCTCATCACAAAACTGCCAGAATCCGCAATGAAATAATTCAATTCTCACAACTTCCTTCCGAACCCTTTTGGAAGTGCTTCGAGAGATTTAAGGACCTACTCGTTCAATGCCCTCATCATGGGATAGAAAGTTGGCAACTTTGCCAAACATTATACGAGGGATTGAACTCGGCAACGAAGCAGTTGCTAGAAACCATAAGTCAAGGTCATTTTCTCTCCAAGTCTAGTGACGAAGCATGGCAGTTTCTTGAGGATCTTAGTGAGCAAACAATTCAGTGGGAGAGTACCAAGACCACATCATTTTCTTCTAGTGGTCAATCTAGGGTAGGCGTACATCAAGTGGAAATTTCGATTGCTATGAAGGCCGAGATGGCCGCTCTTACGAAAAAGCTAGAAGCGATTGAGACCAAAATCCCGTCGTCTTCTCCTGCCCCTGTTATGCCTCTACGAACTGTTTGTGCTTGTTGTGCGGATCCATCGCACCTAACCGAAGAGTGTCCTTATAATGCATCTACTCAAGGACAGGATCAAGTCAACGCTGCATTTCAGCAACGACAAAGAAACGATCCTTACTCTTCGACATACAATCCGGGGTGGAGGAGTCACCCAAATTTCGCTTGGAACCAAAATCAACAATTCCAAGGAAATAACAATTTTCAAAGACCTCCTCCTCCACAACAACAACAAGCACCTTCACAAACTCAATTTCAACAGCAACCTTTTCAACAGCAACCTTACCCTAATCAGGTGAACAATTTTGTGCCTAACAATGCTTACCAGCCAAACAATTATATTCAACCTAATAATGATAAGGTTAGCTCACTCGAAAGAAGTCTAGATGCGTTCCTTAAGCAATCTACACAGTCTACAGCAAGACTAGAGACTTCTATTCAATCTTTGGTGCAAAATAGTGCCTCACACGATCAAAGTATCAAATCTATTGAGGCACAAATTGCATAATTCAATGCAGCTTTGAGCGAGCGCGAAAATGGAAAACTCCCGTCTCAACCACTGCCCAATCCCGGTCACGCACATGCTACAAATCAACAGCAGAATCATAATGTAAATGCGGTGACCACATTGAGATCGGGAAAAGTGTTGCAAAACAATATGGGAATTGACAATAACACCCCTGCCGGTGGCCCTTCTTCATCTTCTTCACCTTCTTCTTTAGAGCCTATTCTCCACCCTTCACAAGGCTCTACGTCTTCTAGCCCGAACGGACCCGTTTCTCACAACACAAACACATCTACACGGGGTGCCGTTCCAACTCGACAATCTGATCCGCAAAAATTGGACTCAACCACCTTTCAAAATGTTCCTTTTCCTAATCGGTTGAGATCCAATAAACCAACTCCATTGATGGAAAAGATTGTAGAGTTGTTCAAACAGGTTAGCATAAATATCCCTCTTTTGGATGCAATCCAACAAGTTCCTTCATATGCAAAAATTTTAAAGGACTTATGCACCAAAAAGAGGAAGTCGCAAGTGCCAAAGAAAGTTTTTGTGGCTAGTGCTATTAGTGATGCTCTTGTAAATTCCTTACCCCCAAAGCAAAAGGACCCCGGTTGTCCTACCATTTCGATAACAATTGGGAACAAGAACATCAATAGAGCACTATTAGATCTTGGCGCGAGTGTCAATTTGCTACCTTATTCTGTATACGAGCAATTAGGCGTTGGAGAGCTTAAGCCCACTCACTGTACTCTCCAAATGGCCGACCGGTCAATAACCCATCCTAGGGGAGAGCTTGAGGATGTGTTAATTAGAGTAGGGGATTTCATTTTCCCTGTTGACTTTATCGTGATGGATACACAACCTTGTTGGAGATAGTGCCCTCAGAGTCAATTATTGGATCACAGGCACGTGATTGCAATGATTGAGGGAGGACCTATCCCAGGAGGACAGTCTTACTCGAGATGATAGTATGCTATCTGGTTTACCTTTATCATCGTGTACTGTTTCAGGTGACCTTACAGGTCGCTATTACACGTTGATAGAGCCCCTAGGATTCTTGCTTGACGACCAGCAGTATGATGGCGATCATATACGTGGGAGCTAGGGTCTATAAGCACATCCTTAAATGGTCCCTAGTCGTGGGAGTTTCGAGACTGGGCATCGATACTCCATTAGTAGACTAGTGTATACAGTCGAGACCCCGACGAGGGGCGGTGGCCGGTCTCACAAGCCACTGGTGTCAGTTGGTTCACCTAAGATGTATACAGGTGCTCATTGGGTTATGAGTACACCGGACAGGACTCGCCGGGAACCTGCTAGTTGGGATTATACCAGACGTCAGATAGCAGTTCCCAGGTGACATGTGTACAGGTTAGTTCATCGACCTAAGATCGTCATTTGTCTCGTGTGAGTTCCCACTGTGCTTTGATTACTACCCTACCACGGCTCAAAGGAGTCGTGCAAACAGGTTTTAGTTGGGTACAGTCCCGAGCCACATGGAGGCAGTGAGCGGATCTGCAGGGGTTCGTCTCTCCCGGTATTGGGGGTGAGGTCGCGCTGTGTCTAGGAGAGCCATTACGCAAAGCCCTCGGCCGAGGCAGGAGATTTACTGGTAGGTATTCCAGTAGTATCTCAGGGTGTTCTAGGCTTCACTCCGACACGACTTGTACCGCCTTTGGGGGTCTGACTTTTACCAACCCCCTAGGCCCGCCATGCGATGCTCATAGACGAACGGACCGGACTGTACGGATATTGTCACTGACAGGCTCAGTAGGGTGTCAGGATGAGCTCGCTCATCGACGTCCCTTTTGGTCAATAGCTGGTGGCCCGTTACGTATTGGCTTATACCTCTGACGTGCTAGTGGTTAAATCCACAGCCATAGTATTGACGAGTCTTTAGAGTCCACCACACATTCAGTTACTCAGCTTTCGGGCGAAACGCTGTAGAGGCCGTATGGAGATATGGCAGGGTCCGATCAGATACGTGCGGTATTGCACGGATCAGGATCGGACAGTTTTGTACTAGTGGCCATATAGTTATATGGCAGGGTTCGATCTGATACGTGCGGTATTGCACGGATCAGGATCGGACGGATATTACTAGCCGGTTTTGGTTTAAGCCGGATCCTAGTATAGTACAGTGTAGATTTTGTCTCATTGCATTTGTATCCGGTCGGAATACAGATGCGGGTGTGTATGCACAGTATCGGGGTTTTCCTGTAATTTATTACGGGACCAGTTTTCTGGAGTTGCCAGTTTGCATTCCGTTCCGGCCGGTTTTCCTTTGTTCTTTCCCGGCCGGACTTTTCCGATGGAGGGTGTTATTTGCAAGTTTGCAAATAACACATTGTGGAGGGGTTTCATGCAAATGGTTTGATTATGATGGCATCTTTTCTTTTCCACCATAACTTGCATTAATTGTGATAAGAGAGGGTATGGTTTGGATGTAAGTTTGAAATGATTATGTTTATGATGTGGTCACCTCTTCTCTTTATCCTACACTCACCTCCCTTAGTTGTTTTCCCCCCACCATTTTCCCACATGATAATGGCCGGCCACTTTAGTTTGAGGAGGAGAGAAAATTTCCATTTTGGTTGAAGCACACATTTCTTCATCTCATTCTTCTAGTTTTGGAAAAATGAAAGCACCATTTTTTCTTTAACCTTATTCCTCCATCAAGGCAACATAACCCCAAAGAGACAAGCAATATCTACACTACTTCTACAGCAAATCTTGGGCGCGTCGGCTAGCCAACTTCGCGCCCGAGTTGCCTCGGTATTGAGGTGGGAGCCCGTAAAAGATACAGACGATGTGGTGCCCTTCCGGCAAGGAGGCGATGACCAGAGTTTCCGCGGGAGATCGGGACGATGACGAGAAGACCGAAGGACTCGGATCACTCGGTATATCTCTCACCCATTCTCTTGTTAGCTAGTATCGGTTAATGGTTACGATCCGAGTTTATTGTCCGCGGTAGCGCCAGTTTAAAAGTTAAGAAAATTTTGATTCCGCATTTTGGCCTCGGATAGACGGCCGTGGCGCTGCCGTGGCGCAACATGGTATCAGAGCCACGCCATTAACCTTGTCTAGCTTGTTCTGATGTGTTTTACTTATCCGATCGACCAAAATTCCAAAAACCACGTTTTGCATGCATCAGTTTTCTGTCGATTTTTTCCGGGCTCGAAAAATTTTTCAGGTGATTGCAGAATGATGTACAGAGAATCCTAAGAACACTGCAAAAATTTGGAAGCTTGATCATTCCGTACGACCGCGGAACCGCGGCAATGACCCCTCGTTTGCCGCGGTTCCGCCGCAGTATGTTTGCTTCATTTGGCCAACATTTTGCAGTGGGCTTTTGGGCTTAAGATAGGGGTTTTGGAATATTAAAATTGGGCCCAGAATTTCTGTGAGTGCTACAGTATTACTTGGGGGCCCACTTGTTAATTTTTGATCGATTGGATATTTTAAACACATTATTTCACAGTATTTACATTATATCTGCGACCGTGAATGTCACTCGATCGGTAGATCCGGTCTAACTGCTATAGCCCGGTTAGACGGATTTGCGAACGTGACTTTCACGTTGATGTTTTGTGTTTTTGCTGTGATGTTGCGGATCGGTCGTGGGGGATAGCCTGGATGCAATGCTAGTACAGTTGTGGTTGTATTATGTACATTTGATATTGCGGGGCGAGCGTCCGACATGTGGACTGCCGTCACTGCCTGTTTGTATTATTCTTTTGGGGCACGACCTGGTTGCGGTCGATGTACCCGGTGTATGTATATTTTACTTTCTGTACTAGGGTTACCCCGCGGAGGGGTGCACGGATAGCCGGGTTCTAGAGGGCAACGGGCCCGCATCTCAGGGCATTGAGACGGAGGGGGCTTCAGTCTGGAATTGGCGGGCTATTCGCCGCACTCATAGGGGGTACAGGTTGACCCAGGAGGGGTGCCCAAGTTACCGGATTCCGTGAAGTGCTGGGTGGTCCATTCACGGTGCTGAAGGGGGCTGCCTCGCTTCAGGTTTTGGCGGGTGACTTGCCGCGCCCGTAGGGATCTAGGATTTCATTGCACAGGCTATCCACACGACCAGGGGAACGTCGGGTTTCAGCAGCGGCTCTGTGAAACCCGGGGCTTCCAGATATCTGTATTGTTCTGTGATGCTGTACATTTCTGTGATGTTGCATTTTATCACGCCTTGAGCGAAATACTATATATTGGTATATATATTAGTAGATGTTGTATATGTTTTTCATCCACGCTAGTCCAGTCCCCACTCTGCCGTTAGTTAGCTAACCTAACGGGTGATGACGGGACCCAGTGGCGAATGCGGATGGCATATACGTACGTCAGTATATTTTCGTTCTTTATGGTGTGATCAATTGATGGGACTGCATTAATTCGGATCAATGCAAGATAAACAAACCTATTCTGATGTTGTTGGAACATTTTTCAAAAAGCTGTTATTGCAAGGACGTTCACTTTTTTTTTGCATCGTGGTATTCAGTTGGAATATCCTGCTCCTCAGTCGACGAGGCAAGGGCCGAGATCCCTTCACCGGGAGTGACCCCTTGGACAGAAGTTTGCGTCAGGGCATTAACTTCACTGTAGCCGATTACTTTTGCTTTGCATCATGGTATTCAGTTGGAATATCCTGCACCTCATTCTACAGGGAAAGAGCCGAGATCCCTTCACCGGGAGTGACCTCTTTAGTAAAGGTTTTCGTCACTATATTTTCTAAAAGGGCTATGCAGTTCCTTCAACGATATCAAGTTCATTACGTTAAAGGTTTTTCGCCAAAAACTAGACGTAGCCCTCCGTCATTTCTTATAAGTATTACTTAGTATTCGTGTTGCGTTTGTTGACTGTGTCAAGGCGTAGTGTGCGGTAGCTAAGTAGTGTTTGTTTGCAGCATATTAATGGGATTGGTTAGGACAGTCGTGCGGCCTTGTTGACTGTGTCAAGGGCTCGTACGGGTGGGTTTAATGCAATCCAGGATAATGACGGGCTGAACTTGACTAGGACTCTTTGATTTGTTGACTGTGTCAAGGTCACTTGGGTCCTAGGGGTAAAAACACACATCGGGAGTTTCAAAAGAACTGAAACTTGCCAGATATGCGCATACCTTCTGGAGTGTGGTGACTTGAGTGGATTCCGTCAAGTTATCATGCGATGATAGTTGGATCCCGATTCCCACTGATGAGTTGGTTTACTCCTCGGGTGATCCCGACTAATTCTTCTTTCAGGTTTGGAGGAGAATTTGAGGTACAGTGGGAGGTTTCCTGATTAGATAAAGTGATAACCATTCTGATCTAGGTTAGAGTGCACGCTGAGTGTTTCTTTTCTCTCTCTCTTTGGCAGCGACCATTGACCCGACCCTGGACTATGACTCAGTGACCAAGTTGACCGAACCTTCTTAACACTGGCTTTTGGATTGTCAGAGTTGCAAACCTCATTGCCACTCCTACTTTTACCCTTTTCTCCAGGACACCCCGTATTACTATGAACGTCCACTTCCATTGGACAAAACCATCGTATGGTTATATACGAACTCGAAGGACTTCGAGGATGGTTTCTGGTTCTGGAGAAAACGAATAGGATTATTCAGTTGTCTTTTCTTTTCACCTTCTCTCATTGTAAGTACTCCTTGGTTTAGGAGATAGTACACCTATTATGCAAATTGGATAGTCTTCTTCCAAACCTTAGGCTGGTGCGGAACGGTGGGGAATGAAGAAAACCAATTAGCATAACGATGGTGTGCAGAAGGTATTAAGTTAAGACAAAGAAAGGGATTAGTAAGAGGGCAAAATAAATTGCGACTGCCATTCACGACCAAACCGAGTATTTCTTCGCCAATCCTAAATCACCTTTGTATTTCTCCAGGACACTCCGTATCACTACGAAGATCCCAAGTTTATTGGATAATCCATCGTATGGTTATATACGAACTCGAAAGGAACTTGTTCCAGTTCGGGGATGGATTCTGGTCCAGGAGAAATAGGAATAAGGTTTATTCGGTTGTCTTTTATCTTCACCTTCTCTCGCTTTGCGAGTGCTCCTATGATTATGACAGTACACCCTTTATGCATATTGGATAGTCTTCTTCCAAACCATAGGCTGGTGCCGAACGGTAGGGAAGGAAGAAAACCATTTGGCCTAAGGGGTGTGCAGAAGGTAATGAATCGGAAGCAGTTTTAGGACATAAGTGCATGTTCTAGGGATATGATAACAACAGCCTCATTTGGGAGACAATTATCATTCCAGGCTTCCAAGGTGACATGGACGACAAGGAGGTTGTCAGAGTTATAGTTTTCCCTCTGACGAGGGGCAGTATTTTGGACAGGTGATCCAAGACAGATACTGAGGGAGGCATGGCGCTGGGTACTGATTAAGTTCAGTTACCGATACAGTCTAAGAAGTTTGGATTTGGAGTTCATTTATGAGCTAGGTCCCATCAGATATCCAGACATATTCTAAGACAGGTATTGCTCATTTCGGGAGATGGTATTCTCCGCAAACTTGAGATTTAGAGAGACATAGATAGAAACATCTGAGCGGATCCACTCGCTGAGGCTATTTCTCGAACGCAATAGTCTCGCAAACGAGCTTTGTGAGACTGACTAGTAGAGGAGTTGGGTGTTCGGTATTACACGGGCTGTGAGTATGCGACATCGCAATAATTAGCCTTGAGTGCAAGTGGGAGATTGTTGGAGATAGTGCCCTCAGAGTCAATTATTGGATCACAGGCACGTGATTGCAATGATTGAGGGAGGACCTATCCTAGGAGGACAGTCTTACTCGAGATGATAGTATGCTATCTGGTTTACCTTTATCATCGTGTACTGTTTCAGGTGACCTTACAGGTCGCTATTACACGTTGATAGAGCCCTTAGGATTCTTGCTTGACGACCAGCAGTATGATGGCGATCATATACGTGGGAGCTGGGGTCTATAAGCACATCCTTAAATGGTCCCTAGTCGTGGGAGTTTCGAGACTGGGCATCGATACTCCATTAGTAGACTAGTGTATACAGTCGAGACCCCGACGAGGGGCGGTGGCCGGTCTCACAAGCCACTGGTGTCAGTTGGTTCACCTAAGATGTATACAGGTGCTCATTGGGTTATGAGTACACCGGACAGGACTCGCCGGGAACCTGCTAGTTGGGATTATACCAGACGTCAGATAGCAGTTCCCAGGTGACATGTGTACAGGTTAGTTCATCGACCTGAGATCGTCATTTGTCTCATGTGAGTTCCCACTGTGCTTTGATTACTACCCTACCACGGCTCAAAGGAGTCGTGCAAACAGGTTTTAGTTGGGTACAGTCCCGAGCCACATGGAGGCAGTGAGCGGATCTGCAGGGGTTCGTCTCTCCCGGTATTGGGGGTGAGGTCGCGCTGTGTCTAGGAGAGCCATTACGCAAAGCCCTCGGCCGAGGCAGGAGATTTACTGGTAGGTATTCCAGTAGTATCTTAGGGTGTTCTGGGCTTCACTCCGACACGACTTATACCGTCTTTGGGGTCTGACTTTTACCAACCCCCTAGGCCCGCCATGCGATGCTCATAGACGAACGGACCGGACTGTACGGATATTGTCACTGACAGGCTCAGTAGGGTGTCAGGATGAGCTCACTCATCGACGTCCCTTTTGGTCAATAGCTGGTGGCCCGTTACGTATTGGCTTATACCTCTGACGTGCTAGTGGTTAAATCCACAGCCATAGTATTGACGAGTCTTTAGATTCCACCACACATTCAGTTACTCAGCTTTCGGGCGAAACGCTGTAGAGGCCGTATGGAGATATAGCAGGGTCCGATCAGATACGTGCGGTATTGCACGGATCAGGATCGGACAGTTTTGTACTAGTGGCCATATAGTTATATGGCAGGGTTCGATCTGATACGTGCGGTATTGCACGGATCAGGATCGGACGGATATTACTAGCCGGTTTTGGTTTAAGCCGGATCCTAGTATAGTACAGTGTAGATTTTGTCTCATTGCATTTGTATCCGGTCGGAATACAGATGCGGGTGTGTATGCACAGTATCGGGGTTTTCCTGTAATTTATTACGGGACCAGTTTTTTGGAGTTGCCAGTTTGCATTCCGTTCCGGCCGGTTTTCCTTTGTTCTTTCCCGGCCGGACTTTTTCGATGGAGGGTGTTATTTGCAAGTTTGCAAATAACACATTGTGGAGGGGTTTCATGCAAATGGTTTGATTATGATGGCATCTTTTCTTTTCCACCATAACTTGCATTAATTGTGATAAGAGAGGGTATGGTTTGGATGTAAGTTTGAAATGATTATGTTTATGATGTGGTCACCTCTTCTCTTTATCCTACACTCACCTCCCTTAGTTGTTTTCCCCCCACCATTTTCCCACATGATAATGGCCGGCCACTTTAGTTTGAGGAGGAGAGAAAATTTCCATTTTGGTTGAAGCACACATTTCTTCATCTCATTCTTCTAGTTTTGGAAAAATGAAAGCACCATTTTTTCTTTAACCTTATTCCTCCATCAAGGCAACATAACCCCAAAGAGACAAGCAATATCTACACTACTTCTACAGCAAATCTTGGGCGCGTCGGCTAGCCAACTTCGCGCCCGAGTTGCCTCGGTATTGAGGTGGGATCCCGTAAAAGATACAGACGATGTGGTGCCCTTCCGGCAAGGAGGCGACGACCGGAGTTTCCGCGAGAGATCGGGACGATGACGAGAAGACCGGAGGACTCGGATCACTCGGTATATCTCTCACCCATTCTCTTGTTAGCTAGTATCGGTTAATGGTTACGATCCGGGTTTATTGTCCGCGGTAGCGCCAGTTTAAAAGTTAAGAAAATTTTGATTCCGCATTTTGGCCTCGGATAGACGGCCGGGGCGCTGCCGTGGCGCAACAAACCTGTCGCTAACCCCCGGAACCAAATTCCGGTAATACTTGGTCGACCATTTTTGGCAACTTCCAACGCAGTGATCAATTTTCGTAATGGTTCAATGAACCTATCTTTCGGCAATATGACAATTGAGCTCAATATTTTCAAGTTGGGAAGTCAGCCTGCTGAACCTAATGCTAGTGTACTCGATGTTTGCTCGATCAATGAGATCGCGGAGGAGGACTGTGAGCTCGAGAATTTTTTGTTCGATCACAGCAATGTTAACGCCACTTGTGCGTTCCTCCTAGAATCCGACACAGCTTTCACAGCGGATAACGATTTTGAGTGTTTTACCTTCGTTGACGACTTTGAAGACTCATCACCTGAATTGGAGTCTTTTGCTTTTTCGGATGAGTTAGTCGAACCATCCGACTCTGTTGCGTACACTCGGTTCGAACCTTTGATGGAATCCTTCGAGTTTGAAATGGTTACCCCATTATTACCATCTATTGTTTCACCTCCTAAACTCGAATTGAAGCTTTTGCCGTCGCACCTAAAATATGCTTATCTAGGTGATAATGAGACCTTACCCGTCATTATATCGGCCTCTCTAGCTCTTGAGCAAGAGAAGGCTCTTTTAATGGTCTTACATAATAATCGGCAAGCTTTCGGCTGGTCTATGGCGGACATTAAGGGGATTAGTCCCCTCATAGTCGAACATCATATACACTTAATGGATGATGCCAAGTCGGCACGGGATCCACAAAGACGCCTCAACCCCATCATGAAAGAGGCTGTTAAGAAGGAGATTGTCAAGTGTCTGGATAGTGGTATCATTTACCCTATCTCGGATAGCCAATGGGTTAGCCCAATCCACGTTGTGCCAAAGAAATCGGGCATTACGGTCATTACCAATGAGGCAAATGAGTTAATTCCCACTCGCACCCAAACGGGGTGGCGAGTCTGCATAGACTATAGGAAACTCAATGCCGCAACAAGGAAAGACCACTTTCCTTTACCTTTCATTGACCAAATGCTCGAGCGATTGGCAGGGCACGAGTTCTATTGCTTTCTAGATGGCTATTCCGGTTACAACCAAATCCTCATCGCCAAAGAGGATCAAGACAAGAAAACATTCACTTGTCCCTTTGGCACTTTTGCTTATCGTCGCATGCCCTTTGGGTTATACAATGCACCCGCGACATCTCAGTGGTGTATGATGGGGATCTTTTCAGACATGGTCGAAAAGTTCTTGGAGATCTTTATGGATGATTTCTCCATCTTTGGCGACTCCTTCGACGAGTGTTTACGGCATCTTGACGCTGTTCTTACCCGCTGCAGGGATAAGAACTTAACATTGAATTGGGAGAAGTGCCATTTCATGGTACGAGAGGGCATTGTCTTAGGACATGTCATCTCGCAAAACGGCATCGAGGTTGACAGAGAAAAAATCGAAGTGATTTCTAACCTCCCTCCCCCGAAATGCGTCAAAGATATCAGAGCCTTCCTTGGCCACGCCGGTTTTACAGACGGTTCATCAAGGACTTTAGCAAGATCGCTAGACCCTTGACTCTCTTACTGGCCAAAAACACAACTTTTGCTTTCGACTCCACTTGCACTGAAGCATTCGAGTCTTTGAAACATTCCCTCATCTCTACGCCCATCCTTTCATCTCCCGACTGGACGCACCCTTTCGAAATCATGTGCGACGCATCAGATTTTGCAATTGGCGCTGTTCTTGGACAGCACATTAATAAAATGCCGCACGTGATTTATTATGCTAGCCGAACACTAAATGAGGCCCAACTAAACTACACAACAACAGAGAAAGAGTTTTTAGCTGTTGTGTTTGCACTCGAAAAATTTCGACCTTATTTAATTGGCTCTCCAGTCGTTGTATATACTGATCATTCAGCTCTTCGCCACCTTTTTGCGAAGAAGGATGCTAAGTCAAGGCTAATACGTTGGATCCTTTTATTACAAGAATTTTACCTTGTCATTAAGGACAAAAAAGGATGTGAAAACGTAGTAGCTGATCACCTATCACGACTTCCTTCTTCGCCCACGCTTGATCTTCCAATCACTGATGTTTTTCCCGACGAGCAACTCTTGACCGTTTCTTGCGGACCATGGTTCGCCGACATTGTAAACTACTTAGCCACCGGCCTGATACCTAATGATTGGTCGAAACAGGATAAACTTCGATTTTTATCTCAAGTAAAGCATTTTCACTGGGATGAACCCTATCTTTTTAAATACTGTTCCGACCAAATCATTCGTCGGTGTGTACCTGAAAGTGAGGTCAAGAGCGTGCTGTCTTTTTGCCACGATCAAGCATGTGGCGGGCACTTTGGCCCAAGGAAGACAGCCGAAAAAGTTTTGCAGTGTGGTTTCTATTGGCCACGACTCTTCAAGGATGCATTTGAATACTGTAAAACTTGCTCCCGGTGCCAACACTTGGGCCGGATATCGCGGAGAAACAAAATGCCGCTCCAACCTATTTTGGTTGTGGACATATTTTATGTTTGGGGTATAGATTTCATGGGACCATTTCTTAACTCTTTTGGAAATGTGTACATTCTTTTGGCGGTTGACTATGTTTCAAAGTGGGTCGAGGCTGTACCCAGCCGAACGAACGATAATAAGGTTGTCATTCGGTTTCTTAAAGAACACATATTTTCTCGATTTGGGCACCCTCGGGCGATAATAAGTGATAATGGTTCTCACTTTTGCAATAGGACTTTCGAGTCCTTAATGCGTAAATACTCTATCACCCACAAACTGTCAACGCCATATCACCCCCAAACATGTGGGCAAGCCGAGCTTTCAAATCGGCAAATAAAGCAAATCTTGGAGAAAACGGTTTCCAAAAACCGTAAAGATTGGTCACTTAAACTGATTGATGCACTATGGGCTTTCCGTACTGCATATAAAACCGATCTCGGTATGTCTCCATACCGGCTTGTTTACGGGAAGGCTTGCCACCTCCCAGTGGAGATTGAGCATAAAGCTTTTTGAGCATAAAGCTTTTTTGACGATCTGACTGGCTGCCTCAGTCGCATGATGAACCTGTATTTGCTGGGCTATATATTCGTCCAGGTCAGCTTTGGAGATTGCCTCCTCCTTAGCTGTTGACAGTGCCGGTGGAGGATTTGACGTTTCTCCTGTAGGGTTCCTAGGCACACTAATGAGGTCTCACAAGGCATTAACCATGCCAAATTCAAAAATTTCCGGTGCCGAGAAACCCTAATGCGATCGTTGACTAGAGATTAGGCGAAACATGCAACTAGTTAACAACTTAACTAAGAGTGAACGAAAATACAACCTTTGTAGATCCAGTCCTCCACCTCCATAGCTCCGTGATGATGTCCCCTCGCTGCGATCATCGGATCCCGTGCTCTAGCGTCGGCTTCATCGGAGAAATGGGCGGGCTAGGTCGTCGACTTCGATGCCGAAGATGATCTACGTCGAGGCAACACAAGATCAAGCTCCAACTTCACCAAGTCATGAAACTTGTGAAGAAAACACCCTATACTACTTGGCAAGTGGTTGAGGATGAAGAAATAGGAAGTGGGTTCACTTTGGATTTGGATTTCTCACTTGGAATCATCACTTAGAATTTTCTAGCCATGGTTTCTTCTCTTCATGAAGAAGATGAAGAAGAAGAAAGAAAAAAGAATTATTACAAAAAGAAAATCCAAGTGATAGTTATCATAATGCAACCATGGTTAAGTGTAGAGAATAAACTAGGGTTAGGTGAATGGTTAGGGTTAAGGAAAGAAACAAAATGGTCAAGCTTTCAAAGCTTCATGAAGCTTCAACAAAAAACAAAAGTAGCAACCATTTCATTTCTTGTCCAAATATAAATGAAAAGAAATAAATAAATAAGTAAATCATTCAAAGCCCTAACCATTCACTTAACCATGATTTAAATTAAACATACACCCAAGCTTGCATGTATCATCAAACATGATACAATCTAGTGCACAAAAATATATCACATATACTACTTGTGCACATCAAGTGAGAAAATCCATCTTAAGTGAACAAATACTAGTTAATGTAAAGTAATATATCAAATATATAATTATACATCAAATCATTAAATCAACACTTGATTTAATGATCCGGTCATATCGCATATAACCGACTAATATCAAGTGTATCAATGTATCGAATCAACACTTGATTCGGTAACCCGGCTATATCACATATAACCTGCCGATGATACAAATCGCGAGAATAGAATCCAGTATCACATACTGGTATTATTCTCGGTCCCGCACATATCTCATATGCGCTCCTATTTTGTTTCGCTTGAGCCAGGAAACCTCTGTGTAGGACTCTAAAGATTCGTCAATACGCCGGCAGCAGGTGATGATCATATCAAACACCCATAAGCCGCAAGCGGTCTGCTAAACGTAACGGCCACCCGGGTATTGAGCGATCAGAAGATCGACGAGCAAGCCCGCTCATACTCCTGTGAATCCAACCAGTAACACTTACCGTACAGTCCGGTCTCGTCGTCTGATATGTCGCATATCTTGCCTAGGGGTGGTAAACGTCAGACCCCAATAGCTCGATAAGTCGTGTCGATATGAGGTCTATAACAGTTCGAGAAACTACTGGTAACACTTACCAGTAAATCTCAGCAACCCTGGCCAGGGATTTCCGGTTATAGCCAATCGAACACAGCGCAACATCAACTCCCTATACCGGGAGAGACGAATCCCCTCCTGTCGCTCATTGCCTCCATGTGATTCGGGACTGTACCCAAAAACCACCATTTTGCACACCCTCTTGGACGTGGTAAGGTAGAAATCAAAGCACAGTGGGAATCACACAAGACTCTATGACGATCTCGGGTCTACAGACTAACCTGTACCAGTGTCACCAGAGAACAGCCATCTGACGTAAGGTATAATACCATCTGGGAGTTCTCGGCGAGTCCGTCCAGTATACCCAGTCTCCACTGAGCACCCGTATATCATCTCTGATGTCAAACACCAATGGATATGGGATCATCCATCGCCCATCAATATGGGTCGAGAAGGTATACGCTAGTCTACTCTGGTATATCGATGCCCCGTCTCGATACACCCACGACTAGGGACCTTGAAAGATGCACTTATGGACTACCATGGCCCCACTAATATGATCTGCATCATAGTCCAGGTAGTCAAGTACACATCCTAAGGGCTTTACCAACATGTAACAGAGAGACAATCAGTGTACACGTTAAGGTAAAGAGCAACCAGATAGCATACTATAATGTCGAGCAAGAAAGTCCTCCCTATTTATGTCCAAGTATCCACTACAATATACATCCTATGTATAGTAACGGCCTCTAGGGCATACATATAACTAACAATCTCCCACTTGCACTAGGGCCATCTGATAGCAGTGGTTGTAGTATCTCATACTCAACCATCCTATAAAAGTCTCTCTATGGGAAAAGGCCTTTGTGAGTGGATTCGCCGTGTTGTCCTCTGAGTCTGTTCTCCTAACCTCGATCACCCTGGAGATCAACCATCTCTATGATCAGGTGATACTGCCTTAGAATATGTCTGGATCACTGATGGGACGGACGTTCCTTGGCATAAGCCACAACCCCATTGTCACACAATGGGAGGAACAAAGTTTATCTCATGAACAAATATACACCCAGACTTCCTCTTTGGTAGCATCTTAAGTAGCGATGTATCCAGCCTTTATCGTCTAGTTTGCCACGGTATCTAGCTTGGAACTCTTCCAACATACCGTCCCTTTACTGAGGGTAAAGACAATGCCTGTGACTGACTCTCAGACATTCTTATCACTCTGGAACCTTTCCAGTGATTCTCCCCAGGATCAACTGATACCATCTCACTACAACTAGTGAGTATCCTAACATCCAATTAGATCTATCTCATAGATCCAAAACCCAGGATTTAGGAGGTATCACTATGATCCTATATGGAGAATCCTTGTGATAAGTGGAGATTGACCGAGCGTAGCATAGGAAACTTCTTCCCTATCAAGAGTATGTCTTCCACGTACTCTACGAGGATCGCCACCATACTCCCTACTACCTTTTTGTTTATACAAGGTTCATCTACCATTTTGATGATGTCAAACTCTTTGACTAATCCATCAAAATAGATGTTCCAACTCCGCGATACCTGCTTTATCACATAAAACATCTTGCACACGTTTCCGTTGCTCCCACTGTCTACGAGGCCGTCTGGCTGTGTACTTATAGACGCTCTCTTCTAAAACATCATTTAGAAAGGCTGTCATGACACCCAACCACCAGATATCGTAGTCATGGTATGTAGCCGTGGCAAGTAAGATCTGGATGGACTTAAGCATAGCTCCTTAGAAAAGGTTTCATCATTATCCACGCCTGATCGATGACGAAAAACCTTTAACAAGTCTAGCTTTGAAAGTCTCAACTTTTCCATCTACACCAAGTAATCTTCTCAAGATATACTTTCTCCTGATGGGGATTTAACCCTTCAGATATAGCAACCAAAGTCCATACTTTGTTGATGTATAAGGATTCCATCTCAGATCGCTAAGCATCCAGCCATTCTTATAGAGTCCCACTCCTGATGGCCAGCTCGAAGCTAGTTGGGTCATCATCTCATGATGCAATCCTTGCTACCACTGTCATAGAGAAACCGAAGTATCTCTCAGGTGGGTGAGGAACCCTACTAGATCGGCGGAGAGGCTGAGGTTCGTTGGAATCTACTGAATCCTTTGGTTCTACCAAATCATCTGCTGTAGTTTGTATAGCTGGAACCTTTCCAGTTCTACACTACAGACCTTGCCTCGAGCTTGTCTGGATTTTGCTTTTAGACATAGGACGGTCAACCCCAAATCTTAACTAGCTTAAGACATGGGCTCTTCCCATACCATATCTCATATGGAGTGGTAGGCTGTGATCTGATTCGAACCTAATTTCAATAGGTATGCAGCTTCTCAAGTGCATAACTCCCAAAAGGAAACAGGTAACTCAGTATTACTCATCATAGAGTGCACCATATCGAATAGGGTGCAATTGCTCCGCCCCGATATACCATCGTGCTATAGTGTATACGGAGGAGTAATGCTGAGAGAGAATCTCATTCTCCTTTAGAATAGTCCAGGAATTCTATGCACAAGTATTCTCCTCCTTGATCTCATCAAAGGACATAATACTTATACCCGTTTTGGTTCTCTACTTCTAGCTTATTTTCTGTGAATATCTCAAAAGGTTCGGACTTGTGTTTCAACAGGAACATAGGTCTGAATCTCAAAAGATCATCAGAGAATATAATGAAGTACAAAGAACCGGTCTTGGCATGTGTAGACAGGGGACCTACATACATCAACATGTATCATCCCAAGAGTTCACTAACTCTTTCTCTGCTTCAAATAAACAGAGTTGTGGTCATCTTATCTTTGTGACATGACCGACAAGTTTTCACAAGATGTAAATTCAAACAGATTTAAATATGCATTTTTATGCAACTTAGCTAGTCGGGTCGCATTGATATGACCTAGTCTACATTACCTCAAGAAAGATCCGTTCATTTCTTAACTCTTCCTCTTGTGTGTGTTCTGTATACTATAGAACTGTAGTTTGATTTAGAATATCAATGCTTTTAGATAACGTGCCTGAACCGATCAACTTTTGATATAGGAAATGTTCAAAACATTATCCAACAATACAAAATTTTATCGTTTCTTTACTAAAAAAGAGACTGATATAATTTTGTATATCAGGTTCAGTATCTAATAGCATTTGTTCAGAATCAATGTACTGATAATACAGGGTGACAGTGACCAACAGACTTGGCTGCAACACTTGCCCCGTTTTCTGTCTCATGAAACTTATCACCCATCCTCAGTTCTCTACCTCTCTGTAGCCCATGTAATAGATTACATATGCGGGATCCTGATCTGGTATCACATACCCAGGACGTAAAGGATACTGAGAAACAGTTCTCTATAAGGAACACACCCGAAGATGATTCATCAGTATGCACTTTCTTCGTTTGGGCGGCACGGGAAATCTGGTATTCCCCAATTTCCTGCTCTGTCTTATAACAATTATAAGTTGGAGCGGGACCAACGTTCCCCAGCTCAGTATAACAAGCGGGTTCGGTCAATATTCCGTATTATTGTCTTGATTAAGGCGTGATATGGTCGCTAACTGGAGAGAGAGAGAAGAAAACACTCAGCGTGCGCTCTTGCAAGAATAGATTGGTTATTATTTTATCTAATCAGGATGGCTCCCACCGTTTTTATCAAATCTTCTTTCAAACCCTAAAAGGAAAGACTAGCCGGGATTAATTACACACTACAAGTTCGCCAATCTTTCAGCCAGGCCAGTGTCGGTACTTTGAGGGAGGTCCCCCGTGCTTTCGCACGAACCTAATTAATGTAAACCTCGTTTTTCCAGAGGCGTAACCCCGTTGACACCTTTCTAGACACCTACTTGATCGGCTAATTGTAATGTGTAAAACTCTCCCAGGAGTAACTCTTACTCGCAGCGGGTATCGGGATCCAACTATCTCATAGAAGGTATGCAATCTCATTACAATTTCAACACTTGAAATTCCCGATAATTTTGCCCCTAGCGTCCTATGACCTTGACGCAGGCCAACAAACCATAGTGCGCTAGTCAAGTTCAACCCGTCATTTCATGATTGAATTAAACCCACCCGCACGACCCTTGAGTAGGCCAACAAAGTCGCACGACTACCCTAATCCAATCTGCATCATATGCATAAGCAGATAAATACTAGTTAGCTACCGCACACTACGCCTTGACGCAGGCCAACAAACGTAGCACGAATACTAACTACTACTTATCTGAAATGACGGAGGGCTACGACAGGTTTTTCTGAAAACTTATTGCGTAATGAACTTGATATCGTTGTAGAATCAAATGATTTTTAAAATGGAGTGTTTTTTAGGCTTTTCTAGTTTTGCTAAAGGGGTCACTCCCGGTAAAGGGATCGTCGGCCCTTTCCTCATCGAATGAGGTGCGGAATATATCATATATATCACTGTGCAAAGCAGAAACTATAGAAGCTATCAAAAGACAAACCGAGTGTGTAGCATCTGCCAGTTATTGCTAAAGGAGTCACTCCCGGTGAAGGGATCTCGGTCCTTTCCTCATCGAATAAGGTACAGTATATATCATATATATCGCTGTGCAAAGCAAGAACTGTAGCTACCTGTTTTATTTTTGAAATTCGATTCTACAACATCTTTAGGTTTCTTTTACTTTCATTAATCACATTAATGAAGTCCCATCATTTAAGCACCTAAACATCACAGATAAATACGACGTACACTTATGTCATCCGTATTCGCCTCGATGTCCCCTCGTGCACCGTTAGGTTAGGTAACTAACGACAGAGCGGGGCAGGGCTAGCGCGGGTCTAAAACATAAGCAACGTCTATATAATATATCATATATACTATATACAGTATCTATCACAACATATCAAATGATCACATCACAGATATCGCAGCAGAAGAAACATATGAAATATTGGATATACTAGGACGTTCGTGTTTTCAATACGAGCCAGTATAAAACACGGATTCCACGGTCGCGATGAATAGCCAAACCCACACCCCTAGACCCCTACGAGAGCGGCAAGCAACCCTACCAATTCTAGAGTTAGGAGACCCGGACTCGACTCCTCGAGTTGGTATCCCACTGGACTCCAGATCCCGGTTACTTGTGCTCCCCTCCTTAGGTCTATCCTATTGCGGAAAAGTAAATAATATACAAAGGGTGACATCTTCCGCAACCTGGAAGTGCCCCAATAAAAGAATATTACATACAAGTTTTTACATGAATGAAAATGAAAAAACACTCATCTCATATAAAAAAAAAACCCGGCTATTCAAACACGATGATCCAATATAACATATCCAGCAACACATAACATCACATGTCATCAACGTAAGTAAACATGCGTATCCCAATTGTCGTTGGCATATAGCAACGAAACCGGCGATATCGCATATTACACTTACGGTCGCAGAAAAGAAAGTGTAAAACTACAACAGTTGGAATCCGCAACCTCCTCAGACATCGCATGCCTGACCAAATGAATTCCTTAGACATCGCATGCCTAACAATTATAAACCCCGCATTTTAGTCTCATTATCGAAAACTCTTTTCAATATCAAGTCGGGCAATTCAACAGGATTCCCGACATTCTGATCGAATGCTCGTCGCAAACTTTAGTAGGCGGCCGCACCCCGTGATACCGTCGACGAAGTGCACCAAGGCGGAACACCGCTACCGCGAGCACCCTAACGGATGCTTTCGGCGACGGGGTTCTCCTACAGTCACTTGGTCGGGGCTTTGGGGTGTGGCTGTCTATTAAGTTTACCCGGCGAGTATCCGCGTACGCTACGTGATTGCGACGGACTTTTGATCACATCAAAATTCCATGGCAACCAATCAAGTGAGACTAAACTGCTATGTTTATAACATTCAATTCAGTTATCTCATAACTACTTGTGGATTCCAAATATTGTATCCCATTCCAGATAAATAGAAAATGTTAAACTTTCCGATCGAACATTCAAACACCCAAGTTTTTCCAAAACAACTCAACACATGAAACAAGTTTAAAAACATCCAGTTCATGCCTCAGTACCAACGGTCCAGCCGTAGAAGGGTCAAGCCAACGCCTCACATGTGGCACGCCGTACTGCCCCAAACCCGAAGGTTCAAAGAGCAGTTCAAGACAGTCACATAATCGAGTTAAGGTTTGTTGTCTTCTAGAGGGTCCATCGCGTTACTTGCACTACTTAGAACATTCTTAAACTATGGAAAAATGCAACACTTGGAAATTTCCCGGCAGGGGAAAAAGTGGGTATTTATATCCGGTCGAACTTTTTAACAGTTTCTAAAATATCCGGAAAAACATAAACGAAGTTAAATTATCCGATCAAATTAACGAGTCCCCAATAAAACCCTAGAAAACTCAACACTTGAGTGGAATTGAAAAATTCCCATAAAAAATTGCCAAGAAAGGACCTCAGAATAAATATGTGAAATTTCAGGGACTAAGTCCAAACTTTGGCCGTGGAACCGCCGCCAAACCCATGGTTTCGCCGCGGTTCCACGGTCAAATTATTAACTTAGTGGACCGTACTTCACAGTAATTCTTAGTTTTTCCTGGTTGTTTTTCTGAGAATTTTTAATTCACAAAAATCCACTGTTTTGAAAAATGTACAGAGAAGGGTTTTGTCGGGGTTTACGGGTTCGATCGGACTTCTAACTTCATCTACACTTCACCTAAAACTCTAGCTAGGCTCTGATACCACTGTAGGGTTCCTAGGCACACTAATGAGGTCTCACAAGGCATCAACCATGCCAAATTCAAAAATTTCCGGTGCCGAGAAACCCTAATGCGATCGTTGACAAGAGATTAGGCGAAACATGCAACTAGTTAACAACTTAACTAAGAGTGAACGAAAATACAACCTTTGTAGATCCGGTCCTCCACCTCCATAGCTCCGTGATGATGTCCCCTCGCTGCGATCATCGGATCCCGGGCTCTAGCGTCGGCTTCATCGGAGAAATGGGCAGGCTAGGTCGTCGACTTCGATGCCGAAGATGATCTACATCGAGGCAACACAAGATCAAGCTCCAACTTCACCAAGTCATGAAACTTGTGAAGAAAACACCCTATACTACTTAGCAAGTGGTAGAGGATGAAGAAATAGGAAGTGGGTTCACTTTGGATTTGGATTTCTCACTTAGAATTTTCTAGCCATGGTTTCTTCTCTTCATGAAGAAGATGAAGAAGAAGAAAGAAAATAGAATTATTACAAAAAGAAAATCCAAGTGATAGTTATCATAATGCAACCATGGTTAAGTGTAGAGAATAAACTAGGGTTAGGTGAATGGTTAGGGTTAAGGAAAGAAACAAAATGGTCAAGCTTTCAAAGCTTCATGAAGCTTCAACAAAAAACAAAAGTAGCAACCATTTCATTTCTTGTCCAAATATAAATGAAAAGAAATAAATAAATAAGTAAATCATTCAAAGCCCTAACCATTCACGTAACCATGGTTTAAAGAAAACATACACCCAAGCTTGCATGTATCATCAAACATGATACAATCTAGTGCACAAAAATATATCACATATACTACTTGTGCACATCAAGTGAGAAAATCCATCTTAAGTGAACAAATACTAGTTAATGTAAAGTAATATATCAAATATATAATTATACATCAAATCATTAAATCAACACTTGATTTAATGATCCGGTCATATCGCATATAACCGACTAATATCAAGTGTATCAATGTATCGAATCAACACTTGATTCGGTAACCCGGCTATATCACATATAACCTGCCGATGATACAAATCGCGAGAATAGAATCCAGTATCACATACTGGTATTATTCTCGGTCCCGCACATATCTCATATGCGCTCCTATTTTGTTTCGCTTGAGCCAGGAAACCTCTGTGTAGGACTCTAAAGATTCGTCAATACGCCGGCAGCAGGTGATGATCATATCAAACACCCACAAGCCGCAACCGGTCTGCTAAACATAATGGCCACCCGGGTATTGAGCGATCAGAAGATCGACGAGCAAGCCCGCTCATACTCCTGTGAATCCAACCAGTAACACTTACCGTACAGTCCGGTCTCGTCGTCTGATATGTCGCATATCTTGCCTAGGGGTGGTAAACGTCAGCCCCAATAGCTCGATAAGTCGTGTCGATATGAGGTCTATAACAGTTCGAGAAACTACTGGTAACACTTACCAGTAAATCTCAGCAACCCTGGCCAGGGATTTCCGGTTATAGCTAATCGAACACAGCGCAACATCAACTCCCTATACCGGGAGAGACGAATCCCCTCCTGTCGCTCATTGCCTCCATATGATTCGGGACTGTACCCAAAAACCACCGTTTTGCACGCCCTCTTGGATGTGGTAAGGTGGAAATCAAAGCACAGTGGGAATCACACAAGACTCTATGACGATCTCGGGTCTACAGACTAACCTGTACCAGTGTCACCAGAGAACAGCCATCTGACATAAGGTATAATACCATCTGGGAGTTCTCGGCGAGTCCGTCCAGTGTACCCAGTCTCCACTGAGCACCCGTATATCATCTCTGATGTCAAACACCAATGGATATGGGATCATCCATCGCCCATCAATATGGGTCGAGAAGGTATACGCTAGTCTACTCTGGTATATCGATGCCCCGTCTCAATCACCCACGACTAGGGACCTTGAAGGATGCACTTATGGACTACCATGTCCCCACTAATATGATCCGCATCATAGTCCAGGTAGTCAAGTACACATCCTAAGAGCTTTACCAACATGTAACAGAGAGACAATCAGTGTACACGTTAAGGTAAAGAGCAACCAGATAGCACACTATCATGTCGAGCAAGAAAGTCCTCCCTATATATGTCCAAGCATCCACTACAATATACATCCTATGTATAGTAATGGCCTCTAGGGCATACATATAACTAACAATCTCCCACTTGCACTAGGGTCATCTGATAGCAGTGGTTGTAGTATCTCATACTCAACCATCCCATAAAAGTCTCTTTCTGGGAAAAGGCCTTTGTGAGTGGATTCGCCGTGTTGTCTTCTGAGTCTGTTCTCCTAACCTCGATCACCATGGAGATCAACCATCTCTATGATCAGGTGATACTGCCTTAGAATATGTCTGGATCACTGATGGGACGGACGTTCCTTGGCATAAGCCACAACCCCATTGTCACACAATGGGAGGAACAAAGTTCATCTCATGAACAAATATACACCCAGACTTCCTCTTTGGTAGCATCTTAAGTAGCGATGTATCCAGCCTTTATCGTCTAATTTGCTACGGTATCTAGTTTGGAACTCTTCCAACATACCGTCCCTTTACTGAGGGTAAAGACAATGCCTGTGACTGACTCTCAGTCATCCTTATCTCTCTGGAACCTTTCCAGTGATTCTCCCCAGGATCAACTGATACCATCTCACTACAACTAGTGAGTATCCTAACATCCAATTAGATCTATCTCATAGATCCAAAACCCAGGATTTAGGAGGTATCACTATGATCCTATATGGAGAATCCTTGTGATAAGCGGAGATTGACCGAGCGTAGTATAGGAAACTTCTTCCCTATTAAGAGTATGTCTTCCACGTACTCTACGAGGATCGCCACCATACTCCCTACTACCTTTTTGTTTATACAAGGTTCATCTACCATTTTGATGATGTCAAACTCTTTGACTAATCCATCAAAACAGATGTTCCAACTCCGCGATGCCTGCTTTATCACATAAAACATCTTGCACACGTTTCCGCTGCTCCCACTGTCTACGAGGCCCTCTGGCTGTGTACTTATAGACGCTCTCTTCTAAAACATCATTTAGAAAGGCTGTCATGACACCCAACCACCAGATATCATAGTCATGGTATGTAGCCGTGGCTAGTAGGATCTGGATGGACTTAAGCACAGTTTGAGAGACATTTTGGGATATTGTGTATGAGATACTACAACAACTGGCCTTAGTGCAAGTGGGAGATTGTTAGGAATATGTATGCCCTAGAGGCCATTATTGTATGATATAGTGGATGCTTGGACATATATATAGAGGAATTTCTTCCTCGACATGATAGTATGCTATCTGGTTGTTCTTTATTTTAACATGTACACTTGTATTATTATACTGTCTCTCTGATACATGTTGATAAAGCCCTTAGAGTGTTTGCTCGAATACCAGGACTATGATGCAGACCATACTACTGGGACTTATGTAGTCTACAAGCACATCCTTTAACAATTCCTAATCGAGGGAGTATCGAGACAGGGCATCGATATTCCAAAGTAGACTAGGGTGTACGTTTCTTAACCCTGTAGGGGACGATGGTTGATCTCATATCTATTAGTGTTTGACATCAAAGATTGTACACAGGTGCTCATTAGAGAATGGGTACACTGAACAGGATTCACCGAGAACTCCTAGATAGTACTATACCTATCGTCAAATAGCAGTTCTCTGGTACAGGTTAGTCTGTAGACCCGAGATCGTCATAGAGTCTTGTATGGTTCCCACTGTGCTTTGATTTCCTCCCTACCACGGCTCAAAGTAGTCGTGCAAATAGGTGGATTTTAGGTATAGTCCCGAGTCACATGGAGGCAATAAGCAATAGGAGGGGTTTCGTCTCTCCCGGTAGAGGGAGTTGATGTTGCGCTATACTCGATTGGCTATAACAGGAAGTCCCTGGCCAGGGCTGTTTATGAGATTTACTGGTAAGAGTTATCGGTAGTTTCTCGTACCATTATAGGCCACACATAGGCATGACTTATCAAGTTATTAGGGTCTGACGATTCCACCCCCAGACTCGATATACGACATATCAGACGAAGAGACCGGACTGTACGGTAAATGTTACTTATAGGCTTCATGGGAGTTTGGACAAGCTTGCTTGTTGATCTTCTAATCGCTCAATACCTGGGTAGCTATTACATCCAGCTAGTACCACTGACGGCTTGTGGGTAACTGATGCGATCATTACCTACTGCTGGCGTATTGACAAGTCTTTAGAGTCCTACACAGAAATTTCCTGGTTCAAGCGAAACGAAGTAGGGCACATATGCTGATATGTGCGGGGGCCTGATTAAATACGAGTATGTGATACCATATTCTAATCTGGCGGTTATTTATTATCGGTTAGGTTATATGTGATATAACCGGATTATTGAATCAAGTGTTGATTTGATAATATGATATGCAGATAAATGATATTAGTCGGTTATATGTGATATAACTGGATTATTAAATCAAGTGTTAATTTAATAATATGATATAACTATTTATATTTGATATAATTATATATTAACTAATATTATTGCTCACTAATTATTTGCTTATCTTTATATATATATATATATATATATATATATATATATATATATATATATATATATATATATATCACATATATAGCATGGTTGATTTTCTATTTTTAGAAAATAAAAAATGTGTGGTGGAAAAGAGGAGACTTTTGAGGGATGGGGTGAAGCATGGCTTGATGAATATTAGTCGGTTATATATGATATAACCGGATTATTAAATCAAGTGTTGATTTAATAATATGATATATATATATATTTGATTTAATTATATATTAACTAATATTATTGCTCACTAATTATTTGTTTATCTTTATATATATATTAAAATATATATGTGATATATATATATATATATATATATATATATATTATATAAAGCATGGTTGGTTTTCTATTTTTAGAAAATAGAAAATGTGAGGTGGAAAAGAGGAGACTTTTGAGGAATGGGGTGAAGCATGGCTTGATGAATATTTTATTCATCTTACTTCACTATTGAAGCATGGCTTCATTTTATTATTGAGAAAAAATTGATGTTTCAATAAGTGTGAGTTTGTAAAAGCCATTCTACACTTGCATTTTCTTCAGTTGATCAATCTTTCTTGACTTGAGCTCATATGATGAGTTCTCCTCTCTAGCTCTCTCCATATTCTTCCTCACCTCCTCCAAGTGTTGGGTTAATTGGCACAACCACAAGGTTTCACAAGGCATCTAACATGTCGAATTTTAAAATTTCTAGTGTGCCAAACAACCTAACATAGGATCTAACTAGAGTTTTAGGAGCAAAACTAGAATGTAAACAACGTTACAAAGAAAGTGAATGAGGAATACAATCTTTATAGACAGGTCCTTCACTTCTAAAGATCCGTGTAGAAGTCCCTTCGCTGCGATCGTTGATCTCCCGAACTCTAGTATAGGTTCTCTTGGAGAAATGAACAATCTTGCTCGAAGTCTTCGAGGCCGAAAATGATCTACGTCGAGAAGACTCAAACCCAAGCTACCTCTTCACTAGGTGATGAACTTTGTGAAGAAAACACCCTAAACTAAATGGCAAGTAGTAGAGGATGATGCAGTAGGAAGTGGGCTCACTTTAGATTTTATTTTCTCATAATATTTCTTCATGTTTCATAGAGCTAGAAAGCTACAAGAAAGAGATGAAGAAAAGCACCATGAAAAATGAAGCAACTCAAGAATGAAAAATAATGAGGTGAGAATAGCAACCATGGGTGAGTTAGTGTTATATACTAACCATTATAGAGACTAAACCATGGTTTTATCATAATGGTTAGGTTTAAAATATCTTAAGTAAAACAAAATGAGTGGACTTTGGTCAAAGGTCTACAAGCTTCATGAAGCTTTCAAGCCATGACAAAATCCATGTCATTTTGATTTACTTAAAACAAATAAAACCCTAAATTATAATAAGCATGGTGTAAGTCATACACACACCCAAGTTTGCATATATCATCAAGCATGACACAAACATGTACACAAGTATATATCATATATATACTTAATACATAATCTAGTGAGAAAAGCAATCTTAAGTGAGCTAACACTAGTCAATGTAAATTAATATATCAAATATATAATTATACATTAGATTATTAAATCAACACTTTATTTAATAATCCGGCTATATCATATATAACCGACTAATATCATGTGTATCAATTTATCGAATCAACACTTGATTCGATAACTCGTCTATATCACATATAACCGACCGATGATACAAATCGCGAGAATAGAACACGGTATCACATACGCGTATTAATCTCGGTCCCGCACATATCTCATATGTGCTCCTACTCCGTTTTGCCTGAGCCAGGAAACCTCTGTGTAGGACTCTAAAGACTCGTCAATACGCCGGCAGTGGGTGATGATCATATCAAACACCCACAAGCCACAAGAGGCATGCTAAACGTAACGGCCACCCGGGTATTGAGCGATCATAAGATCAACAAGAAAGCCTGCTCATACTCCTGTGCATCCAATCAGTAACACTACCGTACAGTCCGGTCTGTTCGTCTGATATGTCACATATCTCGCCTAGGGGTGGTACACGTCAGACCCTAGTAGCTTGATAAGTCATGCCGATGTAAGGTCCATAACGGACGAGAAATTACTGATAACACTTATCAGTAAATCTCATCTACCCTGGCCAGGGATTTCAGTCATGGCCAATCGAGCATAGCGCAACATCAACCCCCAATACTGGGAGAGATGAATCCCCTCCTATCGCTCATTGCCTCCATGTGACTCGGGACTGTACCCAAAAACCACCTGTTTGCACGACTCAGTAGAGCCGTGGTAGGGTGGAAATCAAAGCACAGTGGGAGACACACAAGACTCTATGAGGATCTCGGGTCGACAGACTAACCTGTACCAGTGTCACCAGAGAACTGCTATCTGGCGTGAGGTATAATACCATCTAGGAGTTCTTGGCGAGTCCGTTCAGTATACCCAGTCTCCACTGAGAACCCATACCATCTCTGATGTCAAACACCAATGGATATGGATCATCCATCACCCATCACATGGGTCGAAAACATGTATGCTAGTCTACTCTGGAATATCGATGTCTCGTCTCGATATTCCCACGACTAGGAACATTGAAGGATGAACTCATGGACTACCCAGGCCCCACTAGTATGATCTGCATCATAATCCTAGAAGTCAAGTACACATCCTAAGGGCTTTATCAATATGTAACAGAGAGGCAGTAAGTGTATATGTTAAGATAAAAAGCAACCAGATAGCGTACTATCATGTCGAGCAAGAAAGTCCTCCCTATATATGTCCTAGCATCGACTATAATATACATCTCATGTACAATAATGTCCTCTAGGGCATACATACAACTAACACCAAGCTCAATCCCTCACATGAGTTGTGAAACCTTAAGCTTGTGAGAACCCTAGTGAGCAAAGAAAACCCCTACTTCACCATCCTACTCTTTATTAGCACTCAAGTGTAGTGTGTTTCCTTCACTAAAGAGTTTAGTGAAGAGGTAGCTTGGATTAGCGGAGCTTCGGGTGGATCATCTTCGGCACGAAGTTCGCAAAGGAAACTCGACCAACTTCAATTGGAACCTAATGGAGTCGCGTGGACTACTACACGGAGCTTTAGAAGAGAAGGACACAGTCTACAAAGGTTGTAGCATCCTTCTGTTAGCTATTTTTTATGATATCATCATAGTTAACCCTAATATTCTAGTTTGATCCTTAGTTAGTGTTCCTTAGCACCTAGAAATTTTTTTAATTGCATGCTTGATTCCCGTTTAAAGCTTATAGCGGTGCTAAGGTGTATCATCCACTAAATTTAATCAGTATCCTACGCCATGCCTTCCATAGTATCCGATTGGACCACCTGTCCAATATACTGCCCCACAAAAGAGGGAAAACAATAACTCTAGCAGTCACTCTATCATCCAGGTCACCTTGGAAGCCAGAAATGATAATCGTCTCCTGAAGGAGGCTGCCGTTATCATATACCAAGAACATCCACATATGTTCATAACTGCTTCCCAACGTTTCTCCAGGATTGGATTAATATATACTTATTGCAGCCTGTGCAAAATCAAAATCTGGTGTTGTATTTGACATCTCATGATTGACTCAGTTGCCTAAGAAAGTGATATGCCAATAATGCGAATCCCTCTTCTCATCAGTCTAGAAGGCATCTCTTTAGAGACGATGACTCCATCACCTGTGGGTACACCACCACGCCAGGAGTCGTCCATTCTAACACACTTTAGAATAATGTCAAAGTACCCAAATTGAGACACTTCCCAAATCTAGATCTAAAATCATAGATTTAGTGACCAGAATCCTTGATATTTTATCCATATTCTATGTGGAGAAACTCCTTGTGACAACCACAGTATAACCGATCGTAGTATAGGAAGATCTCTTCCTATTAAGTGCATGTCATCCAAATACCAGGACATCACTCCCTACTATCTTCTTACTAGATCCATCTATTATTCTGATGATATCAAACTCTATGACTGTCATATCAAAAATAGATGATCTGTCTCCGCTATACCTGCTTTAGTCTATAAATAGATTTAAGCTACTTGCCCACTATGCTTCCGCTGCTCCCACTGACTACAACAACCCTCTGGCAGAGTCATATACACGTGCACCTCTAAAGCTAATTTAGAACGACGTTATACTCATCCTCCTGCCAGATCTCATAGTCTAGAACAGCAGCAGTGGAAAGATTGGGTAATAAAAAACCTCCCTGTCACCGTCTTTGAGGATACCGAAGTACCTTTCGGGTGCCTGAGGTTACCCACCAAATCTGCGGAGGGGCTAAAGGATTGTCTAAACCATTTGAATCTTTATGTTCTACTAAATTTTCGGTAATCGTTTGTGGTTTTGGAATCACTTCCAGTTCTACCATACTCCCACTGATGTTTTCTGAAAAGAATCCATTTTACTAAAACTGTGGCGAGTCCAGAATAATATAACTATTGATCTTCCAGAGGGTAGAATGTTAACCCTCGTCAAAGCCCGGGATAACCCACAAACTTCCATTACCGAAACATGCCTAGAGTTTATTCGGATTCTGGTTTTAAGCATAAGACGGACAACTCCATATACCTTAACATCGTTAAGATATGAATCCATTCTATATATCCAATATAGAAACAAAGGCACTAATTTAATTGGAACCAGATTCAAAAATCATGCAGCCGTTTCCGGTGCATATCACTCAAATGGAAGAAAGCCATACAACATTCCTCATCCAAGAATACATCCACGTATGAGTAACCTGAAAGAGAAGAAAGTTCTCAAAACTATTACTTACAACGGAATACCAAACACAAGTATCTACATCTTCGATCACCTTGAAGAATTCTGATGCTTGCAACATATGGTTCTCTACCTTATTCTTATACCTATAACTTCTCAAAACTTGGACCTTGTATTTTATCGAAATACTTGTCTAAAACTAGAGAAATCATGAGTAAACTAAATATAGTACGAGTACCAACCCCTTTGTCCTAATGGACAACGGACAACATACAATACTTTGTATAAATCCTCTGAGTTTAACAACTCAAACGCTGTGCGTCGTAGCTTGAAAACTGTACTATTGGTTAAGAAGAATTACACCATTGTTGAATGCACCTTAACCATCAACTGATATAGGTAAATGTCATAGACATAATTTCAAAAAATTTATATCTCACTTTATAAAATAAATGTACAGATATATAAGTTTGAAATCGGTGCATAATAACGGATATTCAAAACCAAAAATTTGACGTTAGGCAAAACCCAGGTGATTTCCTCAAATATCACTAATTACAAAGAATTCTGATATATATTGAGGATCTAATCACCTAATTCCTAATATCTTACTCCCACTCACCATCTGTAACGCCATACAGATGTGAGAATCAAATCTAGTAACTACATACCCTGGAGTTAGAATCTACTTGGGAAAACAGTTTTCACTTAACACCTCACAGTAAAACTGAAACATGAAAATGTTTCGAAGGGGTAGCCGGGTATTCCTAGTAATGCCTCTTCCTCTATCCAGATTCATGACAGTAACCGTATACTTCCTTGCCCTCACTCCAATCCCTTTAGATGTCTTTACTTATTACCTTCTGTATACCACACTTAAGCTAATTGATTTTCTTCCTTCCCTACCCTTCGGCACCAACCTATGGTTTGGAAGAAGACTATCCAATAAGCGTAATAGGTGTACTCTCCTAACACTAGGAGCTCTCGCAACCTGAGAGAATGTAAAGATATGTGGATCTTCGTAGTGATACGCAGTGATACGGAGTTCGTCCATAACAAGAATTCATCCTCGAACTGGAACAAGTTCCTTCGAGTTTGTATGTAACTATACGATGGAATATTAAAGAAATGTGGATCTTCGTAGTGATACGGAGTGTTATGGAGAAATGCAAAGGTGATATAGAAGTGGCAGGGGTATACATTGTTTCGTCGTGAAAGATAGCGGTCGCAATTTCCTTTTCCCTTAATCTAATCCCTTTTTATGTCTTTACTTATTACCTTCTATACACTACACTTATTCTAATTGGTTTTCTTCCTTCTCTACCTTTCGGCACATGCCTATGGTTTGGAAGAAGACTATCCAATAAGCACAATAGGTGTAATCTCCTAATATCAGGAGCCCTCGCAACCTTAGAGAATGTAAAGATAAAAGACATCTAAATAATCCTATTCTATTTCTCCAGAACTAGAAACCATCCTCGAACTGGAACAAGTTCCTTCGAGTTCGTATGTAACTATACGATGGCATATCCAAGAAATATGTAGTGATACGGAGTGTTATGGAGAAATGCAAAGGGGATGTAGGAGCGACAATGATATATGTGACTAAGTGACAATCCAAAAGCCAAAGTGTTTTTAAGAAGGTTCAGTTAACTTAGTTCATGAGTTTTTTAAGGTCAGGCCATGGTTGCTGCCAAAGAGAGAGAGAGAAAAGAAACACTCAGTGTGCACTCTAATCTAGATTAGATTGGTTAATCACTTTATCTAATCAGGATGGCTCACACAGTTTCCTCGAATTCTCCTTCAAACCCTAAAAGGAGAATTAGTCGGGATCATCTAAAATCACCAGAAGAGTAACACCTACTCATCAGTGGGAATCGAGATCCAACTATAACCACATGATAACTTGATGGAAGCCACTCGAATCACCACACTACAGAAGGTATGCGCATGCCTGGTAAGTTTCCTGTATGTTTGAAACTCCCGATGTGGTTTTACCCCAAGCGGTTATGACCTTGACTTTGGCCAATAAATCATAACACGCAAGTCAAGTTCTACCCGTCATTATCCAGATTGATTTAGACCCACCCGCACACACCCTTGACTTTGGCCAACAAAGTGGTACGACTGTCCTAAACCAATGCATTTATCTATGCAAAGTATAAGCTGTAGGGTTACCTAGCACGACAGCAAGGTTTCGGGAGGCATCATCCATGCAATTTTTCAAAAATTGCCATGCTACTTAACCCTAACCCTAGAATCTTAACTTGAGAATTAGACAATAAAAAATGTAAACAACTTTACATCTAAGTGAATATGGAATACAACCTTTGTAGACCGGTCCTTCACTTCAAATGCTCTGTGTAGAAGTCCCTTCGCTCCAAGTAGTGGTGATCCGGACTCTCTGTAGGCTCAAGGCCGAAGATGATCTACTTTGAGGAGACACCAACTCAAGCTACCTCTTCATTTAGAATTATTTTTCTCACTATTTTTCTTCACTTCCTCAAAAGCTAGAGAGCTTTCTCTTGTTGAAGATGAAGATGAAGAAGATAGAATGAATAATGTTATGTGTGTGAGAATAGCAACCTTGGGTGAGATAATATCTTATATTAACCATTGTAGAGACGTAACCATGGCTAATTAGAATGGTTGGGTTAATAAATATCTTAAGTAAAACAAAATTAGTAGACTAAGTCAATGATTCCACAAACTTCTACAAGCTTCAACTATGAACAATTTTCCATCTAATTTTAGATTTACTTTAAATAAATAAACCCTACATTATAATAAGTATGGTGTGAGTCTCATACACCCATGTTGCATGTATAATCAAGCATGACAAAAAACAAAACACAATAAATATATATCACATATATATTAAGTGTGCAAAAGTGAGAAATAGAAATGCTTAAGTGAGCAAATATTAGTTAATGTAAATTAATATATCAAATATATAATTATACATTAAATCATTAAATCAACTCTTGAGTTAATAATCCGTCTATATCACATACAACCGACTAATATAATTTGTATCAACTCATCGAATCAACACTTGATTCGATAAGCCGGCTATATCACATATAACCGACCGATACGAATATTGCGAGAATAAAATACGGTATCACATACACGTATTAATCTCGGTCCCGCACATATCACATATGTGCTCCTACTTCGTTTCGCCTGAGCCAGTAAATCTCTGTATAGGACTCTAAAGACTCGTTAATACGCCGGAAGTAGGTGATGATCATATCAGGCACCCACAAACCATCAGCAGTACTAGCTGGACGTAACGGCTACCCTGGTATTGAGAGATCAGAAGATCAACAAGCAAGCCTGCTCATACTCCTGTAAAGCCTGTCAATAACATTACCGTACAGTCCGGTCTCTTCGTCTGATATGTCGCATATCCAGTCTAGGGGTGGTAAACGTTAGACCCTAGTAACCGATAAGTAGTGCCGATGTGAGGCTCATAACGGGTCGTGAAACTACTGATAACACTTACCAGTAGATCTCCGTATCAGCCCTGGCCAGGGACATCCTATTATAGCCAATCGAGCACAGCGCAACATTAACCCCCAATACCGGGAGAGACGAAACCCCTCCTATCGCTCATTGCCTCCATGTGATTCGGGACTTTACCCAAAAGCCACCGTTTTGCACGTTCTCTTGAACGTGGTAAGGTGGAAATCAAAGCACAGTGGGAATCATACAAGACTCTATGATGATCTCGGGTCTACAGACTAACCTGTACCAGTTTTAGCAGAGAACTACTGTCTGACGATAAGTATAATACCAACTAGGAGTTCTCGACGAGTCCGTTCAGTGTACCCAGTCTCCACTGAGCACCTGTATACTATCTTTGATGTCAAACACCAATGGATGTGGGATCATCCATCGTCTATCATATGGGTCAAGAAGCGTATATGCTAGTCTACTCTGGAATATCGATGCCCTGTCTCGATACACGCTCGACTAGGAACAATTAAAGGATGTACTTGTAGACTACCTTGGCCCTACTAGTATGATCTCCATCATAGTCCTAGTAGTCAAGTACACATCCTAAGGGCTTTATCAACATGTAAGAGCAAGACAGTATCACAATACAAGTCTACATGTTAAGACAAAGAGCAACCAGATAGCATACTATCATGTCGAGCATGAAATTCCTCTCTATATATGTCCAAGCATCCACTATAATATACATTATATGTACAATAATTGTCTTAAGGGCATACACATAACTAACAATCTCCCACTTACACTAAGGCCAGTTGTTGTAGTATCTCATACCCAACATCCCGAAGAGTCTCTCAAATTGTATATGGAGTATGGCATTCGTGAGTGGATCCGCAATGTTATTCTTCGTGTCAACTCTCCTGACCTCGATCTCCCGGTGATCAACTATCTCCCGGATCAGGTGATACCGCCTCAGAATATGCCTGGATCGTTGATGGGACCTGGGTTCCTTGGCCAAAGCCACAGCTCCATTGTTATCATAATACAAAGGTATTGGTTGCTCGATGGACGGAACCACTCCAAGTTCGTTTATGAACTTATTCATCCAGAGAACATCTTTGGCAGCATCATTGGCAGCAATGTATTCAGCCTCCATCGTCGAGTCTGCCAGGGTTTCCTGTTTGGAACTCTTCCAATAAACCGCCCCTCCATTGAGGGTAAAGACAAATCCCGAGACCGACTTAGAGTCGTCCTTATCACTCTGGAAGCTTGAATCGGTAAAGCACTCCACTTGGAGTTCACCGTTACCATACACCAAGAACATCTCTTTAGTCCTTCTCAAGTACTTGAGAATGTTCTTCACAGCTGTCCAGTAACTCTCTCCTGGATCTTCTTGATACCTACTCACTATACTTAGTGAGTATTCTATATTGGGTCTGGTACATAACATCACGTACATGATAAAGCCTACTGCCGAAGCATAGGGTATCCCTTGCTTACGAGCTCTCTCCAAATCAGTCTTGGGAGATATCTCTTTGGAGAGAGTAAGTCTTGAGATCGTGGGTAAATTCCCACGCTTGGATTCTTCCATACTAAACCTCTTTAGTATGGTGTCAATGTACCTGGATTGGGACAATCCCAGTATCCATTTAGATCTATCTCTATAGATCTTAATCCCCAAGATGTAAGAGACATCACCTAGATCTTTTATTGAGAATCTTTGTGATAAAAAGAGCTTGACAGAGTGCAGCATAAGAACACCATTTCCTATCAAGAGTATGTCATCCATGTACAATATGAGGAAGACAACCTTACTCTCTGCCACCTTATAGTATATACAAGGTTCATCTACGTTTTTGATGAAGTCAAACTCTTTGACTACGACATCAAAACAGATGTTCCAACTCCGCGATACCAGCTTCAACCCATAGATAGATTTAAGCAGCTTCCACACCTTTCCGCTGCTCCCACTGTCTACGAAGCCCTCTGGCAGAGTCATGTACACGCACTCTTCTAAATCACCATTTAGAAAGGCGGTCTTAATATCCATTTGCCAGATTTCGTAGTCATGGAATGCAGCGATGGCAAGTAGAATCCGGATGGACTTAAGCATAGCCACTGGAGAAAAGGTTTCATCATAATCCATACCTGGTCATTGACGAAAACCTTTTGCAACAAATATAGCTTTGAAAGTCTCAACTTTTCCATCTACACCAAGTTTCTTCTTAAAGATCCATTTGCTCCTAATGGGTTTTACCCCTTGGGGAGCAACTTCCAAAGTCCATACTTTGTTGGTGTACATGGATTCCATCTCAGATCGCATTGCATCCAGCCATTTCACAGAGTCCCCACTTGTGATGGCCTACTCGAAGCTAGTTGGGTCATCATCTTCCATGATATAATCCTCACTCCCACCATCAATGAGAAACCTGTAGTATCTCTCAGGTGGATGAGGAACCGTACTAGATGGGCGGAGAGGCTGAGGTTTGTTTGGAACTATCGAATCCTCCGGTTCTACCAAATCTTCTTCAGTAGTTTGTGCGGTTGGAACTTCTTCCAGTTCTACCTCTTTACCACTAATCTCTTTTACAAGAAATTCCTTTTATAAAAAGGTGGTATGTTAAGCAACAAACACCTTTTTTTCCTCACTAAGGTAGAAATGATATACATACGAATTGTTTGGATATCCCACAAACTTGCAAACAACTGATCTTGCCTCGGGCTTGTCCGGATTTTGCTTTTTAACATAGGCCGAACAACACCATATCTTAACTCGTTTAAGAGATGGTCTCTTTCCCATATCTCATATGGAGTGGTAGGCACCAATTTGGTTGGAACTCTATTCAATAGGTATGCGGCCGTCTCTAGCGCATAACCCCAAAAGGAAATAGGTAACTCAGCGGTGCTCATCATAGAGCGCACCATATCCAATAGGGTGCGATTCCTTCGTTCCGATACACCGTTGTGCTGTGGTGAATGCGTTGGAGTAAGCTGGGAGAGAATCCCATTCTCTTTTAGATAGTCACATAATTCCATGCTCAAGTATTCTCCTCCCCGATCAGATCGAAAGATTTTAATACTTTTACCCGTTTGGTTCTCGACTTCGCACTTATATTCTTTGAATTTCTCAAAAGCTTCAAACTTGTGTTTCAACAGGAACACATGTCTGTATCTTGAGAGATTGTCAATGAATGTAATGAAGTACAAGAAACCATTCCTGGAATGTATAGACATGGGACCGCATACATCACTATGTATTAATCCCAAGAGTTCCGTAACTCTTTCTCCGTGTCCACTAAACGGAATTTTGGTCATTTTGCCTTTGAGACATGACTGGCAAGTTTTATTAGATGATAATTCGAACGGATTCAAATATCCATCCTTATGTAACTTAGCTAGTCGTGTCGCATTGATATGAGCTAGTCTACAATGCCACAAGAAAGATTCGTTCATTTCTGAACTCTTCCTCTTGTGTGTGTTTTGTACATTAAGAACTGTGGTTTGATTTAGAACGTATATGCCATTATTTAACGAGCCTGATCCAATCAACTTTTGATTCAGGAAGATGTTCATAACATTATCCAGTACTACAAAATTGTATCCTTCTTTACTTAATAAAGAAACTGATATAAGATTGCATATCAGGATCGGTATGTAATAGCATTCGTTCAGAATCAATGTATTACAATTTGGTAATACAAGGTGATATTCGCCAACTGCTTTGGCTGCAACATTTGCACCATTCTCTACTCTTACGGAATGATCACTCATTCCCAGTTCTCTACATTTCCTTAGCCCATGCAACATATTGCATATGTGGGATCCCAATCCGGTATCTAATACCCAGGACGTAGAGTGAACTGAGAAACAGTTCTCGGTAACTAACACACCCGAAGAAGATGTATCAACATGCTTATTCTTCGTTTAGGCGGCGTGGGATTTTGGATATTCCCCTATTTCCTGCTCAGTCTTATAACTATTATAAGAAAGAACGGAACCAATGTTCCCCTACTCAGTATAACAAGCGGGTTTAGTCAATACATCCATATTATTATCTTGATTAAGGCCTAACATGGTCGCTACCTGGAGAGAGAGAGAGAGAAGAAAACACTTTAGCGTATGCTCTTGCAAGATTAGATTGGTTATTATCTTATCTAATCAGGATGGCTCCCACTGTTTCTATCAAATCTTCCTTCAAAACCTAAAAGGTAAGACTAGCCGGGATTAATTACACCATACAAGTTCGCCAATCTTTTAGCCAGGCCAGTGTTGGTATTTTGAGGGAGGTTCCCCGTGCTTTCGCACGGACCTAATTAAAATAAACCTCCATTTTCCAGGGGCGTAACCCCGTTAACACCTTTCTAGATACCTACTTGATCGGCTAATTGTGATGTGTAAAACTCTCCCAGGAGTAACTCTTACACACAGTAGGTACCGAGATCCAACTATCTCATAGAAGGTATGCAGTCTCATTGCAAATTTCAACACTTGAAATTCCCGATAATACTTTTGTCCCTAGCAACTTATGACCTTGGCTATGGTTAACAAATCATAAGCGCTAACCAAGTTCAATCCATTATTTCCTAATTGAATTAAACCCACCCGTACGACCCATGGCTAAAGTCAACAAAGTCGTATGACTACCCTAACTCAATCGCATCATATGCAGCAGATAAGCACTAATTATCTACCGCACACTACGCCTTGGCTAAGGTCAACAAACGCAGCACGAATACTAAGCAGTACTTATCTGAAATGACGGAGGGCTACGACATGTTATTAAGAAAACCTTTTGCGTACTGAACTTGATATCCTTGATGAATCGAGTGATTTTGAAAAGGAGTGTTTTTGAGGCTTTTTACTAATTTTGCTAAAGAGGTCACTCCCGGTGAAGAGATCTCGGCTCTTTCCTTATCGAATAAGGTGCAGGATATTTCACAAATACCACTATGCAAAACAAGAACTAAAAGAAGCAATCAAAAGAAAAAACCGAGTGGGTTGTAGCATCTGCTAGTTTTTCTAAAGAGGTCACTCCCGATGAAGAGATCTCGGCTCTTTCCTAATCGAATAAGGTGTTGGATATTCTACAAGGAATACCACTATGCAAAGAAAAAACTAGAGCTACCCTTTTTGAAAATTTGATTCTACAACATCTTTTATGTTTATTTTCTTTCATTAATCTCATTAATGAAGTCCCATCATTTCTTCTTCCTAAGCATCACAGAAGAAACGAAAATACAACGTACGCTTATGCCATCCGCATTCGCCACAGTGTCCCGTTATGCACCGCTGGGTTACTTAACTAACGACATAGAGGGGCGGGGCTAGCGCGGGTGCAAAACATAAGCACCGTTTATTATATATCATATATATAATAATAAAGCATTCGTCTCAAGCATATTAAGTGATCATATCACAGAATATCAGCAGCAGAAGATAACATATGAAATATTGGATATACTTGAAATTCCGTGTTTTAAAATAAGCCTGTATAAAACACGGATTCCACGGTCGTGATGAATAGCCAGACCCACATCCCTAGACCCGTACGAGAGCGGCAAGCAACCCTACCATTCTAGAGTTATGAGACCCAGACTCGACTCCTCGAGATGGTCTCCCACTGGACTCTAGAACCCGATTACTTGTGCTCCCCACCTTGGGTCTATCCTAATGCGGAAAAGTAAATAATATACAACAATGGCGGCATCATCCTCAACCCGGAAGTGCCCCAATAAAAGAATATTACATATAATGAATTTTACATGAATGAAAATAAAAACTCTCATCTCACATAAAACCCCCGGCTATTCAAAACACGACGATCCAATATAACATATCATAGCAACACATAACATCACATATCATCAACGTAAGTAAATATGCGTATCCTAATTGTCATTGACATATAGAAACGAAACCGGAGATACACCACATATTACACTTACGGTCGCAGAAAAGAAAATGTCAAACTATAACATTTGGAATCCACAATCACCTTAGACATCATAAACCCGAAATATCACGTACCTCGGATTTCATGCCCAACCAAATGAATTCCAAATATTGTATCACATTCCACAAATAGGTAGGCGGTGTTAAACATTCCGATCGAATCAACAAACAGCCAAAATTTCCCAAAGAGCTCAACACTTGAGCGTAGTTTAAAAATACTCATTACATGCCACAGTACCTATGGACCAACCGTAGAAGGGTCAACCCTCGCCTTACCTATGGCGCCGCGGAACTACCGCAAACCCTAGGGTTTGGCGGCGGTTCTTACGGTCATAGAATCGAGTTAGGGTTTCGTTCTTCTAGAGGGTCCATCGAATTACTTGCATGATTTTTGAATGTTCTTTAACTTGGAAAAAATCCAACTCTTGGAAAATTTTCCGTCGAGAGAAAAATTGGTTATTGATATCCGATCAAACTTTTTAACGCCGTCTAAATATCCCGAAATAATGTTATAATTATGACTACGAAACACTCCGAATTGCCTTTATGGAAAATTAACATCTCGTGTAATTTTAGGAAAAACAAGCAACACCTGAAACACCAAAACCCTGAGACTGAAACACCACAAAAATTTGAAGCCCAAACACCACTATAGAACCGGCCAGCTCAGAATTTTTGTGAATGTGGCCGGCCAAAATCTGACCATCTTGCTTCAATTTTCTGTGGTGTTCATGTTATATCACATACAACATTCTGCAGTTACTTAAAAAAATTTTAGAGCCCATTTAAAAATCAACAGAAACTAGATTTCATTGTTTCAAGTTTCGGAGTAGTTTTGGTTTCGTAATCTAACAAACATCGTCTAATTCTCTAGCTTGGCTCTGATACCACTGTAGGGTTACCTAGCACGACAGCAAGGTTTCGGGAGGCATCTTCCATGCCATTTTTGAAAAATTTCCATGCTACTTAACCCTAACCCTAGAATCTTAACTTGAGAATTAGACAATACAAAATGTAAACAACTTTACATCTAAGTGAATATGGAATACAACCTTTGTAGACTGGTCCTTCACTTCAAATGCTCCGTGTAGAAGTCCTTTCGCTCCAAGTAGTGGTGATCCGGACTCTCCGTAGCCTCCACTAGTCGAAATGAACGAGCTTGCTCAATGATCTTCGAGGCCGAAAATGATCTACTTTGAGGAGACACCAACTCAAGCTACCACTTCATTTAGAATTATTTTTCTCACTATTTTTCTTCACTTCCTCAAAAGCTAGAGAGCTTTCTCTTGTTGAAGATGAAGATGAAGAAGATAGAATGAATAATGTTGTGTGTGTGAGAATAGAAACAATGGGTCAGATAATATCTCATATTAACCCTTGTAGAGACGTAACCATGGCTAATTAGAATGGTTGGTTTAATAAATATCTTATGTAAAACAAAATTAGTGGACTGAGTCAATGATTCCATAAGCTTCTACAAGCTTCAACCATGAAAAAATTTCCATCTAATTTTAGATTTACTTTAAATAAATAAACCCTACATTATAATGAGTATGGTATAAGTCTCATACACCCATGTTGCATGTATAATCAAGCATGACAAAAAAGAAAACACAATAAATATATATCACATATATATTAAGTGTGCAAAAGTGAGAAATAGAAATGCTTAAGTGAGCAAATATTAGCTAATGTAAATTAATATATCAAATATATAATTATACATTAAATCATTAAATCAACAATTGATTTAATAATCCGGCAATATAATTGTTAGTTATATGTATGCTCTAGAGGCCATTACTGTACATTGGATGTATATTGTAGTGGATGCTTGGACATATATAGGGAGGACTTTCTTGCTCGACATGATAGTATGCTATCTGGTTGCTCTTTATCTTAACATGTATGTTTTCTGTCTCTCTGATTACATGTTGATAAAGCCTTTAGGATGTGTACTCGACTTCCAGGACTATGATGCAGATCATACTAGTGGGGCCTGGGTAGTCAGTGAGTACATCCTTCATAGTTCCTAGTCGTGGGAATATCGAGACGGGGCATCGATATTCCAGAGTAGACTAGCGCATGTCTTCTCGACTCATGCGATGGGCGATGGATGATCCCATATCCATTGGTGTTTGACATTGAAGATCGTATGCGGGTGCTCAGTGGAGACTGGGTACACTGAACGGACTCGCCGAGAACTCCCAGATGGTATTATACCTCACGTCAGATGGCAGTTCTCTGGTGACACTGGTACAGCTTAGTCTGTTGACCCGAGATCGTCATAGAGTCTTGTGTGTCTCCCACTGTGCTTTGATTTCCACCCTACCACGGCTCTACTGAGTCGTGCAAACAGGTGGTTTTTGTGTACAGTCCCGATTCACATGGAGGCAATGAGCGATAGGAGGGGATTCGTCTCTCCCGGTATTGGAGGTTAATGTTGTGCTATGCTCGACTGGCCATAACAGGAAATCCCTGGCCAGGGTTGCAGTGATATACTGGTAAGAGTTATCAGTAGTTTCACGAATGTTATGGACCTCACGTCGGCATGACTTATCAAGCTACTGGGGTCTGACGTTTACCACCCCTAGGCGAGATATGCGACATATCAGACGAACAGACCGGACTGTACGGTAAGTGTTACTGGTTGGATTCGCAGGAGTGTGAGCGGGCTTGCTCGTCGATCTTCTGATCGCTCAATACCCGGGTGGCCGTTACATTTAGCAGAACGCTTGCGGCTTGTGGGTGTTTGATATGATCATCATCTGCTGCCGGCGTATTGACGAGTCTTTAGAGTCCTACACAGAGGTTTCCTAGCTCAAGCGAAACGAAATAGGAGCGCATATGAGATATGTGCGGGACCGAGAATAATTCGTGTATGTGATACCGTATTTCATTCTCGCGACGAATGTATCGATTGGTTATATGCGATATAACCTAGTTATCGAATCAAGCATTGATTCGATAAGGCGATACATAGGATACTAGTCGGTTATATGCGATATGACCGGATCATTAAATCAAGTGTTGATTTAATGATTTAATGTATAATTTTATATTCGATATATTACTTTGCATTAACTAGTATTGGTTCACTTTAAAAGGATTTTCTCACTTGAATTGTGCAAGTTGTATATGTGATATATTTCTTTGTGCACATGATTGTATCATGTTTGATGATACATTTTTGTTTGGTTTTGTGTAAAGTATTAAACCATGGTTAGTTAGTGATTAGGGTTTCATCTTATTCATTTATCTTTTTATTTTATTTATTTCAAAAGAAAAAGATAAAGAGAAATGAATGGTGGCTACTTTTGTTTTTAGTTGAAGATTCATGAAGCATTGACTTAGTCACCATTCTTGTCTCATGCCTAACCCTAACCACTCATCTAACCTAAGTTAAGTCTCTACACTAAACCATGGTTGAAGAGATGATAAGTATTGTATTTTCTTTTCTATTTTAATTAACTTATCATATCATCTTCTTCTTTCTTCATCTTCTTCTTCAATGAAGAAAGCTTGCTACTCCAATGGCAAGTCATGAAATCTAGTGAGAAATCCAAAACTAAAGTTTACCCACTTCCTATTTATTCATCCTCTACCTCTTGCCAAGTAGTATAGGGTGTTTCCTTCACAAGTTTTTCCGACTAGGTGAAGGTGGAGCTTGATCTAGCGATGCCTCGACGTAGATCATCTTCGGCATGGACATCGACGACCTAGCTCGCTTATTCTTCGACGAAGCCGACGCTAGAGCCCGGGAGTTCACTTGGACAGCGAAGGCACTTCGTTGTGGAGCTATGGAGGTGGACAAACGGATCTACAAAGGTTGTATTTCCGTATCTCTTAGTTAATTGTTAACTTGTTAGCTTTTTCGCCTAGTTTTCTAGCAAACGATCCGTAGTCGGGTCTCTCGGCACCTAGAATTTTATAGATTGGCATGTTTGATCACTTGTGAGACTTCACTAGAGTGACTAGGAACCCTACAGTGGTATCAGAGCCTAGCTAGAGCCTTAGGCGAAGTCCAGACGGAATCTGAAGTCCGATCGAACCGAAACCCGACCCAAAAATTGCTCTCTGGATTTTTTTCTAAAATGCGGATTTTTGTGAATTAAAAATTTCTAGAAAATACATAAAATAAAACTAAGAATTACGGTGCAAACTCAGGCGAATAATTCATTTGAACGGCGGCGGAACCGCGGCAGAAGCCCTGCTTATGCGGCGGTTCCGCGGTACCATGGTGACGTCATCGTACCTTTTATGCACAGTAATTCATATTATTTTATGCTGAGTTTTCTGGGAATATTTAAAATTTATTCCAGAGTTGCATTTTCTGGGCTTGTTTTGGGGGATTCGATTGTTCGATCGGATTATCAGATTTTGTCTATGTGGCTTTCCGAACATTTTAGAATATGTTAAAAAGTTCGACCGGATATAAATACCCAATGTTTCCCCTGACGGAAAATTTCCAAGTGTTGGATCTTTCTGAGGTTTAAAGACATTCTAAGTAGTGCAAGTAACGCGATGGTCCTTCTAGAAGACAACAAACCTTAACTCGATTATGTGACCGTCTTGAACTGCCCTTTGAACCTTCGAGTTTAGGGCAGTACGGCGTGCCACATGTGAGGCGTTGGCTTGACCCTTCTACGGCTGGACCGTTGGTACTGAGGCATGAACTGAATGTTTTAAAACCTGTTTCATGTGATGAGCTGTTTCGGGAAAACTTGGGTGTTCGATTGTTCGATCGGAAAGTTTAACATTTTCTATTTTATTCGGAATGTGATACAATAATTGGAATTCACAATAAGTTATGAGATAACTGAATGAATGATATAAACATAGCAGTTTAGTCTCACTTGATCGGTTGCCACGGAATTTTTATGTGATCAAAAGTCCGTCGCAATCACGTAGTGTACGCGGATACTCGCCGGGTAAACTTAATAGACAGCCTCACCCCATAGCCCCGACCAAGTGACTGTAGGAGAACCCCGTCGCCGAAAGCATCCGTCCGGGTGCTCGCGGCAGCGGTGTTCCGCCTTGGTGCACTTCGTCGACGGCGTCGGGGGTGCGGCCGCCTACTAAAGTTTGCGACGAGCATTCGATCAGAATGTCGGGAATCCTGTTGAATTGCCCTACTTGATATTGAAAAGTGTTTTCGACTTTGAGACTAAAATGTGGGGTTTATAATTGTTAGGCATGCGATGTCTAAGTATTTCATTTGGTCAGGCATGCGATGTCTGAGGAGGTTGCGGATTCCAACTGTTGTAGTTTTACACTTTCTTTTCTGTGACCGTAAGTGTAATATGTGATATCGACGGTTTCGTTACTATATGACAACGACAATTGGGATGCGCATATTTACTTACGTTGATGACATGAGATGTTATGTGTTGCTGGATATGTTATATTGGATCGTCGTGTTTGAATAGCCGGGGTTTTTTTATGTGAGATGAGTGTTTTTCATTTTCATTCATGTAAAAACTTGTTTGTAATATTCTTTTATTGGGGCGCTTCCAGGTTGCGGAAGTTGTCACCGTTGTTGTATATTATTTACTTTTCTGCACTAGGATAGACCCAAGGAGGGGAGCACAAGTAACCGGGTTCTGGGGTCCAGTGGGAGACCAACTCGAGGAGTCGAGTCCGGGTCTCCTAACCCTAGAATTGGTAGGGTTACTTGCCGCTCTCGTAGGGGTCTAGGGGTGTGGGATTGGCTATTCATCACGACCGTGGAATCCGTGTTTTATACTGGCTCGTATTGAAAACACGGACGTCCTAGTATATCCAATATTTCATATGTTTCTTCTGCTGTGTTTTATCTGTGATCATGTGATGTTCTGTGACAGATATTATATATAGTATATATGATATATTATATAGACGTTGCTTATGTTTTACACCCGCGCTAGCCCTGCCTCGCTCTGGCGTTAGTTACCTAACCTAACGGTGCAGACGGGACATCGAGGCGAATGCGGATGGCATAAACGTACGTTATATTTATCTGTGATGGTTAGGTGGACTTAATTGATGGGATATTCATTAATGAGATTAATGAAAGAAAATAAACCTAATTGATGTTGTGGAATCGAATTTCAAAGTAAAAACAGGTAGCTACAGTTCTTGCTTTGCATCGCGGTGTTCATTATAGAACATCCTGCACCTTATTCGATGAGGAAAGGACCGAGATCCCTTCACCGGGAGTGACTCCTTTAGCAATAACTGGCAGATGCTACACACTCGGTTTGTCTTTGATCGCTTCTGTAGTTTCTGCTTTGCACAGTGATATATATGATATATCCCACACCTCATTCGACGAGGAAAGGGCCGACGATCCCTTCACCGGGAGTGACCCCTTTAGCAAAACTAGAAAAGCCTCAAAAACATTCCATTTAAAAAACCATTTGATTCCGCAACGAGATCAAGTTCAAAGCGTTAAAGGTTTTCACAAAAACCAGCCGCAACCCTCCGTCATTTTAGGAAGTAGAGTACTTAGTATTCGTGTTGTGTTTGTTGACCATAGTCAAGGCACAGTGTACGGTAGCTAAGTGATGTATTCCTACACCGCATATGATGCGATTAGTTAGGACAGTCATGTGGCTTTGTTGACCTTAGCCAAGGGTCATGTGGGTGGGTCTAATTAATCACGAAATGACGGGTAGAACTTGACTAGTACCTATGATTTGTTGACCTTAGCCAAGGTCATAGGTGCTAGAGGTAAAAACCTTTATCGGGAGTTTCAAGTGTTGAAATTTGCAATGAGATTGCATACCTTCTATATGATAGTTGGATCCCGATACCCACTGCGAGTAATTATTACTCCTGGGAGAGTTTTGCACTTTGCAATTAGCCGATCAAGTAGGTGTCTAGAAAGGTGTCAACGGGGTTACGCCTCTGGGAAAACGAGGTTTACAGTAATTAGGTCCGTGCGAAAGCACGGGGAACCTCCCTCAAAGTACCGACACTGGCCTGGCTGAAAGATTGGCGAACTTGTAGAGTGTAATTAATCCCGGCTAGTCTTTCCTTTTAAGGTTTGAAGGAAGATTTGATAAAAACAGTGGGAGCCATCCTGATTAGATAAAATACATAACCAATCTGATCTTGCAAGAGCGCACGCAGAGTGTTTTCTTCTCTCTCTCTCCTGGTAGCGACCATATCACGCCTTAATCAAGATAATAATACGGATGTATTGACCGAACCCGCTTGTTATACTGAGCTGGGGAACGTTGGTCCCGCTCCAACTTATAATTGTTATAAGACAGAGCAGGAAATAGGGGATTACCAGAATTCCCGTGCCGCCCAAACGAAGAGAGTGCATGCTGATGCATCATCTTCGGGTGTGTTCATTACAGAGAACTGTTTCTCAGTATCCTTTACATCCTGGGTATGTGATACCAGATCAGGATCCCAGATATGTAATCTGTTACATAGGGCTACAGAAAGGTAGAGAACTGAGAACGGGTGATAAGTTTCATGAGGCAGAAAACGGGGCAAGTGTTGCAGCCAAGTCTGTTGGTCACTGTCACCCTGTATTACCAATACATTGATTCTGAACGAATGTTATTAGATACCGAACCTGATATACAAAATCATATCAGTCTCTTTATTAGTAAAGAAAGGATATAATTTTGTATTGATGGATAATGTTTTGAACATTTCCTATATCAAAAGTTGATCAGTTCAGGCACGTTATCTAAAAGTATTGACGTTCTAAATCAAACTACAGTTCCTCGTATACAGAACACACACAAGAGGAAGAGTTCAGAAATGAACGAATTCTTCTTGAGGTATTGTAGACTAGGTCATATCAATGCGACCCGACTGGCTGAAGTTACATTTTAGATGCATATTTAAATCAGTTTGAATTTACATCTTATGAAACTTGCCAGTCATGTCACAAAGACAAGATGACCACAGCTCTGTTTATTGGAAACAGAGAAAGAGTTAGTGAACTCTCGGGATGATACATGTTGATGTATGAAAGGTCCCTTGTCTACACATGCCAGGACTGGTTCTTTATACTTCATTACATTCTCTGATAATCTCTCAAGATTCAGTCATATATTCCAGTTGAAACATAAGTCCGAACCTTTTAAGATATTCACAGAATATAAATTAGAAGTAGAGAACCAAAATACGGGTATAAGTATTATGTCCTATGATAAGATCAGGGAGGAGAATACTTGTGCATAGAATTCCTGGACTATTCTAAAGGAGATTGAGATTTTCTCTCAGTGTTACTCCTCTGAATACACCACAGCACAACGGTGTATCAGGGTGGAGCAATTGCACAATATTAGATATGGTGTGCTCTATGATGAGTATTACTGAGTTACCTATTTCCTTTTGGGGTTATGCACTTGAGAAGCTGCATACCTATTGAATTAGGTTTGAATCAAATCACTGCCTACCACTCCATATAAGATATGGTATGGGAAGAACCCATCTCTTAAGCGAGTTAAGATTTGGGGTTGTCCGGCCTATGTTTAAAGCAAAATCCGGACAGGATCGAGGCAAGATCAGTTCTATAGAACTGGAAAGGTTCCAGCTATACAAAACTGCAGTTGATGATTTGACAGAACCATAAGATTCTATAGTCCCCGACGAACCTCAGCCTCTCCGCCGATCTGGTAGGGTTCCTCATCCGCCTGAGAGATACCTCGGTTTCTCGATGACAGTGGGAGCAAGGAATGCATCATGAGATGATGACCCAACTAGTTTCGAGCAGGCCATCGAGAGTAGGGACTCTGTAAGAATGGCTGGATGCTTAGCGATCTGAGATGGAATCCATGTACACCAGCAAAGTATGGACTTTAGCTGCTATATCTGAAGGGTTAAATCCCCATCAGGAGCAAGTATATCTTGAGAAGATTACTTGGTTTAGATGGAAAAGTTGAGACTTTCAAAGCTAGACTTGTTAAAGGTTTTCGTCATAGACCAGGCGTGGATAATGATGAAACCTTTTTCCAGTAGCTATGCTTAAGCCTGTCCAGATCCTACTTACCACGGCTACATACCATGACTACGATATCTGGCGGTTGGGTGCCATGACTGCTTTTCTAAATACTGATTTAGAAGAGAACGTCTATAAGAACACAGCCAGAGGTCTTCGTAAACAGTGGAAGCAGCGGAAACGTGTGCAAGTTGCTTTACATAATGAAGCAGGCATCGCGGAGTTGGAACGTCTGTTTTGATGTGATAGTCAAAGTGTTTGACTTCATCAAAATGGTAGATGAACCTTGTATATACAAAAGAGTAGTAGGGAGTATGGTGGTGATCCTCGTAGAGTACGTGGATGACATACTCTTGATAAGGAAAGAGTTTCCTATGCTACGATTGATCAATCTCCTATTATCACTAGGATTCCCCAAATAGGATCAAAGCGATACCTCCTAAATCCTGAGTTTTCATCTATGAGATAGATGTAATTGGATGTTAGGATTCTCACTAGATGCAGTGAGATGGTATCAATTGATCCTGGGGAGAATCACTGGAAGGGTTCCAGGGTGATAAAGACGACAGAGTGTCAGTCACAGGCATTGTCTTTACCCTCAGTAAAGGGACGGTATGTTGGAAGAGTGCCAAACTAAATACCGTGACATACCAGACGATAAAGGCTGAATACATCGCTACTTAAGATGCTACCAAAGAGGCAGTCTGGGTGTATATTAGTTCATAAGATGAACTTTGTTCCTCCCATTGTGTGACAATGGAGTTGTGGCTTATGCCAAGGAACGCCGGTCCCATCAGTGATCCAGACATATTCTAAGGCAGTATCACTTGATCATGGAGATGGTTGATCTCCAGGGAGATCGAGGTTTGGAGAGTAGACTCAGAGGACAACACAGCGGATCCACTCACAAAGGCCTGTTCCCAGAGAGAGACTTTTATGGGATGGTTGAGTATGAGATACTACAACCACTGCTACAGATGGCTCTAGTGCAAGTGGGAGATTGTTAGTTATATGTATGCCCTAGAGGCCATTACTGTACATTGGATGTATATTGTAGTGGATGCTTGGACATATATAGGGAGGACTTTCTTGCTCGACATGATAGTATGCTATCTGGTTGCTCTTTATCTTAACATGTATGCTTTCTGTCTCTCTGATTACATGTTGATAAAGCCCTTAGGATGTGTACTCGACTTCCAGGACTATGATGCAGATCATACTAGTGGGGCCTGGGTAGTCAGTGAGTACATCTTTCATAGTTCCTAGTCGTGGGAATATCGAGACGGGGCATCGATATTCCAGAGTAGACTAGCGCATGTCTTCTCGACTCATGCGATGGGCGATGGATGATCCTATATCCATTGGTGTTTGACATCGAAGATCGTATGCGGGTGCTCAGTGGAGACTGGGTACACTGAACGGACTCGCCGAGAACTCCCAGATGGTATTATACCTCACGTCAGATGGCAGTTCTCTGGTGACACTGGTACAGCTTAGTCTGTTGACCCGAGATCGTCATAGAGTCTTGTGTGTCTCCCACTGTGCTTTGATTTCCACCCTACCACGGCTCTACTGAGTCGTGCAAACAGGTGGTTTTTGGGTACAGTCCCGATTCACATGGAGGCAATGAGCGATAGGAGGGGATTCGTCTCTCCCGGTATTGGGGGTTGATGTTGTGCTATGCTCGACTGGCCATAACAGGAAATCCCTGGCCAGGGTTGCAGTGATATACTGGTAAGAGTTATCAGTAGTTTCACGAATGTTATGGACCTCACGTCGGCATGACTTATCAAGCTACTGGGGTCTGACGTTTACCACCCCTAGGCGAGATATGCGACATATCAGACGAACAGACCGGACTGTACGGTAAGTGTTACTGGTTGGATTCGCAGGAGTGTGAGCGGGCTTGCTCGTCGATCTTCTGATCGCTCAATACCCGGGTGGCCGTTACGTTTAGCAGACCGCTTGCGGCTTGTGGGTGTTTGATATGATCATCATCTGCTGCCGGCGTATTGACGAGTCTTTAGAGTCCTACACAGAGGTTTCCTAGCTCAAGCGAAACGAAATAGGAGCGCATATGAGATATGTGCGGGACCGAGAATAATTCGTGTATGTGATACCGTATTTCATTCTCGCGACGAATGTATCGATTGGTTATATGCGATATAACCTAGTTATCGAATCAAGCATTGATTCGATAAGCCGATACATAGGATACTAGTCGGTTATATGCGATATGACCGGATCATTAAATCAAGTGTTGATTTAATGATTTAATGTATAATTTTATATTCGATATATTACTTTGCATTAACTAGTATTGGTTCACTTTAAAAGGATTTTCTCACTTGAATTGTGCAAGTTGTATATGTGATATATTTCTTTGTGCACATGATTGTATCATGTTTGATGATACATTCTTGTTTAGTTTTGTGTAAATCATTAAACCATGGTTAGTTAGTGATTAGGGTTTCATCTTATTCATTTATCTTTTTATTTTATTTATTTCAAAAGAAAAAGATAAAGAGAAATGAATGGTGGCTACTTTTGTTTTTAGTTGAAGATTCATGAAGCATTGACTTAGTCACCATTCTTGTCTCATGCCTAACCCTAACCACTCATCTAACCTAAGTTAAGTCTCTACACTAAACCATGGTTGAAGAGATGATAAGTATTGTATTTTCTTTTCTATTTTAATTAACTTATCATATCATCTTCTTCTTTCTTCATCTTCTTCTTCAATGAAGAAAGCTTGCTACTCCAATGGCAAGTCATGAAATCTAGTGAGAAATACAAAACTAAAGTTTACCCACTTCCTATTTCTTCATCCTCTACCTCTTGCCAAGTAGTATAGGGTGTTTCCTTCACAAGTTTTTCCGACTAGGTGAAGGTGGAGCTTGATCTAGCGATGCCTCGACGTAGATCATCTTCGGCATGGACATCGACGACCTAGCTCGCTTATTCTTCGACGAAGCCGACGCTAGAGCCCGGGAGTTCACTTGGACAGCGAAGGCACTTCGTTGCGGAGCTATGGAGGTGGACAAACGGATCTACAAAGGTTGTATTTCCGTATCTCTTAGTTAATTGTTAACTAGTTAGCTTTTTCGCCTAGTTTTCTAGCAAACGATCCGTAGTCGGGTCTCTCGACACCTAGAATTTTATAGATTGGCATGTTTGATCACTTGTGAGACTTCACTAGAGTGCCTAGGAACCCTACAGTAATATACAACCGACTAATAAAATTTGTATCAACTCATCGAATCAACACTTGATTCGATAAGCCGACTATATCACATATAACCGACCGATACGAATATCGCGAGAATAAAATACAGTATTACATACCCGTATTAATCTCGGTCTCGCACATATCACATATAACCTCTGTGTAGGACTCTAAAGACTCGTCAATACGCCGGCAGTAGGTGATGATCATATCAGGCACCCACAAGCCATCAGCGGTACTAGCTGGACGTAACAGCTGTTAGTTATATGTATGCCCTAGAGGCCATTACTGTACATACGATGTATATTGTAATGGATGCTTGTCCATATATAGGGAGGACTTTCTTGCTCGACATGATAGTATGCTATCTGGTTGTACTTTATCTTAACATGTACTCTGATTGTCTCTATGTTACATGTTGATAAAGCCCTTAGGATATGTACTCGACTATTGGGACTATGATGAGATCATACTAGTGGGGCCACGGTAGTCGACGAGTACATCCTATAACTGTTCCTAGTCGAGGGTGTATCGAGACAGGGCATCGATACACCAGAATAGACTAGTGTATACGCATCTTAACCCATATGATGTGCGATGGATGATCCCACATCCATCGGTGTTTGACATCAAGGATGGTGTACGGGTGCTCAGTGGAGACTGGGTACACTGGATGGACTCGCCGAGAACTCCCAGATTGTATTATACCTCACGTCAGATGGCAGTTCTCCGGTGACACTGATACAGAGTAGTCTGTTGACCCGAGATCGTCATAGTGTCTTGTGTGATTCCCACTGTGCTTTGATTTCCATCATACCACGTCCAAAAGGGCATGCAAAAAGGTGGCTTTTGGGTATAGTCCCGAATCACATGAAGGCAATGAGCGATAGGAGGGGATTCGTCTCTTCCGGTATAGGGAGTTGATGTTGCGCTGTGTTCGATTGGCTATAACCGGAAATCCCTGGCCAGGTTGCTGAGATTTACTGGTAAGTGTTATCAGTAGTTTCTCGAACTGTTATAGACCTTATATCGACACGACTTATCAAGCTACTGGGGTCTGACGTTTACCACCCCTAGGCGAGATATGCGACATATCAGACGACGAGACCGGACTGTACGGGAGTGTTACTGATTGGATTCACAGGAGAATGTACAGGCTTGCTTGTTGATCTTCTGAGCACTCAATACCTGGGTGGCTGTTACGTTTAGCTGACCGCTTGCAGCTTGTGGGTGTTTGATATGATCATCACCTACTGACGGCGTATTGACGATTCTTTATAGTCCTACATGGAGGTTTCTTGAATCAGGCAAAACGGAGTAGGAGCACATATGTGATATGTGCGGGACCGAGGATAATGCGATATGAGATACCGTATTCTATTATCGCGATATTTGATATCAGCCGGGTCATCGGATCAAATGTTGATTCGATGAATCGGTACGGATAAATATTAGTCGGTTATATGCGATATAGCCGGATTGTCGGATCAAGCGTTGATTCGATAATTTAATGTATAATAATATATATGATATATTAAATTACATTAACTAATATTTGCTCACTAAAAGATTCTTTTTTTCACTCGAGTAATACATTGATATATATGCGATATATGTTAATTGTATTATTTTATTTTGTTACAATAAATATTATATATGTGATATATAATATTGTAACATGATGTGGTTATTAATGCAACATGTTTAGTGGAGATTAAACATGGTTAGGGTTTGATTAGGGTTAAGTTATTTTAGAAGTTTCTAGAAGCTTTCTTTTTGTTTTGTGCAAAGATATTTGTTTAGATATTTTTGCATGATATTTCCTTAACCCAACCACACCCTTTAACCTTTGGTTAAATCTCTACAATGGTTACTTGAACCATGGTTGCATTTCTAACCTTATCAAGACTTTCATTATTCATCACAAATAGATTGACTATTCTTCTTCTTCTTCTTCCTTGATGAAAAAGCTTTCTAGCTTTGATTTTGTGATAAAAACTGTGTGAGAGAAAGATTATAAATAAGAGCAAAAATCCTACTTCATCATCCTCATCTATCCTTGCCCTTTAGATGAGAGTGTTCACTTCATTTAGTGAGTGTTAGCTTGTGTTAATGAAACTTCAAAGTAGATCATCTTTGTTATCGAAGATCGGAAGCAAGACTGTATCTTTCTCTTCGTAAAGCCTCTCGAGAGTCCGGAACACGATGATCGCAGCGAAGGGACTTCAACATGGAGCTTAAGAAGTGAAGGACCTGATCTACAAAGGTTGTAATCCCTCTCACTTAGTGTTAAAATGTTTAACATGCTTGTTTTCGCCTAATCCCTAGTTTAAAGATCCGGTTTTGGGTTGTTCGGCACGGCTAATTTTTAAATCGGGCATGGTTGATACCTCGTAGACCCTTATGCGTGTGCCTAGCAATCCTACAGTGGTATCAGAGCCAAGCTAGAGCTTTAGGCAAAGTCTAGACGATGTTTAAAGTCCGATCGAACACCGAAACCCTAATTTGAACCCCTCTCTGGATATTTTTCAAAAATGTGATTTTTTATGAATTAAAAATGCTCAGAAAATTAAGCAGGAAAAACTAAGAATTACTGTGAAGTATGGACCTATAATGAACTAATTTGACCACGGAACCGCGGTCAAACCAAGGGTTTGGCGGCGGTTCCACGGCCAAAATTTTGAATTAGTCCCTGGACTTCATATATTTATTCTTAGGTCCTTTCTTGTCATTTTTTTTTCCGGGAATTTTTTAATTCCACTCAAGTGTTGAGTTTTATGGGTTGTATTGGGGACTCGTTGATTCGATCGGATAATTTAACTTTGTTTAGTTTGTCCGGATAATTTTTAGAAACTGTTAAATAGTTCGACCGGATATCAATAACTCACTTTTTCCCGACCCGGAAAATTTCCAAGTGTTGGATTTTTCCGTAGTTTAAGAACATTCTAAGTTGTGCAGGTAACGCGGTGGACCCTCTAGAAGACAACAAACCTTAACTCGATTATGAGGCCGTCTTGAACTGCCTCTAAACCTTAGGTTTTGTGGTAGTACGGCGTGCCACATGTGAGGCGTTGGCTTGACCCTTCTACGGCTGGACCATTGGTACTAATGCATGTGATGGATTTTTTTTAAAACTGATTTCAAGTGTTGAGAACTATTTGGGAAAACTTGGGTGTTTGATTATTCGATCGGAAAATTTAACATTGTCTATTTATCTGGAATATGATACAATATTTGGAATCCACAGGTAGTTATGAGATAACTAATTTGAATGTTATAAATCTAGCAGTTCAGTCTCAGATGATCGGTTGCCATGGAATTTTGATGTGATCAAAAGTCTGTCGCAATCACGTAGCGTACGCGGATACTCGCCGGGTAAACTTAATAGACAGCCACGCCCCATAGCCCCAACCAAGTGACTGTAGGAGAACCCCGTCACCAAAAGCATCCGTTTGGGTGCTCGCGACAGCGGTGTTCCACCTTAGTGCACTTCGTCGACGGCATCGGGGGTGCGGCCGTCTACTAATGTTTGCAACGAGCATTCGATCATCATATCGGGAATCTTGCTGAATTGCCCGACTTGATATTGAAAAGAGTTTTCGATAATGAGACTAAAATGCGGGGTTTATAATTGTTAGGCATGTGATGTCTAAGGAATTCATTTGGTTAGGCATGCGATGTCTAAGGAAGTTGCGGATTCCAACTATTGTAGTTTTACACTTTCTTTTCTGTGACCGTAAGCGTAGTATGTGGTGTATCGCCGGCTTTGTTGCTATACATCAATGACAATCGGGATACGCATACTTGCTTACGTTGATGATATGAGATATTATGTGTTGCTGTGATATGTTATATTGCATCGTCGCGTTCTGAATAGCCGGGGGTTTTATGTGAGATGGGAGTTTTTCTTTTTCATTCATGTAAAATTCATTTGTATGTAATATTTTTTTTATTGGGGCACTTACGGGCTGAGGATGATGTCACCATTGTATATTATTTTCTTTTCCGCATTAGGTAGACCCAAGGCGGGGAGCATAAGTAACCGGGTTCTGGGGTCCATTGGGAGACCATCTCGAGGAGTCGAGACCGGGTCTCCTAACCCTAGAATTGGCAGAGTTGCTTGCCGCTCTCGTAGGGGTCTAGGGATGTGGGTTTGGCTATTCATCGCGACCGTGGAATCCGTGTTTTATACAGGCTCCTATTAAAAACACGGACGTCCTAGTATATCCAATATTTCATATATGTTCTTCTGCTGCAATGTTCTGTGATGAGATCATATTACTGCCTGAGACGAATGTTTATATTATATATATGAGATATATGTTATATTGCAGATTTCGTTTCAAATCTGATGCTTGTGAAGCATATTAAAATGGGACTTCATTAATGAGATTAATGAAATAAAAGAAACCTAAGATGTTGGAGAAACTTTTTTAAAAACTGGTAGCTTTAGTTCTTGCTTTGCATAGCGGTGTTCCTTGTACAACATCCAGCACCTTATTCGATAAGGAAAGAGCCGAGATCCCTTCACCGGGAGTGACCTCTTTAGTGAAACTATCAGATGCTACAAACTCGGTTTGTCTTTTGATTGCTTCTATAGTTCTTGCTTTGCATAGTGGTATATATGATATACCATGCACCTTATTCGATGAGGAAAGGGCCGATGATCCCTTCACCGGGAGTGATCCCTTTAGCAAAACAAGAAAAGCCTCGAAAACACTCCATTTAAAATCACTCGATTTTACAACGATATCAAGTTCATTACGCAAAGGATTTTCTTAAAAACCTGACGTAGCCCTCCGTCATTTCAGATAAGTACTTTATAGTATTTGTGCTGGGTTTGTTGGCCTTCGTCAAGGCGTAGTGTGCAGTAGTTATTTATGCTTATCTGTATAAGCATATGATGCGATTGAGTTAGGGTAGTCGTGCGGCTTTGTTGGCTTTCATCAAGGGGCGTGCGGGTGGGTTTAATTCAATCGGGAAATGACGGGTTGAACTTGACCAGTAGCCTATGGTTTGTTGGCATTCGTCAAGGTCATAGGACGCTAGGGGTAAAATATTATTTGGAATTTCTAGTGTTGAAATTTGCAATGAGATTGCATACCTTCTATGAGATAGTTGGATCCCGATACCCGATGTGAGTAAGAATTACTCCTGAGAGAGTTTTATACATTACAATTAGCCGATCAAGTAGGTATCTAGAAAGGTGTCAACGGGGTTACGCCCCTGGGAAAACGAAGTTTACTCTAATTTGGTCCATGCGAAAGCACGGGGAACCGCCCTCAAAGTACCGACACTGGCCTGGCTGAAAGATTGGCGAACTTGTAGCGTGTAATTAATCCCGGCAAGTCTTTCCTTTTAGGGTTTGAAGGAAGATTTGACAAAAACAGTGGGAGACATCCTGATTAGATATATTAGATAACCAATCTAATCTTGCAAGAGCCTACGCTGAGTGTTTTCTTCTCTCTCTCTCCAGGTAGCGACCATATCACACCTTAATCAAGATAATAATACGGATATATTGACCGAACCCGCTTATTATACTGAGCTGGGGAACGTTGGTCCCGATCCAACATATAATTGTTATAAGACAGAGCAGGAAATAGGGGATTACCAGAATTCCCATGCCACCCAAACGAAGAAAGTGCATGCTGATGCATCTTCTTCGGGTGTGTTCATTATATAAAACTGTTTCTCAGTATCCTTTACGTCCTAGGTATTTGATACCGGATCAGGATTCCACATATGTAATTTATTACATGGACTACAGATAGGTAGAGAACTGAGAATGGGTGATAAGTTTCATGAGATAGAAAACGGTGCAAGTGTTGCAGCCAAGTCTGTTGGTCACTATCACCCTGTATTACCAGAATACATTGATTCTGAATAAATGTTATTAGATACCGAACCTGATGTACAACATTATATCAGTCTCTTTATTAGTAAAGAAAGGATATAATTTTGTATTGTTGGATAATGTTTTGAACATTTCCTATATCAAGAGTTGATCGGTTCAGGCACGTTATCTAAAAGCATTGACGTTATAAATCAAACTACAGTTCTTAGTATACAGAACACACATAAGAGGAAGAGTTCAGAAATGAACGAATCATTCTTGAGGCATTGTAGACTAGGTCATATCAATGCGACCCGACTAGCTAAAGTTTCATTTAGATGCATATTTAAATATGTTTGAATTTACATCTTGTGAAACTTGCCGGTCATGTCACAAAGATTAGATGACCATAGCTCTGTTTATTGGAAACAGAGAAAGAGTTTGTGAACTTTTGGGATTGATACATGCTGATGTATGAAGGTCCCCTGTCTACACATGCCAAGACCGGTTCTTTGTACTTCATTACATTCTTTGACGATCTCTTAAGATTCAGACATATGTTCCTGTTGAAACACAAGTCCGAACCTTTTGAGATATTCACAGAATATAAGTTAGAAGTAGAGAACCAACAACGGGTAAAAGTATTATGTCCTTTGATGAGATCAAGGAGGAGAATACTTGAGCACGGAGATCCTGGACTATTCTAAAGGAGAATGAGATTCTCTCTCAGCATTACTCCTCCGTATACACCATAGCATGATGGTATATCAGGGAGGAGCAAAAGCACCCTATAGGATATGGTGTGCTCTGTGATGAGTACTACTGAGTTTCCTATTTCCTTTTGGGAGTTATGCACTTGAAAAGTTGCATACCTATTGAATAGGGTTCAAATCAAATCAGTTGCCTACCACTTCATATGTGATACGGAAAGGGAAGAGCCCATATCTTAAGTTTGTTAAGATTTGGGGTTGTCCGGCCTATGTCTAAAAAGCATAATCCGGACAAGCTTGAGGCAAAGTCAGTTCTGTAGAACTGGAAAGAGTTCCAGCTATACAAACTACAGCAGATGATTTGGTAAAACCAAAGGATTCAATAGATTCCAACGAACCTCAGCCTCTCCGCCGATCTAGTAGGGTTCCTCACCCACCTAAGAGACACTTCGGTTTCTCTATGACAGTGGGAGCAAGGATTGCATCATGAGATGATGACCCAACTAGTTTCGAGCAGGCCATCATGAGTGAGACTCTGTAAGAATGGCTGGATGCTTAGCGATCTGAGATGGAATCCTTATACACCAACCAAGTATGGACTTTGGTTGCTTTATCTGAAGGGTTAAATCCCCATCAGGAGCAAGTATATCTTGAGAAGATTACTTGGTGTACATGGAAATGTTGAGACTTTCAAAGCTATGCTTAAGTCCATCCAGATCCTACTTGCCATGACTACGATATCTGGCGGTTGGGTGTCATGACTGCTTTTCTAAATGATATTTTAGAAGAGAGCGTCTATAAGTACACAGGCAGAAGGCTTCGTAGACAGTAGGAGCAGCGGAAATGTGTGCAAGATTTTTTATGTGATAAAGCAGGCATCGCGGAGTTGGAACATCTGTTTTGATGTGGTAGTCAAAGAGTTTGACATCATCAAAATGGTAGATGAACGTTGTATGTACAAAAAGATAGTAGGGAGTATGGTGGTGATCCTTATAGAGTACATGGATGACATACTCTTGATTGGGAAGGAGTTTCTTATGCTACGCTCGGTCAATCTCCGCTTATCACAAAGATTTTCTATATAGGATCAAAGTGATACCTACTAAATCCTGGGTTTTTGATCTATGAGATAGATCTAATTGGATGTTAGGATACTCACTAGTTGTAGTGAGATGGTATCAATCAATCCTGGGGAGAATCACTGGAAAGGTTCCAGGGTGATAAGGACGACTGAATGTCAGTCGCAGGCATTGTCTTTACCCTCAGTGGAGGGACGGTATATTAGAAGAGTTCCAAGCTAGATACCGTGACATACTAGACGATTAAAGGCAAGATACATCGTTACCAAGGATGCTACCAAAGAGGCGGTCTGGAAATATATAAGTTCATGAGATGAACTTCGTTCCTACCATTGTGAGACAATGGAGTTGTGGCTTTTGCCAAGGAACTACCGTCCCATCAGAAATCCGGATATAATTCTTAGGCAGTATCACCTGATCATAGAGATGGTTGATCTCCAGGGAGATCGAGGTTAGGAGAGTAGACACAGAGGATAACAGCGCGGATCCACTCACAAAGGCCTTTTTCCCAGTAGAGACTTTTATGGGTTGGTTGATTATGAGATACATCAAACACAGCTAATTGTTGGGTATGTGATACCACAACAGATGGCCCTAGTGCAAGTGGGAGATTGTTAGTTATATGTATGCCCTAGAGGCCATTACTGTACATGTTAGTGTTTATGCCCTAGAAGGCCATTAGTGTATCATACTAGTTTGTATATTACTTAATGGAAGCTTGGGATATTCACATGTGTATAACAGTCTTGCTAAACATGGTAGTATGCTACTTGGTTTTTTCTATCTTAATATGTGAGTATACGTATTGATAGAGCTCTTAGGATCTTGCTTGACTACCAGCGTTGTGATGGCAGTCACACTAGTGGGGGCTGGGTAGTCTACAAGCACATCCTTATTCAGGTCCTTAGTCGTTGGATTATCGAGACAGGGCATCGATACTCCGGAGTAGACTAGTGTGTACGCTTCTCATCCCAGTTGGGGAGATGGTCTGTCCCACAGCCGTCAGTACGTCGTACTGGAGATAGTATGCAGGTGCTCGTTAGGTTACGGGTACACCGGACAGGACTCACAGGGAACTGTTGGTTGGTTTTATACCAGTCGTCAGTGAACAGTTCCCAGGTGACATGAGTACAGCATAGTCCGCAGACTTGACACTGCTGCTTCGCCTCGAGTGTGTCCCACTGTTCTTAGATTGCTACCCTACCACGGCTCAAAGGAGTCGTGCAAACAGGTAGCAGTTGGGTGCAGTCCCGAGCACTTGGAGGCAGTGGCGGTTAGACAGGATTCGTCTCTCCCGGTATTGGGGGTTGATATCGCGCTGTGTCAGAGAGCCATTAAGCAAAGTCCCTGGCCAGGGCAAGCGAGATTTGCCGGTAGGTTCCAGTAGTTTCTCAGGGTGTAATGGGCTTCGCTCCGACACGACTTATACCGCTATTAGGGGACTGACGCTTGCTGCCCCCTAGGCCCGATATGCGATAGTCTTAGACGAACGGACCGGACTGTATGGAGATTGTCACATCAGGCTCAGTAGGAGTTCGGATGGGTTTCCTCATCGGCCTTCTTATCGACATCTACCTGGGGACCGTTACGTACAGCTAATGCCGCTTGCGGTCTGTGGTTAAACCCACTGCCAGCGTAGTAGTCGAGTCTCTAGAGTCCCACACAGAGAGTTTCCCTACTCCAGGCGAAACGATATAGAGGTCGTATGGTTTTACGACAAGGGTTCGGACACATACGTGTGTTTACACACGTACGACTTTTCGGACAGTTTTTACCAGTCGGCTTTGGTTTAAGCCAGTTACTGGTATTCGGTTATTGGATTTATACAGTCTAAAGTTTTTCCGTATTTTTGCGGAAAGGAGGGGCGTTCTCGTAATTGCGCGAGAAGCTTCTAGAAGATGGTGACTAAGGAGGTTTAGGTGGCATATACAATGAATGTGATTAGAGAGTCATATGGATGATTCATCCATGTCATTAATGCATCATAAATGCTTAATGACTCATGGATGTGAATCATCACTAGATATTATCAAGCATGGTTGTTAAATTCATTTCTTTTCTTTTCTTGATAAAAGAAATGCTTGATATATATTATCATAACTCATTCTTCTCACTTCATTATTATCTTCACCTTCTCTCTCCTCAAGCTCTCCCTCTTCAAACCCAAATCCTCCCCTCTCATGTGTTGAGTACAAGGATTAGTTAGACTAATTAAACCATAACCCTCACTCTATATCACCTAGCTTCTTTGATTAGCACTTAAAGAAGGTTAGTTGCCTCAAGTTTAGAGGCTAAGCTTGGAGTAAAGCTCTCGGGTGGATCGTCTACTACTTCGAGAAGGCCGAGGAGGAGGAGGAGTTCGCAAAGACAAAGGACACGATTCGTTAGGTATAATCCCTAAACATAGTAGTATAGAACTTCTATGTTTCTTGTTAGTTATCGTTTAGCTTCGATTCGTGCGGTTAGTCGATGTTTAAGCAAAGAACAAGATCGTTTTTCATATTTCCGCCTCCCCGCAAGTCGTGGGGTGTTGTACATCGACTTACAGTGGTATCAGAGCCTCGCTAAACAATAAATAACTTACTTGCAAATTTGTATGAATTTCGAACGGAAAAAACGAAACCGGAAAAACCCGAAATCACAAGTTTCTGTCGATTTTTAAATGAAGTCCAAAAATTTTTCAGGGAGGTTCAGAAAGCTTAAAAAGACAGTAGAAGAACACCCAAGAAATTTGGGCCCCTGAATCGCCTAAAGCGCCACGGAACCGCGGCGGATCGCACCGATCCGTCGCGCTTCCGCCGCCGAGTTGGCGATTCAGGAACCCAAATTTCCTGTGTTGCTTCTCTGTGATATTTGGTATTTTTTGGAAGTTTTTATTTTTGCTCAGGTTTCAGATTTACAGAGAAGTATTGGAGCAAAATTAAAACTGTTTAATCGATCGAAATTATACAGTATTTGCTTGTTGGATTATATCTGTGTTTGTATAATGTGTTCGTAAACCTCCCCTAACTGCTAGTATGTCGGTTGGGAGGGGGTTGCACATTTCTGTAATGGTTTTTACTGTTTGTGTATATGAACTGTGTTGGACTGTTGTGATGTATAGCCGGGGTTATGTGATGGGTTATTATTTAATTCATTTGATGTAAATGTAATTTGTTGTAATATTATTTTGCGGGGCACATCCAGGTTGCGATTGTAGCCACCGTTGTATTATTTCATTTTACTGTTTTTGCTCCTAGGACAGACCCAAGGTAGGGTGCACAAACTGCCGGGCGGGTAGTTTGCCGTACCCGTTGGGGTCTTGGGTGGGGTAATGGCTATTCATCACAACTGTGTAATCCGTCTTTTGTTGCAGGCTCAAAACAAACACGGATTGCTTGCAAATCCAATAAAGTTCATCTGTGATCTGGAATGCCTATTATTGCGTCTGACGAATGTACAATATCTATATATGATAGCTATTTAGACGTCACTTATGTTTTACACCCGCGCTAGCCCAGCCCCCGCTCTGACGTTAGTTAAGTAACCTAACGGGTGATGACGGGACCCCGTGGCGAATGCGGATGGCATAAGAGGACGTTGTATTTTCGTTGTTTTCTGCAATGATAGGTTAATGATGGGACGCATTATTTATAATGCAAAGAAAATAAACCAAAAGTTTAATCGTTGGAACAATTTAAAAGAAACCACTCGGTTAATTTTAAAACCCGGATATTTTTTAAATGCGGAGCTTTAACCACTCCTTTTAAAAGCTATCAGGTTCCTTCGATTATATCAAGTTCACTACGTTCACGGTTTCGCCAAAACCATTCGTAGCCCTCTGTCATTTCATTTGGGTATTCAGTAGTATTCAAGCTATGCATTTTGGCCAAAGTCAAGGCATAGTGTTTGGTAGCTGCTGGGTTTTCATTTGTTGCATAAGATAGATGAGTTAGTTTGGGACAGTCGTATTATCATTTGACCAAAGTCAGGGGTATATACGGATGGGTTCAAATTGATAAGATAATGACGGGTAGAACTTGACATGTGACTTATGACATTTTGACCAAAGCCAAGGTCATAAGAGCATGGGGCAAAAACATATATCGGGAATTTCTAAAGAAACTGAAATTTGCAAAGAGATGCATACCATTTGGAGTTTGATGAATGTTGGTAGCATGCCTTCAACATTATCATACAATGATATTTGGATCCCGATCCTACTGTGAGTATATGCTACTTATCAGGAGATTCGTCACTTAACGATCAATGCTATAAACCAAGTAGGTGTCCAGAAAGGTGTCAGCGGGGTTACGCCCCCAGAGAAAAGAGGTTATTTAATTAAGGAACTTCGCGAAAGCGTTGGAAAACCTCCCTCGAAGTATCGACACTAGCCTGGCTGAACGGTTAAGCAAGTATTGTACAGTGAGAATAGTCCTGGCTAATTCTTCTTTTATGGTTTGAGGAAGGATTCGAGAAACAGTGGGAGCCATCCAGTTTAGATAAACTAAAAACCACTCTAAACTTGCAAGAGCATCATGCTAAAGAGTTTTCTTCTCTCTCTCCTAATTGCAGCGACCCTGAAAATGACTGGACTTAAGTTACTTTTAGAGAAAAATATACTGACAGGGCCAAACTATAAAGATTGGATGCGGAATGTCAAAATGGCTTTGACCTATGACAAATTGGGGTACGTCCTCACCGCTATGGCACCTGCTGTCCCTGGTCCCAAATCCAGCAATGCAGATAAGGAAATCCGCAAAACCTGGGATTTAGATTGCGCGAAAGCCAAGTGCATCGTGCTTGCCTCAATGAACAATGAACATCAGAGGAGGCACGAGGATATGAACCTAGATGGCATATTTCTCCATACAAAGGAACTTTATGGAGAGCAATCTCGTATAGCAAGATACGAGACCTCTAAGAACTTGTTTCGAGCGAGGTTGGTTGTCGGGTCATCGGTAGGAGAACATGTCCTAAAGATGATCGGCTATATTGAAGAGCTCGCAGACCTTGGGACGACTTTGGATAATGAGCTCTATACAGACCTTATTCTCCAGTCCCTTCCTCACACCTACGCCCAGTTTATCCTGAACTTCAACCTTCAAAGAAAAGAAGTTGAACTTCCGGAACTCCTGGACATGTTAAGGAGTGCAGAGGGCACCTTGCAGAAAGCAAGGGAAATACCCGCTATGTTTGTTAGCGGTGCATCTTCTTCCGGGTCCAAGGCTAGGGCCAAAGGAAGGAAGAAGAAGGCCGCCACCAAACCTAGAGGAGGTGTTAGTAAGGTGGGAGGGAAGGGAAAGAAAAAGTTTGCGGTACCGGTAGTTGGCCAGGATGAGTGCTTCCATTGTCACAGGAAAGGGCACTGGAAGAAGGATTGCAAGGCGTGGAACGCCAAGAACCAGGAACCGAAGCAAGCTGTGGCTTCGACTTCAGGTGTGTTTGTAATTGAGAATTGTCTGTCGATCAACTCTACTTCCTGGGTATTGGATACCGGATCAGGATCTCATATTTGCAATTCATTGCAGGCACTGAGAAACCGTAGAGTGCTGAAGGAAGGTGATATGACCCTAAAGGTTGCTAACGGAGCTAGCGTGGGAGCTGCGTCCGTCGGGGATTATCACCTAGGATTGACGAGTGGACACATTTTGGTTTTACATAACTGTTATTTTGTACCAAGCTTAACGTGTAATATCATATCAGTTTCCTTGTTATCAAATAAAGGTTATGATTTCACGTTTGTAAGAGATGTTGTTAACATCCACCTTAATCATGGTTTGATTGGGTCCGGTACCCTAAATAACGGTATATATGTTTTAAACCAACTCCAAATTTTCAATGTCCAGAACACACTAAAAAGAAAGTCTCCAGATTTAAATAAAGCTTTCTTATGGCATTATAGACTGGGTCACATCAATGAGAGAAGGTTGACTAAGTTGCATAGAGAAGGATATTTGGACTCGTTCGAATATCAAACTTATGACACTTGTCAATCTTGTCTCAAAGGAAAGATGACAAAGACTCCATTTACTGGACAAGGAGTAAGAGCGAGCGAGCTCTTAGGACTCATACACAGCGATGTATGCGGTCCAATGTCTACACATGCAAGAGGTGGTTTTTCCTACTTCATTACTTTTATAGATGATTTCTCTATGTATGGACATGTCTTCTTAATGAAACATAAATCCGAGGCCTTTGAGAAATTCCAGGAATACAAGAGTGAAGCGGAAAACCAATCAGGCAAAAGTATTAAGACACTGAGATCTGATCGAGGTGGAGAATACTTAAGTGCCGAGTTCCTAGGTTACCTAAAAGAGAAAGGAATTCTCTCTCAGCTTACTCCTCCATACACTCCACAGCACAACGGTGTATCGGAGAGACGGAATCGAACCCTATTGGATATGGTACGATCCATGATGAGCAATGCTGAGTTACCGCGATCTTTCTGGGGTTATGCGCTAGAATCAGCGGCGTATCTTTTGAACAGGGCTCCTACCAAGACTGTGCCTACCACTCCATATCAGATGTGGACTGGGAAGAAACCCCATCTTCAGCATATGAAGATTTGGGGATGTCCAGCTTTTATTAAAAAGCAGCATGTGGACAAGCTCGAGGCACGATCAGTAAAATGTAAGTTTGTAGGATATCCAAAGAACTCTATGGGATATTGTTTCTATTACGCAGAGGAACAAAAGGTTTTTGTTTCTCGTCATGCCCGCTTCTTAGAAACTGAATTTTTAGAAAATCAGAAAAGTGGGAGCGAAATAGAACTGGAAGAAATTCCATAACCACAAACTGCTACTGAAAGTTTGGTAGAACCAGTAGTTCAAGAAGAACAGGACATTCCCGCACCCCTCCGCAGGAGTAGTAGGCCGTCTCATCCGCCTGAGAGATACTACGGTTTTCTCATAGATGGGGATAGAGAGGATTGCATCATAGATGATGATGAACCTACTGACTTCCAGCAGGCCATCCAGAGCGGCGACTCGGTACGATGGCTAGATGCAATGCGGACCGAAATGGAGTCTATGTACACCAACAAAGTATGGACTTTGGACTTTGCTCCAGATGGGGTAAAACCCATAGGATGCAAATGGATCTTCAAGAAAAAGATTGGTGTAGATGGACAGGTAGAAACCTATAAGGCTAGACTTGTTGCAAAGGGTTTTCGTCAAAGACCTGGTTTGGACTATGACGAAACTTTTTCTCCAGTGGCTATGTTCAAATCCATTCGGGTCCTTCTTGCTATTGCTGCCTTCCATGATTATGAAATCTGGCAGATGGACGTAAAGACGGCTTTTCTGAATGGAAATTTAGAAGAATGCGTCTATATGGATCAGCCAGAGGGTTTCAATCAGAGTGGGAGCAGCGGGAAAGTACGCAAGCTGCTTAAGTCTATTTATGGACTAAAGCAGGCATCGCGGAGTTGGAACATCTGTTTTGATGAGACAGTCAAAGAATATGACTTTATCAAAAATCCAGATGAACCGTGCATATATAGTAAAGTTGTAGCCAGAAGTGTCGTATTCCTCGTCTTGTACGTGGATGACATTCTATTGATAGGAAATGACATTCCTATGCTACAATCTGTCAAAGGATTCTTGTCACACAGGTTCTCCATGAAAGACCTGGGTGATGCCTCTTACATTCTGGGGATCCGGATCTATCGTGATAGATCCAAGAGGATGTTGGGACTTTCGCAGTCCAGGTATATCGACACTGTACTGAAAAGATTCAGTATGGAAGATTCTAAGCGCGGTAATCTACCGGCTTGTCACGGAATCACCCTCTCCAAAGAGATGTCTCCCAAGACTGATTTGGAAAGGGAACGCATGTCTATTATACCCTACGCTTCTGCGGTAGGCTCTATAATGTATGTGATGTTGTGTACCAGACCAGATGTAGCTTACGCACTGAGCGTGGTAAGCCGGTATCAGTCAGACCCAGGGGAGAAGCACTGGATAGCAGTAAAGAACATTCTCAAGTACCTGAGAAGGACTAAGGAGATGTTCTTGGTTTACGGCGGAAAAGACCTCAGGTTGGAGGCCTTTGCTGATTCCGGCTTTCAGAGTGATAAGGACGATTCCAAGTCCATGTCGGGTTATGTCTTTACCCTCAATGGAGGGGCGGTGTGCTGGAAGAGCTCCAAGCAGGACACCGTTGCTGACTCAACGATGAAAGCGGAGTATATAGCTGCTTGCGATGCCGCAAAAGAAGCAGTCTGGATGAAGAAGTTCCTAACAGAACTTCAGGTGGTTCCTACCATAGTTGATCCAATACCTCTGTATTGCGACAACAACGGAGCTATAGCTTTAGCAAAGGAACCAAGGTCCCATCAGAAGTCCAGACACATCTTAAGGCGGTATCACCTGATCAGGGAGATCATTGATCGTCAGGAGATCGAGGTTCGGAGAGTTGCTTCTGAAGAGAACATTGCTGATCCATTCACAAAGGCCCTACCTCAGATTCAGTTCGAGAGGCTACTCGAGATCATCGGTCTTCGATACGCCAGTACATGGCCTTAGTGCAAGTGGGAGATTGTTAGTGTTTATGCCCTAGAAGGCCATTACTGTATCATACTAGTTTGTATATTACTTAATGGAAGCTTGGGATATTCACATGTGTATAACAGTCTTGCTAAACATGGTAGTATGCTACTTGGTTTTTTCTATCTTAATATGTGAGTATACGTATTGATAGAGCTCTTAGGATCTTGCTTGACTACCAGCGTTGTGATGGCAGTCACACTAGTGAGGGCTGGGTAGTCTACAAGCACATCCTTATTCAGGTCCCTAGTCATTGGATTATCGAGACAGGGCATTGATACTCCGGAGTAGACTAGTCTGTACGCTTCTCATCCCAGTTGGGGAGATGGTCTGTCCCACAGCCGTCAGTACGTCGTACTGGAGATAGTATGCAGGTGCTCGTTAGGTTACGGGTACACCGGACATGACTCACAGGGAACTGTTGGTTGGTTTTATACCAGTCGTCAGTGAACAGTTCCCAGGTGACATGAGTACAGCATAGTCCGCAGACTTGACACTGCTGCTTCGCCTCGAGTGTATCCCACTGTTCTTAGATTGCTACCCTACCACGGCTCAAAGGAGTCGTGCAAACAGGTAGCAGTTGGGTGCAGTCCCGAGCACTTGGAGGCAGTGGCAGTTAGACAGGATTCGTCTCTCCCGGTATTGGGGGTTGATATCGCGCTGTGTCAGAGAGCCATTACGCAAAGTCCCTGGCCAGGGCAAGCGAGATTTGCTGGTAGGTTCCAGTAGTTTCTCAGGGTGTAATGGGCTTCGCTCTGACATGACTTATACCGCTATTAGGGGACTGACGCTTGCCGCCCCCCTAGGCCCGATATGCGATAGTCTTAGACGAACGGACCGTACTGTATGGAGATTGTCACATCAGGCTCAGTAGGAGTTCGGATGGGTTTCCTCATCGGCCTTCTTATCGACATCTACCTGGGGACCGTTACGTACAGCTAGTGCCGCTTGCGGTCTGTGGTTAAACCCACTGCCAGCGTAGTAGTCGAGTCTCTAGAGTCCCACACAGAGAGTTTCCCTACTCCAGGCGAAACGATATAGAGGTCGTATGGTTTTACGACAAGGGTTCGGACGCATACGTGTGTTTACACACGTACGACTTTTCGGACAGTTTTTACCAGTCGGCTTTGGTTTAAGCCAATTACTGGTATCCGGTTATTGGATTTATACAGTCTAAAGTTTTTCCGTATTTTTGCGGAAAGGAGGGGCGTTCTCGTAATTGCGCGAGAAGCTTCTAGAAGATGGTGACTAAGGAGGTTTAGGTGGCATATACAATGAATGTGATTAGTGAGTCATATGGATGATTCATCCATGTCATTAATGCATCATAAATGCTTAATGACTCATGGATGTGAATCATCACTAGATATTATCAAGCATGGTTGTTAAATTCATTTCTTTTCTTTTCTTGATAAAAGAAATGCTTGATATATATTATCATAACTCATTCTTCTCACTTCATTATTATCTTCACCTTCTCTCTCCTCAAGCTCTCCCTCTTCAAACCCTAATCCTCCCCTCTCATGTGTTGAGTACAAGGATTAGTTAGACTAATTAAACCATAACCCTCACTCTATATCACCTAGCTTCTTTGATTAGCACTTAAAGAAGGTTAGTTGCCTCAAGTTTAGAGGCTAAGCTTGGAGTAAAGCTCTCGGGTGGATCGTCTACTACTTCGAGAAGGCCGAGGAGGAGGAGGAGTTCGCAAAGACGAAGGACACGATTCGTTAGGTATAATCCCTAAACATAGTAGTATAGAACTTCTATGTTTCTTGTTAGTTATCGTTTAGCTTCGATTCGTGCGGTTAGTCGATGTTTAAGCAAAGAACAAGATCGTTTTTCATATTTCCGCCTACCCGCAAGTCGTGGGGTGTTGTACATCGACTTACAGTACATACGATGTATATTGTAATGGATGCTTGGACATATATAGGGAGGACTTTCTTGCTCGACATGATAGTATGCTATCTGGTTGTACTTTATCTTTACATGTACTCTGATTGTCTCTATGTTACATGTTGATAAAGCCCTTAGGATATGTACTCGACAAATGGGACTATGATCAGATCATACTAGTGGGGCCACGGTAGTCGACGAGTACATCCTATAACTTTTCCTAGTCGAGGGTGTATCGAGACAGGGCATCGATACACCAGAGTAGACTAACGTATACGCATCTTGACCCATATGATGGGCGATGGATGATCCCACATCCAGCGGTGTTTGACATCAAGGATGGTGTACGGGTGCTCAGTGGAGACTGGGTATACTGGACGGACTCGCCGAGAACTCCCAGATGGTATTATACCTCACGTCAAATGGCAGTTCTCATGTGACACTGGTACAGAGTAGTCTGTTGACCCGAGATCGTCATAGTGTCTTGTGTGATTCCCACTGTGCTTTGATTTCCATCATACCACGTCCAAAAGGGCGTGCAAAAAGGTGGCTTTTGGGTACAGTCCCGAATCACATAGAGGCAATAAGCGATAGGAGGGGATTCGTCTCTCCCGGTATTGGGAGTTGATGTTGCGCTGTGTTCGATTGGCTATAACCAGAAATCCCTGGCTAGGGTTGCTAAGATTTACTGGTAAGTGTTATCAGTAGTTTCTCAAACTGTTATAGACCTTATATCGACACGACTTATCAAGCTACTGGGGTCTGACGTTTACCACCCCTACGCGAGATATGCGACATATCAGACGACGAGACCGAACTGTACGGGAGTGTTACTGATTGGATTCACAGGAGAATGTACAGGCTTGCTTGTTGATCTTCTGAGCGCTCAATACCTCGGTGGCTGTTACGTTTAGCTGACCGCTTGCAGCTTGTGGGTGTTTGATATGATCATCACCTACTGCCGGCGTATTGACGATTCTTTAGAGTCCTATACAGAGGTTTCTTGACTCAGGTAAAACGGAGTAGGAGCACATATGTGATATATGCTGGACCGAGGATAATGCGATATGAGATACCGTATTCTATTATCGCGATATTTGATATCAGCCGGGTCATCGGATCAAGTGTTGATTCGATGAATCGGTACGGATAAATATTAGTCAGTTATATGCGATATAGCCGGATTGTCGGATCAAGTGTTGATTCGATAATTTAATGTATAATAATATATATGATATATTAAATTACATTAACTAATATTTGCTCACTAAAAGATTCTTTTTCTCACTCGGGTAATCCATTGATATATATGCGATATATGTTAATTGTATTATTTCATTTTGTTACAATAAATATTATATATATGATATATAATATTGTAATATGATGTGGTTATTAATGCAACATGTTTAGTGGAGATTAAACATGGTTAGGGTTTGATTAGGGTTAAGTTATTCTAGAAGTTTCTAGAAGCTTTCTTTTTGTTTTGTGCAAAGATATTTGTTTAGATATTTTTGCATGATATTTCCTTAACCCAACCACACCCTTTAACCTTGGTTAAATCTCTACAATGGTTACTTGAACCATGGTTGCATTTCTAACCTTATCAAGACTTTCATTATTCATCACAAACAGATTGACTATTCTTCTTCTTCTTCTTCCTTGATGAAAAAGCTTTCTAGCTTTGATTTTGTGATGAAAAATGTGTGAGAGAAAGATTATAAATGAGAGCAAAAATCCTACTTCATCATCCTCATCTATCCTTGCCCTTTAGATGAGAGTGTTCACTTCATTTAGTGAGTGTTAGCTTGTGTTAATGAAACTTCAAGGTAGATCATCTTTGTTATCGAAGATCGGAAGCAAGACTGCATCTTTCTCTTCGTGAAGCCTCTCGAGAGTCTGGAACACGATGATCGCTGCGAAGGGACCTCAACACGGAGCTTAAGAAGCGAAGGACCAGATCTACAAAGGTTGTAATCCCTCTCACTTAGTGTTAAAATGTTTAACATGCTTGTTTTCGCCTAATCTCTAGTTTAAAGATCCGGCTTTGGGTTGTTCGGCACGGCTAATTTTTAAATCGGGCATAGTTGATGCCTCATAGACCCTTGTGCGTGTGCCTAGCAACCCTACAACGGCTACCCGGGTATTGAGTGATCAGAAAATCAACAAGCAAGCCTGCTCATACTCCTGTATAGCCTGTCAGTAACACTACCGTACAATCCGGTCTCTTCGTCTGATATGTCGCATATCCAGTCTAGGGGTAGTAAACGTCAGACCCTAGTAACCGATAAGTCGTACCGATGTGAGGCTCATAACGGGTCGAGAAACTACTGATAACACTTACCAGTAGATCTCCGTATCAGCCCTGGCCAGAGACTTCCTATTATAGCCAATCGAGCACAGCGTAACATCAACCCCCAATACCGGGGGAGACGAAACCCCTCCTATCGCTCATTGCCTCCATATGATTGGGACTGTACCCAAAAGCCACCGTTTTGCACGTTCTCTTGAACGTGGTAAGGTAGAAATCAAAGCACAGTGGGAATCACACAAGACTCTATGACGATCTTTGGTCTACAGACTAACCTGTACCAGTGTCACCAGAGAACTGCAGTCTCACGATAGGTATAATACTAACTAGGGGTTCTCGGGGAGTCCGTTCAGTGTACCCAGTATCCACTGAGCACCCGTATACTATCTTTGATGTCAAACACCAATGGATGTGGGATCATCCATCGCTCATTATATGGGTCAAGAAGCGTATACGCTAGTCTATTCTGGAATATCGATGCTCTGTCTCAATACACCCTCGACTAGGAATAATTAAAGGATATACTTTTGAACTACCTTGGCCCTACTAGTATGATCTCCATCATAGTCCTAGTAGTCAAGTACACATCCTAAGGGTTTTATCAACATGTGAAAGCAAGACAGTATCACAATACAAGTCTTCATGTTAAGACAAAGAGCAACCAGATAGCATAATATCATGTCGAGCAAGAAAGTCATCACTATATATGTCTAAGCTGTAAGTCTATGTTACCTACCCCGGTACTTACGAGGAGGCGGAATAGGTAAAAAACAAATTTTTAACACAAGGTAACACAGACTAAAACTTGAGGATCTTTGCCAAACCATTGCTAACAAACTAAAAAAGGTTCTATCTACTATGCAAGGAGATTATACCTCATGCTACTAGTCCTTCGGGTCTTCTCCACTATCCTCCTCGTCCCCTTAGGCTCCATGGGTCGATCCGGATCTTGGTCACCTCCGCGGCCTCCTTGAGTCGAAGACGATCCACCTGAGAATCTGTAGTCCGAGCTCCACCTCAAGCCGAGGTAACTAGGGCAACAAGTATGCTACTCTTGATGTCCTAGGCGATGTAGAATATGATGGTGGATTTGTTTGTCTATTTAGATCCTTATTTTCTCAACACATGAGAGCTAAGGAAAAATCTAGAGAGGAAGAAGAAGGAGGAACCATAGGAGCTCTCTCTTGAAGAGAGAGAATGAGAAGAGAATAATGATCCATATCAAAAATAATTACTAATCTCTTATCATGATAAAGTGTGATGGCTCCTTAATTTGACCCTTATCATCTCAAATTAAATAGAAAAACAAAGAAGAGTCTAGAGCTCACAAGAAAGATCCAAGTCAACAATGGTCAAATTGTCAACATGGTCAAATGGTCAAAGCAATTAGCCATAACACAATTATCATAAAAAAAATTAGTAAATAATTTCCTCACCTCATAATGGTTTTGACCGAACCAACGGTCAAAACCCTAATGAGGCACCTCCTTCTTCGCTCCTTACAACCGTGCATACACACCCGCATCCGCATTCCGTAGAATGCGAATGCACAGAAGACAAAACTAATCCAGCTATACAATACTAGGATCCGGCTTAAACCAAAGCCCACTAGTATCGTCTGCCCGATCATCATACACGCACAAGTGCACGTAAGTGATCGTAGCCTTGCCGTAAAACCATACGGCCTCTAAACCTTTTGCCCAGTGCAGGGAAACTCTTTGTGTGGGACTCTAAAGAGTCGACACTACGCTGGCAGTGGGTTTAACCACAGACCGCAAACGGCACTAGCTATATATAACAGTCCCCAGGTAGATGTCGATAAGAAGGCCGATGAGGTAAACCCATCCGAACTCCTACTGAGCCTGAATGTGACAATCTCCGTACAGTCTGGTCTGTTCGTCTAAGAGTATTGCATGTCGGGCCTAGGGGGCGGTAAACGTCAGACCCCTAATAGCGGTACAAGTCATGCTGGAGTGTAGCCCAGAACACCCTGAGAAACTACTGGAAACACTACCAGTAGTTCTCACTTGCCCTGGCCAAGGACTTTGTGTAATGGCTCTCCTAGACACAGCGCGATATCAACCCCCAATACTGGGAGAGACGAATCCTATCTAACCGCTACTGCCTCCAATTGCTTCGGGACTGCACCCAACTACTACCTGTTTGCACAACTCCTTTGAGCCGTGGTAGGGTAGTAATCAAAGTACAGTGGGAACACACTCGAGGCAAAGTAGCAGTGTCAAGTTGACGGACTAAGCTGTACTCCTGTCACCTGGGAACTGTTATCTGACGATAGGTATACTACCAACCAACAGTTCCCGACGAGTCCTGTCCAGTGTACTCGTAACCTAACGAGCACCTGCATACTATCTTCAGTACGACGTACTAATGGCTGTGGGACAGACCATCTCCCCTGCTGGGATGAGAAGCGTATACGCTAGTCTACTCTGGAATATCGATGCCCTGTCTCAATAATCCTACGACTAGGGACCTGTATAAGGACGTGCTTATAGATTACCCAGCCCCCACTAGTGTGATTGCCATCACAACGCTGGTAATCAAGCAAAGATCCTAAAGGCTCCACTAATATGTATAAGCGATATGCTAAAAGAAACACATGCACATATTGAAGTAGAAACAAACCAAGTAGCATACTACCATCTTGAGCAAGATTGTCTATACAACTGTGAATATCCCAAGCTTCCATTAAGTAATATACAAACTAGTATGATACAGTAATGGCCTCTAGGGCATATACACTAACAATCTCCCACTTGCACTAGGGCCATGTACTGGCGTATCGAAGACCTATCATCTCGATCAGCCACTCGAACTGAGTCTGGGGTATGGCCTTCGTGAGTGGATCTGCAGTGTTATTCTCCGAATCTACTCTCCTCACCTCAATCTCCCGGGGATCTACGATCTCCCTGATCAGGTGGTACCGCCTCAAAATGTGTCTGGACTTCTAATGGGACCTGGGTTCCTTCGCTAAAGCTATAGCGCCGTTGTTGTCACAATACAGCGGTATTGGGTCAACAATGGTGGGAACCACCTGAAGCTCCGTGAGGAACTTCTTCATCCAGACAGCTTCATTTGCGGCAACGCAAGCAGCTATGTACTCCGCTTCCATAGTTGAGTCAGCAACGGTTTCCTGCTTGGAGCTCTTCCAGCAAACTGCCCCTCCATTGAGGGTAAAGACATAACCCGACATGGACTTGGAGTCATCCTTGTCACTCTGGAAGCTGGAGTCAGCAAAGGCCTCGATCTGAAGGTCTTTTCCGCCATACACCAAGAACATCTCCTTAGTCCTTCTCAGGTACTTGAGAATGTTCTTTACTGCTATCCAGTGTTTCTCCCCTGGGTCCGACTGATACCGGCTTACAACGCTCAATGTGTATGCTACATCTGGTCTGATACACAACATCGCATACATTATAGAGCCTACCGCAGATGCGTAGGGTATAGATGACATGCGAGCCCTTTCCAAATCAGTCTTGGGAGATATCTCTTTGGAGAGGTTGATTCCGTGACAAGCCGGTAGATTATCGCGCTTTGAATCTTCCATACTGAATCGTTTCAGTATGGTGTCGATGTACCTGGACTGCGAAAGTCTGAACATCCTCTTAGATCTATCACGATAGATCTGGATCCCCAGAATGTAGTTAGCATCGCCCAGGTCCTTCATGGAGATCTGTGACAAGAATCCTTTGACTGACTATAGCATAGGAATATCATTTCCTATTAAGAGAATGTCATCCACGTACAAGACGAGGAATACCACAGTTCTCCTTACAATCTTACTGTAAAAGCATGGTTCATCCGAATTCTTGATAAAGCCGAATTCTTTGACAGTATCATCAAAGCAGATGTTCCAACTCCGCGATGCCTGTTTTAGTCCATAAATGGACTTAAGAAACTTGCACACTTTACCGCTGCTCCCACTCTGAATGAAACCCTCTAGCTGATCCATATAGGCACACTCTTCCAAATTTCCATTTAGAAAAGCCGTCTTTACGTCCATCTGCCAGATCTCATAATCTTGGAAGGCAGCAATGGCAAGAAGGATCCGAATGGATTTAAGCATAGCCACTGGAGAAAAGGTTTCGTCATAGTCCAAATGAGGTCTTTGACGAAAACCTTTAGCAATAAGTCTAGCTTTATAGGTTTCAACCTGCCCATCTACACCAATCTTCTTTCTGAAGATCCATTTGCAGCCTACGGGTTTTACCCTTTCTGAAGCAATGTCCAAAGTCCAAACTTTGTTGGTGTACATAGACTCCATCTTGGTCCGCATTGCATCCAGCCATTTTACTGAGTCACCGCTCTGAATGGCTTGCTGGAAGCTAGTAGGCTCATTATTTTCAATGACGCAATCCTCTCCATCCCCGTCTATGAGAAAACCGTAGTATCTCTCGGGCAGATGAGACTGCCTACTACTCCTGCGGAGTGGCGCTGGGATGTCCGGTTCTCCTGAAGTTTCTGGTTCTACCAAGCTTTCAGTAATAGCTTGTGGTTCTGGAATTTCTTCCAGTTCTATTGCGCTCCCACTTATCTGATTTTCTAAAAATTCAGTTTCCAAGAAGTGGGCATGCTGAGAAACAAAAACCTTTTGTTCCTCTGCGGAATAGAAAAGATACCCCCTGGAGTTCTTGGGGTATCCCACAAACTTACACAGTACTGAGCGTGCCTCAAACTTGTCCGCATGCTGCTTCTTTACAAAAGCTGGACATCCCCATATCTTAAGATACTTAAGACAGGGTTTCTTCCTACTCCACATCTGATATGGGGTGGTAGGCATAGTCTTGGTTGGAGCCTTGTTCAAAAGATAAGCAGCTGTTTCTAGTGCATAACCCTAGAAAGATAGCGGTAACTCAGCCTTACTCATCATGGAACGAACCATATCCAATAGGGTTCGATTCCGCCTTTCAGATACACCATTGTGTTGTGGTGTGTATGGAGGAGTAAGCTGAGAGAGAATTCCATTCTCTTTTAAGTAGTCCAGAAACTCGGCACTCAAGTATTCACCACCTCGATCAAATCTCAGTGTCTTTATACTCTTGCCTGTTTGTTTTTCAACTTCATTCTTGTATTCCTGAAATTTCTCAAAGGCCTCGGATTTATGCTTCATCAGGAAGACAAGTCCATACCTAGAGAAATCATCCGTAAAAGTAATGAAGTATGAATAACCACTTCGCGCATGTGTAGACATTGGACCACACACGTCACTGTGTATGATTCCCAAGAGCGAGCTCGCTCTTACTCCGTGTCCAGTGAACGGAGTCTTTGTCATCTTTCCCATGAGACAAGATTCACAAGTGTCATAAGACTGATACTCGAACGGATTAAAGTATCCCTCTTTATGTAACTTTGTTAACCGTGTCTCATTGATGTGACCCAGTCTACAATGCCATAAGAAAGCCTGATTTGTTTCCGGAGACTTTCTTTTAAGTGTGTTCTGGACACTGAAAATCTGAGCTTGATTCAATACGTATATCCCGTTTTCTAATGTACCTAACCCAATCAGAACTTGATTTAGGTGGATGTGGACCACATCGCTTACAAAAGTAAAATCATATCCTTCCTTAGAAAGTAAGGATATAGATATGATATTACAAGTCGCACTGGGTACATACAAACAGTTACGCAGAATCAATATCTGCCCAGGTGTCAGTCCAAGATGATATTCCCCTACGGATTCAGCGTTCATGCTCATTCCGTTGGCAACCCTGAGAGTCATATCACCTATCCTGATAACTCTACGGTTTCTCAGAGCCTGTAATGAATTACCATTTAGGAAAGCCGTCTTTACGTCCATCTGCCAGATCTCATAATCGTGGAAGGCAGCAATGGGAAGAAGGATCCGAATGGATTTGAGCATAGCCACTGGAGAAAAGGTCTTGTCATAGTCCAAACCAGGTCTTTGACGAAAACCCTTTGCAACAAGTCTAGCTTTATAGGTTTCAACCTGCCCATCTACACCAATCTTATTTCTAAAGATCCATTTGCAGCCTACGGGTTTTACCCCTTCTGAAGCAATGTCCAAAGTCCAAACTTTGTTAGTGTACATGGACTCCATTTCGGTCCGCATTGCATCCAGCCATTTTACTGAGTCACTGCTCTGAATGGCTTGCTGGAAGCTAGTAGGCTCATTATTTTCAATGACGCAATCCTCTCCATCCCCGTCTATGAGAAAACCGTAGTATCTCTCGGGCGGATGAGACTGCCTACTACTCCTGCGGAGTGGCGCTGGGATGTCCGGTTCTCCTGAAGTTTCTGGTTCTACCAAGCTTTCAGTAATAGCTTGTGGTTCTGGAATTTCTTCCAGTTCTATTGCGCTCCCACTTATCTGATTTTCTAAAAATTCAGTTTCCAAGAAGTGGGCATGCTGAGAAACAAAAACCTTTTGTTCCTCTGCGGAATAGAAAAGATACCCCTGGAGTTCTTGGGGTATCCCACAAACTTACACAGTACTGAGCGTACTTCGAGCTTGTCCGCATGTTGCTTCTTTACAAAAGCTGGACATCCCCATGTCTTAAGATACTTAAGACAGGGTTTCTTCCCACTCCACATCTGCTATAGGGTGGTAGGCACAGTCTTGGTTGGAGCCTTGTTCAAAAGTTAAGCAGCTGTTTCTAGTGCATAACCCTAGAAAGATCGCGGTAACTCAGCCTTACTCATCATGGAACGAACCATATCCAATAGGGTTCGATTCTGCCTTTCAGATACACCGTTGTGTTGTGGTGTGTATGGAGGAGTAAGCTTAGAGAGAATTCCATTCTCTTTTAAGTAGCCCAGAAACTCGGCACTCAAGTATTCACCACCTCGGTCAGATCTCAGTGTCTTGATACTTTTGCATGTTTGTTTTTCAACTTCATTCTTGTATTCCCGAAATTTCTCAAAGGCCTCGGATTTATGCTTCATCAGGAAGACATGTCCATACCTAGAGAAATCATCCGTAAAAGTAATGAAGTATGAATAACCACTTCGCACATGTGTAGACATTGGACCACACACGTCACTGTGTATGAGTCCCAAGAGCTCGCTCGCTCTTACTCCGTGTCCAGCGAACGGAGTCTTTGTCATCTTTCCGATGAGACAAGATTCAAAAGTAGTATAAGACTGATACTCGAACGGATTAAAGTATCCCTCTTTATGTAAGTTTGTTAACCGTGTCTCATTGATGTGACCCAGTCTACAATGCCATAAGAAAGCCTGATTTGTGTCCGGAGACTTTCTTTTAAGTGTGTTCTGGACACAAAAACCTGAGCTTGATTCAATACGTATATTCCGTTTTCTAATGTACCTGACCCAATCAGAACTTGATTTAGGTGGATGTGGACCACATCGCTTACAAAAGTAAAATCATATCCTTCCTTAGAAAGTAAGGATACAGATATGATATTACAAGCCATACTAGGTACATACAAACAGTTACGCAAAATCAATATCTGCCCACTTGTCAATCCAAGGTGATATTCCCCTACGGATTCAGTGTCCACGCTTATTCCGTTAGCAACCCTGAGAGTCATATCACCTAACCTGATAACTCTGCGGTTTCTCAAAGCCTGTAATGAATTACAGATGTGAGATCCTGACCCGGTATCCAGTACGTAGGAAATAGAGTTAATTGACATTCAGTTTTCTATTACAAACACACCCGAAGCCGAAGCCACAACATGCTTCGAATCCTGGCTACTGGCTTTCAAAGCCCTGCAATCCTTCTGCCAATGTCCTTTCCCGTAACAATAGGAACGTCCCTCCTTCACTATATCCAGTCCCGAATCTTTTGCCCTTCCCTTTCCTTCTTCTTCCCTGGTTTCCTTCAGGGTATAAGTAGAGGGCAGAGACTGTAGAATCAAGTCAGTATTTGACCCATTCTTCAACATAGTCTTCAGGTCCGTGAGCTCATCAAAATACCTAGTCTCTGTAAGGACGTTGCCCCTACAGATGACCCGACAGCCAACCTCGCTTGAAGCAATTCGTTCGAGGTCCCATATCTTGCGATACGAGATTGCTCTCCATATAAATCTTTGTTATGGAGGAAGATAGAAACTAAGTCCATCTTCTCGTGCTGCCTCTGGTATGCACCATCAACTGAGGCCAACACGAGGCACTTGGCATTCGCACAGTCTTTTTCCGACGTCTTATGGATATCAATATCCGCGACATTGGAAACTGTTCCTGAGACGGGAGGGGTTTGATTAGTTAGGAGGTGTCCCAGCTTGTCATGGGTAATGGATATCTGGACAGACCTTTGCCAGTCATAACAGTCAGATTCAGTCATTTTATTATCTAGATGTAACCTATATGTGGTCACTGGGTCGCTGCAATTAAGTGAGAGAGAAGAAAACACTTAGCATGATGCTCTTGCAAGTTTAGATTGGTTTTTAGTTTATCTAAACAGGATGGCTCCCACTGTTTCTCGAATCTTTCCTCAAACCATAAAAGAAGAATTAGTTGGGATTGATCTCACCGTACAATACTTGCTTAACCGTTCAGCCAAGTTGGTGTCAGTACTTCGAGGGAGGTTTTACGACGCTTTCGCAAAGTTCCTTAATTAAATAACCTCTTTTCCCTGTAGGCGTAGCCCCGCTAACACCTTTCTAGACACCTACTTGGTTTATAGCATTGATCGTGAAGTGAAAAGTTTCCCGAGGAGTAGCGGATACTCACAGTAGGATCGGGATCCAAATATCATTGTGAGATAATGCTGAAGGAATCCTACCAACATTAACAAACTCCAAATGGTATGCAGCATTAGCAAGTTTCAGTTTCTTTAGAAACTCCCGATGTGGATTTTTGCCCCATGCTCTTATAACCTTGACGAAGGTCCACAAATCATAAGTCACATGTAAAGTTCTACCCATCATTGTCCAGGTTAATTTGAACTCACCCGTATATACCCTTAACGAAGGTCAACAAGGTAATACAACTGTCCCAAACCAACGCATCTATCTATGCTACATATGAACACCCAACAGCTATCAATCACTATGCCTTGACGAAGGTCAACAAACATAGCTTGAATACTATTGAATATTCATATGAAATGACGGAGGGCTACGAATGGTTTTGGCAAAACCGTGAACGTAGTGAACTTGATATAATCGAAGGAACCTTGATAGCTTTTAAAAGGAGTGGTTTAAGCTCCGCGTTTTTAAAAGTTTTTCTGTTTTGGAAAAACCGAGTGGCTTTGAAATTGTTCCAACGATTTAGCTTTGGTTTATTTTCTTTGCATTAATATAATGTGTCCCATCAATTAGTCCTACCATTGCAGAAATCAACGAAAATATGACGTACGCTTATACCATCCGCATTCTCCATGGGGCCTTGTCATCACCCGTTAGGTTACTTAACTAACGACAGAGCGGGGGCTGGACTAGCGCGGATGCAAAACATAAGCAACGCCTACTAGATATCATATATAGATATATATATTCGTCAGATGCAATGATAGCCATTCCAGATCACAGATGAACACATTGGATATGCTAGGAATCCGCGTTTCGTTCGAGCCTGCAACGAAAGACGGATTACACGGTCGCGATGAATAGCCAAACCCCACCCTAAACCCCTACGGGTGTGGCAAACTACCCGCCAAGTACCCGAAGTGAAGCAACCTCCTTCAACAACGTGAGTAGGCCACTCGGCACTTCAAACTACCCGGTAGTTTGTGCACCCCACCTTGGGTCTATCCTAGGAGCAAAAATAGTAAAAGAAATAATATACAATAGCGGCTACAACCTCAACCCGGATGTGTGGCTATAAAATAATATTACATCAAATTATAAATTTTACATTGAATGAAAAATGAAAACCCTCATCTCACATCCCCGGCTATTCATCACGACGATCCAACAAGTTCATATACACAAACCAACATCACAGATCACAGATATGCAGAACCCCCAATAATCGACGTATAGCGATTTGTAGACGTTCGGTACATATATCACATAACAGAAGATCCGATTAGCTAAAGTACTTAGAATTTCGATCGATAACTTGATTTGAAACTACCCCAAGCACAACATAGTACTCAACACAATCTGGGTAGAAACAAACTATCAGAAAAATCACAGAATACAAATCTGGACAGACTGCAGAAAAACGAGTTGACTCGGCGTTGACTCGGCCGCGGATCCGCGGCTAAACCCTTGGTTTGGCCACGCTCCACGGCGGTCTGACCGATTCATGATCTCGTTTTTCTTGTGTGTCCTTAAAAAAGCCTACACGTATTTTTAAGGTCCCTGGAAAAAATTTTGGACCAGTTTTTAAAATCGACAGAAAACGTGCATTCTTGACGTATTTTTGCGATTTTTCCGGCGATCGAATTTCTAACACTTTGCTAACAAGTTAGTAATGGTTTAGCGAGACTCTGATACCACTGTAAGTCTACGTTACCCACACCGATACTTACGGGGAGGCGGAATAGGTAAAAAACAAATTTTTAACACAAGGTAACATAGACTAAAACTTGAGGATTTTTGCCAAACCATTGCTAACAAACTACAAGAGGTTCTATCTACTATACAAGGAGATTATACCTCATGCTACTAGTTCTTCGGGTCTTCTCCTCTATCCTCCTCGTCTCCATAGGCTCCATGGGTCGATCCGAATCTTGGTCACCTCCGCGGCCTCCTCGAGTCGAAGACGATCCACCTGAGAGTCTGTAGTCGGAGCTCCACCTCAAGCCGAGGTAACTAGGGCAACAAGTATGCTACTCTTGATGTCCTAGGTGATGTAGAACATGAGGGTGGATTTGTTTGTCTATTTAGATCCTTATTTTCTTAACACATGAGAGCTAAGGAAAAATCTAGAGAGGAAGAAGGAGGAACCATGGGAGCTCTCTTTTGAAGAGAGAGAATGATAAGAGAATAATGATCCATATCAAAAATAATTACTAATCTCTTATCATGATAAAGTGTGATGGCTCCTTGATTTGACCCTTATCATCTCAAATTAAATCAAAAGCCAAAGAAGAGTCTAGAGCTCACAAGAAAGATCCAAGTCAACAATGGTCAAATCCTCAACATGGTCAAATGGTCAAAGCAATTAGCCATAACACAATTATCATTAAAAAGATTAGTAAATAATTTCCTCACCTCATAATGGTTTTGACCGAACCAATGGTCAAAACCCTAATGAGGCACCTCCTTCTTCGCTCCTCACAACCGTGCATACACACCCGCATCCGCATTCCGTAGAATGCGAATGCACAGAAGACAAAACTAATCCATCTATATAATACTAGGATCCGGCTTAAACCAAAGCCCACTAGTATTGTCTTCCCGATCATCATACGCGCACAAGTGCACGTAAGTGATCGTAGCCTTGCCGTAAAACCATACGGCCTCTACACCTTTTGCCCAGTGCAGGGAAACTCTCTGTGTGGGACTCTAAACACTCGACACTACGCTGGCAGTGGGTTTAACCAGAGACCACAAGCGGCACTAGCTGTACGTAACGGTCCCCAGGTAGATGTCGATAAGAAGGCCGATGAGGTAAACCCATCCGAACTCCTACTGAGCCTGAATGTGACAATCTCCGTACAGTCCGGTCTGTTCATCTAAGAGTATCGCATGTCGGGCCTAGGGGCGGTAAACGTTAAACCACTAATAGCGGTACAAGTCATGCCGGAGTGTAGCCCAGAACACCCTGAGAAACTACTGGAAACACTACCAGTAGTTCTCGCTTGCCCTGGCCAGGGACTTTGTGTAATGGCTCTCCTAGAAACAGCGCGATATCAACCCCCAATACCGGTAGAGACGAATCTTATCTAACCGCCACTGCCTCCAAGTGCTTCGGGACTGCACCCAACTACTACCTGTTTGCACGACTCCTTTGAGCCGTGGTAGGGTAGTAATCAAAGTACAGTGGGAACACACTCGAGGCGAAGTAGCAGGGTCAAGTCGACGGACTAAGCTGTACTCCTGTCATCTGGGAACCGTTATCTGACGATAGGTATACTACCAACCAACAGTTCCTGACGAGTCCTGTCCAGTGTACTAGTAACCTAACAAGCGCCCGCATACTATCTCCAGTATGACGTACTAATGGCTGTGGGACAGACCATCTCCCCTGCTGGGATGAGAAGCGTATACGCTAGTCTACTCCGAAGTATCGATGCCCCGTCTCGATAATCCTATGACTAGGGACCTGTATAAGGATGTGCTTATAGATTACCCAGCCCCCACTAGTGTGACTGCCATCACAGCGCTGGTAATCAAGCAAAGATCTTAAGGGCTCCACTAAAATGTATAAGCGATATGCTAAAAGAAACACATGCACATATTGAAGTAGAAACAAACCAAGTTGTTGGATATAGTGCCCTCAGAGTCAATTATTAGATCGCAGGCACGTGATTGCAATGATTGAGGGAGGACCAATACCGGTAGGACAGTCTTACTCGGGATGATTGTATACTATCTGGTTTGTCTCTATCATCGTGTACATGCTTTAGGTGACATTGTGGTTCACTATTACACGTTGATGGAAAATAGTATGCTACCATGGTTTGTCTTTATCATTGTGTACTGCTTCAGGTGACCTTACAGGTCGCTATTACACGTTGATAGAGCCCTTAGGATTCTTGCTTGACTACCAGCAGTATGATAGCGATCATATACGTGAGAGTTGGGTAGTCTATAAGCACATCCTTAAAGTGGTCCCTAGTCGTGGGAGTTTCGAGACTGGGCATCGATACTCCATTAGTAGACTAGTGTATACAGTCGAGACCCCGACGAGGGGCGGTGGCCAGTCTCGTAAGCCATTGGTGTCAGTTGGATCACCTAAGATGTATACAGGTGCTCATTGGGTTATGAGTACACCGGACAAGACTCGCCGGGAATATGCTAGTTGGTATTATACCTGACGTCAGATAGCAGTTCCCTGGTGACATGTGTACAGGTTAGTTCATCGACCTGAGATCGTCATCTGTCTCGTGTGAGTTCCCACTGTGCTTTGATTACTACCCCACCACGGCTCAAAGGAGTCGTGCAAACAGGTTTTAGTTGGGTACAGTCCCGAGCCACATGGAGGCAGTGAGGGGATCGGCAGGAGTTCGTCTCTCCTGGTATTAGGGGAGAGGTCGCGCTGTGTCTAGGAGAGAGATTACACAAAGCCCTCAGCCGAGACAGGAGATTTACTGGTAGGTATTCCAGTAGTATCTCAGGGTGTTCTAGGCTACACTCCGACACGACTTGTACCGCTTTTGGGGGTCTGACTTTTACGAACCCTCTAGGCCCGATATGCGATGTTCAACGGACCGGACTGTACGGATATTGTCACTGACAGGCTCAGTAGGGTATCAGGATGAGTTCGCTCATCGACCTCTCTTTTGTTCAATACCCGGTAGCTCATTACGTACGGCTAATACCTCTGACGTGCTAGTGGTTAAATCCACAGCCAAAATATTGACGGGTCTTTAGAGTCCCCCACATACAGTTTCTCAAGTTTCGGGCGAAACGTTGTAGAGGTCGTATGATATATGGCAGGGTTCGATCATAAACGTAAGGTATTGCACGGATCATGATCGGACGGATCATATACTAGTGGGCTTTGGTTTAAGCCGGATCCTAGTATTAGATTTGTTGGATTACTTTAGTCTCATCGCATTCGCATTCGGTCGGAATGCGAATGCAGGTATGTATATACAGGTGAGAGGTATCCTTGTGATCCATCACGAGTTTACTTTAGATGTTGCCGTATCTTTTTATTGTTGTAAACATTTAGGTTAATGTTTACAAATGGAAATTATGAGCTAGAAACCATCATTTTGTGCATTAAATGATACATGTATTTCATGGGTGAGTCATGGTATCATTTCTTGTGCAAATATCACAATATGTGATTGATTAGTGAGTTGATTTGATGAGAGGGGAGAGAGGGGAAGCCAAGAGTGAGCTCTCATATTATTGTTTCAACTCTCTCTCTCATTTTATCATAAAACATATCACAAAAGAAAAGAGAAAAAAAAACTCCTTCTTCTTCCTCTTTCTTCTCTAGCTCAAATCTCCATTAATGGCAACACCTCTAACCTCCATCCAAATCAATGGATGCAAGAGACAAAGTGATCACAAACATTCTCTACAACACCTTAAACATGTCGGCTAGCACACTTCGTGCCCAAGTTGCTTCGGATGAAGCGGGAGCCCGTAAAAAGACTCGTAGATGTGGTGCCATTTCCGATGAGGAGATCGAGGCCGGAGTTGCCGTGAGGAGCTTGGGATGGTGGCCAAAGACCGAAGGACATGGATCGATCGGTATAGCTTTCTATCCCTTCTCTAGTTGCTAGTTTATAGGTTAATGGTTCTATCCGGGTTTTAAGCATATGATAGCGCCGGTTTTCTAGTTTAGAAAAATTTTCGTTTCCGCATTTTGGCATCGGAAAGACGGCCGGAGCGCTACCGTAGTCTTACATGGTATCAGAGCCACGCCGTTAACCTTTACTAGCTTGCTCTAGCATGTTTAGAACTTCGATCGGACGAAATTTTCAAAAACTGCATTTCCAAGTCATCAGTTTCAGTCGAAATTTTTCTGTTGTCAAAAAATTATTTGGTGTATTGCAGAAAATCAGGCAGGGTTTTTTAAGAGAACTGAGAAAATTTGGTGGGCTAATTTCACTGTAGCGCGGCGGATCTGCGGCCGTACCCATGTTTTGGCCGCGGATCCGTGGCCGTACTGTAGCCACAGTGCACGAAATTTTCTGAGGTGGTCTCTGACTTGGAAATGTGGTTTCTGGTATTTTTTGTTTAGGCCCAGATTTGTTTGAGTACTGGGTATTGTGCTTGGGGCCCAATTCGGGAAATTTTCGATCGAAAATTTTAAACATGTTAGTTCACAGTATTTACATTATATCTGCGACCGTGAATGTCATTCGAGCGGTAAATCCTGTCTAATTGCTATAGTTCTTTTAGACGGATTTGCGAACGTGATATTCACGTTGATGTTCTGTGTTGTGCTATGATGTTCTGGATTTGTCGTGGTGGATAACCTGGATGCAATGTTAGTATAGTTTGGTTATATTTGTACATTTGATATTGCGGAGCGAGCGTCCGACATGTGGACTGCCGTCACTGCCTGTTTGTATATTATTCTTTTGGGGCACGACCGGGCTGAGGTCGATGTACCCATTGTATATTTTATTTTCTGTACTAGGATTACCCCGCAGAGGGGTGCACGGGTAGCCGGGTTCTACAGGGCAACGGGCCCACATCTCATGGCTTTGAGACGGAGGGGGCTTCACTCTAGAATTGGCGGGCTATTTCCCGCACTCGTAGGGGGTATAGGTTGACCCAAGGAGGGGTGCTCAAGTTACCAGATTCTGTGAAGTGTTGGGTGGTCCATTCACATTGTTGAAGGGGGCTGCCTCGCTTCAGGTTTTGGCGGGTAACTTGCCGCGCCCGTAGGGGTCTAGGATTTCATTGCACAGGCTATCCACACGACCAGGGGAACGTCGGGTTTCAGTAGCGGCTCTATGAAACCCGGGGATCCCAGATTATCTGTATTGTTCTGTGATGCTTATTACTCTCTGTGATGTTGCATTTTATCACGCCTTGAGCGAATATTATATATTGATATATATATATATACTAGTAGATATTGTATATGTTTTACACCCGCGCTAGTCCTGTCCCCGCTCTGTCGTTAGTTAAGTAACCTAACGGGTGATGACGGGACCCAGTGGCGAATGCGGATGGCATATACGTACATCGTATTTTCGTTCTTTATTGGTGTGATCAATTGATGGGACTGGGTTGATTCGGATCAATGCAAGCTAAAAAAACCTGTTTGATGTTGTTGGAACATTTTTCAAAAAGCTGTTATTGTAAGGACGTTCTCTTTTGTTTTGCACAGTGGTATTCGGTTATGAATATCCAGCACCTCAGTCAACGAGGCAAGGGCCGAGATCCCTTCCCCGGGTGTGACCCCTTGGACAGAAGTTTGCGTCAGGGTAATAACTTCACTATAGCCGATTGCCTTTTGCTTTGCATCGTGGTATTCAGTTGGAATATCCTGCACTTCATTCTACGGGGAAAGAGCCGAGATCCCTTCACCGGGAGTGACCTCTTTAGCAAAGGTTTTCGCCACTATATTTTTATAAAAGGTTATCCGGTTCCTTCAACGATATCAAGTTCATTACGTTAAAGGTTTTTCGCCAAAAACCAACCGTAGCCCTCCGTCATTTCAGATTAGTATTCCTTAGTATTCGTGCTACATATGTCGTGCTCAGCCGAGGCGTAGTGTGCGGTAGCTCTGTAATGCTTTTCTGTCTTATAGATATGTGATTGGTTAGGACAGTCGTACGGTCATTTTGGCTCAGTCAAGGACTCGTGCGGGTGGGTTTAATGCAATCAAGATAATGACGAGTTGAACTTGGCTAGGATCCTTTGATATGTTGGCTCAGTCAAGGTCACTTGGGTCCTAGGGGTAAAAACACACATCGGGAGTTTCTAAAGAAACTGAAACTTGCCAGGCATGCGCATACTTTCTGGAGTGTGATAATGTGAGTAGATTCCATCACATTATCATGCGATGATAGTTGGATCCCGATTCATACTGATGAGTTGGTTTACTCCTCGGGGGATCCCGACTAATTTTTCTTTCAGGTTTGGAGGAGAATTTGACGATACAGTGGGAGGTTTCCTGATTAGATAAATTGATAACCATTCTGATCTAGGTTAGAGTGCACGCTGAGTGTTCCTTTTCTCTCTCTCTTTGGCAGCGACCATGACCTGACCCTTGACTATGACTCAGTGACCAAGTTAACCGAACCTTCTTAAAACACTGGCTTTGGATTGTCAAAGTTGCATACCTCATTGCCACTTCTTCTTTTACCCTTTTCTCCAGAACACCCCGTACCACTACGAACGTCCACTTCCATTGGATAAAACCATCGTATGGTTATATACGAACTCGAAGGAACTTGTTCCAGATTCGAGGAGGGTTCCGGTTCTGGAGAAAATGAATAGGACTATTCAGTTGTCTTTTCCTCTTACCTTCTCTCAGGTTGCGAGTGCTCCTTGGATTAGGAACAATACACCTATTACGCTTATTGGATAGTCTTCTTCCAAACCATAGGCAGGTGCCGAACGGTGGGGAATGAAGAAAACCAATTAGCCTAACGATGGTGTACAGAAGGTAATAGGTTAAGACAAATAAAGGGATTAGTAAGAGGGCAAAGTAAATTGCGACTACTATTCACGACCAAACCAAGTATTTCTTCGCCAATCCTACATCACCTTTGTATTTCTCTAGAACACTCCGTATCACTACGAAGAACCACAGTTTATTGGATACTCCATCGTATGGTTATATACGAACTCGAAGGAACTTGTTCCAGTTCTGGGATGGATTTTGGTTCAGGAGAAATAGGAATAAGGTTTTATTCAGTTGTCTTTTATCTTTACCTTCTCTCGGGTTGCGAATGCTCCTAAGATTAGGACAGTACGCCTATTACGCTTATTGGATAGTCTTCTTCCAAACCATAGGCTGGTGCCGAACGGTAGGGAAGGAAGAAAACCATTTAGCCTAAAGGGGTGTACAGAAGGTAATGACTAAAGACATATAAAGGGATTTGGAGAGATGGCAAAGAAATATACGGTTACAGTTGTGAATCTGATAATGGAAGAGGCATTACTAAGAATACCCGGATACCCCTTCGAAACATTAACATGTTTCAGTTTCACCGTGTACTGTTAAAAGAAAACTGATTTCCCAATTAGTACTTACTCTATGGTATGTATTTACCAGATTTGATTCTCACATTTGTATGGTTTTACAGATGATGAGTGGGAGTAAGTTATTGGGAATTAGGTGATTATCCTCATTATATTGGAATTCGTTGTAATTGGTGATATTTGAGGAAATCATCTGGGTTGTTTGCCGGACGGCAAATATTTGGTTTTGAATATCCGTTGTAATGCACCAATTCCAAATTGATATATCTGTACATTTATTTTTATAAAGTGAGATATAACGTTTTGAAATTATGTCTATGACATTTACCTATATCAGTTGATGATTAGGTAAAGAGCATTCAACAGCGGTGTAATTCTTCATAACCATGGAACAGTTTTCAACCTACGACGCACAGGGTTTGAGTTATTAGACTCAGGGGACTTATACAGAGTATTGTATGTTGTCCAGTGTCCATTAGGACAGAGGGGTTGGTACTCGTACTATATTCTGTTTACTTGTGACTTCTCTAGTTCTTAAACATGTGTTTCGTAGAAATGCAAGGTCTATGTTTTGAGAAGTTATAGGTATAAGAATAAACTAGAGAACCAGGCGTTGCAAGTATCAGGATTCTTCAAGGTGATCGAAGATGTAGATACTTGTGATTGGTATTCAGTTAATAGTAATGATTATGAGAACTTAGTTCTCTTTCAGGTTACTTATAATTAGAAGCACTCCTAAGTTGAGTAACGCTGATCGGCCTCCTTCCATTTAGTTGACATGCACTAGAGACAGCTGCATGATTTGAATCTGGTTCCAACTAAATCAGTGCCTCTCTTTCTATATTGGATATAGAATAGTTCATATCTTAACAATGTTAAGGTACGGGGAGTTGTCCGGCTTATGCTTAAAACCAGACTCTGGATAACTCAAGGCACGTTTCTGTAATGGCTGTTCGTGGGTTGACCCGGGCTATGACGAGGGTTGATTTTCTACCATCTGGAAGATCAATAGTGATATTGTTCTTGACTCGCCACAGTTTTGATAAAATGGATTTTTTCAGAAAACAGTAGTGGGAGTATGGTAGAACTGGAAGTGATTCCAGAACCGCAAACGATTACTGAAAATTTGATAAGGACCTAAAGATTCGATTGTTGGGTCCCTAGGCACACTAGTGAGGTCTCACAAGGCATCGAACATGCCAATTTCAAAAATCTAGGTGCCGAGAGACCCGACTACGGATCGTTTGCTAGAAAACTAGGCGAAAAAGCTAACTAGTTAACACTTAACTATGAGAATCGGAAATACAACCTTTGTAGATCCGGTGCTCCACCTCCATAGCTCTGCAATGAAGTCCTCTCGCTGTCCTACACAAATCCTGGGCTCTAGCGTCGGCTTCATCGGAGAATAGGCGAGCTAGGTCGTCGATGTCCATGCCGAAGATAATCTACGTCGAAGCATCGCAAGATCAAGCTCTCACTTCACCAAGTCAAGAAACTTGTGAAGGAAACACACTCTACTACTTGGCAAGAGGTAGAGGATGAAGAAATAGGAAGTGGGTAGACTTTAGATTTGGATTTCTCACTCATTTCCATCACTTGCCATTGATGGGGCAAGCTTTCTTCACTTGAAGAAAAAATGGAAGAAGAAGAAGAAGAAAGTATATTAAGTTAATTATGAAAAGAATAATAATATCATTCTTATCATAACTTTAACCTAAGTTAAGTGTAGAGAATTGACCAAGGTTAAAGGAATGGTTAGGGTTTAGGAGATGAGACAAAAATGGTTGCATCATAAAAGCTTCATGAAGCTTCAAGTGCAAACAAAATAAGCCACCATTTTTCTCTCATTTCATTTCCTTTTTCCAAAAATAAAAAGACTAATTAATGAATAAGTAAAACCCTTAACCATTTAAATAACTTTGGTTAAATTCTTTACACATAACCTAGCAATCATGCATCATCAAACATGATACAACAAAGTGCACAAAATCATATCGCATATGCAATGCGCACACCCGAGTGAGAAAATCCATTTTAAAGTGAACCGATACTAGTTGATGCAAAGTAATATATCAAATATATAATTATACATTAAATCATTAAATCAACACTTGATTCAATGATCCGGTCATGTCGCACATAACCGACTGGTATCATTAGTAACAACTTATCGAATCAACACTTGATCCGATAACCCGGCTATATCGCATATAACCGATCAATGTCACATCGCGAGAATCGAATACAGTATCACATACTGGTATTATTCTCGGTCCCGCACATATCTCATATGCGCTCCTATTTCGTTTCGCTTGAGCCAGGAAACCTCTGTGTAGGACTCTAAAGACTCGTCAATACGCCGGCAGCAGATGATGATCATATCAAACATCCACAAGCCGCAAGCGGTCTGCTAAACGTAACGGCCACCCGGGTATTGAGCGATCTGAAGATCGACGAGCAAGCCCGCTCACACTCCAGTGAATCCAACCAGTAACACTACCGTACAGTCCGGTCTGATCGTCTGATATGTCGCATATCTCGCCTAGGGGTGGTAAACGTCAGACCCCAATAGCTCGATAAGTCGTGTCGATATGAGGTCTATAACATTCGAGAAACTACAGGTAACACTTACCAGTAAATCTCAGCAACCCTGGCCAGGGATTTCCTGTTATAGCCAATCGAACACAGCACAACATCAACCCCCTATACCGGGAGAGACGAATCCCCTCCTATCGCTCATTGCCTCCATGTGACTCGGGACTGTACCCAAAAACCACCGTTTTGCACGCCCCCTTGGACGTGGTAAGATGGAAATCAAAGCACAGTGGGAACCACACAAGACTCTATGACGATCTCGGGTCAACAGACTACTCTGTACCAGTGTCACCAGAGAACTGCCATCTGACGTGAGGTATAATACCATCTGGGAGTTCTCGGCGAGTCCGTCCAGTGTACCCAGTCTCTACTGAGCACCCGTATATCATCTCCGATGTCAAACACCAATGGATATGGGATCATCCATCGCCCATCTGTATGGGTCGAGAAGGTATACGCTAGTCTACTCTGGTATATCGATGCCCCGTCTCGATACACCCACGACTAGGGACTTTGAAGGATGTACTTATGGACTACCATGTCCCCACTAGTATGATCCGCATCATAGTCCAGGTAGTCAAGTACAGATCCTAAGGGCTTTACCAACATGTAACAGAGAGACAATCAGTATACACGTTAAGGTAAAGTGCAACCAGATAGCATACTATCATGTCGAGCAAGAAAGTCCTCCCTATATATGTCCCAGCATCCACTACAATATACATCCAATGTACAGTAATGGCCTCTAGGGCATACATATAACTAACAATCTCCCACTTGCACTAGGGCCATCTGTAGCAGTGGTTGTAGTATCTCATACTCAACCATCCCATAAAAGTCTCTCTCTGGGAACAGGCCTTTGTGAGTGGATCCGCTGTGTTGTCCTCTGAGTCTACTCTCCTAACCTCGATCTTCCTGGAGATCAACCATCTCCATGATCAAGTGATACTGCCTTAGAATATGTCTGGATCACTGATGGGACCGGCGTTCCTTGGCATAAGCCACAACTCCATTGTCACACAATGGGAGGAACATAGTTCATCTCATGAACCAATATACCCAGACTGCCTCTTTGGTAGCATCTTAAGTAGCGATGTATCCTGCCTTTATCGTCTAGTATGTCACGGTATCTAACTTGGAACTCTTCCAACATACCGTCCCTTTACTGAGGGTAAAGACAATGCCTGCGACTGACATTCAGTCGTCTTTATCACCCTGGAACCCTTCCAGTGATTCTCCCCAGGATCGGTTGATACCGTCTCACTCCAGCTAGTGAGAGTCCTACATCCAATTAGATTTATCTCATAGATCTAAAAATCCAGGATTTAGTAGGTATCACTTTGATCCTATGTGGAGAATCATTGTGATAAGCGGAGATTGACCGAGCGTAGCATAAGAAACTCCTTTCTTATCAAGAGTATGTCATCCACGTACTCTACGAGGATCACCACCATACTCCCTACTACCTTTTTGTTTATACAAGGTTCATCTATCATTTTGATGCTGTCAAACTCTTTGACTAATCCATCAAAACAGATGTTCCAACTCCGCGATGCCTGTTTTATCAGATAAAACATCTTGCACACGTTTCCGCTGCTCCCATTGTCTATGAGGCCCTCTGGCTGTGTACTTATAGACGCACTCTTCTAAAACATCATTTAGAAAAGCAGTCATGACACCCAACCGCCAGATATCGTAGTTATGGTATGTAGCCGTGGCAAGTAGGATCTGGATGGACTTAAGCATAGCTACTTGAAAAGGTTTCATCATTATCCGTACCTGGTCAATGATGCAAACTTTTAACAAGTCTAGCTTTGAAAGTCTCAACTTTTCCATGTACACCAAGTAATCTTCTCAAGATATACTTGCTCCTGATGGGGATTTAACCCTTCAGATATAGCAGCTAAAGTCCATACTTTGCTGATGTATAAGGATTCCATCTCAGATCACTAAGCATCCAGCCATTCTTACAGAGTCTTACTCCTGATGGCCAGCTCGAAGATAGTTGGGTCATCATCTCATGATGCAATCCTCGCTCCCACTGTCATAGAGAAACAGAAGTATCTCTCAGGTGGGTGAGGAACCCTTCTAGATCGGCGGAGAGGCTAAGGTTCGTTGGAATCTACTGAATCCTTTGGTTCTATCAAATCATCAGCTGTAGTTTGTATAGCTGGAACCTTTCCAGTTCTACATAACTAACCTTGCCTCTAGCTTGTCCGAATTTTTCTTTTAGACATAGGCCGGACAACCCCAAATCTTAACTAGCTTAAGACATGGGCTCTTCCCTTTCCATATCTCATATGGAGTGGTAGGCAACTGAATTGATTCGAACCTTTTCAATAGGTATGCAGCTTCTCAAGTGCATAACCCCTAAAAGGAAATAGGTAACTCAGTAATGCTCATCATAGAGCACACCATATCATATAGGGTGTGATTGCTCCGCCCCGATATACCATCGTGCTATGGTGTATGTGGAGGAGTAATGCTGAGAGAGAATCTCATTCTCCTTTAGAAAAGTCTAAGAATTTCGTGCTCAAGTATTCTCCTCCTTGATCTCATCATAGGACATAATACTTTTACCCGTATTTGGTTCTCTACTTCTAGCTTATATTCTGTGAATATCTCAAAAGGTTCGGACTTGTGTTTCAACAGGAACATATGTCTGAATCTTGAGAGATTATCAGAGAATGTAATGAAGTACAAAGAACCAGTCTTGGCATGTGTAGACAGGGGACCTACATACATCAACATGTATCATCCCAAGAGTAAACTAACTCTTTCTCTGTTTCCAATAAACGGAGCTATGGTCATCTTATCTCTGTGACATGACTGGCGAGTTTCACAAGATGTAAATTCAAACTAATTTAAATATGCATCTTTATGAAACTCTAGCTAGTCGGGTCGTATTGATATGACCTAGTCTACAATACCTCAAGAAGAATTCGTTCATTTCTGAACTCTTCCTCTTTTGTGTGTTCCGTATACTAAGAACTGTAGTTTGATTTAGAACATTAATGCTTTTAGATAACGTGCCTGAACTGATCAACTTTTGATATAGGAAATGTTCAAAACATTATCCAACAATACAAAATTTTATCATTTCTTTACTAATAAAGAGATAGATACGATTTTGTATATCAGGTTCGGTATCTAATAACATCCGTTCAGAATCAATGTATTTGTAATACAGGGTGACAGTGACCAACAGACTTGGCTGCAACACTTGCCCCGTTTTCTGCCTCATGAAACTTATCACCCGTTCTCAGTTCTCTACCTTTCTGTAGCCCTATGTAACATATTACATATCTGGGATCCTGATCTGGTATCACATACCCAGGACGTAGAGGATACAGAGAAACAGTTCTACATAATGAACACACCCGAAGATGATGCATCAGAATGCACTCTCTTCGTTTGGGCGGCACGGGAATTCTGGTAATCCCCTATTTCCTGCTCTGTCTTATAACAATTATAAGTAGGAGCGGGACCAACGTTCCCCAGCTCAGTATAACAAGCGGGTTCGGTCAATAATCCGTATTATTATCTTGATTAAGGCGTGATATGGTCGCTACCTGGAGAGAGAGAGAAGAAAACACTCAGCGTGCGCTCTTGCTAGAATAGATTGGTTATTATTTTATCTAATCAGGACGGCTCCCACTGCTTTTTATCAAATCTTCCTTCAAACCCTAAAAGGAAAGACTAGCCGGGATTAATTACACACTACAAGTTCGCCAATCTTTCAGCCAGGCCAGTGTCGGTACTTTGAAGGAGGTCCCCCGTGCTTTCGCACGAACCTAATTAATGTAAACCTCGTTTTCCCAGAGGCGTAACCTCGTTAACACCTTTCTAGAAACCTACTTGATCGGCTAATTGTAATGTATAAAACTCTCCCAGGAGTAACTCTTACTCGCAGCGGGTATCGGGATCCAACTATCTCATAGAAGGTATGCAATCTCATTGCAAATTTCAACACTTGAAATTCCCGATAATATTTTGCCCCTAACCTCATATGACCTTGACAAAGGCCAACAAACCATAGGATGCTAGTCAAGTTCAACCCGTCATTTCCTGATTGAATTAAACCCACCCGCACGGCCCTTGACAAAGGCCAACAAGGTCGCACGACTACCCTAACTCAATCTGCATCATATGCATAAGCAGATAAGCACCAGTTAGCTACCGCACACTGCGCCTTGACAAAGGCCAACAAACGCAGCACGAATACTAACTACTACTTATCTGAAATGACGGAGGGCTACGACAGGTTTTTATGAAAACCTATTGCGTAATGAACTTGATATCGTTGTAGGATCGAATGATTTTAAAATGGAGTGCTTTTGAGGCTTTTCTAGTTTTGCTAAAGGAGTCATTCCCGGTAAAAGGATCGTCGGTCCTTTCCTCGTCGAATGAGGTGCGGGATATATCATATATATCACTGTGCAAAGCAAAAACACTTTAAAGCAATCAAAAGACAAACCGAGTGTGTAGCATCTGCCAGTTATTGCTAAAGGAGTCACTCCCGGTGAAGGGATCTCGGTCCTTTCCTCATCGAATAAGGTGCAGGATATATCTCATATACCGCTATGCAAAGCAAGAACTGTAGCTACCTGTTTTATTTTTGAAATTCGATTCTACAACATCTTAGGTTTCTTTTATTTCATTAATCACATTAATGAAGTCCCATCATTTAAGTACCTAAACATCACAGATAAATACGACGTACACTTATGCCATCCGCATTCGCCTCGATGTCCCCTCGTGCACCGTTAGGTTAGGTAACTAACGGCAGAGCGGGGCAGGGCTAGCACGGGTGTAAAACATAAGTAACGTCTATATAATATATCATATATACTATATATAATACCTGTCACAGAACATCATATGATCACATCACAGATAAAACACAGCAGGAAAAACATATGAAATATTGGATATACTAGGACGTCCGTGTTTTCAATACGAGCCAGTATAAAACACGGATTCCACGGTCGTGATGAATAGCCAAACCCACACCCCTAGACCCCTACGAGAGCGGCAAGTAACCCTACCAATTCTAGAGTTAGGAGACCCGGACTCGACTCCTCGAGTTGGTCTCCCACTGGACTCCAGAACCCGGTTACTTGTGCTCCCCTCCTTGGGTCTATCCTAGTGCGGAAAAGTAAATAATATACAAACGGTGACAACTTCCGCAACCTGGAAGCGCCCCAATAAAAGAATATTACATACAAGTTTTTACATGAATGAAAATGAAAAACACTCATCTCACATAAAAAACCCCGGCTATTCAAACACGACGATCCAATATAACATATCCAGCAACACATAACATCACATGTCATCAACGTAAGTAAATATGTCCATCCCAATTGGCGTTGACATATAGCAACGAAACCGGCGATATCACATATTACACTTACGGTCACAGAAAAGAAAGTGTAAAACTACAACAGTTGGAATCCGCAACCACCTCAGACATCGCATGCCTGACCAAATGAATTACTTAGACATCGCATGCCTAACAATTATAAACCCCGCATTTTAGTCTCAAAATCGAAAACACTTTTCAATATCAAGTCGGGCAATTCAACAAGATTCCCGACATCCTGATCGAATGCTCGTCGCAAACTTCAGTAGACGGCTGCACCCCCGATACCGTCGACGAAGTGCACCACGGTGGAACACCGCTGCCGCGAGCACCCGAACGGATGCTTTCGGCGACGGGGTTGTTAGTGTATATGCCCTAGAGGCCATTACTGTATCATACTAGTATGTATATTACTTGATGGAAGCTTGGGATATTCACAGTTGTACAGACAATCTTGCTCAATATAGTAGTATGCTACTTGGTTTGTCTCTGCTTTAATGTGTACTTGTGTGTTTATTTATTATATCACCTATACGCATTAGTAGAGCCCTTTAGATCTTTGCTTGATTACCGGCGTTGTGATGGCGATCACACTCGTGGGGGCTGGGTAATCTACAAGCACATCCTTATACACGTCCCTAGTCGTGGGAGTATCGAGATAGGGCATCGATACTCCGGAGTAGACTAGCGTATACGCTTCTCATCCCAGCACGGGAGACGGTCTGTCCCACAGCCGTCGGTACGTCGTACTTGAGATAGTATGCAGGTGCTCGTTAGGTTACGAGTACACTGGACAGGACTCGTCGGGAACTGATGGTTGGTATTATACCTATCGTCAGTTATCAGTTCCCAGGTGACATGAGTACAGCTTAGTCTGCTGACTTGACACTGTCACTCCGCCTTGAGTGTGTTCCCACTGTTCTTTGATTACTACCCTACCACAGCTCTTCTGAGTCGTGCAAACAGGTAGTAGTTGGGAGCAGTTCCGAAGCACTTGGAGGCAGTGACGGTTAGACAGGATTCGTCTCTCCCGGTATTGGGGGTTGACATCGCGCTGTGTCTAGGAGAGCCATTACACGAGTAGTCCCTGGCCAGGGCAAGCGAGATATACTGGTAGGTTTCCAGTGTTATCTCAGGGTGTATTGGGCTTCACTCCGACACGACTTATACCGCTATTAGGGGACTGACGTTTACCGCCCCCCTAGGCCCTCCATGCGATGTATCAGACGAACAGACCGGACTGTACGGAGAATGTCACATTCAGACTCAGTAGGAGTTCAGATGGGTTTTTACCTCGTCGATCTTCTTATCGGCATCTACCTGGGGACCGTTACGCACAGCTAGTGCCGCTTGCGGTCTGTGGTTAAACCCACTGCCACCGTAGTGTCGAGTCTTTAGAGTCCCACACAGAGGGTATTCGCCTCTGGGCAAAACAGAGTAGAGGTCGCATGGTTTTGCGACAGGGTTCGTTCTCATCCGCGCACTTGTGCACGTTTGGAGTCCGGACGGATATTGCCAGCGGGCTCTGGTTTGAGCCGGATATTGGTATATGTTTTGGGGTTACTTTTATCTCTCAGTATTCATGTTCCTCGGAACAAGAATGCAGGTGTGTATGCACAGTTGTTTGAGGCGGAAGAAGAGGTTTTTCATTAGGGTTTCGGAATGGGTGCGCATGCACAGTTGACAGTCGTCTTTTTTTTTTCCAAACCCTAATGAATTAGTGAGATATCAATTAATAATAGTAATTAAATGAAATTATGTTATGGTTGGTTTTGTTGACTTGTTGACCATGGTTGACTTGTTGACCATGGTTGAATGTTTGACCATCATCATTACTTTGCAAGGATACTCCTTGATTCTAGCTTACATTCATTTATTAAAGTGATGATGGTGGTCATTCCAAATACAACCATCAACTATTTCATTTTTGATTTATTATTATTAATTAGATAAATCATTTTCCTTTTGTTATGGTTGCAAGAGGAAAATAGCTCATTCCATCATTTGGTTTCTCTCTCTTCACTTCATCTTCTTCCTCCTCTTGTTCAAGGAGAGCAAATCTCATGTGTTGAGAATCATCTCCTTGAAGATATAACACCCCAAAGCACACTCTACTCACTCTAAGGTAGAAGGTCTAGCAAGCCGTATACCTTAGTTCTCTCAAGATCGAGAAAGGAGCCCAAGGATGAAGCCCTCAGGTGGATCTATCTTCGGTAAAGAGGAGATGAGGAGGGAAAGCCATTCAAGCTACTACAAAGAGCAAGAAAGAAGAAGAACAACAAGAAGAGAAGGGGTTCAAGTTGAGGTATAACCACTTTGCATAGTAGTTAACTCTTCTTTGCAAGTATGCTAGTTTAGTTTAGCAAAGATCCGGCTTTTACGGTCCATGTTACAAAGTTTAGAAAAATTTTGATTTACCGTTTCCGCAACCCCGAAAGTACCGGAAGAGGTAACGTGGACCTAACATGGGTTCTCCTACAGTCACTTGATCGGGGCTATGGAGTGAGGCTGTCTATTAAGTTTACCCGGCGAGTATCCGCGTACGCTACGTGATTGCGACGGACTTTTGATCACATCAAAATTCCGTGGCAACCGATCAAGTGAGACTAAACTGCTATGTTTATAACATTCATTCAGTTATCTCATAACTTTTGTGAATTCCAATTATTGTATCCCATTCCAGATAAACAGAAAATGTTAAACTTTTCGATCGAACAGTCAAACACCCAAGTTTTCCCGATACAGCTCAACACATGAAATAAGTCTAACAACATTCAGTTCGTGCCTCAGTACCAACGGTCCAGCCGTAGAAGGGTCAAGCCAACGCCTCACATGTGGCACGCCGTACTGCCCCAAACCCTAAGGTTCAAAGGGCAGTTCAAGACGGTCACATAATCGAGTTAAGGTTTGTTGTCTTCTAGAGGGACCATCGCGTTACTTGCACTACTTAGAACGTCGTTAAACTACGGAAAAATCCAACACTTGGAAATTTCCCGACAGGGGAAAAATTGGGTATTTATATCCGGTCGAACTTTTTAACATATTCTAAAAATTATCCGGAAAGCCACACAGACAAAATTTGATACCCCGATCGAAACACCGAATCCCTAAAACAACCCAAAAATGCTCAACTGTTTACTGCATATTAAAAATTCCCAGAAAACTCAGCATATTAAAATAGGAATTACTGTGCAAACAGGAGTCAACGAGTCAACAAAACGGCCGCGGAACCGCCGCGCCACGTGGGCCTAGGCCGCGGTTCCGCGGCGCTATGACGGAGTTAAGTCTCCGTTTTTCACAGTATTTCATAATAAACCCTGCTTGATTTTCTGGATATTTTTAATCTTGAAAAATCCACAATTTTAAAATCTGGACAGAGAGCATTTTTGAATATGGGTTTCGGGTTCGTTCGGACTTCAAATTCCGTCGGGACTTCGCCTAAGGCTCTAGCTAGGCTCTGATACCACTGTTGGGTCCCTAGGCACACTAGTGAGGTCTCACAAGGCATCGAACATGCCAATTTCAAAAATCTAGGTGCCGAGAGACCCGACTACGGATCGTTTGCTAGAAAACTAGGCGAAAAAGCTAACTAGTTAACACTTAACTATGAGAATCGGAAATACAACCTTTGTAGATCCGGTGCTCCACCTCCATAGCTCCGCAATGAAGTCCTCTCGCTGTCCTACACAAATCCTGGGCTCTAGCGTCGGCTTCATCGGAGAATAGACGAGCTAGGTCGTCGATGTCCATGCCGAAGATGATCTACGTCGAAGCATCGCAAGATCAAGCTCTCACTTCACCAAGTCAAGAAACTTGTGAAGGAAACACACTCTACTACTTGGCAAGAGGTAGAGGATGAAGAAATAAGAAGTGGGTAGACTTTAGATTTGGATTTCTCACTCATTTCCATCACTTGCCAATGATGGGGCAAGCTTTCTTCACTTGAAGAAAAAATGGAAGAAGAAGAAGAAGAAAGTATATTAAGTTAATTATGAAAAGAATAATAATATCATTCTTATCATAACTTTAACCTAAGTTAAGTGTAGAGAATTGACCAAGGTTAAAGGAATGGTTAGGGTTTAGGAGATGAGACAAAAATGGTTGCATCATAAAAGCTTCATGAAGCTTCAAGTGCAAACAAAATAAGCCACCATTTTTCTCTCATTTCATTTCCTTTTTCCAAAAATAAAAAGACTAATTAATGAATAAGTAAAACCCTTAACCATTTAAATAACTTTGGTTAAATTCTTTACACATAACCTAGCAATCATGCATCATCAAACATGATACAACAAAGTGCACAAAATCATATCGCATATGCAATGCGCACACCCGAGTGAGAAAATCCATTTTAAAGTGAACCGATACTAGTTGATGCAAAGTAATATATCAAATATATAATTATACATTAAATCATTAAATCAACACTTGATTCAATGATCCGGTCATGTCGCACATAACCGACTGGTATCATTAGTAACAACTTATCGAATCAACACTTGATCCGATAACCCGGCTATATCGCATATAACCGATCAATGTCACATCGCGAGAATCGAATACAGTATCACATACTGGTATTATTCTCGGTCCCGCACATATCTCATATGCGCTCCTATTTCGTTTCGCTTGAGCCAGAAAACCTCTGTGTAGGACTCTAAAGACTCGTCAATATGCCGGCAGCAGATGATGATCATATCAAACATCCACAAGCCGCAAGCGGTCTGCTAAACGTAACGGCCACCCGGGTATTGAGCGATCTGAAGATCGACGAGCAAGCCCGCTCACACTCCAGTGAATCCAACCAGTAACACTACCGTACAGTCCGGTCTGATCGTCTGATATGTCGCATATCTCGCCTAGGGGTGGTAAACGTCAGACCCCAATAGCTCGATAAGTCGTGTCGATATGAGGTCTATAACATTCGAGAAACTACAGGTAACACTTACCAGTAAATCTCAGCAACCCTGGCCAGGGATTTCCTGTTATAGCCAATCGAACACAGCACAACATCAACCCCCTATACCGGGAGAGACGAATCCCCTCCTATCGCTCATTGCCTCCATGTGACTCGGGACTGTACCCAAAAACCACCGTTTTGCACGCCCTCTTGGACGTGGTAAGATGGAAATCAAAGCACAGTGGGAACCACACAAGACTCTATGACGATCTCGGGTCAACAGACTACTCTGTACCAGTGTCACCAGAGAACTGCCATCTGACGTGAGGTATAATACCATCTGGGAGTTCTCGGCGAGTCCGTCCAGTGTACCCAGTCTCTACTGAGCACCCGTATATCATCTCCGATGTCAAACACCAATGGATATGGGATCATCCATCGCCTATCTGTATGGGTCGAGAACGTATACGCTAGTCTACTCTGGTATATCGATGCCCCGTCTCGATACACCCACGACTAGGGACTTTGAAGGATGTACTTATGGACTACCATGTCCCCACTAGTATGATCCGCATCATAGTCCAGGTAGTCAAGTACAGATCCTAAGGGCTTTACCAACATGTAACAGAGAGACAATCAGTATACACGTTAAGGTAAAGTGCAACCAGATAGCATACTATCATGTCGAGCAAGAAAGTCCTCCCTATATATGTCCCAGCATCCACTACAATATACATCCAATGTACAGTAATGGCCTCTAGGGCATACATAGAACTAACATCGATCTGGTTTGACATTCCATTAGCCACTCCGCAGATATAGTGGGTAACCTCAGGCACCCGAGAGGTACTCCGGTAGCCTCAAAGACGGTGACAGGGAGGTTCTTGTTTACCCAGACTTGCCATTGCTGTTGTTCCAGACTGTGAGACCCGGAAGGAGGATGAGTATAGCATCGTTCTAAACTAGCTTTAGAAGTGTACGTGTATATGACTCTGCCATAGGGTTGTCGTAGCCAGTGGGAGCAGCGGAAGTATAGTGGACAAGTAGCTTATGTCTATTTATAGACTAAAGCAGATATAGAGGAGATAGATCTTCTATTTCTGATGTGACAGTCATAGGTTTGACTTCATCAGAATAGGAGATGGATCTGTTAAGAAGGTAGTAGGGTGTGATGTCCTGCTATTTGGATGACATACACAGAGTAGGAAGTTAAATTCATATACTACGATCGGTTGTACTTTGGTTTTCACACAGTAGTTTCTCCACATAGGATAAAGATATAATATCAGATATTCTGGTTACTAGATCTATGGTTTTAGATCTAGATTTGGGAAGTGTCCCAATCTGGGTACTTAGACAGCATTCTAAAGGTGTTTTAGAATGGACGACTCCTGGCACGGTAGTGTACCTGCAAGTGATGGAGTCACCCTCTCTGAAGATGTCTTACAGACTAAAGGGGAGAGGGATGTGCATGATTGGCAAATCACTTGCTTAGGCAATTGAGTCAATCATGAGATGTCAAGTACCGCACCGGATGTTGTTTTTGCAGTAGATGCAATAAATTGAAATTGATCCAATCCTGAAGAAATATTCGGAAGCAGTTTTAGAACATAAGTGGATGTTCTAGGGATATGATAACAACAGTCTCTTTTAGGAGACAATTATCATTCCAGGCTTCCAAGGTGACCTGGATGACAGAGTGGCTGTCAGAGTTATAGTTTTCCCTCTGACGAGGGGCAGTATTTTGGACAGGTGGTCTAAGGGGATACTCATGGAGGCATGGCGCAGGATACTGATTAAGTTCAGTTGTCGATACAGTTTAAGAAGTTTGGATTTGGAGTTCATTTATGAACTAGGTCCCATCAGATATCCAGACATATTCTAAGACAGGTATTGCTCATTTCGGGAGATGGCTTTCTCCGCGAACTTAAGAGAAAGAGAGACATAGAAAGAAACATCAGGACGGATCCACTAGCTGAGGCTATTTCTCGAACGCCATAGTTTCTCAAACGGACTTTGTGAGACTGATCAGTAGAGGAGTTGGGTGTTCGGTAACACACGGGCTGTGAGTATGTGACATCGCAATAATTAGCCTTGAGTGCAAGTGGGAGATTGTTGGATATAGTTCCCTCAGAGTCAATTATTGGATCGCAAGCACGTGATTGCAATGATTGAGGGAGGACCTATACCGGTAGGACAGTCTTACTCGGGATGATTGTATACTATCTGGTTTTTCTCTATCATCGTGTACATGCTTTAGGTGACATTGCAGTTCACTATTACACGTTGATGGAGAATAGTATGCTACCATGGTTTGTCTTTATCATCGTGTACCGCTTCAGGTGACCTTACAGGTCGCTATTACACGTTGATAGAGCCCTTAGGATTCTTGCTTGACTACCAGCAGTATGATGGCGATCATATACGTCAGAGTTGGGTAGTCTATAAGCACATCCTTAAAGTGGTCCCTAGTCATGGGAGTTTCGAGACTGGGCATCGATACTCCATTAGTAGACTAGTGTATACAGTCGAGACCCCGACGAGGGGCGGTGGCCGGTCTCACAAGCCATTGGTGTCAGTTGGATCACCTAAGATGTATACAGGTGCTCATTGGGTTATGAGTACACCGGACAGGACTCGCCGGGAACATGCTAGTTGGTATTATACCTGACGTCAGATAGCAGTTCCCTGGTGACATGTGTACAGGTTAGTTCATCGACCTGAGATCGTCATCTGTCTCGTGTGAGTTCCCACTGTGCTTTGATTACTACCCTACCACGGCTCAAAGGAGTCGTGCAAACAGGTTTTAGTTGGGTACAGTCCCGAGCCACATGGAGGCAGTGAGCGGATCGGCAGGGGTTCTTCCCTCTCGGTATTGGGGGTGAGGTCGCGCTGTGTCTAGGAGAGCCATTACACAAAGCCCTCGGCCGAGGCAGGAGATTTACTGGTTGGTATTCCAGTAGTATCTCAGGGTGTTCTGGGCTACACTCCGACACGACTTGTACCGCTTTGGGGGGTCTGACTTTTACCAACCTCCTACGCCCGACATGTGATGCTCATAGACGAACGGACCGGACTGTACAGATATTGTCACTAACAGGCTCAGTAGGGTGTCAGGATGAGTTCGCTCATCGACCTCCCTTTTGGTCAATACCTGGTAGCTCGTTACGTACAGCTAATACCTCTGACGTGCTAGTGGTTAAATCCACAGCCAAAGTATTGACGGGTCTTTAGAGTCCCCCACAGACAGTTTCTCAAGTTTCGGGCGAAACGTTGTAGAGGTCGTATGATATATGGCAGGCTTCGATCATATACGTACGGTATTGCACGGATCATGATCGGACGGATCATACTAGTGGGCTTTGGTTTAAGCCGGATCCTAGTATTAGATTTGTTGGATTACTTTAGTCTCATCGCATTCGTATTCGGTCGGAATGCGAATGCAGGTATGTATATACAGGTGAGGGGTATCTTTGTGATCCGTCACGAGTTTACTTTAGATGTTGCCGTATTTTTTTATTGTTGTAAACATTTGGGTTAATGTTTACAAATGGAAATTATGAGCTAGAAACCATCATTGTGTGCATTAAATGATACATGTAATTCATGGGTGAGTCATGGTATCATTTCTTGTGCAAATATCACATTATGTGATTAATTAGTGAGTTGATTTGATGAGAGGAGAGAGAGGGGTAGCCAAGAGTGAGCTCTCATATTATTGTTTCAACTCTCTCTCTCTCTCTCATTTTATTATAAGACATATCACAAAAGAAAAGAGAGAGAAAACTCCTTCTTCTTCTTCTTTCTTCTCTAGCTCAAATCTTCATTAATGGCAACACCTCTAACCTCCATCCAAATCAATGGATGCAAGAGACAAAGCGATCACAAACATTCTCTACAACACCATGGACATGTCGGCTAGCACACTTCGTGCCCGAGTTGCTTCGGATGAAGCGGGAGCCCGTAAAAAGACTCGTAGATGTGGTACCCTTTCCGACGAGGAGATCAAGACCGGAGTTGCCGCGAGGAGCTTGAGATGGTGGCCAAAGACCGAAGGACATGGATCGATCGGTATAGCTTTCTATCCCTTCTCTAGTTGCTAGTTTATAGGTTAATAGTTCGTTCTGGGTTTTAAGCATATGATAGCACCGGTTTTCTAGTTTAGAAAAAATTTCGTTTCCGCATTTTGGCCTTGGAAAGATGGCTGGGGCGCTACCGTAGTCTTACACAAGTAGCATACTACCATCTTGAGTAAGATTTTCTATACAACTGTGAATATCCTAAGCTTCTATTAAGTAATATACAAACTAGTATGATACAGTAATGGCCTCTAGGGCATATACACTAACAATTAAGCATCAACTATAATATACATCATATGTACAATAATGGCCTCTCGGGCATACACATAACTAACATAAGTAACACACAGCTACCATTCACGATGCCTTGACTTTGGCCAACAAACACTGCATGAATACTATATGCTACTTATTCGAAACGACGGAGGGCTACGGCTGGTTTTTGGCGAAAAACCTTTAACGTAATGAACTTGATATCGTTGAAGGAACCAAGTGGTTTTACAAATATATAGTGTCGCAAAATTTTGCTAAAGAGGACACTCCCTGTAAAGGGATCTTGGCTCTTTCTTTATCGAATGAGGTGCAGGATATTCCAAACTGAATACCACGATGCAAAGCAAATGAATCGACTATAGTGAAGTTATTACAATGACGTAAACTTTTGCTCAAGAGATCACTCCCGATGAAGGGATCTCGGCTCTTGCCTCGTCGAATGAGGTGCTAGATATTCATAACCGATTATCATTATGCAAAGCAAAAGAGAACTTCTGTAATGTCAGTTTTTAAAAACTTGGTTCCAACAACATCATATGGTTTGTTTTCCTTGCATTAATCAGAATTAATGTAGTCCCATCAATTAATCCATATCACACCAGAAAAGAACGAAAATACAATATACGTATATGCCATCCGCATTCTCTACGGGGTCCCGTCATGCACCGTTAGGTTACTTAACTAACGGCGGAGCGGGGGCTGGACTAGCGCGGATGCAAAACATATACAATATCTACTAGTATATATAAATATATATAACATTCGTCCCAGGCATGATATAAGCAACATCACAGAATCTCAACAAGCAACACAGAATGGTGGATAATCTTGGAGCCTCGGGTTTTGAGCCGCAAATGAGACCCGGCATTCCCTGTTGTGTGGATAACCTGTGCAATGAAAACATGGACCCTTACGAGCGCGGCAAGTTACCCGCCAATCCTAGAAGTGAGGTAACCCCAATCAACAAAGTGAATGGACCACCCAGCACTTCACAGAATCCGGTAACTTGAGCACCCCTCCGTGGGTCAACCTGTACCCCCTACGAATGCATCGAATAGACCACCAATTCTAGAGTGAGGGCCCCTCCGTCTCAACGCCATAAGATGCGGGCATGTTGCCCTTTAGAATCCGGCTATTCGAGCACTCCACCGCGGGGTAATCCTAGTACATCAAATGAAAATATTTGTACAAGGGTGACATCGACCTCAACCTGGTCGTGTCCCGAACAAATAATATACAAACTGGCAGAGAAGGCAGTCCACATGTCGGATGCTCGCCCCGCAATATCAAATGTACAAATGAATCTGAACTGTACAACCATCATTGCACCACTGTCTATCCACCACGACAATCCAACCACAACCTCAGCACAACACAGAATATCAACATGAATGTCATGTTCGCAAACCCGTCTAAAAGAACGTATAGCGGTTAGACGAGTTATACCGCTCTAATGATATTCACGGTCGCAGATAGTAATGTATGTACTGATAAACACACACTTAAAATTTTGATCGACTAAACTTTCCCAAATTGGCCCCCAAATGCAAACCAGCACTCAAACAAATCTGGGCCAAAACCATATGTACCAAAAATTATATTTCCATGAATAATGGTACCAGAAGAAAATTGGCTCCATATCACCACAATATTGTCGCGGAACCGCTTCCAAAAGGCACATTACGCCGCGGTTCCGCGGCCATATTATTGGCTTAAGCGACCAAATTTCTTCTAGTGCCCTATAATTGCCTACATGTATTTTTAAGACCCTCTGAAAAAAATTTAAACAAGTTTAAAAATCGGCAGCAAGCACATAAACATGGAAATATGATTCGGAAAAATTGGTCGATCGATATTCTAACCTTTTGTAAACTACCTAGTATAGGTTTATGGGTTGGCTCTGATACTATGTTGGGTTATGCCAGCGCCCTGGCCATCTACCGTGACTGAATGCGAAACAATAATTTTATAAAACTGGTGCTAGAACAACCCCATAATACAGATCGACCATAAACCCTAATCTAGCAAACATAAAAAGGAGTTAAGAATGGTTATACCGAATGATCCGTGTTCTTCGGTCTTTATCCATCTTCCCTAGCTCCTAGAGGCCACCATGATCAAACTTGATCGCCGGTCTCCCTCCATCGAAGAAGATCCACCTGAGGATTTGCAATTCGAACTCCAACCTCTTAGCCGAGGTAACTAGGGTACCTAGTTCGCTAAACTAGATAACCTAGAGAATGTAGAGTCTAATGATGATTTAATTTGTCTCCAAACACCCTAAGTTTCTCAACACATGAGACTTAAAGGGTGAAGGTAGAAGAAGAAGCTTGAGGATGAGAGTGTGAAGCAACCAAAGAAAATGGCCAAGTGTTGGTGAGCTAAAGAAATGAATCTCACTAAAGAAAATATCTCACAACACTAAAATATCAAGCATACCTCAATAGTGCTACCATGAGTCACCATGAGAGTCACCACAAAGCCATGCTTCATATAAAACCAAGAACACCTCATCCTCCAACTCATTTAACCATTTAACAAAATGGTTAAAACCAAAAAATGAGGTGGCATCTTCTAGAAGTATCTTGTAATAAATTACAAGAATACCCCTCATACGTATATACATACCCGTATCCGTATTCCGAAAAATACGAATACAAAGAGACGAAAATAATCCAATATTATAATACTAGAATCCGGCTTAAACCAAATCCCACTAGTATTATCCGTCTGAATCATGATACATGCACAAGTGCACGTATATGATCGAACCCTGCCGTAAAACCATACGGCCTCTACATCATTTCGCCCGAAGCAGGGAAACCCTCTGTGTAGGACTCTAAAGAATCGTCAATACACTGGCAGTAGGTTTAACCACAAGCATGTCAGCGGCACTAGCTGTACATAACGGCTACCCAGGTATTGAGCGAAAGGATAGCCGACGAGAAAACTCATCTGAACCCCTACTGAGCCTATCCGTGATAATCTCCATATAGTCTGGTCTGTTCGTCTAAGAGTATCGCATATCGAGTCTAGGGGGTGGATAAAGTCAGACCCCTAATAACGCGACATTTCGTGTCAGTATGAAGCCCATCACCAACTAAGAAACTACTGATCCAAATCAGTAATTCTCGACTATCTTGGCCAAGGATTTCTAGTGATGGTCATCCGTGCACTACACGACATCAACCCCCGATACCGGGAGAGACGAATCCCCGACAATCCGCTCACTGCCTCCATGTGGCTCGAGACTGTACCCAACTAAAACCTGTTTGCACGACTCCTTTGAGCCATGGTAGGGTAATAATCAAAGCACAGTAGGAACTCATAGGAGACAAATGACGGTCTCAGGTCGACAGACTAATCTGTACACATGTCACCTGGGAACTGCTATCTGACAATAGGTATAATACAAACTAGCATGTTCCCGGCGAGTCCTTCCAGTGTACTCATAACCCAATGAGCACCTGCATACTATCTTAGGTGACTAACTGACACTAATGGCTTGTGAGACCGGCCATCGCCCCTCGTCGAGGTCTCGATAAGTACACACTAGTCTACTATAGAGTATCAATGCCCAGTCTCGATACTCCCACGACTAGGGACATTTAAGGATGTGCATATAGACCACCCAGCTCCCACCTATATGATCGCCATCATACTGCTGGTAGTCAAGCAAGAATCCTATAGGCTCTATCAACGTGTAATAGTGATCTGTAATACCACATAATGCATGTACATAATGATAAAGACAAACCAAATAACATACTATCATTTTTAGTAAGACTGTTCTATCTGTATAGGTCCTCCCTCAATCATCATAATCACCTAACTGTGATTACAATAATTGCCTTGAGGGCACTATAGCCAACAATATTGATATATACAGGTGTCCGATTAAATATATGTACAGGCTACACGGACTTTAATCGGACGGTTGATAATACTAGCGGTTTAGGATTAAGCCGGATTATTAAATCACGTTTTGATTTAATAATATACATATATATATATATATATATTTAATATATGTATTCTAGTATTGTTGTTCACTATTCATTTTCTCTCTTGGCTATTTGTATTTTTATACGAATACGCATATATGTATTTCGATACGTATACCGGATTGTATTCCGTATTTATACGGAATATCTTCTATAAGATGGACACCTCATTATATGATTTTTCTTTTAGAAAATCATTTGCAAATGAGATGGAGGGTAAGGTGGCATGAGCATGGTTGGAGATATGTAGAGAGGTATGGGCTTTATTTGTTTAATTGAAAAATGTTGTGATTTATCCATGGTTGTAAAATTGGAAGCCATTCTATTCTACATACTACTCTCTTCATTCTATCATTCTTGCTTGCTCATTTTGCTCATACCTATGTTTCTTCACCTCCTCCTCCTTCTTCTTTAGTTGCTCACTTGAGCTTTAGAAATGAGAGAAAAAGATAGTGGAAAATTCCTACATCCCCACTCTTCATTCCTAACGAGTTTAGAGCGTCGGTTGTTTCTCTAGGCGAAACTGGAGCTTGGATTGTTTCCCCTAGGTGGATCATCTTCGGCAAAGGAGGACCGGCTTGCAAGTACGATCCAGAGCACTTGAAGAAACCTTGAAGATGTGAGTATTCTATACATAGTAGATTAGTTTAGCTCACTAGTTTTTGTTAGCAAGTTCTAGCTCTTTAAACTTTAGCAAACTAGAAATTTTTGAAATCCATGTTGCCATCTTCTAAAATTAGTTTGCTAGTATGCCTAAGTTCCCAGCAGTGGTATCAGAGACATGCTAAAGGCTAGACTTGTTTGCACTAATTTAGAGTTTTGATCGATGGAATTTCCCGATTCACATTACCATATTTCTTGCTTGCTGTTCGAATTTCAAAATTGTTCAAAAAAAATTTCTGGTTGCATTAAAATTATGTGTAGGCAAAATTAGAGGTAAGAAAAAAATTTGTCCTAAACCCAAAATTAAACCGTGGAACAGAAACTAAATGCGCCATTTGGCCGCTGAACCGCGGTCCAATTTTGGCTACAGTGCCACAAATTTTTTCTGGGACTCTAATACATGAAAATATGATTTTTGGAATATTTGGTTTTGGTCCAGATTTGTTTGTGTACCGGTTAGTACTTGGGGGGCCAATGCGAAAAGTTTTAATCGATTGAAATTTTAAATTTGTGTCTTTCTGAGCATTTGTTTCTGTGACCGTGAATATCATAGCGCGGTATAATCCAACTGGTTGCTATATGCACAATCAGACGGGTTTACAAACAAGATATTCGCGTTGATGTTCTGTGTTACTCTGTTGATTATGGTTATGTTGGATTTGTCGTGATAGATACCCCGGTGTACATAGTATTAGATATAGTTCTCTGTGATGTAAAATATATTCATATTGCGTGGTGAGCGTCCGACATGTGGACTGCCGTCATTACGGCTTGTATATTATTCTTTAGGGCACGTCCAGGTTGCGGACGTAGTCACCATTGTATATTCAGTTTCTCATTATATGGACTAGGATTACCCCGCGGTGAAGTGCTCGAGTAGCCAGGTTCTAGAGGGCAACTGGCCTCCATCTCATGGCGTTGAGAGCGGGGTGCTTTACTCTAAAATTGGCGGGCTATTCGCCACACTCGTAGGGGGTATAGGATTGACCCGCGGAGGGGTGCCCAAGTCACCGGATTTCGGAAGTGCTGGGTGGCCCACTCACTTCGTTGATTGGGGTTGCCTCGCTTATGGGATTGGTGGGTGGCTTACCGCACTCGTAGGGGTCTAGGGTCTGATACTACAGGCTATCCACATGACCGGGAAAATTGCATTTCATATTTGGATCCACTGAAATGTTCTTTTCCTAGATTATCCACATTTTCATATTAGTTTTGCTTCCACTGTGATTCTGCTATGATACTTCTGTGATATTACTTGATATCATTCGTGAGACGAATGTTCATATATATTATATATATATCTAGTAGACGCTATATATGTTTTGCATCCGCAGTAGTCATGTCCCCGCCCTGCCGTACGTTAAGTAACCTTACGGTGAAAACCCAGGACCTTGTGGCGAATGCGGATGGCATATATGTGCGTGATTATTTTCTTTTTTCGTGGCATGATATGATTAATTGATGGGACTGCATTAATTCTTATTAATGCAAGGAAAACAAACATAAATGATGTTATGGGAACCGATTTTGTTTTTAAAACTAACATTACATGCGTTTCCTTTTTCTTTGCATCACGGTATTCGGTTAGGAATATCCAGCACCTCATTCAATGAGGCAAAAGCCTAAATCCCTTCATGGGGAGTGACCTCTTGGGCAAAAGTTTGCGTCATTATAATTGTAGGGTTCTTAGGCACAACCACAAGGTTCCACAAGGCATCAAACATGTCGTATTTAAAAATTTAGTGTGCCAAACAACCCTAACCTAGGATCTAACTAGAGTTTTAGGAGCTAAACTAGAAAGTAAACGACTTTACATCTAAGTAATAACGGAATACAACCTTTGTAGACCGGTCCTTCACTTCAATAGCTCCTTATAGTGGTCCCTTCACTGCAATCATGGAACTCCTGGACTCTTGCATGGCTTCTCAAGGTGAAAGGAACGATCTTGCTTGAAGTCTTCGAGGCCGAAGATGATCTACGTTGAGGAGACACTAACTCAAGCTACTACTTCACTAACAAGAGATTAGTGAAGCTAACACTCTATACTAAAGTGCTAATCAAGTAGAGCATGTTGAAGTAGGAAGTGGGCTCACTATAGTTTTATTTTTCTCACAATATTTTCTCACTTTGGAAAAATCTAGCAAGCTATTGCTCAAGGATGAAGAAGATGAAGTCAAGAGATGAGAATGAACTAATGAGGTTAGAGAATCAACCATGGGTGAGTTTGTATCATATAGCTAACTCATGTAGAGACATAACCATGGCAACATTATAATGGTTAGGTTAATGAATATCTTAAGTAAAACAAAACTAGTGGACTAAGTCAATGCATCCACAAGCTTCATGCATGTGGCTAATTATCCACTAATTTGGAATTACTTTAAATATTAAAACCCTACATTATAATTAGTATGGTGTAAGTCTCATACACCCATGTAGTGTGTATCAACAACCATGACACAAAATAAAAACACAATTAATATATATCACATATATACTAAGTGTGCACATGTGAGAAAAATAAATGCTTAAGTGAGCTAATATTAGTTAATGTAAACTAGTATATCAAATATACAATTATACACTAAATTATCAAATCAACACTTGATTTAATAATCCGGCTATATCACATATAACCTACTAATATTATATGTACCTACTTATCGAATCAACACTTGATTCGATAACCCGGCTATATCACATATAACCGACTGATACAAATATCGCATGAATAGAATACGGTATCACATACTCGTATTATTCTCAGTCCCGCACATATCACATATGCACTCCTACTTCGTTTTACCTGAGCCAGTAAAACCTCTATGTAGGACTCTAAAAACTCGTTAATACGCCGACAGTAGGTGATGATCACATCAAGCACCCACAAGCCGTCAGTGGTACTAGCTGGACGTAACGGCTACCCGGGTATTGAGCGTTCAGAAGATCAACAAGTAAGCCCGCTCTGGCTCCTATAAAGCCTGTCAGTAACACTACCGTACAGTCCGGTCACCTCGTATGATATGTCGCATATCCAGTCTAGGGGTGGTAAACGTTAGACCCAAATAACCGATAAGTCATGCCGATATGAGGCTCATAACGGGTCGAGAAACTACTGATAACACTTACCAGTAAATCTCTAAATCAGCCCGGGCCAGGGACTTCCCTGTTATGGCCAATCGAGCACAGCACAACATTAACCCCCAATACCGGGAGAGACGAAACCCCTCCTATCGCTCATTGCCTCCATGTGACTCGGGACTGTAGCCAAAAACAACCGTTTTGCACGTCCTCTTGAACGTGGTAAGGTGGAAATCAAAGCACAGTAGGAATCACACAAGACTCTATGACGATCTCGGGTCTACAGACTAACCTGTACCAGTGTCACCGAGAACTGCTATCTGACGTCAGGTATAATACCATCTAGGAGTTCTCGGCGAGTTCGTCCAGTGTACCCAGTCTCCACTGAGCACCCGTATACCATCTCTGATGTCAAACATCAATGGATATGGGATCATCCATCGCCGATCACATGGGTCGAGAAGCGTATACGCTAGTCTACTCTGGTATATCGATGCCCCGTCTTGATACACCCACGACTAGGAACATTAAAGGATGAACTTATGGACTACCATGGCCCCACTAGTATGATCTTCATCATAATCCTGGTCGTCAAGTACACATCCTAAGGGCTTTACCAACATGTAACCATAAGACAGTATCGAGAGACAAGTATACATGTTAAGATAAAGAGCAACCAGATAGCATACTATCATGTCAAGCAAGAAAGTCCTCTCTATATATGTCCAAGCATCCACTATAATATACATCATATGTACAATAATGGCCTCTAGGGCATACATACAACTAACATTCTCCCACTTGCACTAGGGACAACTGCTGTAGTATTGCATACCCAACATCCCGAAAAGTCTCTCGAACTGTATCTGGGGAATGGCCTTCGTGAGTGGATCTGCTGTGTTGTTCTTCATGTCAACTCTCCTGACCTCGATCTCACAGCGATCAACTATCTCCCGGATCAGGTGATACCGCCTCAAAATATACCTGGATCGCTGATGGGACCTGGGTTCCTTGGCCAAAGCCACCGCTCCATTGTTATCACAATACAAAGGTATTGGATACTCAATGGATAGAACCACTCCAAGTTCAGTTATGAACTTCTTCATCCAAACAGCCTCTTTGGCAGCATCGTTGGCAGCGATGTATTCAGCCTCCATCATCGAGTCTGCCACGGTTTCCTGCTTGGAACTCTTCCAGCATACTGCCCCTCCATTGAGGGTAAAGACAAATCTCGAGTGCGACTTAGAACCGTCCTTATCACTCTGGAAGCTCGAATCGATAAAGGACTCCACTTGGAGTTCTCCGTTACCATACACCAAGAGCATCTCTTTAGTCCTTCTCAAGTACTTGAGAATGCTCTTCACAGCTGTCCAGTGACTCTTTCCAGGATCTGCTCGATACCTACTCACTACACTTAGTGAGTGTGCTACATCGGGTCTGGTACATAGCATCGGGTACATGATAGAGCCTACTGCCGAAGCATAGGATATCCCTTACATGCGAGCTCTCTCCAAATCAGTCTTAGGAGACATCTCTTTGGAGAGATTGAGTCCTGAGATCGAAGGTAAAAACCCACGCTTGGATTCTTCCATACTAAACCTCTTTAGTATGGTGTCAATGTACCTGGATTGGGACAATCCCAGTATCCTTTTAGATCTATCTCTATAGATCTTAATCCCCAAGATGTAGGAGGCATCCCCTAGATCTTTCATTGAGAATCTTTGTGATAAGAAGAGCTTAACCGATTGCAGCATAGGAATGGCATTTCCTATCAAGAGTATGTTATCCATGTACAATACGAGGAAGACAACCTTACTCTCTGCCACCTTCTTGTATATTCAAGGTTCATTTATGTTTTTGACGAAATCAAACTCTTTGATAACGATATCAAAACAGATGTTCCAACTCCGCGATGCTTGCTTTAACCCGTAGATGATTTAAACAGCTTGCACACCTTTCCGCTGCTCCCATTGTCTACGAAGCTCTCTGGATGAGTCATGTATACGCACTCTTCTAAATCACCATTTAGAAAGGCGGTCTTAACATCCATTTACCAGATTTCATAGTCATAGTATGTAACGATGGAAAGTAGGATCCGGATGGACTTAAGCATAGCCACTAGAGAAAAGGTTTCGTCATAATCTATACCTGGTCGTTGACGAAAACCCTTTGCAACAAGTCTAGCTTTGAAAGTCTTAACTTTTCCATCTATACCAAGTTTCTTCTTAAAGATCCATTTGCTCCCAATTGGTTTTACCCCTTCAGGAGCAACTTCTAAAATCCATACTTTGTTGGTGTACATGGATTCCATCTCAGATCGCATTGCATCCAGCCATTTCATAGAGTCTCCACTCGTGATGGCCTGCTTCAAACTAGTCAGGTCATCATCCTCCATGATGCAATCCTCGCTTCCACCATCAATGAGAAAACCGTAGTATCTCTCAGGTGGATGAGGAACCCTACTAGATCGGCGAAGAGGCTGGGGTTCGTTGGGCACTACCGAATTCTCTGGTTCCACTAAATCTTCAGTTGTAGTTTGTACTGCTGGAACTTCTTCCAGCTCTACCTTTTTGCCCCTAATTTCTTTTACAAGAAATTCCTTTTCCAAAAAGGTGGCATATTGAGAAACAAACACTTTTTGTTCCTCGACGTGGTAGAAAATATATCCTTGTGAATTTTTTGGATATCCCACAAACTTGCAAAGAACTGATTGTGCCTCGAGTTTGTCCGGATTTTGCCTCTTGACATAGGCCGGACAATCCCATATCTTAACTCGTTTAAAATATGGTCCCTTCCCACTCCATATCTTATATGGTGTGGTAGGTACAGATTTAGATGGAACTTGACTCAATAGGTATGTTGCTATCTCAAGCGCATAATCCCAAAAGGAAATAGGCAACTCAGCAGTGCTCGTCATAGAGTGCACTATATCTAATAGGGTGCTATTTCTCCGTTCTGATACACCATTGTGCTGTGGTGTATACGGAGGAGTAAGCTGAGAGAGAATCCCATTCTCTTGTAGATAGTCCAGGAACTCCGTGCTCAAGTATTCACCTTCTCGATCAGATCGTAGGATTTTAATACTTTTACCCGTTTGGTTCTCGACTTCGGATTTATATTTCTTGAATTTCTCAAAAGCTTCAGACTTGTGTTTCATCAGGAACACATGTCCGTATCTTGAGAGATCGTCAGTGAATGTAATGATGTACGAAGAACCATTCCTGGCATGTGTAGACATGGGACCACATACATCACTATGTATCAGTCCCAAGAGTTCCGTAACTCATTCTCCGTGTCCTGTAAACGGATTTTTGGTCATCTTGCCTTTGAGACATGACTGGCAAGTGTCATAAGATGAAAATTTGAACAGATTCAAATATCCATCCTTATGCAACATAGCTAGCCGTGTCACATTGATATGACCTAGTCTACAATGCCACAAGAAGGATTCGTTCATTTCTGAACTCTTCCTCTTGTGTGTGTTTTGTATATTAAGAACCGTGGTTTGATTTAGAACGTATATGCCATTATTTAACGAGCCTAATCCAATCAACTTTTGATTCAGGAAGATGTTCATAACATTATCCTGTACTACAAAATTATATCCTTCTTTACTTAATAAAAAAACTGATATAAGATTGTAGATCAAGGTCGGAATATAATAGCATTCGTTCAGAATCAATGTATTACCATTTGGTAATACAAGGTGATATTCGCCAACTGCTTTGGCTGCAATATTTGCACCATTCCCTACTCTTACGGAATGATCACACATTCCCAGTTCTCTACCTTTTCTTAGCCCATGCAACATATTACATATGTGGGATCCCGATCCGGTATCTAATACCCAGGACGTAGAGTGAACTGAGAAATAGTTCTCGATGACTAACACACCCGAAGAAGATGCATCAACATGTTTCTTCTTCGTTTGGGCGGCGTGGGAATCCGGACATTCCCTAATTTCTTGTTCAGTCTTATAACAATTATAAGAAAGAATGGAACCAACGTTCCCCTGCTCAGTATAACAAGCGGGTTCGGTCAATACATCCATATTATTATCTTGATTAAGGCCTGACATGGTCGCTACTTGGAGAGAGAGAGAGAAGAAAACACTTTAGCGTATGCTCTTACAAGATCAGATTGGTTATTATTTTATCTAATCAGGATGGCTCCCACTATTTTTATCAAATCTTCCTTCAAACCCTAAAAAGAAAGACTAGTCGGGATTAATTACACCCTACAATTTCACTAATCTTTCAGCCAGGCCAGTGTTGGTATTTTGAGGGAGGTTCCCTGTGCTTTCGCACGGACCTAATTAAAATAAACCTCGTTTTCCCAGAGGCATAACCCCGTAAGAACCTTTCTAGACACCTACTTGATCGGCTAATTGTCTTGTGTAAAACTCTCCCAGGAGTAACTCTTACTCGCAGTGGGTATCGGGATCCAACTATCTCATAGAAGGTATGCAATCTCATTGCAAATTTCAACACTTGAAATTCCCGATAATATTTTGCCCCTAGCAACTTATGACCTTAACATAGTCAACAAATCATAAGCGCTGGACAAGTTCAACCCGTCATTTCCTGATTGAATTAAACCCACCCGCACGACCCTTAACATAGTCAACAAAGTCGTACGACTACCCTAATCCAATCGCATCTCATGCTTAAGCAGATAAGCACTAATTAGCTACAGCACACTACGCCTTAACATATTCAACAAATGTAGCACGAATACTAAGTAGTATTTATCTGAAATGACGGAGGGCTACGACAGGTTTTTATGAAAACCTCTTGCGTAATGAACTTGATATCATTGTAGAATCGTGTGTTTTAGTAAAGGAGTGTTTTTTAGGCTTTTACTAATTTCGCTAAAGAGGTCACTCCCGGTGAAGGGATCTCGGCTCTTTCCTTATCGAATAAGGTGTAGGATATTTCACAAAATACCACTGTGCAAAGCAGAAACTATAAAAGCAATCAAAAGACAAACCGAGTGTTGTAGCATCTGCTAGCCTTTTGCTAAAGAGGTCACTCCCGGTGAAGGGATCTCGGCTCTTTCCTTATCGAATAAGGTGTTGGATATTCTACAAGGAAACCGCTATGCAAAGCAAAAACTAGAGCTACCCTTTTTGAAAATTTGATTCTACAACAACTTTTAGATTTCGTTTCTTTCATTAATCTCATTAATAAAGTCCCATCATTTATGCTTCCTAAGCATCACAGAAGAAACAAAAATACAACGTACGCTTATGCCATCCGCATTTGCCACAGTGTCCCGTTATGCACCGTTAGGTTACGTAACTAACGGCATAGCGGGACGGGACTAACGCGGGAGTAAAACATAAGCAACGTCTACTATATATCTCATATATAATGTATATCCATTCGTCTCAGAATCCACAGTGATCACATCACAGAGCAGCAAAAGAAACATATGAAATATTGGATATACTAGAAGATCCGTGTTTTATTTTGAGCCTGTATAAAACACGGATTCCACGGTCGCGATGAATAGCCAAACCCATATCCCTAGACCCCTACAAGAGCGGCAAGCAACCCTACCAATTCTAGAGTTAGGAGACCCGGATTCGACTCCTCGAGTTGGTCTCCCACTGGACTCTAGAACCCGGTTACTTGTGCTCCCCTCCTTGGGTCTATCCCAATGCGGAAAAGTAAATAATAAACAACAATGGTGACATCATCCTCGACCCGGAAGTGCCCCAATAAAATAATATTACATATAATTAATTTTACATGAATAAAAATAAAAACTCTCATCTCACATAAAACCCCCGGCTATTCAAAACACGACGATCCAATATAACATATACAGCAACACATAACATCACATGTCATCAACGTAAGTAAATATTCGTATCACAATTGTCGTTGACGTATAGCAACGAAACCGGCGATACACCACATACTACACTTACGGTCGCAGAAAAAAAAATGAAAAACTACAACAATTGGAATCGTAACTGCCCTTAGACATCATAAACCCGGGATATCTCATATCCAAGATTTCATGCCTAACAATGTAAAGCTCGCATTTAGGTCTCACCCATGAAAACACCTTTTCAAAATAAGTCAGACAATTCAATAAGATTTTCGATTACAACAGAGAACGAAATGTTAGATTTACACGCAACAAATATATTTGTGGATTCCAATTATTGTATCTCATTACAGAAAGCTAGACGATGTTAAACAATTCGATCGAATCAACGAATTCCCAAAATTCCCAGAGAGCTCAACACTTAAGCAGAATTAAAAGTGCCAAGAAGCATGCCCCAGTACCTACGGACCAACAGTTGAAGGGCTCGACCCAAGCCTCTCAAGTGGCGCCGCGGATCCGCCGCCAAAACCATGTTTTGGTCGTGGATCCGCGGTCACTTAGACGAGTTAGGGTTTCGTTCTTCAGGTGTGTCCATAGAATTACCTGCACGATTTTCTGAATATTTTTAATATGAAAAATTTCACCTTTTGAAAAAATTTCCAGAAAGTGGAAAAATACGTCGGAGTTCGTTCGGACTTTTAACTTCGCCTAGACAACTCCTAATGCTCTAGCAAGGCTCTAATACCACTGTAGGGTTCTTAGGCGCAACCATAAGGTTCCACAAGGTATCAAACATGCCGTATTTAAAAATTTAGTATGCCAAACAACCCTAACCTAGGATCTAACTAGAGTTTTAGGAGATAAACTAGAAAGTAAACGAATTTACATCTAAGTAATAACGGAATACAATCTTTGTAGACAGGTCCTTCACTTCAATATCTCCTTGTAGTGGTCCCTTCGCTGCGATCATGGAACTCCCGGACTCTTGCATGGCTTCTCAAGGTGAAAGGAACGATCTTGCTTGAAGTCTTCAAGGCCGAAGATGATCTACGTCGAGGAGACACTAACTCAAGCTACTACTTCACTAATGAGAGATTAGTGAAGCTAACACCCTATATTAAAGTGCTAATCTAGTAGAGGATGATGAAGTACGAAGTGGGCTCACTTTAGTTTTATTTTTCTCACAATATTTTCTCACTTTGGAAAAATCTAGCAAGCTTTTTCTCAAGGATGAAGAAGATGAAGTCAAGAGATCAGAATGAACTAATGAGGTGAGAGAATCAATCATGGGTAAGTTTTTATCATATAGCTAACTCATGTAGAGACATAACCATGGCTAGATTATAATGGTTAGGTTAATAAATATCTTAAGTAAAACAAAACTAGTGGACTAAATCAATGTATCCACAAGCTTCTACAAGCTTCATGCATGTGGCTAATTATCCACTAATTTGGAATTACTTTAAATATTAAAACCCTACATTATAATTAGTATGGTGTAAGTCTCATACACCCATGTAGTGTGTATCAACAAACATGACACAAAATAAAAACACAATTAATATATATCACATATATACTAAGTGTGCACATGTGATTGAATGATTTAGCGATCAAAAATATATTACCGCAATCAAGAACGGCGTCGCATGAAGCTAGCCGGTGAGTACGGGTCGGTCCACAGGGATGTTGTGAATTTCCTAATCGCGCTAACGAGTTAATTCCGAAGGGTGTTCGGATTGATTATTAAATCTAAAAATTGAAGTTGTATGATACTAGGATTAGAAACTTGCTAGGATTAGGTTTAGGGAAAATTTGGTAAACAAAGATCTACATCTCTTTCCATTGCCTTTAATTAAAGATATCATATTAGTGTTATGGTAAATCTTAACAAAGGGGATTAGGATGATTGGGAAGATTGATTCTTTCTCTAGATCCTTGTCCTTCCTTTCTTAATCTTTACCCTAACCTCAATGGAAAACCTTAAAATCCGGGCCTTTAGACTATGGAATCACCGTTACCTCGAAGGTAAAAGTGCCGTAGGGAGCGAAATAAGAAGGTATGCATGGAGTTCTAATGTTCATAAAAGTTTGGCAACGAAAAGAGATGAGAGATCTTCATCTCTCAAATCCTTCCCTATTCCTAAACCTAACAAGCGAGGAAACTACTCGCTCATTGAGGGGATGAAAAAAGACATGATTTTATTAAAGAGAGAAAACATCGATTGCAAGTTAAATAAAATTCTAAATTAAATTAAACTAAGGCAAGAAAGTAAATTACCTAGGGCAGATATGAAAAACTATAATTAGGGCAAGGAAAGAAAATTAAGCTAAGGCAGAAAATAAAGAACTTAAAAAAATGATGCTCTCCAAAAGAATGCTGAAATTTATTAATGAAGGGAGGCATAAGAAATTACAATGAGTAGAGTTCCTATTTATAGATAATAGGAAACCCTAGGTTACAATTGATTTGCATGTCTACATTTACCAAAATATCCTTAGGAAGACCTAGTCAAAGTAGACTTCAAGCTTTGGTAAAATTTTATGTCTCTTTAAAAGAAAGTATTGGGCCTTGGATCTTTGGGCTTCCTTATTATTTGGTTCTTTATTAAAATAGCTTCTATGTTTCTTCCAGATCTCCAGTGAATAATTACGGTGGACTTTTAACCGTTCGCTTTGTAATCTTAGACCTTGCATTGCTTTGTATTTTGTGAATTTTATCTTTGATGTAGGCTTGATCAAGAGTCTTCTATTTGTTGGTCAAAGTCCACTTTTTCATCGTCTTTACATCATTTTCACTGTTTTCTGTCTAAGAACCTGTAACCTGTAACATGTAGCAGACATGCGTCAAAAGCACCTGTTTATTTATAAAAAGAATAAGAATGGGGAATATAATAATGCAATATTATGGTATGAACAAATACCCCCAAACTTATCTTTTTCTCGTCCTCGAGCAAACTTATTTTTATTCACTAAAATCCTAACCGCACTTTCGCAGGGAAACGCGATTGCACTGAGCACGTGCAACAAGCCGTTAAACCTCTAGGTGTCCCTAGTAGGAGGAGTGTTGTCTCCTGAGGGTTTTCAGCGGATTACACCCACAAAATCCTATCAATTTGGCTTCTTGACTTTAATTCTCCAATTAGGTTTTCTAACAAGGAATTCTATTATCTTTTGACTTGCAAATTATCCACCCATATTCTTCACATTTCCTCATCATTTAACTTAAGATTATATATATCTTGCAGATCTACTTAGCTTTCGGCATTTCTTAAGTTTTCCTTCTAGAGTTCCATCTCTACTTAGGAATTTCTATCAACTCTATTAAAGATACAAGTTCTATCTTTCATTCCTCTATCTTATCTAAATTCCAATCACATACCCCTACGTGTGTGTATAGATCACCCCTACACTTGGAAATTCAAATCAAGCAATCATACCCTTGTCCGTTGTCCAAAGCACTTCTTAATTGGTGAATTTTTAATTAAATTTCGCTTACACATCCTTCATGCGACCGTTAATACTTCTTGAGCTACCAACGACCGATTACAAGATGCGTTAGCACTTTAAAACGTACTTCCTAGTTTTGCAACACCCAAGGGTTTAGCAGTGACTCCCAAACCAGTTGGTCTAAGGCACTAGGTGATGAAGCACCCTCGCTAAATATTTTTTCTATTTTTTTAGCCTTAAGTAATCACAAAAACCAGTGTTCATTTTTTTTTCTTTATTCACTTTTTTTCTTTTATTTTCATTGTACTAAGGACTTTAGAAAAGAGCATTTCAAGGTCTCTTCTACTATTCCAAGTTTCAAGGTGCGTGATTGTGCAAGTTGTAGGGTATACGTTTTTAGAATCTAGACTTAAATTAGGAACTATTTTTCAAACTTATACTCTAATAAGAACATCAATACTCTTCCCTCATTTTGACTTAGCCCAAGAAGTGAACCCAAAATTTGCCTATTTCTAAATAAACTACAAGGCATATACTTTCTACCGTTAAACTTTAAGGAAGGTTATTTTTAGGGTTTTTAATTTACTAAGTCTAAGATCTAGTTGTTCCTAAACAGTTAACCTATTTGTCAAACTCAAGTCAATTAGCCAAAATTGAATACAATAATTTTTATAATTTTTCAAATTTTTCAAATTTTTATGGGTTTTCAAATAAATATGCAAATGCAAAAATATGTATAAATGAATGCGAAGGAAGAAAACGTACCGAGCATACCCCCAAACTTGAACTTGACAGTATCCTCACTGTCATGCTAAACCAAGAGGGTCAAAATGCCGGTACTCCCCTGTTTATTTATTTATAATAAATTTTTTTTATATTTTTAATGTTTTGAATTTTTTTTTATTTTTTATAGAAAAAGAAAACAAAAAATATATATACATATATACAAAGATTCCCCCCAAACTTAAGCTTGGCCTTACACAAGCCAAAGGTTAGCACCAACCATTCAAAGATTTTATCGTGGTAGTGGTATAGTTGGTGCAAGAATATGAGAAGCACACGAGACCGTGTTGAAAGAAGAATGGTAGAATATGGTCTCGGTGGGGGAGAAGAATGGCGAAAAGAAGAAAGAAGTGGAGTACGACCTTGAGGGTGTAAATTGAGTAAATAAATTAGCGCAATATGTGATGACCGATGTGTTATGAGCGATTGCGCTAACCTATCTACTCGTCGAGAAATAGGGTCAAACCCCTCAAGATTCGCAAGAAAACATGGGTATGCTGAACTTGGTATCGGAGATGAAAGCGTAACGGTCATTTGTACGGTCGGGACAATAGGAGAGACGAAAGGGAGTGAATTAGGGATGGTCTCATTCTCACCGTAGTAAACTGTGTCGAACTGGAAAGATTCCATCAATGGTTCGAAACGACTGTAAGCAACCGAGTCTGATGGATTAACTAACTCATCTGAAAATGCAAAGGACTCAAACTCGGGCGGTGAGACTTCAACATCGTCCGAAAAAGTGAAACACTTGTAAGTGTCATCGGCTGTGAGAACTGTGTCAGATTCGAAGGAAAAGTTTTCAAGCTCACAGTTGTCAAGCGTGAAATGAGGCGTGATCGGAACGATGGAAAAAAGGGAAGGTGATTTAGGTAAAGGTTCAAGAGGATGAATTGGAAAATCCGACACATCAAAGAAAAATGGTTCAACCTCAATATGATCCTCACTATTCTCCTCAATATTCAACTCATAATTCTCCTCAATATTCAACTCATCCATGCCATTATCATCAAAATCAAGACGCATATGAGATTCGGGAAAAACATTTAATAACTCGGGATGATGATTTGAACATAAAATTTTAATTAAATCGACAGGTTCATCATCCGAAATATTCCCGGCGTCTATATCCTCAATCAAGTGAAAGTCAATTTCTTTAGACACCTCCTCAAAAGCATGGATGTTTATCGATTTAGGTTCTAGATGGGAAGTGTAAAGGTCAAACGGATTGGGTGCTGTTTCACTCGAAGGGAGTTCCTCACAATTTGGCAAATCAAACACTACAAAATCATACAACTCATTTTTATCCTTAACTGATGAATCATTTGGGACAATCGATGGAAAACCGGAGTTGTGGGCTTCAATTGGGTATGGGTAGGTTTGATTTGGAAATCCTCTCCCATTCTCACTCAGTCCAACCGCCTCTTTATATATTGAAAAATTTGGGGCTAGCGGGAAACTAGCTACCGGTTCAGCAGGTTGCATAAGGGCGGCCACGGACGCTTCCACATTCCTAACCATTTTCTTTGTTGCTGTGATATACGCCTCCAACGCCTCTTCCAAACTAGACTTTGGTGGTAAAGGGGTTTCGGCAAAAGATTCGAAATTGTTTGGATATGTGAAACTCCCTAATGGCTGTGTAAAAACATTGTCTAGTGACGGTGGAAAAGCCGGGTAGGACTGGTAGGAAGTGGGTGATTGGACAGGGGTAGGGTCAACATATGGATAAAAAGGTGAATAGTCGTGCGGATCCCTATAACTAGATGTGTGGAGAGGGGTGAAAGATCGGCTGCGAGATTGAGCAATATGCTCAGTAATGGACATCGGCTTAGGAGTGACAGAAGGACTTGAAAAAGTGGTATCAACATATGGAGGTGGTAAAGATTGACTTGGTTGACACAAAGTGGGTTGAAAAGTCGAATTGTTTCTCCTAGACGCCTCTATTTGATCTTTCAAAGATATTTTAGGCATGGAAGGATCGTCTTTAAATTGATCGAACAAATTGCCGAACGACGCAAAATTAGGTTCGGGATTCCAAAGTTCGGCAAGTGATTTGTTATGTAGGGTACCCATGTTAGAAGAAAGGGAGAAAGAAAGAAAGTTTGTTGGTGCAAGGATTTCCGAGCGACAAAAGTTGCAAGTATTTTTTTTTTAAAAAAAAAATTCCTCTTATTATTCTTTTTTATTTGTTTTGCAAAAATTTTCGATAAAGGGCTAAGACACAAATGCAAATAACCAGAAATGCACAATCAGTCCGAGATCTAGGGTCACCTAGGTCAGCTAGACAGCTCCTAACTGTTCCAAAGGGCTAGAAATAGGACCTCAAACCGCCTCTTCACCGCCAATTGCGGCCAGGTAAGTGGGAAGGAACCACCACGACAGTGGGCCTAATTAAAAACCACTAGCCTAGACACCGCAAAATCAGTTAGGATAAACGGTCGATACCTATACTAGTCCTTTTCCTATTGAGCTCGATTTCCTTAGGGCTGAGTCTAGTATTTTTTATTAATTGTGGTCGATGCAAAATGCTTTAGATGTTTTCTGGGGTCCTGGGAAGGGTGATGAAATCCCCACCCAATCTGATTTGGTCAAAAGCCCCTTAAAGTCCGATTAAAGATATGCAAAACAGTAAATCACTTGCAATCAAATCTTTTTTGTGAATTTCAAAATTTGCAAGTTTTCTAATTAAAATTTTCCTTTTTTTTTCTCTTGCTCTTAATTTGGAAAGATATATTTAGCAAAAAGATTAAGGCTATGCAAATCAGAAAAGATCACTTGCAATCAATTTTTATTTTAAACGCGCGCAAAGAATCCTGCACAAGATTTGTTATTTGGAAAGAGAAAGATTTTTAAAGCGCAAAGAATCCTGCAGAAGATTTTTCAGAAGATATATCGGAGATTTGCAGAGGAGGAGATCAGAAGACTTACTGTTTTTTTTTTTTTTACCGCGCTTCTGCCTCTAGATTTTTTTTTTTTTTTAAAACCCGACCAGGCCGCGGCGGTTCCGCGGCCAGAAGCTGGGTCGCGCGGCGGTTCCGCGGCCGGAAAGGCAGCGTCGGTTTTTTTTTTTTTTTTTTTTTTTGCAGCACCAGATCGCGCGGTTGACTTGTTGACTCGGTCCTCTGAATTTTTTTCTGGTCCTCTGTTGTTGCAATCTTCTGTTGATAGGATCGTCTATTTGCTGTTTCGCTTTCTGTAGATTTCCAGATCCGAATTTGTGCGTAGATCCTGCAAAATTCACAAAAAGATACCCTTTCCAAAAATAACAGATGATATATTTTTATATTTTTTTGGATTTTTATGATTTTTTAAATTTTTATGATTAATCCGAAATTGCGAAAAGGAAAGTTCTACGCCATCCCCGGCAACGGCGCCATTTGATTGAATGATTTAGCGATCAAAAATATATTACCGCAATCAAGAACGGCGTCGCATGAAGCTAGCCGGTGAGTACGGGTCGGTCCACAGGGATGTTGTGAATTTCCTAATCGCGCTAACGAGTTAATTCCGAAGGGTGTTCGGATTGATTATTAAATCTAAAAATTGAAGTTGTATGATACTAGGATTAGAAACTTGCTAGGATTAGGTTTAGGGAAAATTTGGTAAACAAAGATCTACATCTCTTTCCATTGCCTTTAATTAAAGATATCATATTAGTGTTATGGTAAATCTTAACAAAGGGGATTAGGATGATTGGGAAGATTGATTCTTTCTCTAGATCCTTGTCCTTCCTTTCTTAATCTTGTTACGCCACGGCAGCGCCCCGGCCGTCTATCCGAGGCCAAAATGCGGAATCAAAATTTTCTTAACTTTTAAACTGGCGCTACCGCGGACAATATACCCGGATCGAAACCATTAACCGATACTAGCTAACAAGAGAAAGGGTGAGAGATATACCGAGTGATCCGAGTCCTCCGGTCTTCTCGTCATCGTCCCGATCTCCCGCGGAAACTCCGGTCGTCGCCTCCTTGCCGGAAGGGCACCACATCGTCTGTATCTTTTACGGGCTCCCACCTCAATACCGAGGCAACTCGGGCACGAAGCTGGCTAGTCGACGTGCCCAAGGTTTGCTGTAGAATGTGTAGTGCTATGTCTCTTTGGGGTTATATTGCCTTGATGGAGGAATGAGGTTGAGAAATGAACTTGGGAATTTTGGTAGCAATGGAAAAATGATATGAATGATAATTTTTCCCACCCTCAGCAAAATGATCCTCTCTCTTCTCTCCCAAAAAGTGTGGCCGGCCAAAAACTAGCTAGGAAATGGTGGAGGTAAAGAATTTGTAGCATGAAGGGAGGTGATGGTAGGAGAAGAGAAAAGGGTGACCATAAACAAAACATCAACCATGCTTATAACTTCTATTCACATCAAATCTCATTAATGCAAAATCATGGATGAATAAGAAACAAAGGATGCAAATTCTATCATAATCAAATCATTTGCAAGAAACCCCTCCACAATGTGTTATTTGCACAATTGCAAATAACCCCCTCCATCGGAAAAGTCCGGCCGGGAAAGAACAAAGGAAAACCGGCCGGAACGGAAAGCAAACTGGCAACTCCAGAAAACTGGTCCCGTAATAAATTACAGGAAAACCCCGATACTGTTCATACACACCCGCATCTGTATTCCGTCCGGATACAAATGCAATGAGACAAAATCTACACTGTACTAAACTAGGATCCGGCTTAAACCAAAGCCGGCTAGTAATGTTTGTCCGATCCTGATCCGTGCAATACCGCACGTATCAGATCGAACCCTGCCATATAACTATATGGCCACTAGTACAAAACTGTCCGATCCTGATCCGTGCAATACCGCACGTATCTGATCGGACCCTGCCATATCTCCATACGGCCTCTACAGCGTTTCGCCCGAAAGCTGAGTAACTGATTGTGTGGTGGACTCTAAAGACTCGTCAATACAATGGTTGTGGATTTAACCACTAGCACGTCAGAGGTATAAGCCGATACGTGACGGGCCACCAGCTATTGACCAAAAGGGACGTCGATGAGCGAACCCATCCTGACACCCCACTAAGCCTGTCAGTGACAATATCCGTACAGTCCGGTCCGTTCGTCTATGAGCATCGCATGGCGGGCCTAGGGGGTTGGTAAAAGTCAGACCCCCAAAGGCGGTACAAGTCGTGTCGGAGTGAAGCCCAGAACACCCTGAGATACTACCGGAATACCTACCAGTAAATCTCCTGCCTCGGCCGAGGGCTTTGTGTAATGGCTCTCCTAGACACAGCGCGACCTCACCCCCAATACCGGGAGAGACGAACCCCTGCAGATCCGCTCACTGCCTCCATGTGGCTCGGGACTGTACCCAACTAAAACTTGTTTGCACGACTCCTTTGAGCCGTGGTAGGGTAGTAATCAAAGCACAGTGGGAACTCACACGAGACAAATGACGATCTCAGGTCGATGAACTAACCTGTACACATGTCACCTGGGAACTGCTATCTGACGTATGGTATAATCCCAACTAGCAGGTTCCCGGCGAGTCCTGTCCGGTGTACTCATAACCCAATGAGCACATGTATACATCTTAGGTGAACCAACTGACACCGGTGGCTTGTGAGACCGGCCACCGCCCCTCGTCGGGGTCTCGACTGTATACACTAGTCTACTCTGGAGAATCGATGCCCTGTCTCGAAACTCCCACGACTAGGGACCATTTAAGGATGTGCTTATAGACCCCAGCTCCCACGTATATGATCGCCATCATACTGCTGGTCGTCAAGCAAGAATCCTAGGGGCTCTATCAACGTGTAATAGCAACCTGTAAGGTCACCTGAAACAGTACACGATGATAAACCAGATAGCATACTATCATCTCGAGTAAGACTGTTCTACCGGGATAGGTCCTCCCTCAATCATTGCAATCACGTGCCTGTGATCCAATAATTGACTCTGAGGGCACTATCTCCAACAATCTCCCACTTGCACTCAAGGCTAATTATTGCGATGTCGCATACTCACAGCCCGTGTGATACCGAACACCCAACTCCTCTACTAGTCAGTCGCACAAAGCCTGTTTACGTAACTATTGCGTTCGAGGAAAAACCTCAGTGAGTGGATCCGCCTAGATGTTCCTTTCTATGTCTCTCTATATCTCAAGTTCGCGGAGAAAACCATCTCCCGAAATGAGCAATACCTGTCTTGGAATGTCTGGATGTCTGATGGGACCTAGTTCATAAATGAACTCCAAATCCAAACTTCTTAGACTGTATCGTCAACTGAACTTAATCAGTATCCTGCGCCATGCCTCCCTCAGTATCTGCCTGGATCACCTGTCCAGAATACTGTCCCTCGTCAGAGGGAAAAATATAACTCTGACAACCTCCTTGTCGTCCATGTCACCTTGGAAGCCTGGAGTGATAACCGTCTCCTAAAAGAGGCAGGCGTTATCATATCCCTAGAACATTCACTTATGTTCTAAAACTGCTTCCGACTGTTCCTCCAGGATTGGATCAATATCAACTTATTGCATCTAGTGCAAGAACAACATCTGGTGTGGTACTTGACATCTCATGATTGACTCAATTGCCTAAGCAAGTGATCTGTCAATCATGCGTATCCCTCTCCCCTTTAGTCTGTAAGACACCTTTAGAGAGGGTGACTCCATCAACTGCAGGTACACTACCGTGCCAGGAGTCGTCCATTCTAAATACTCATAGAATGCTGTCAAGGTACCCAGATTGGGAAACTATCCAAATCTAGATCTAGTAACCAGTATGTCTGATATAATGTCCAAGTCCCTTGTGGAGAAACCACTGTGTGACGACCAAAGTATAACCGATCGTAGTATAGGAATGTCACTTCCTACTGTGTGTATGTCATCCAAAACCCGGATATCACACCCTACTACCTTCTCAACAGATCCATCCCCCATTCTGATGACGTCAAACCTATGACTGTCACATCAGAAATAGATGATCTATCTCCGCTATATCTGCTTTAGTCTATAAATAGACATAAGCCTGATGTCCACCAATGCTTCCGCTGCTCCCACTGACTACGACAACCCTCTGGCAGAGTCATATAGACGTGCACTTCTAAAGCTAGTTTAGAACGACACTATACTCATCCTCCTGCCGGGTCTCGCAGCCTGGAAGAACAACAATGGCAAGTGTGGGTAAACAAGAACTTCCCTGTCACCGTCCTTGAGGCTACCGGAGTACCTTTCGGGTGCCTGAAGTTACCCACCTTATCTGCGGAGTGGCCAATGGAATGTCAAAACAAATCGAATCTTTAGGTTCCTTATCAAATCTTCAGTAATCGTTTGCGGTTCTGGAATCGCTTCCAGTTCTACCATACTCCCACTACTGTTTTCTGAAAAATAACCATTTCCTTTTAAAATGTGGCGAGTTAAGAACAATATCACTATTGATCTTCCAGATGGTAGAAAATCAACCCTCGTCATAGCCTGGGTCAACCCACAAACAGCCATTACAGAAACATGCCTTGAGTTGTCCAGTGTCTGGTTTTAATCATAAGCCGGACAACTCCCCGTACCTTAACATCGTTAAGATATGAACTGTTCTATATCCAATATAGAACCAGAGGCACTGATTTAAATGAACCAGATTCAAATCATGCAGCTATCTCCAGTGCATGTCAACTAAATGGAAGGAGGCCGATCAGCGTTACTCAACTTAGGAATGCTTCCAATTATGAGTAACCTGAAAGAGAAGCAAGTTATCATTACTATCAACTGAATACCATACACAAGTATCTACATCTTCGATCACTTTGAAGAATCCCGATACTTGCTACACCTGGTTCTCTACTCTATTCAAATACCTATAACTCCTCAAAACTTAGACCCTGTGTTTCTACGAAACACATGTCTAAGAAGTAGAGAAGTTAAAAGTAAACAGAATATAGTATGAGGACCAACCCCTCTGTCCTAATGGACACTGGACAACATACAATACTCTGTATAAGTCCGCTGAGTCTAACAACTCTTTCACTGTGTGTCGTAGGTTGAAAACTGTACTTATGGTTAAGAAGAATTACACCGCTGCTTAATGCTCCTTACCTAACCATCCACTGATATAGGTAAATGTCATCGACATAATATCAAAAGGTATATCTCACTCTATGAAAATAGACATACAGATATATCAATTTGAAATTGGTGCACAACAGCGGATATTCAAAACCAAATATTTGCCGACCGGCAAACAGCCCAGATGATCTCCTCAAATATCACCGATTACAACGAATCCCGATATAATGAGGATGATCACCCTATTCCCAATAACTTACTCCCACTCAACATCTGTAAAACCATACAGATGTGAGAATCAAACCTGGTAAATACATACCCTGGAGCAAGTGTCTAATCAGGAAATCAGTTTTCTTTTAACAGTACACAGTTGAACTGAAACATTGAAATGTTTCGATGGGGTATCCTGGTATTCCTAGTAATGCCTCTTCCATTATCTAGATTCACAACTATAACCGTATAATTCTTTGCCACTTCTCCAAATCCCTTTATATGTCTTTAGTCATTACCTTCTGCACACCCCTTACGCCAAATGGTTTTCTTCCTTCCCTACCGTTCGGCACCAGCCTATGGTTTGGAAGAAGACTGTCCAATAAGCATAATGGGTGTACTGTCCTAATCCTAGGAACACTCGCAATGCGAGAGAAGGTGAAGATAAAAGCCAACCGAATAAATCTTATTGCTATTTCTCCTGAACCAGAATCCATCCCCGAACTGGAACAAGTTCCTTTCGAGTTCGTATATAACCATACGATGGAGTATCCAATAAACTGTGGATCTTCGTAGTGATACGGAGTGTCCTGGAGAAAAACAAAGGTGATTTAGGTTTGGCGAAGATATACTCGGTTTGGTCGTGAATAGCAGTCGCAATTTACTTTGCCCTCTTACTAATCCCTTTCTTTGTCTTAACTTAATACCTTCTGCACACCATCGTTATGCTAATTGGTTTTCTTCATTCCCCACCGTTTGGCACCAGCCTAAGGTTTGGAAGAAGACTATCCAATTTGTATAATAGGTGTACTATCTCCTAAACCAAGGAGTACTCACAACTTGAGAGAAGGTAAAAGGGAAAAGACAACTGAATAATCCTATCCGTTTTCTCCAGAACCGGAAACCATCCTCGAATTCCTTCGAGTTCGTATCTAACCATACGATGGTTTTGTCCAATGGAAGTGGACGTTCGTAGTAATACGGGGTGTCCTGGAGAAAAGGGTAAAAGTAGGAATGGCAATGAGGTTTGCAACTCAGACAATCCAAAAGCCAGTGTTAAGAAGGTTCGGTCAACTTGGTCACTGAGTCATAGTCCAGGGTCGGGTCAATGGTCGCTGTCAAAGAGAGAGAGAAAAGAAACACTCAGCGTGCACTCTAACCTAGATCAGAATGGTTATCACTTTATCTAATCTGGAAACCTCCCACTGTACCTCAAATTCTCCTCCAAACCTGAAAGAAGAATTAGTCGGGGTCACCCGAGGAGTAAACTAACTCATCAGTGGGAATCGGGATCCAACTATCATCGCATGATAACTTGACGGAATCCACTCAAGTCACCACACTCCAGAAGGTATGCGCATGCCTGGCAAGTTTCAGTTCTTTTGAAACTCCCGATGTGATTCTTACCCCTAGGACCCAAGTGACCTTGACACAGTCAACAAATCAAAGAGTCCTAGTCAAGTTCAACCCGTCATTATCCTGGATTGCATTAAACCCACCCGTACGAGCCCTTGACACAGTCAACAAGGCCGCACGACTGTCCTAACCAATCCCATTAATATGCTACAAACAAATACTACTTAGCTACCGCACACTACGCCTTGACACAGTCAACAAACGCAGCACGAATACTAAGTAATACTTGTAAGAAATGACGGAGGGCTACGTGTAGTTTTTGGCGAAAAACCTTTAACGTAATGAACTTGATATTGTTGAAGGAACTGCATAGCCTTTTTAGAAAATATAGTGACAAAAACCTTTACTAAAGAGGTCACTCCCGGTGAAGGGATCTCGGCTCTTTCCCCGTAGAATGAGGTGCAGGATATTCCAACTGAATACCACGATGCAAAGCAAAAGTAATCGGCTATAGTGAAGTTAATGCCCTGACGCAAACTTCTGTCCAAGGGGTCACTCCCGGTGAAGGGATCTCGGCCCTTGCCTCGTCGACTGAGGAGCAGGATATTCCAAATGAATACCACTATGCAAAACAAAAGAGAACGTCCTTGCAATAACAGCTTTTTGAAAAAGTGTTCCAACAACATCAGATTAGGTTTGTTTATCTTGCATTGATCCGAATCAATGCAGTCCCATCAATTGATCACACCACAAAGAACGAAAATATACTGACGTACGTATATGCCATCCGCATTCGCCACTGGGTCCCGTCATCACCCGTTAGGTTAGCTAACTAACGGCAGAGCGGGGACTGGACTAGCGCTGATGAAAAACATATACAACATCTACTAATATATATACCAATATATAGTATTTCGCTCAAGGCGTGATAAAATGCAACATCACAGAAATGTACAGCATCACAGAACAATACAGATATCTGGAAGCCCCGGGTTTCACAGAGCCACTGCTGAAACCCGACGTTCCCCTGGTCGTGTGGATAGCCTGTGCAATGAAAACCTAGACCCCTACGGGTGCGGCAAGTCACCCGCCAAAACCTGAAGCGAGGCAGCCCCCTTCAGCACCGTGAATGGACCACCCAGCACTTCACGAAATCCGGTAACTTGGGCACCCTTCCTGGGTCAACCTGTACCCCCTACGAGTGCGGCGAATAGCCCGCCAATTCCAGACTGAAGCCCCCTCCGTCTCAATGCCCTGAGATGCGGGCCCGTTGCCCTCTAGAACCCGGCTATCCGTGCACCCCTCCGCGGGGTAACCCTAGTACAGAAAGTAAAATATACATACACCGGGTATATCGACCGCAACCAGGTCGTGCCCCAAAAGAATAATACAAACAGGCAGTGACGGCAGTCCACATGTCGGACGCTCGCCCCGCAATATCAAATGTACATAATACAACAGAAACTGTACTAACATTGCATCCAGGCTATCCCCCACGACCGATTCGCAACAACACAGCATAAACACAGAACATCAACGTGAAAATCACGTTCGCAAATCCGTCTAACCGGGCTATAGCAGTTAGACAGGATTTACCGATCAAGTGATATTCACGGTCGCAGATATAATGTAAATACTGTGAAATAATGTGTTTAAAATATCCGATCGATCAAACATTAACAAGTGGGCCCCAAAGCAATACTGTAGTACTCACAGAAAATCTGGGCCCAATATCAATATTCCAAAACCCCAATCTTAAGCCCAAAAGCCCACTGGAAAATTTCGACCCATTGATCCCTCAAACCTGCGGCGGAAACGCGGCAACAAGGGGGGTTTTACCGCGGTTCCGCGCTCTTCCTGAGAGATCAATGTCTCGAATTTTCCCAGAACTCTTAGAACTTCTTGTACATCAGTTTTCTACAACCTGAAAAAATTTTCGAGCCCGGAAAAATTCGACAGAAAACTGATGCAAGCAAAACGCGGTTTTTGGAATTTTGGTCGATCGGATAAGTAAAACGCATTAGAAAAAGCTAGGCAAGGTTAATGGCGTGGCTCTGATACCATGTTACGCCACGGCAGCGCCCCGGCCGTCTATCCGAGGCCAAAATGCGGAATCAAAATTTTCTTAACTTTTAAACTGGCGCTACCGCGGACAATATACCCGGATCGAAACCATTAACCGATACTAGCTAACAAGAGAAAGGGTGAGAGATATACCGAGTGATCCGAGTCCTCCGGTCTTCTCGTCATCGTCCCGATCTCCTGCGGAAACTCCGGTCGTCGCCTCCTTGCCGGAAGGGCACCACATCGTCTGTATCTTTTACGGGCTCCCACCTCAATACCGAGGCAACTCGGGCACGAAGCTGGCTAGTCGACGTGCCCAAGGTTTGCTGTAGAATGTGTAGTGCTTTGTCTCTTTGGGGTTATATTGCCTTGATGGAGGAATGAGGTTGAGAAATGAACTTGGGAATTTTGGTAGCAATGGAAAAATGATATGAATGATAATTTTTCCCACCCTCACCAAAATGATCCTCTCTCTTCTCTCCCAAAAAGTGTGGCCGGCCAAAAACTAGCTAGGAAATGGTGGAGGTAAAGAATTTGTAGCATGAAGGGAGGTGATGGTAGGAGAAGAGAAAAGGGTGACCATAAACAAAACATCAACCATGCTTATAACTTCTATTCACATCAAATCTCATTAATGCAAAATCATGGATGAATAAGAAACAAAGGATGCAAATCCTATCATAATCAAATCATTTGCAAGAAACCCCTCCACAATGTGTTATTTGCACAATTGTAAATAACCCCCTCCATCGGAAAAGTCCGGCCGGGAAAGAACAAAGGAAAACCGGCCGGAACGGAAAGCAAACTGGCAACTCCAGAAAACTGGTCCCGTAATAAATTACAGGAAAACCCCGATACTGTGCATACACACCCGCATCTGTATTCCGTCCGGATACAAATGCAATGAGACAAAATCTACACTGTACTAAACTAGGATCCGGCTTAAACCAAAGCCGGCTAGTAATGTTTGTCCGATCCTGATCCGTGCAATACCGCACGTATCAGATCGAACCCTGCCATATAACTATATGGCCACTAGTACAAAACTGTCCGATCCTGATCCGTGCAATACCGCACGTATCTGATCGGACCCTGCCATATCTCCATACGGCCTCTACAGCGTTTCGCCCGAAAGCTGAGTAACTGATTGTGTGGTGGACTCTAAAGACTCGTCAATACAATGGTTGTGGATTTAACCACTAGCACGTCAGAGGTATAAGCCGATACGTGACGGGCCACCAGCTATTGACCAAAAGGGACGTCGATGAGCGAACCCATCCTGACACCCCACTGAGCCTGTCAGTGACAATATCCGTACAGTCCGGTCCGTTCGTCTATGAGCATCGCATGGCGGGCCTAGGGGGTTGGTAAAAGTCAGACCCCCAAAGGCGGTACAAGTCGTGTCGGAGTGAAGCCCAGAACACCCTGAGATACTACTGGAATACCTACCAGTAAATCTCCTGCCTCGGCCGAGGGCTTTGTGTAATGGCTCTCCTAGACACAGCGCGACCTCACCCCCAATACCGCGAGAGACGAACCCCTGCAGATCCGCTCACTGCCTTCATGTGGCTCGGGACTGTACCCAACTAAAACCTGTTTGCACGACTCCTTTGAGCCGTGGTAGGGTAGTAATCAAAGCACAGTGGGAACTCACACGAGACAAATGACGATCTCAAGTCGATGAACTAACCTGTACACATGTCACCTGGGAACTGCTATCTCACGTATGGTATAATCCCAACTAGCAGGTTCCCGGCGAGTCCTGTCCGGTGTACTCATAACCCAATGAGCACCTGTATACATCTTAGGTGAACCAACTGACACCAGTGGCTTGTGAGACTGGCCACCGCCCCTCGTCGGGGTCTCGACTGTATACACTAGTCTACTCTGGAGAATCGATGCCCTGTCTCGAAACTCCCATGACTAGGGACCATTTAAGGATGTGCTTATAGACCCCAGCTCCCACGTATATGATCGCCATCATACTGCTGGTCGTCAAGCAAGAATCCTAGGGGCTCTATCAACGTGTAATAGCGACCTGTAAGGTCACCTGAAACAGTACACGATGATAAAGGTAAACCAGATAGCATACTATCATCTCGAGTAAGACTGTTCTACCGGGATAGGTCCTCCCTCAATCATTGCAATCACGTGCCTGTGATCCAATAATTGACTCTGAGGGCACTATCTCCAACAAATCTTTACCCTAACCTCAATGGAAAACCTTAAAATCCGGGCCTTTAGACTATGGAATCACCGTTACCTCGAAGGTAAAAGTGCCGTAGGGAGCGGAATAAGAAGGTATGCATGGAGTTCTAATGTTCATAAAAGTTTGGCAACGAAAAGAGATGAGAGATCTTCATCTCTCAAATCCTTCCCTATTCCTAAACCTAACAAGCGAGGAAACTACTCGCTCATTGAGGGGATGAAAAAAGACATGATTTTATTAAAGAGAGAAAACATCGATTGCAAGTTAAATAAAATTCTAAATTAAATTAAACTAAGGCAAGAAAGTAAATTACCTAGGGCAGATATGAAAAACTATAATTAGGGCAAGGAAAGAAAATTAAGCTAAGGCAGAAAATAAAGAACTTAAAAAAATGATGCTCTCCAAAAGAATGCTGAAATTTATTAATGAAGGGAGGCATAAGAAATTACAATGAGTAGAGTTCCTATTTATAGAGAATAGGAAACCCTAGGTTACAATTGATTTGCATGTCTACATTTACCAAAATATCCTTAGGAAGACCTAGTCAAAGTAGACTTCAAGCTTTGGTAAAATTTTATGTCTCTTTAAAAGAAAGTATTGGGCCTTGGATCTTTGGGCTTCCTTATTATTTGGTTCTTTATTAAAATAGCTTCTATGTTTCTTCCAGATCTCCAGTGAATAATTGCGGTGGACTTTTAACCGTTCGCTTTGTAATCTTAGACCTTGCATTGCCTTGTATTTTGTGAATTTTATTTTTGATGTAGGCTTGATCAAGAGTCTTCTATTTGTTGGTCAAAGTCCACTTTTTCATCGTCTTTACATCGTTTTCACTGTTTTCTGTCTAAGAACCTGTAACATGTAGCAGACATGCGTCAAAAGCACCTGTTTATTTATAAAAAGAATAAGAATGGGGAATATAATAATGCAATATTATGGTATGAACAACATGTGAGAAAAATAAATGCTAAAGTGAGCTAATATTAGTTAATGTAAACTAGTATATCAAATATACAATTATACACTAAATTATCAAATCAACACTTGATTTGATAATCCGGCTATATCACATATAACCGACTAATATTATATGTACCTACTTATCGAATCAACAGTTGATTCGATAACCCGGCTATATCACATATTACCGATCGATAAAAATATCGCGAGAATAGAATACGGTATCACATACTCGTATTATTCTCAGTCCTGCACATATCACATATGCTCTCCTACTTCATTTTGCCTGAGCCAGTAAAACCTCTATGTAGGACTCTAAAGACTCATTAATACGCCGGCAGTAGGTGATGATCACATCAAGCACCCACAAGCCGTCAGTGGTACTAGCTGTACGTAACGGCTACCCGGCTATTGAGCGATCAGAAGATCAACAAGCAAGCCCGCTCTAGCTCCTATAAAGCCTGTCAGTAACACTATCGTACAGTCCGGTCTCCTCGTCTGATATGTCGCATATCCAGTCTAGGGGTGGCAAACGTCAGATCCCAATAACCGATAAGTCATCCAGATATGAGGCTCATAACGGGTTGAGAAACTACTGATAACACTTACCAGTAAATCTCTAAATCAGCCCTGGCCAGGGACTTCCCTGTTATGACCAATCGAGCACAGTGCAACATTAACCCCCAATACCGGGAGAGACGAAACCCCTCCTATCACTCATTGCCTCCATGTGACTCGGGGCTGTTGCCAAAAACCACCGTTTTGCACGTCCTCTTGAATGTGGTAAGCTAGAAATCAAAGCATAGTGAGAATCATACAAGACTCTATGACGATCTCGGGTCTACAGACTAACCTGTACCAGTGTCACCAGAGAACTGCTATCTGACGTCAGGTATAATACCATCTAGGAGTTCTCGGCGAGTCCGTCCGTGTACCCAGTCTCCACTGAGCACCCATATACCATCTTTGATGGCAAACACCAATGGATATGGGATCATCCATCGCCCATCACATAGGTCGAGAAGCGTATACGCTAGTCTACTCTGGTATATCGATGCCCCGTCTCGATACACCTACGACTAGGAACATTAAAGGATGAACTTATGGAATACCATAGCCCCACTAGTATGATCTGCATCATAATCCTGGTAGTCAAGTACACATCCTAAGGGCTTTATGTAACCATAAGACAGTATCGAGAGATAAGTATACATGTTAATATAAAGAGCAACCAGATAGCATACTATCATGTCGAGCAAGAAAGTCCTCTTTATATATGTCCAAGCATCCACTATAATATACATCATATGTACAATAATGGCCTCTAGGGCATACATACAACTAACAATAATAACTTCAGTATAGTCAATTCTTTTGCTTTGCACAGCGGTATTCGATTAGGAATATCCAGCACCTCATTCGATGAGGAAAGAGCCTAGATCCCTTCATAGGGAGTGACCTCTTTGGCAAAAGTTTGCACCACTGTATATTTCTAAAACCACTTAGTCCCTTCAACGATATCAAGCTCATTACGTTAAAGGTTTTTCGCCAAAAACTAGTCATAGTCCTCCGTCATTTCCTACGTGTAGTGCTCAGTATTCGTGCTGCGTATGTAAGCATTGTCAAGGCGTAGTGTGCGGTAGCTGAGTATTTCTTGTTTGTAGCATTAGATGTGATTGGTTAGGACAGTCGTGCGGTCATGTTGGCATTGTCAAGGACTTGTACGGGTGGGTTTAATGCAATCAAGATAATGACAGGTTGAACTTGACTAGGACCCTTTGATATGTTGGCAATGTCAAGGTCACTTGGATCCTAGGGGTAAAAACCATATCGGGAGTTTCAAATATAAAGGAAACTTACCAGGCATGCGTATACCTTCTGGAGTGTAGTGACTTGAGTGGCTTCCGTCAGGTTATCACGCGATAATAGTTGGATCCCGATTCCTACTGATGAGTAGGTGTTACCCTTCGGATGATTTTTAGATGATCCCGACTAGTTCTCCTTTTGGGGTTTGAAAGAAAATTCGAGAAAATAGTGGAAGCCATCCCGATTAGATAAAGTGATTAACCAATCTAATCTAGGTTAGAGTGCACGCTGAGTGTTTCTTTTCTCTCTCTCTCTCTTTGGAAGCGACCATGACCTGACTTTAAATTAAAACTCATGAACCAAGTTAACTGAACCTTCTTACAAACTTTGGTTTTGGATTGTCATGATTCATGACAAAGCCGCATATATCCCTGCCACTCGTACTTCCCCTTTGCATTTCTCCAGAACACTCCGTATCATTACGAATATCCATATTGCTTAGGTATACCATCGTATAGTTACATACGAACTCGAAGAAACTTGTTTCTGTTCGAGGATGGATTTCGGTTCTGAAGAAATTGAATAGAATTATTCGGTTGTCTTTTCTTTTTCCCTTCTCTCAGGTTGCGAGGGCTCCTAGTATTAGGAGAGTACACCTATTACACTTATTGAATAGTCTTCTTTCAAATCTTAGACTGGTGCCGAAAGATAGGGAAGGAAGAAAACCAATTAGCTTAAGTTTGGGGTACAGAAGGTGTAATACCTAGTTCTTTTGTACACCACTATCCGTATTCTTCATTATATATTATTTACAAAATTTATTTGGGCGTGACAGAAGGTAAGAAGTAAAGACATATAAAGGGATTGGAGTGAGGGCAAGAAAATTGCAACTACTGTCATGAATCTTGATAGTGGAAGAGGCATTACTAGGAATACCGGGCCACCCCTTCGAAACATTTTCATGTTTCAGTTTTACTGTGCGGTGTTAATTGAAAACTATTTTCCCAATTAGATTCTGACTTCAGGGTATGTATTTACCAGACTTGATTCTCACATATGGATGATGTTACAGATGCTGAATGGGAGTAGAATATTGGGAATTAGGTGATTAGATCCTTAATATATCAGAATTCTTTGTAATTGGTGATATTTGAGGAAATCGCCTGGTTTTTGCCTAACAGCAAATTTTTGGGTTTGAATATCCATTGTTATGCACCAATTTCAATCTGATATATCTGTACGTTTATTTAGTGAGATATAACTTTTTGAAATTATGTTTATGACATTTACCTATATCAGTTGATGGTTAGGTAAGGTGCATTCAAGAATGGTATAATTATTCTTAACCATAACACAGTTTTGAACCTACGACGCATAAGGTTTGAGTTATTAAACTCATAGGACTTATACAAAGTATTGTATGTTGTCCAATGGCCATTAGGAAAAGGGGTTGGTATTCGTACTATATTCTGTTTACTTATGACTTCTCTAGTTTTAGATAAGCTTTTCGTTGAAATACAAAGTCCAAATTTTGAGAAGTTATAGGTATAAAAATAAAGTAGAGAACCATATGTTGGAAGTATCAGGATTCTTCGAGGTGATCGAAGGTGTAGATACTTATGCTAGGTATTCCGTCATAAGTAATATATTTGAGAACCTACTTCTCTTTCAGGCTACTCATCCGTGGGTGCACTCCTTGATGAGTAATAATGCTTGGCCTTCTTCCATTTAGTCGATATGCATTAGAAACAGCTGCATGTATTTTGAATCTAATTCAAATTAAATTAGTGCCTTTGTTTCTATATTGGATATAAAATGGATTCATATCTTAACGATTTTAAGGTATATGGAGTAGTCCGGCTTATGCTTAAAACCAGAATCTGGATAAACTTAAGGCATGTTTCAGTAATGGCAGTTTGTGGGTTATCTCGGGCTTTGACGACGGTTAACATTCTACCATTTGGAGAATCAATAGTTATATTGTTCTTAACTCGCCGCCTATTTTAATAGAATGAATTCTTTTCAGAAAACATTAGTGGGAGTATGGTAGAACTGGAAGTGATTTCAGAACCACAAACGGTTACTGAAAATTAAGTAGAACTTAAGAATTCAATTGGATTCGACAATCCATTAGCCACTCCACGGATTTGGTGGGTAACCTCAGCCACCCGAGAGGTACTTCGGTCACCTCAAAGACGGTGACAAGGAGGTTTTAATGACCCAAGCTTGCCACTACTGCTGTCCTAGACTATGAGATCTGGCAGGTGGATGACTATAACGTCGTTTTAAATTAGCTTTAGAAGTGCACATGTAAATGACTTTGCCAGAGGGTTGTTGTGGTCAGTGGGAGCAGCAGAAAAGTGGTGGGCCAGTAGCTTATGTCTATTTATAGACTGAAGCAAGTATAGCGGAGATAGATCATCTATTTTTGATGTGACAGTTGATTGGTAGCGGAAACGCGAGACGTTTTATGATATGTGTTCTACTCTGTTCTCTACTTACCGCAATCAAGACGGTGTCACTTTGCAGCTAGCCAGTTGAGCACGGGTCGATCCACAGGGAGATAGTTGTATGTCCGTTCTTGTCTTAGACGAGTCAATAAAGAATGTATATGTGTTATGTTCAAAACTATCCTAAGTGTTTGTATTTATGTTCAAGTAAGCTTGTTAGGGTTAAAGTTGGTTAGTAAAATTAGGATTAGTCTTGTACTTTTCTTTGGCCATTCTTAAAATGATGTTGGGATAATCGAACGTAGCAAGGATTAGGAGGACATAGGAATGAGATTTGCGAGTTTAAGAAAGCTTTCCAACGCTAAATCCATTCCTAGTGCCCCTTGTCCTTCCGCTACGTGCGCTTATTTCCAACCCTAAGCCAAACACCCACGACCATGTATCCAATTAAGTCACAACTACATATCACGTTGTAGTGTGCCAAAAGGAATTCTCGACTTAGGTCGCGGCTATATGTCACGTATAGCGCGCCTAAGTTGGGGGGTTGCGTTTTTTTAGTCTAGGTTCGTTTTAGGATGTTTGGTGAAGAAAAGCATAAGGGGTTTTTCCGTCCCTCATACTAACCTTCCTTAACCCCTAACAAGTGTGGAAACTATTCACACATGAAAATGAAAACAAAGCAAGAAGGAAGCAAAGAAAGAAAGGAAAAAACGGTTTTACAAAATGATAGCAAGCTAATTACTTGGGTCCTTACCTAAGCAAGGAACTCCATCGAGTATCATGGCTTGAAAATACGGATAATAAGAGAAGGAAAAGAAAACAAGAAAAGAAAAGAAAACCAACAACTACTTAACAACAATTAATAAAGTTACACTAAGAATTAAAAATACAATACATGAAAATAAAAATACAAGATAAGAAAAATAACCTCATCTTCATTAACATCCACTCAAGAGCTCTCACTACACTTTAATGGAGGAAAGATGAAAAAGAAGAACTACAATCTAAACTACACTAAAATCTAACTGAAAAGAAGCATTCTTTACATGGCACAAAACTGGGCTATTTATAGGCAGAGAGCTGAAACCCTACGGCTAAATTCTGAGCCCATACAAAATTACAAAACTACCCCCAAAATATCTTCTGGCGCTGAGTTAACTCGGCCGTGGAACCGCCACGTAAATGCCATATCGGCCGAGGTTCCGTGGCTCTTTAGGGGAGTTAGGTTGTCGTTTTTTCCATGGTTTCTTGTGTTGCTTTCTTATGTTGTTCTACATATCCCAAATTGCAAAATGCTTCCAAAATTTCTTCAGATTTGCAACAGTTGAAAATGGCTTCACTTTTAATTCATTTGACCTTTATCTCCCTCGAGCTCCACGCACCCATTGAATCTTGTGCTGCCCCTCTCGTGCTCTGTGCTTGTCCGAGACACGAATGACTACTTTTATTTGTCTTATCTCTTGAACTGGTAAGCAGCACTGGACAGATGCGGATGACCGGAACCCGGATTTTATCTGTTTGTGACAGATGTTCTGGATTTTGGCATAACTGTGGAGATTTTGTATGATTTGCGTTATTTTGGACTATGAACCTGTAACCTGTAAATATGTAGCAAACACGGATTAAAAGCACCTGCCTATAAACAAACAAGCAGAAGAATGGATGGTATTAAATGCAATATTCTGGTATGAACAAATACCCCTAAACTTAACTTTTGCTCGTCCCGAGCAACCAATTATTCACAAAAGGTCCTAACCTGACTTTCGCAGGGAACGCGATTGCACTGAGCTCGTGCAACAAGCCGTTAAACCTCTAGGTGTCCTTAGTAGGAGGAGTGTTTTCTCCTAAGGGTTTTCAGCGGATACTACCAACAAAATCCCGTCAAGCTTGTTTCGTAAGTTAACGTCAACTCTACTCCTACAGTTTAGCATCTAAGTTAGAAATTCTATCACCCTAAGTTAGAAATATTCAACCCTTATGTTTCACGCCTCCTATTTATTCAACCCAAGATCTTATATGTTTTTACAATTTAGAAAGATCTCGGTTTCTCCTGAGTTTTCCTTCTAAAGCGCAGTCTCCAATCCGTAATTTTTATCAACTTTACAGAAAACATAAGTCTTATTCTTCATCCCTATCTTTCCTCCAAACATCGATCGTATACCCCCACGTGTGTATAAATTTTCACCTCTACACTCAAGAATTCAATTCAAGCTATAGTACCCTTGCCTTAATACCTAATACCACTTCTTTTCGTTAATGATGGACGGATTTGCTTACACACCTTTCATGCGACTATTAATACTTCTTGAGGCACTAATCAGCCAATTACTGAATGTGTGAGTTTAAAGCGTAAATAGCAGTTTCCATGTCTTGTAATTTATTCTTTTTTTCTTTTCCTTTTTTTTCTTTTTCAAGACCGGATATATTTTTCAATGATGCTCTTTTGGTGGTTAGCTTTAAATACCGTTTTTTCACTAGGTTTTCAGGCAAGAGTATTTCTAGGTATCCTCTACTATCCCAAGTTTCAAGGTGTGTGTAAGTGCGATTTGTAGGGTATATACTTTCTGAATTTGGACTCAATAATAGAAAATATTTTTCAGACTTATTCTTCAATAAAGCTATCAATAATTTCCCTTCATCTCGACTTAACTCAAGAACTGAACTCAAGATTACCTATTTCTAAAAAAACTGCAAGGACGTATAATTACCAAGGTTAAACAAAAGGAGGGTTATTTTTAGGGTTTTCAATTCCTAAGCCTAAGATTTAGTTATTTCTAACGTATCAACTAAATTGTCGGAATAAAAATCTAAATTACCCCACTAGCTAACTTGACAACAAAGTTTTTATATTTTTGTAAAAATTTTCGATTTTTTGTGGGTTTTTAATAAGTGTGCAAATGCTAAATATACACGTGAATGCGAAGGTAGAAAGCTTACCTAGCACATCCCCAAACTTAAACTTGACAGTGCCCTCACTGTTATGCTACACCAAGAGGGTCAAAATTGTCGGCGCTTCCCAGATTTTTTTACAAAAGAAAACGCAAACCAAAAACATATATACACAAAAAAGACCCCCCCCCAAACTTAAGTAAAACAGTGTTTCCACTGGTTAAGCATTAAAGTTCAGAGTTAGGGGGGAGAACGGTATCAATCTATACAAGGCCTTATACGAGCCAAAAGTAGCACCAACAATTCAAAAATTTTATCGCGACAATGCCCGGGTTGGTGAAAGAATGTGGAGAGGAAAGAAATGGAGAATACACGAGACCGTGTGGGGATGGAAGCGGCGTACAGTCTCGGTAGAGGAGAAGAATGGCGGAAGGGAGAAAGAAATGGAATACGAACTTGAGGGTGGAAATGGATTGAATAAATTAGTACTGTCTATAATGATCGGAGTGAAAAAATGGATTGTACTAATCTATCAACATGTCGAGAAATGGGGTCAAACCTCTCAAGATTCGTAAGAAAACATGGGTCGACCGAACTTGGTAAACCAAACGTAAGAAGTGAAAGTGATACGGTGTCTTGCAAAATCGGAACGATGGAAAGGATGGAGGGAAGTGATCGAGGAATGGTATCGGTTAAACGTTCAGGAGGGTGTACACAGTCAATGAAAGGGACAGGATGAATTGGAAAATCCAACTCATCAAGTAAAACCGGTTCATCCTCAATGCTATCCTCAAGACTCTCCCCAAAATTCAGCTCATCCATGCATTCATCATCAACAATTTCCAGACGCATATAGGGTTCGGGAAAAATAGTTAATGACTCGGTATGATGTCCACATGGAAGTGAAAGGACTTGATGAATTGATGAGAAAAACTCATCCAAAACTGTGGGTTCATCATCCAAAATATTCCCAGCGTCGATATCCTCAATCAAGTGAAAATCAAATTTCTCGGACACCTCATCAAAAGCATGGAGTTCAATCAATTGTGTTTCTAGGATGGAGGTGTAGAGGTCAAAGAGATTGGGTGTGGTTTCACTTGACAGGATCCCTTCACAATCCGGTAAATCAAACACTACAAAGTCGCACAGCTCATCAAACATTCTATCTTCAATTTGTGATTCATTTAGGGTACTCGATAGACTTTCGAAACCGGAGTTGTGGAATTCATTTTGCAATGGGTAGGTTTGATCTGGAAGGGTGTACTGCTCACTCTCACTACTCAAATTCTCAAACTATCCAATCGCCTCATCATACATTGGAATGTGGAGCTAGTTGTAAACTAGCAGCCGGTTCACAAGACAGTATGAGGGTGGCCATGGATGTATTCACTTCATCCATTTGGCATGAAACTACCCGAAATTCTTCCAAAGTTCGCTCAAGACTAGACATAGGTTGAGAAGGTGTTTCAGTAAAATATTCAAAGTTGTTTGGATACATGAAACTCCCAAATGGCTGTTCAGAAGCAATGTCTAGGGAAGGTGTAAAAGTCGGGCAGGATTGATAGGAATTGAATGGATGTGAAAAATGGACAGGATTAGGATCAACATTCTGATAAGAAGGTGATTGGAATCGTTGATCACAAGAATTCGAAGTGGTGAAAGAAATGAAAGATCGGCTACGGGATTATGCAATATGTTTAGCAATGGATATTTGTTTAAGAGTTGCCACGTCACCCTCAGAAGGGATATCAACATGAGAAGGGGTGAAAATTTGAAACGGTTGATATGACGTGGATTGTGGTGTCCATGTAGTGTTTCTAGAAGCGTCTATCCGATCTCTCAAAGAAATTTTGGGCATGGATGGATCGTTCGAAGTTCGGCCAAAGCAAAAGCCGTATGAAGAAATATCTGGTTGTGGGTACCAAAGTTCAGAAAGAGTTGGTCGTTTGGGGGTACCCATGTTATGAAAAGAGTGGAGGGTGTAAAGTGGGTGAATTTTTATAAATTTTTGAATTTTTTTGAATTTTTTTTGGGTGTTTTTTTTTGTTTTTGGAGTTTTTGAAATTGTTTGTTTGTTTTAGAAAAAATACGGAATTATGGGACTAAACTTAATATTAGCACAATCACAATCACAATATGCACAAACAACACCTAGAGTTATGGTCTTCAAAGTCCAACTAGACCGCTCCTAGACTTCCAAGCGACAAGTTGCAAGATAACCCTCGAATCGCCTCTTCACTGCCAATTGTGGCCAGGTAAGCACAAGTGAGGTAAGGAGGGTTCCGCTCATGAATCACCGTGAGACGGGCCTTTTAAAATTACCTCCTTACTTGTCTAGCCTAAGCACCACAAAGTCAAGTTTAGATAAACACTGATTCCCCGCAACTTTCACTTGTCCTAAATGAGCGCGACAAGTCCTTATAGGTTTGGTCTAGATATTTTTTATTAACTCAAGGTAATACGTATGCTTTTTGTGATTTGTGGGGTCTTAAAAAGGGTGATGAAATCCCCACCGAATCTTAATTGGTGTTCAAGCCCCTTAATGTCTGTATTATTATATGCAAAGCGGTAAACAAACAAAATCTAAAACAACAAAAATTTTATTTGGCAGCGGCGCAATCTGTGCAAAGAAACCTGCAGAAAATTACAGTTCAATAGAGTTTACAGAGAGTTTTGGAGAATAGGGAGGGGTGGAAAAAATTTTGGGCACAGAAGCCTAATATTGACCGCGGAACCGTCGCGGATACATAGCTTTGACCGCGGTTCCGCGGTCAAAGTGTTGAGTTGGGGCTTCGAAATTGGTCCCTGTACTCCCCTTGTGATGTTCTTCTGTCCTAAATCCTCTGTTTCATTATTCGATTACTGTACTTTCTCCAGATAGCCTGCACACTTGCACACAAAAAATATCAAAAATAACAAAAAGGGTTTTTATATTATTATTTTTTATTTTTTATATATATACAAAAAAAATATTAACCTGAATGACAAGAAAGAATATATGTTACCATCTCCCCGCCAATGACGCCATTTGATTGGTATAGAAACGCGATACGTTTTATGATATGCGTTCTACTCTGTTCTCTACTTACCCCAATTAAGACGGTGTCACTTTGCAGCTAGCCGGTTGAGCATAGGTCGATCCACAGGGAGATGGTTGTATGTCCGTTCTTGTATTAGATGAGTCAATAAAGAATGTATATGTGTTATGTTAAAAATGTTAGTTGTATATATTCCCTAGAGGCCATTATTGTACATATGATTTATATTATAGTGGATGCTTGGACATATATAGAGAGGACTTTCTTGCTCGACATGATAGTATGCTATCTGGTTACCTTTATCTTAACATATAGACTGGTATTTATACTGTCTTGCTCTCACATGTTGATAAAGCCCTTAAGATATGTACTTGACTACCAGGACTATGATGGAGATCATACTAGTGGGGCCAGGGTAGTTCATAAGTACATCATTTAATTGTTCCTAGTCGAGGGAATATCGAGACAAGGCATCGATATTCCTAAGTAGATTAGCATATACGCTTCTTGATCCATATGATGGGCGATGGATGATCCCACATTCATTAGTGTTTGACATCAAAGATGGTATACGGATGCTCAGTGGAGACTGGGTACACTGAATAGGACTCGCCGAGGACTCCTATGTGGTAGTATACATATCGTCAGATAGCAGTCCTCTGGTGACACGGGTACATGTTAGTCTGTAGACCTGAGATCGTCATAGAGACTTGTGTGGCTCCCACTGTGCTTTGATTTCCTCCCTACCATGCTCAAGAGGAGTTATGCAAACAGGTGGATTTTGGGTACAGTCCCGAGTCACATAGAGGCAATGAGCGATAGGAGGGGTTTCGTCTTTCCCGGTATTGGGGGTTGATGTTGCGCTATGCTCGATTGGCTATAACTGGAAGTCCCTGGCCTGGGCTGCTGCCGAGATTTACTGATAAGTGTTATCAGTAGTTTCTCGAACCGTTATAGGCCAGAAATCGGCATGACTTATCACGTTACTGGGGTCTGACGATTTCCACCCCTAGACATGATATGCGACATATCAGACGAAGAGACCGGACTGTACGGTAGTGTTACTGATAGGCTTCATGGAGACTATGGACAGGCTTGCTTGCTGATCTTCATAACACTCAATACCCGGGTAGCCGTTACGTCCAGCTAGTACCGTTGACGGCTTATAGGTGACTGAAGTGATCATCACCTGCTGCTGGCGTATTAACGAGTCTTCAGAGTCCCACACAGAAGTTTCCTGGTTCAAGCGAAACGAAGTAGGACGCATATGTGATATGTGTATGGGCCTGATTAAATACGAGTATGTGATACCGTATTGTAATCTGGCAGTCATCTGTTATCGGTTCGGTTATATGTGATATAACCAGTTTGTCGAATCAAGTATTGATTCGATAATGTGATATACAGATAAATGATATTAGTCGGTCATATATGATATAACCGGATTATTAGATCAAGTGTTGATTTAATAATGTGATATAAATTATATGTGATATAATTATATATTAACTAATATCATTAGCTCACTAATTATTGTTCGTTAAATATATATTAATATATATGATATATATATATATAATAATGAAGCAAGGCATTTAAATTTCTATTTTGTGAAATTAGAAATGAGGTGGAAAATGAAGCATGGTTGCAAGCATGGTATTTTCTTTAGTTTATTCTTCTTGACTCATTATTCAAGCATGGTTGCAATTTTATATTGCATAATTCCATGCTTGAATGAGTGAGGGGTCAAGAGTTGCCATTCATTCTTGCTCATTCTCAACACTTAGCCATTTTTGTTGAGTTTCTCCCATGGTTGCTTTCTAGCTTCTTCTTCCTCCTCTTGTCATGGTTCAAGCTTCAACCCTCACATGTGATGTGAATCATGAAGCTTGAACACAAACTTGTGAGCTCTTTACATCCCCTACTTCACCATCCTACACTTGACTAGCGATCAAGTGTAGCGTGTTTCTTACGCTAAAGTGTTTAGTGTAATAGCTAGCTTGAATTGGAGTGACTTCGCGTGGATCATCTTCAGCACGAAGGTTATCGGAGGAAGCCCATTCAAAGTCTCAAAAGAAGCCTAGTGGAGTCTCGAGACTACTACAGGAGCAAGTGAAGAAAAGGACTGTCTACAAAGGTTGTATTCTTATTCTCTTGATGTAAAAATAGTTTTACATTGGGTATTGTCTAAATCTCTAGTTAAAGATTCTTAGTTTAGAGTTGCTTAGCATGACAATTTTTTGAAAATGGCATGGACGATGCCTCCCGAAACCTTGCTGTCGTGCTAAGGAACCTTACAGTGGTATCAGAGCCAAGCTAAAGATTTATACAATGTTTGTTAGATTACGAAACCAAAACTGCTACGAAACTTGATTTTGACGGGAAAGGGTAGGAAGAACCACTCGGGAAGTTTGAGCAAACACAAAAACACGGTTTCTGTCAAATTTTAAAGTCGTCGAAAATATTTTTAAACAACTGCAGAATGTTATTGAGATGTAACATGAACACTGAGCAAATACGAACCCATTCCACCGATTTTTGGCCGAGCAGATGCCCCCAAAATCCGAGCAGGCCGGCCTCAGTTCATCTTCTGGGCTTCGTATTTTTTTTGTGTTCTGGTCTCTAAGTTTTAGTGTTTCAGATGTTGTTTGTTTTTGCTAAAATTTCATGCGATGTTAATTTTCTATAAAGGAAATTCGGAGTGTTTCGTAGTCGTAATTCTAACAATATTTCAGGTTATTTAGACGGTGTTAAAAAGTTCGAACGGATATCAAAAACCCACTTTAACCCTCGATGGAAAATTTTCCAAGAGTTGGATATTTTCGTAGTTAAAGAACACTCAAATAACATGCAAGTGATTCGGTGGACCCTCCAGAAGAACGAAACCCTAATTCTATGACCGTAAGAACCGCTGCCGAACCCTTAGGTTTGCGGTAGTTCCACGGTGCCATAGATGAGGCAAGGGTTGGCCTTTCTACGATTGGTCCATAGGTACTGCGGTATGTTCTGAGTATTTTTAAACTGCTCTCAAGTGTTGAACTTTTTGAGAAATTTTGGGTGTTTGTTAGTTCAATCGGAAGGTTTAACATCGTCTATCTATTTGATGACATGTGATATTATGTGTTGCTTGGATATATTATATTGGATCGTCGTGTTTTGAATAGCCGGGGGTTTTATGTGAGATGAGAGTTTTTATTTTCATTCATGTAAAATTCATTGTATGTAATATTCTTTTATTGGGGCACTTCCGGGTTGAGGATGATGTCGCCATTGTTGTATATTATTTACTTTTCCACATTAGGATAGACCCAAGGAGGGGAGCACAAGTAACCGGGTTCTAGAGTCCAGTGGGAGACCATCTCGAGGAGTCGAGTCCGGGTCTCCTAACTCTAGAATTGGTAGGGTTGCTTGCCGCTCTCGTAGGGGTCTAGGGATGTGGGTTTGGCTACTCATCGCAACCATGGAATCCGTATTTTATACTGGCTTAATTTAAAACACTGAATTCCTGGTATATCCAATATTTCATATGTTATCTTCTGCCGCTGATATTTTGTGATGTGATCACTTTATATGCGTGAGACAAATGCTTTATTTTGTATATATGATATATAATAAATGTTGCTTATGTTTTGCACCCGCGCTAGTCCCGCCCCGCTATGCCGTTAGTTAAGTAACCTAACGGTGCATAACGGAACACTGTGGCGAATGCGGATGGCATAAGTGTACGTTGTATGTTCGTTTCTTCTATGATGCTTAGGAAGCATAAAATGATGGGACTTCATTAATAAGATTAATGAAATAAAAGAAACCTAAAAGATATTGTAGAATCAAATTTTCAAAAAGGGTAGCTCTAGTTTTTGCTTTGCATAGCGGTATTCCTTGTAGAATATCCAGCACCTTATTCGAAAAGGAAAGAGCCGAGATCTCTTCACCGGGAGTGGCCTCTTTAGCGAAACTAGCAGATGCTACAACCCACTCGGTTTTGTTTTTGATTACTTTTTTAGTTCTTGCTTTGCATAGCGGTATTCCTTGTAGAATATCCAGCACCTTATTCGATAAGGAAAGAGACGAGATCCCTTCACCGGGAGTGACCTCTTTAGCGAAACTAGCAGATGCTACAACCCACTCGGTTTTATTTTTGATTGCTTTTTTAGTTCTTGCTTTGCATAGTGGTATTCCTTGTAAAATATGCAGCACCTTATTCGATAAGGAAAGAGCCAAGATCCCTTCACCGGGAGTGAGCTCTTTACCAAAACTAGCGAAAGCCTCAAAAACACTCCTTTTCAAAATCACTCTATTCTTCATCGATATCATGATCATTACGCAAAAGATTTTCTTAAAAACCTGTCGTAGCCCTCTGACATTTCAGATAGGTACTACTTAGTATTCGTGCTACGTTTGTTGACTATGTTAAGTCGTAGTGTGCGGTAGCTAATTAGTGCTTATCTGCTAAAGCATGAGATGTGATTGGATTAGGGTAGTCGTGCGACTTTGTTGACTATGTTAAGGGTCATACGGGTGGGTTTAATTCAATCAGGAAATGACGGGTTGAACTTGGCCAGCGCTTATGATTTGTTGACTATATTAAGGTCATAAGTTGCTAGGGGCAAAAGTATTATCGGGAATTTCAAGTGTTGAAATTTGCAATGAGATTGCATACTTTCTATGAGATAGTTGGATCCCAATACCCACTCCGAGTAAGAGTTACTCCTAAGAGAGTTTTATACATCACAATTAGCCAATCAAGTAGGTGTCTAGAAAGATGTTAACGGGGTCACGCCCCTGGAAAAACGAGGTTTATTTTAATTAGGTCCATGCGAAAGCACGGGGAACCTCCCTCAAAGTATCGACACTGGCTTGGCTGAAAAATTGACAAACTTGTAAGGTGTAATTAATCCCGGCTAGTCTTACCTTTTAGGGTTTGAAGAAAGATTTGATAAATACAGTGGGAGACGTCCTGATTAGAGAAGATAATAACCAATCTAATCTTGCAAAGAGCGTACGCAAAGTGATTATCCTTCTCTTTCTCCTAGTAGAGACTAATGCCACGCCTTAATCAAGATAGTAATATGAATGTATTGACCGAACCCGCTTGTTATACTGAGCAGGGGAACGTTAGTTCTGCTCCAACTTATAAGTGTTATAAGTTCGAGCAGGAAATAGGAACATATCCGGATTCCCACGCCACCCAAACGAAGAATAAGCGTGTTGATGCATCTTTTTCGGGTGTGTCAGTTACAGAGAACTGTTTCTCAGTACACTCTACGTCCTGGATATTTGATACCGGATCAGGATCCCGCATATATAATATGTTACATGGGCTACAGAAAGGTAGAGAACTGGGAAAGGGTGATATATCTTTAAGTGTTAGAGAATGGTGCAAGTGTTGCAGCCAAATCAATTAGCAGATATCACCTTGTATTACCAAATATATTGATTCTGAACTAATGTTATTATATACCGAACCTGATATACAATATTACATCAATTTCTTTATTAAGTTAAAGAAGGATATAATTCTGTATTGGCGGATAATATTGTGAACATTTTCCTTAATCAAGAGTTGAAAGGCAACAAGCACGTTATGTAATGGCATATAAGTTCTAAATCAAAGCACAGTTCAAAGTATATAGAACACACACAAGAGGAGTAGTTCAGAAATGAACGAATCCTTCTTGTGGCATTGTAGACTAGGTCATATCAATGCGACCCGACTAGCTAAGTTACATAAGGATGAATATGAGAATCTGTTCGAATTTTCATCTTATGATACTTGTCAGTCTTGTCTCAAAGGTAAAATGACCAATACTCCGTTTACTGGAAACAGAGAAAGAGTTATTAAACTCTTGGGACGCATACATGATGATGTATACGGTCCTATGTCTACAAATGCCAAGGTTGGTTCTTCGTACTTCATTATATTCACCGATCTTCTCTCAGGATTCGGACATATGTTCCTGTTGAAACACAAGTCTGAAACTTTTGAGAAATTCAAGGAATATAAGCTTGAAGATTAAGAACCAGATGGGTAGAAGTATTAGGTCCTTTGATGTGATTAAGGAGGAGTATACTTGCGCATGGAGTTCCTGGAGTTTCTAAAAGGAGAATGGGATTCTCTCTCAGCTTACTCCTTCGAATACACCACAGCACAACGGTGTATCGGGGCGGAGGTATCGCACCCTATGAGATATGGCGCGCTCTATGATGAGTATTGCTGAGTTACCTATTTCCTTTTGGAGTTATGCACTTAAGAAGTTGCATACCTATTGAATGGGGTTCCATCCAAATCAGTGCCTACCACTCCATATGAGATATGGAATGGGAAGAGACCATGTCTTAAACGAGTTAAGATATGGGGTTGTCCGGCCTATGTTGAAACGCATAATCTGGACAAGATCGAGGTAAGGTCGGTTCTGTATAAGTTTGTTGGATATTGATCAGTCGAAAATATTGCATTTTTAACACATCAATTTCCCTACTATATGCACTCATCTATAAGTGTTCGGAATGAATATAGCACAAATTAGCAAAACATCCGTAAAATACCAAATAATATGTGTTACATATTAAAACTGACATTTTGAGGGAAATTGAGTGTTTATCATGGCATGCATCATCTGTGTATAGCGCAACACTTGTCTCGAGAATCTGTGCAGGAAATTCCAGAAAAAGAGCCGAAACTGTCAAAAGAGCTGATAAAAATACGCCAAGTCCAAGACTTGAGATCTGGCAATGAACTAGAGAGAATTATAAGATTCCAGATATCATAAAATACATCTAAAGTCAACACCAAAGATACCAGAAAGTTCCATGCACAGAAGCCACTAATGGGCCGCGGATCCGCGGCCAGAGCACCCTTTGCGCGGCGGATCCGCGGCCATAAAGACACGTCATCTGCAGTATGTTATGTCAGGTTTCTCATTCAAAGGCCTACACTCATTCAAGCCAATGCAAATTCCAGAGATCTCCAGAAGCTTCTGTCCGAACAGCAAAGCTCTTTGTTCAAGCTAAACACTCTCAAGCTTCTCAAGCAAGCCTCTCAAATAACTACCTAAGCCTAGAAGCTTCTCCCTAACCTCCAAGCTTATCAAAGAAGCTAGCCCTAACTAACAATCTTTAGAACCTTCTACCTAACTACCAAGCTTACAAGTGAAGCTAAACTAAACCTAGCTTCTAAAGGAAGCTAATCAAAAGGTGAAGGCTATAAAAGGGACCCTAAAGCTTCTATTCTAAGGTTGTTGATTGTTGATCAATTTCCCAACACAAGTTGAGTGACACAACTTGTAACCCCAATCCAAATCCAAAGCCAAAATCAAGATCACCGAGTACCAAATCAAGCGAGAAATCAACAATCCTTTTTGGAGCGAAACCGATCTTCATCCGAGCAAGTGGTCCAAGAAGATCCGCGACTCACGAAGACGATGCGACGCTCAATTCAGCAATCTAGTTCTCTCCTCAATTTCTTGTAGTCTTTGAGCGAAGTGTAACGAATTGTTGAATAATAAAAGGTGAAGATCTTTAATCTTGCTTTCTTTATATTCTTGCATTTATGATGAGATCTCAATTCTTGATTGTGTTTCTTGTTATGATGCTTGAGTAAAAACTCCGCTCGTGGAGGAATCGAGAAAATCAATAGATGATGATGATTAAATTCTTGTACGAATCTTAAGTCCTATGAGTTTTGTAAACTCTAGTAAATTGAATCATCGACAACCTAGTTTCGAGCGATGCTTTCTTGAATGTTTTCGCTCTTAATTAGAGATCGGCGATCGATGCTTGAATTTACTAGAGGCTAGAGTGTGAATGAAATCAACGAAAGGACAAGGGATAGATGATGAAACCCTAGTTTCCGCAAGAAATCCCTAATTCTCGTTGATCATCATCGATCTAGCATCAAATCATCAATGGATAAGAAAACGTAATCACAAGTTTTCATCACTACTATCGATTCAATCGATTCCTACGAGCCTCATTACAAATCTTGATTACTAATTCAAATTGGACGATTCTTGATTCTTGATTTTTAGCATTCTTGATATTAGATCTAGATTTTGATAATTCTTGAAATTCACTTTTAAATCATGAATCGAATTCTCTTTTCTTTTCTCTTTAATTTTCGACTCAACTAAAACAAATACGAGCAAATCACACTTTCCCGGTGGACGATCCGCACTCGCTAACGAACCTACAATTGACACCGTTATTGATTGCGGTTTACAAATTTCTTTGGTTGTGATTTCTATACATTTTCTACCTACACACCAAGAATCATTCAATCAAATGGCGCCGTTGCCGGGGATAGTGTGCTAATTTGTTCGTTTTTGAAATTTGAGTTGAAAAATTTATTCCATCAGAATTTTTAGATCAAAATTCGCGCAAACACTAAACGATTCGTTGTGATTTGTTGCGAGGAAATCTGGAATCTGTGAAGCTTGAGGAAAAATTTTCTGAATATTCTAGAGAGCTTAGGGATTGAACAGAAGCAGTACAAAGAATTTTTGTGCAGGGTTCACACTACCAAACCGTGGAAGCGCGGCATAATGCGATCATTGCGTCGGTTCCGCGGCGAGTTTGCTTCGTCTCTGTGCGTAATTTCTCTGGTATCTCCTGTACTTTCTTATCTCCTCCCTCATCTGCTCCATTAACCAATTTCTGCAGGTTTCTTTGCAAAAATTCGCAGCGCCGCAAAAAGCAAAAATTGTGCGTGTTTGATCTTGGTTGTTTGCATTTTTAATACAGAAACTAAGGGGCAAAGACCAAATTCAGATTAGGTGGGGAGTTCATTACCCTTCCTAAGCCCCGAAAATCACAAAACTGCATCTGCATTACCCTCATTAACTAAAAAAATCTAGACATGACTTTAAGGACCGTCGCGCTCACTTAGGACAGGAGAAGGTCGTGGGTAATCTATTGCTTATCCGTGTTTCTTTTGTGGTGTCTAAGGCAAATGTGTCTAAGGCAAGTGGTTACTTAATTAGGCCCACTACTTACGTAGTGGAGAACTTCCCACTTACCTGGCACTTACCTGGCCACAGGAGAGACAAAGAGGCAGTAGAGGATTGATCTTGCGACTTATCTTCTGCCAGTTAGGAGCGGTCTAGAGACTTGACCTAGGTGACCATTAGACTTAGGGTTTTGCTTGTGCATTTGTTGTGATTTGCATCATTTTTTCAAAAATCCGTATCTTTTTCAAAACAAACACCACTTCACATTTTCCTTAATTATCTTAACGCTGCCACATGTGCTAAACCCTTTAGTGCATGCTCGGCTGGACACGGGATTCTAGTGCCCGTCTTGTCCGCGTTCCCCCGATCGACTCCAAAGTCGGTATTTCTACGTCTACTTTTTCTTTACCCACCACCACACCCATATCAATGGACGGTTCTCCATCGAACTTCTTTACCACTACTCTGCCGCCGTCCGCAGGTGCGCAGAATCCACCCCGCATCTCTCTCCAAGAGAGGTGCTATCCTATGCGAGGTCCTCTTTCGACCTGTCTCACCATTCCACCAGCCAACGGGGACAATTTTGAGATTAAACCCCAATACATCAACCTTCTACCAAAATATCACGGTCTCGAGTCTGAAGACGCATATGTCTTTATCACCAAATTTGAAAATGTATGCGCAATGATGGGTACCTCACAGCTTTCTGTGGATTCTATGCGTCTTCGTCTTCTCCCATTTACCTTGTGCGATATAGCCGAGAAGTGGCTGTATAACACAATCTCACATTCCATTTCGAATTGGGAAGAATTCGTTGCAGCATTCCTAAAGAAATTCTACCCGAATCATAAAACAGCTCGAGTCCGTAGCGAAATAAATCAATTCACCAAGCTTCCGAATGAACCATTCTCGAAGTGTTTTGAACGCTTCAAGGATCTGTTAGTTCAATGTCCACATCACGGAATCCCCAGATGGGATCTGTGCAGAATCATATATGAGGGCATTAATCCTTCCACAAAACAGACCCTTGAGTCGATGTGTCAAGGCACTTTCATGACCAAAGACGATGGTGAAGCTTGGAAATTCTTAGAAGATTTCGCTGAAAGATCTTTATAGTGGGAGGGTGTGAGTCAATCGTATAGGGGTGGTAATAACCAATCGGATGTTTCCATAGGAGTTAGAGCTGAAATGTCAGCTATGCAAAAAAAACTCGAGACTATGGAAAATAAATTTTTAGCCGCAGCCCTAAATCAAATGTCACTCTCCAAAACTGTATGTGGATGTTGTTCTGATCCTTCTCATTTGACGGAAGAATGTCCATTGAACTTTCCGTTTCAAGGTCATGAGCATATCAATTCTGCTTTCCAATAAAGACCTAGAAACGATCCATTTTCTTCCACTTATAATCATGGTTGGAGGAATCGCCCTAATTTTGCTTGGAACCAATCACAATCTCAAAGCACGGTTCCAACCCAGAACAACTTTCAAAGGGCTCTTCCACCACAACAGCAACCACTTCAATTGAGTCAGCACCCCTTCCAATCACAAAACTTTCAAAATCCGGTCAACACACCTGCACCAAATAATCCTTTGCAGTTGACCGGTACTGATGAATCATCTTCATTCATGAACTTGCTTCTGACAAATCTTATGCAAGTGTCGGCTAAAATAAAGACTTCCGTCGATGATATAAAGAAAAACTCCACTTCCCAAGCGGAGAGTATAAAATTGATGGAAGCAGAAATTGCAAGATTAAAAACCGAATTGAGTGCTAGAGAGAAAGGGAAACTTCCAGCTCAACCTTTACCCAATCCTGGCTATTCACATCATGTGAATGCAATCACCACGTTGAGATCTGGAAGAGTGCTTGACAATCACATTGGGGAAGAGATTGATGATACTGAAAAATCTATCAATAATACCCCGACTGAGACCTTTCCTTCCACTTCTGCTTCTAATTCTGACCCCAGTTCTTCTACCCCACCATTTTCTTCCGAGCCTATTCTCCATTTTCGCCAAGGCTCGACACCTTAGCCCACACCGAAAACGATCCTCACTCCTATTCTTAGATCGTTCCCATCCACACGATCTTCTCCAATGTTGGACCCCGACCTTATTGCTCAAGCTCCTTATCTGAATCGGTTAAGGGGAAACACACTGAGTCCACAAATGGAGAAGATCACTGAAATCTTCAAACAGGTTAACATCAACATCCCTCTTCTAGATGCAATACAACAAGTCCCCGCTTATGCGAAAGTTCTCAAAGACTTGTGCACTAGAAAGAGGAAGACTCAAGTGCCCAAGAAGGTATTCATGTCAAAAACTGTAGACACAGCTTTTTCCCAACAATTGCCTAGAAAACGTAAGGATCCTGGCTATCCTACTATTTCTATTTCTATTGGGGAAAAACACATCAACCGTGCTCTACTCGACCTTGGCGCAAGTGTTAACCTGCTTCCGTTCTCAGTTTACGAGCAGTTAGGGATCGGAGAGTTGAAACCAGCTCACTGCACTCTCCAGATGGCTGACCGATCAAGCACCAAACCTAGGGGTGAACTGGGGGATGTTAATAAAAATCGGGGAATTCGTATTCCCTGTGGACTTTATTGTTCTTAATACACAGCCTGTAGCGAACCTACGGAATCAAATTACGGTGATTTTAGGTCGCCCCTTTTTGGCCACTTCCAATGCTATAATCAACTGTCGTAATGGCTCTATGACCCTATCCTTCGGGAATAGGTCAATTGAGCTGAATATTTACAAGTTGGGAAGTGTACCCTCTGAACCTACTGCTCAGGTCTATTCTGTTGAATTAATGGATGTCGACAGCAACGAATTTGATGATCCTCATGATACTGATCTAGACTCTTTTCATATGTTGTTGTTTGACCCAACTATGTATCATACACATACGGACTCTTCCACCGAGTTGTCCGGGTCAACAACTAACACTGATTATGAACCGTTTTTGGAGTCTGAAGATCACCCCGCACTTTGTGATGACATTATTCTTCGGGGTATTGATGAGACTTTTGAGGAGATCTTCGCTGATGAACTCGTATTTTTGAAAAGCACGGGTGTTGCGATGAATCATCTCCCAATCATTGAAATTGAACCTCCACCCCTTCTTCTGGACTATAAAAAGAATGCAAGTAATCCATCACAATCACTGCATCGTCTCTCCAAAACGAAACGCAAACACATTCTATTCCACCACTTACTTTTTCCCCACTTCTTTCTGGCTTTCCACCAACTGATACACTACATTGATAAAATTTTCGAATGATTGGTGTTAACTTTCGGTCTTTGCAAAGCTTGGCATCGACCAATAATTTTTTGACCCCCTCTTGTGATTTTCAAAGCTTAACATTGTTTAATTCAAGTTTGGGGGGGTATAATCTGGCTCCTGAAAAGAAAATTTTTACTGAAAATTGTGAGCCAAAAATAAGTTTGGGGGAGGATTTTCACGATCATATTTATTGCCCCCGTTAATAAATTTCCTCCCAGGCTTACAGGTTTTTGAGATTTAGCGGATGGCAACAGTGAGGACACTGTTGAAAACAAGTTTGGGGGAGGTTTGTGCTTATTTTCGCATCATTTTCATATCACTTTGCATAAGCACAAAACATTTTTAAAAAAAAAAACCTATAAAAATTTTTAAAAATTTCAAAAGATAAAAATATTTAATATTTAATTTTGTACATAAATAAGATAATAAAAGATTAGATAGTGAAAAATTACATCCAAAAGATTGGAAAAATTTAAGAAAACCAAGAAAATTAGAAGTTTTCTTAAACGAACTAGTAATAAGTAGTTATGAGCCGTTGTCCCAAGGGTTAGTAAGATGAAGGAATTCACTAATTTGAGGATAAAAATAAGTCTGAAAAATAGTTCCTATTCTGGAAGCCAAACATTTGAACGTTGATACCCTACTATATACACTTACACACGTCTTGAAACTCAGGATGGTAGAGGATACCTTGAAATGCTCTTGTCTAAAAGCCGATGTATGAAGGAAATTATAAATGAATAAAATATAAAAATGGTGAAGAATAATGAACACTGGTTTTGTTATCGCCAAGGCAGTAATAAAAAAATATAGCGAGAGTGCTTCATCACCTAGTGCCTTAGACCAACTGGTCTGGGAGTCGCTGCTAAGCCTTAGGTGGTGCAAGATGAGGAAAACACCTAATAAGCAAACACATGAGTAATCGATCGGTTAGTACCTCAAGAAGTATTAACGGTCGCATGAAAAATATGTGAGCAAATCCATCTAAATATTCATCAAATTGAAAAGTACTGAGGCAGATGAACAAGAGCATGATAGCTTGAATTGAATTCTCCGAGTGTAGGGATGTTCTTTACACACACGTAGCGTTATATGATCGGTGTTTGGAAGAAAGATAGGAATGAAGAATAAAGACGATGTTTTATTGAGAGATGATGTGATTTCTAACATCTTTTCATGACTATTAAGATAGGGCTCATGACAACCGAAAAGCTAGTATAGTTGGAAACTTTAATTTTCAAAGTCTTTCTTTTACGATTCGTATCTTTAAATGTAACTTTCATGGTCTTCCTTTTATTATTAGATTTTGTGGGTGCAATCCGCTGAAACCCTCAGGAAACAACACTCCTCCTACCAGGGACACCTAGAGGTTTAAAGGCTTGTTGCACGTGCTCAGTGCAATCGTGTTGCCTATGAAAGTGTGCTAGTTAGTTTTTTTCTTTCTTTATTTTCTCCTTCTCTTTTTAATAAAACAGTTTGCTCGAGACGACCAAAAATAAGTTTGGGGGAATTTGATCGGTCGAAAATATTGCATTTTTAACACATCAATTTCCCTACTATATGCACTCATCTATAAATGTTCGGAATAAATAAAGCACATAGTAGCAAAGCATCCGTAAAATACCAAATAACATGTGTTATATATTAAAACTGACATTTTGAGGGAAATTGAGTGTTTATCATGGCATGCATCATCTGTGTATAGCGCAACACTTGTCTCGAGAATCTGTGCAGGAAATTCCAGGAAAAGTGCCGAAACTGTCAAAGGTGCTGATAAAAATACGCCAAGTCCAAGACTTGAGATCTGGAAGTGAACTAAAGAGAATTATAAGATTCCAGATATCAGAAAATACATCTAAAGTCAACACCAAAGATACCAGAAAGTTCCATGCACAGAAGCCACTAATGGGCCGCAGTTCCGCGGCCAGAGCACCCTTTGCGCGGCGGATCCGCGGCCATAAAGACACGTCATCTGCAGTTTGTCATGTCAGGTTTCTCATTCAAATGCCTACACTCATTCAAGCCAATGCAAATTCCAGAGATCTTCAGAAGCTTCTGTCCGAACAGCAAAGCTCTTTGTTTAAACTAAACACTCTCAAGCTTCTCAAGCAAGCCTCTCAAATAACTACCTAAGCCTAGAAGCTTCGTCCTAACCTCCAAGCTTATCAAAGAAGCTAGCCCTAACTAACTATCTCGAGAACCATCTACCTAACTACCAAGCATACAAGTGAAGCTAAACTAAACCTAGCTTCTAAAGGAAGCTAATCAAAAGGTGAAGGCTATAAAAGGGACCCTAAAGCTTCTATTCTAAGGTTGTTGATTGTTGATCAATTTCCTAACACAAGTTGAGTGACACAACTTGTAACCCTAATCCAAATCCAAAGCCAAAATCAAGATCACCGAGTACCAAATCAAGCGAGAAATCAACAATCCTTTTTGGAGCGAAGCCGATCTTCATCCAAGCAAGTGGTCCAAGACGATCCGCGACTCACGAAGACGATGCGACGCTCAATTCAGCAATCTAGTTCTCTCCTCAATTTCTTGTAGTCTTTGAGCGAAGTGTAACGAATTGTTGAATAATAAAAGGTGAAGATCTTTAATCTTGCTTTCTTTACATTCTTGCATTTGTGATGAGATCTCAATTCTTGATTGTGTTTCTTGTTATGATGCTTGAGTAAAAACTCCGCTTATGGAGGAATCGAGAAAATTGATAGTTGATAATTAGATTCTTGTACGATTCTTAAGTCCTATGAGTTTTGTAAACTCTAGTAAATTGAATTATCGACAACCTAGTTTCGAGCGATACTTTCTTGAATGTTTTCACTCTTAATTAGAGATCGACGATCGATGCTTGAATTTACTAGAGGCTAGAGTTTGAATGAAATCAACGAAAGGACAAGGGATAGATGATGAAACCCTAGTTTCTACAAGAAATCCCTAATTCTCGTTGATCATCATCGATCTAGCATCAAATCATCAATAGATAAGAAAACGTAATCACAAGTTTTCATCACTACTATCGATTCAATCGATTCCTACGAGCCTCATTACAAATCTTGATTACTAATTCAAATTGGACGATTCTTGATTTTTAGCATTCTTGATATTAGATCTAGATTTTGATAATTCTTGAAATTCACTTTTAAATCATGAATCGAATTCTCTTTTCTTTTCTCTTTAATTTTCGACTCAACTAAAACAAATACGAGCAAATCACACTTTCCCTGTGGGCGATCCGCACTCGCTAACGAACCTACAATTGACACCGTTATTGATTGCGGTTTACAAATTTCTTTGGTTGTGATTTCTATACATTTTCTACCTACACACTGAGAATCATTCAATCAGATATCCCGAACATTCACAAGGGAATATCTTCTACCACACTGAGGAGCAAAAGGTGTTTTGTTTCTCAGCATGCCACCTTTTTAGAAAAGGAATTTCTTATGAAGAAATTGGTGGTAATGAGGTAGAACTGGAAGGAGTTCCAGCTAGACAAACTAACAGCTGATGATTTGGTGAAACCAAAGGATTCAATAGTTCCAATGAACCTCAGCCTCTCCGCCGATCTGGTAGGGTTCCTCACCCACCTGAGAGATACTTCGGTTTTCTCTATTACAGTGGGAGCGAGGATTGTATCATGAGATGATGTCCCAACTAGTTTCGAGCAGGCCATCAAGAGTAAGGACTCTGTAAGAATGGCTGGAAGCTAAGCGATCTGAGATGGAATCTATGTACACCAACAAAGTATGGACTTTGGTTGCTATATCTGAAAAGTTAAACCCCCATCAAGAGCAAGTATATCTTGAGACGATTACTTGGTGTAAATGGAAAAGTTGAGACTTTCAAAGCTAGACTTGTTGTAAAAGATTCTCGTCATTGATCAGGTGTGGTTTATGATGAAACCTTTTCTACAGTAGCTATGCTTAAGTCCATCCGGATCTTACTTGCCATTGCTACATACCATGACTACGATATCTGGCGGTTGGGTGTCATGACTGCTTTTTCTAAATACGGATTTAGAAGAAAGCGTCTATAAGTACACAGCCAGAGGGCTTCGTAGACAGTGGGAGCAGCGAAAACGTATGCAAGTTGCTTTACAGGTTAAAGAAGGCATCGCGGAGTTGGAACGTCTGTTTTGATGTGGTAGTCAAAGAGTTTGACTTCATCAAAATGGTAGATGAACCTTGTATACACAAGAAGGTTGTAGAGAGTAAGGAGGTCTTCCACGTATTGTACGTAGATGACATACTCTTGATAGGAAATGGTTTCCTATGCTACACTCGGTCAAGCTCCTCGTATCACGATGATTCTCCATAGAAGATCTGGATGATACCTACTACATCTTGTGGACAATGATCTATGGTGATAAATCTAAATGGATGTTGGGAGTGTCCCAAATCCAGGTACATTAACACCATACTAAAAGGGTTTAGTATGGAGGATTCTAAGCGTGGTGGTTCGCCCACTTACTCAGGAATCACTCTCTCCAAAAAGATGTCTCCCGAGACTGATTTGAAAAGAGCTCGCATGCAAGAGATACCCTATGCTTCGGTGATAGGCTATATCATGTATGCAATATTATGTACCAAACTAGATGTAGCTGACTCACTAGGAGTAGTGATCAGGAATCAATCGGATCTTGGCAGAATCACTGGACAGCTGTAGAGGACATTCTTAAGTACTTGAGAAGCACTAAAAGAATGTTCTTGGTTCTAGCTTTCAGAGTGATAAGGACGACTGAAAGTCAGTCACAGGCATTGTCTTTACCCTCAGTGGAGGGACGGTATGTTGGAAGAGTTCCAAGCTAGATACCGTGACATACTAAACGATAAAGGCCAATTATATCGCTACCAACGATACTACCAAAGAGCTTGTCTGGATGAATAGGGTTCATATGATGAACCTGGTTCCTACCATTGGGCATCCAATACCTGTGTATTGGGATGACAATGGAGTTGTGGTTTTGGCCTAGGAACCCTTGTCCCGTCAGCGATCCAGACATATTCTTAGACAGTATCACCTGATCAGGGAGATAGTTGATCTCTGGGAGATCGAGGTCAGGAGAGTTGACACAGAGGATAACACAGCGGATCCACTCACCGAATCAATTCCCCAGATGCTATTCGAGAGACTTTTAGGATGTTGGGTATGAGATACTACAACAACTGGCCTTAGTGCAAGTGGGAGATTGTTAGTTATATATATGCCCTTGAGGCCATTATTGTACATATGATGTATATTATAGTGGATGCTTGGACATATATAGAAAGGACTTTCTTGCTCGACATGATAATATGCTATCTGGTTACCTTTATCTTAATATGTAGACTGGTATTTATACTGTCTTGCTCTCACATGTTAATAAAGTCCTTAGGATATGTACTTGACTACCAGGACTATGATGGAGATCATACTAGTGGGACCAGGGTAGTTCACAAGTACATCATTTAATTGTTCCTAGTTGAGGGAATATCGAGACAGGACATCGATATCCCTGAGTAGACTAGCGTATACGCTTCTTGACCCATATGATGGGCGATGGATGATCCCACATCCATTGCTGTTTGACATCAAAGATGGTATATGGGTGCTCAGTGGAGAATGGGTACACTGAACAGGACTCGCCGAGGACTCCTATATGGTAGTATACCTATCGTCAGATAGCAGTCCTCTGGTGACACTGGTACAGGTTAGTCTGTAGACCCGAGATCGTCATAGAGTCTTGTGTGGCTCCCACTGTGCTTTGATTTCCTCCCTACCACACTCAAGAGGAGTTGTGCAAACAGGTGGATTTTAGGTACAGTCCCGAGTCATATGGAGGCAATGAGCGATAGGAGGGGTTTCGTCTTTCCCGGTATTGGGGGTTGATGTTGCGCTATACTCGATTGGCTATAACTGGAAGTCCCTAGCCAGGGATGCTGCCGAGATTTACTGATAAGTGTTATCAGTAGTTTCTCGAACCGTTATGGCCCCAGACATCGGCATGACTTATCATGTTGCTGGGGTCTGATGATTTCCACCCCTAGACATGATATGCGACATATCAGACGAAGAGACCGGACTGTACGGTAGTGTTACTGATAGGCTTCATGGAGACTATAGACACAGGCTTGCTTGTTGATCTTCATATCGCTCAATACCCGGGTAGCTGTTACGTCCATCTAGTACCGCTGACGGCTTGTAGGTGACTGATGTGATCATCACCTGCTGCTGGCGTATTGACGAGTCTTCAGAGTCCCACACAGAAGTTTCCTGGTTCAAGCGAAACGAAGTAGGACACATATGTGATATGTGTGTGGGCCTGATTAAATACGAGTATGTGATACCGTATTGTAATCTGGCAGTCATCTGTTATCGGTTCGGTTATATGTGATATAACCAGTTTGTCGAATCAAGTGTTGATTCAATAATGTGATATACAGATAAATGATATTAGTCGGTCATATATGATATAACCGGATTATTAGATCAAGTATTGATTTAATAATGTGATACAAATTATATGTGATATAATTATATATTAACTAATATCATTAGCTCATTTATTATTCTTCATTAAATATATATTAATATATATGATATATATATATATATATAATAATGAAGCATGGCATTTAAATTTCTATTTTGTGAAATTAGAAATGAGGTGGAAAATGAAGCATGGTTGCAAGCATGGGATTTTCTTTAGTTTATTCTTCTTGACTCACTATTCAAGCATGGTTGCAATTTTATATTGCATAATTTCATGCTTGAATGAGTAAGGGGTCAAGAGTTGCCATTCATTTTTGCTCATTCTCAACACTTAGCTATTTTTGTTTAGTTTCTCCCATGGTTGCTCTCTAGCTTCTTCTTCCTCCTCTTGTCGTGGTTCAAGCTTCAACCCTCATATGTGATGTGAATCATGAAGCTTGAACACAAACTTGTGAGCTCTTTACATCCCCTACTTCACCATCCTACACTTGACTAGCGATCAAGTGTAGCGTGTTTCTTACGCTAAAGTGTTTAGTGTAATAACTAGCTTGAATTGGAGGGACTTCGCGTGGATCATCTTCGGCACGAAGGTCATCGGAGGAAGCCCGTTCAAGGTATCAAGAGATGCCTAGTGGTGTCTCGAGACTACTACACGGAGCAAGTGAAGAGAAGGACCGTCTACAAAAGTTGTATTCTTGTTCTCTTGATGTAAAAATAGTATTACATTAGGTATTGTCTAAATCTCTAATTAAAGATTCTTAGTTTAGAGTTGCTTAGCATGACAATTTTTTGAAAATGGCATGGACGATACCTCCCGAAACCTTGCTGTCGTTCTAGGGAACCTTACAAAAAACTATCCTAAGTGTCTGTATTTATGTTCAAGTAAGCTTATTAGGGTTAAACTCAAGTTCTCACTTCTCTAATCAAGTATTAGAGAAGAGAACACCCTAATCTAAGTGGCTAGAATAGATGAGGATGATGAAGTAGGAATTTAACTCTCTTTTGCTTTCATAATCTCACACTAATCCATCACAAAAGAAAAACCTAGAAAGCTTTTTAAGAGCTCAAGGAAGAAGAAGAAGAATGATCAATCCTTTTGTGATGAATAATGAAATGTTATTATCATTACAATTGCAACCATGGTTAAGTCAAGAAAGACTTAACCATTGTAGAGATTTAACTAGGGTAAAGGGTGTGGGTTGGGTTAGGAAAATATCAAGCAAAATATCAACACATAATATCTTTGCAAAAAACAAAATAAAATCTTCTAGAAGCTAACCCAAATCAAACCATAACCATGTTTAATCTCCACTAATCATGTTGCATTTGTAATCATAACATGTTACAATATTATATATCACATATATAATATATTTTTATAACAAAAGAAAATAATACAATTAACATATATCGCATATATATATCAATGTATTATCCGGTGAGAAAATGAATCAATAAAGCGAGCCAATATTAGATAATGTAATGTAATATAACACATATATAATTATACATTAAATTATCGAATCAACACTTGATCCGACAATCCGGCTATATCGCATATAACCGACTAATATATCATGTACCGATTCATCGAATCAACACTTGATCCGATGACCCGACTGATATCATATATCACGAGAATAGAATACGGTATCTCATATCGTATTATTCTCGGCCCCGCACATATCACATATGTGCTCCTACTCCATTTTTCCTGAGTCAAGAAACCTCTGTGTAGGACTCTAAAGAATCGTCAATACGCCGGTAGCAGGTGATGATCATATCAAACACCCACAAGCTGCAAGCGGTCAGCTAAACGTAACAGCTACCCAGGTATTGAGCGATCAGAAGATCAACAAGCAAGCCTGTTCATTCTCCTGTGAATCCAATCAAAAACACTCCCGTACAGTCCGGTCTCTTCGTCTGATATGTTGCATATCTAGTCTAGGGGTGGTATACGTCAGACCCCAGTAACCGATAAGTTGTGTCGATGTGAAGCTCATAACAGGTCGAGAACCTACTGATAACACTTACCAGTAGTACTCTATATCAGCCCTGGCCAGGGACTTCCAGTTATAGCCAATCGAACACAGCACACTCCCTATACCGGGAGAGACGAATCCCCTCCTATCGCTCATTGCCTCCATGTGATTCGGAACTGTACCCAAAAGCCACCATTTTGCACGCTCTCTTGGACGTGGTAAGGTGGAAATTAAAGCACAATGGGAATCACACAAGACTCTATGACGATCTCGGGTCTACAGACTAACCTGTACCAGTGTCACTGGAGAACTACCATCTGACGTGAGGTATAATACCATCTGGGAGTTCTCGGCGAGTCCGTCCAGTGTACCCAGTCTCCACTGAGCACCCATACACTATATTTAATGTCAAACACTGATGGATATGGGATCATCCATCACCCATCATATGGGTCAAGATGCGTATACGCTAGTCTACTCTGGTGTATCGATGCCCTGTCTCGATACACCCACGACTAGGAACAGTTATAGGATGTACTCGTCGACTACCGTGGCCCCACTAGTATGATCTTATCATAGTCCTATTAGTCGAGTACATATCCTAAGGGATTTATCAACATGTGAGAGTAAGACAGTAAACTAATATAAGTCAACATGTTAAGATAAAGAGAAACCAAATAGCATACTATCATGACGAGCAAGAAAGTCCTCTCTATATATATCCAAGCATCCATTATAATATACATCATATGTACAACAATGGCCTCTGGGGCATATATATAACTAACATATGTCACGTATAGTGCACCTAAGTGAGGGGGTTGCGTTTGTTTGGTCTAGGTTCGTTTTAGGATGTTTGGCGAAGATGAGCATAAGGGATTTTTCCGTCCCTCGTACTAAGCTTCCTTAGCCCCTAACAAGTGTGGAAATTATTCACACATGAAAATAAAAACAAAGAAAGAAGGAAGCAAAGAAAGAAAGGAAAAAACGGTTTTACAAAATGGTAGCAAGCTAACTACTTGGGTCCTCACCTAAGTAAGGAACTCTATCGAGTATCATGGCTTGAAAATATGGATAATAAGAGAAGGAAAACAAAACAAGAAAAGAAAAGAAAACCAATAACTACTTAATAACAATTAATAAAGTTACACTAAGAATTAAAAATACAATGCATGGAAATAAAAATACAAGATAAGAAAAATAACCCTCATCTTCATTAATATCCACTCAAGAGCTCGCATTACACTTTAATGGAGAAAAGATGAAGAAGAAGAAGAACTACAATCTAAACTACGCTAAAATCTAACTAAAAAAAGCATTCTTTACATGGCACAAAACTGAGCTATTTATAGGCAGAGAGCTGAAACCCTAGGGCCAAATTCTGAGCACATACAAAGTTACAAAACAACCCCCAAAATATCTTCTGGCGTCGAGTTAACTCGGCCGCGGAACCGCCGCGTAAATGCCACATTGGCTGCGGTTCCGCGGCTATTTAAGGGAGTTAGGTTGTTATTTTTTCTATGGTTTCTTGTTTTGCTTTCTTATGTTGTTCTACATGTCCCAAATTGCAGAATGCTTCCAAAATTTCTTCAGATTTGCAACAGTCCAAAATGGCTTCACTTTTAATTCATTTGACATTTATCTCCCTCGAGCTCCACGCACCCATACTACCCCTCTCGTGCTCTGTGCTTGTCCGAAACACGAATGACCAATGTTATTTGTCTTGTCTCTTGAACTGGTAAGCGGCACTGGACGGATGCAGATGACTGGAACCAGGATTTTATCTGTTTGTGACAGATGTTCTGGATTTTGGCATAACTGTGAAGATTTTATATGATTTGCATTATTTTGGACTAAGAACCTGTAACCTGTAAATATGTAGTAAATACAGATTAAAAGCACCTGCCTATAAACAAACGAGCAGAAGAATGGACGGTATTAAATACAATATTCTGGTATGAACAGAAGTCATAGGTTTGACTTCATCAGAATAACAGATGGACCTGGTAAGAAGGTAGTAGGGAGTGATGTCCTAGTATTTGGATGACGTACTCCTGATAGGAAGTGATCTTCCTATACTACTATCGGTTATATTGTGGTTGTCATAAGGTGTTTCTCCACATAAGATCTGGACAAAATATCAGGAATTCTGGTGACTAGATCTATAGTTTTAGATCTAGATTTGGAAAGTGTCCCAATTTGGGTACTTTGACACTATTCTAAAGTGTTTTAGAATGGACGACTCCGGGCGTGGTGGTGTACCCGCAGGTGATGGAGTCACCCTCTCTAAAGAGATGTCTTCTAGACTGATGAGGAGAGAGATTTGCATGATTCACATATCTCTTGCTTAGGAAATTGAGTCAATCATGAGATGTCAAGTACCACACCAGATATTGTTTTTGCACTAGCTGCGATAAGCATATATTAATCCAATCCTGGAGAAACAGTGGGAAGCAGTTATGAACATAAGAGGATGTTCTTGATATATGGTAATGTCAGCCTCCTTCAGGAGTCGGTTATCATTTCAGACTTCCAAGGTGACCTAGATGACAGAGTGAATGTCAGAGTTAATGTTTACCCTTTTTTGAGGGGCGGTATATTGGACAGGGGGTCCAAGCGAATACTGAGGAAGGCATGGCACATGATACTGATTAAATTCAGTGGAGGATACAGTCTAAGAAGTTTGTTGAATTTGGAGTTCATTTATGAATTTGGTCGCATCATATATCCAGAAAAATTCTAAGACATGTTTCGCTCATTTCAGGAGATAGTCTTTCTCCGCGAAGTTGAGAGATAAAGATAGAAACATTGGAGCGGATCCACTCACAGAGGCTATTTCTCGAACGCGATAGTTTTGCAAACAAGCTTTGCGAGACTGATTAGCAGAGAAGTTGGGTGTTCGGTATCATATGGGCTGTGAGTATGCGACACCACAATAATTAGCCTTAAGTGAAAGTGGGAAATTATTGGCTATAGTGCCCTCAAGACAATTATTGTAATCGCAGGAAGGCGATTATGATGATTGAGGGAGGACCTATACGGGTAGAATAGTCTTACTCGAGATAATAGTATGCTATCTGGTTTGTCTCTATCATCATTTGCATGCATTATGTGGTATTACAGATCACTATTACATATTGATAGAGCCCATAAGATTCTTGCTGATGGCGTTCATATACGTGGGAGCTGGGTGGTCCATAAGCACATCCTTAAATTCCATAGTCGAGGGAGTATTGAGACTGGGTATTGATACTCCGAAGTAGACTAGGGTATACTTTTTGAGACCCCGACGAAGGGCGGTAGCCAGTCTCACAAGCCATTGGTGTCAGTTAGTCACCTATGATAGTATACAGGTGATTATTGGGTTATGAGTTACATTGGACGGACTCGCCGGGAACATGCTAGATCGTATTATACCTATTGTCAGATAGTAGTTCTCAGGTGACATGAGTATAGGTTAGTCTGTCGACCGGAGATCGTCATTTGTCTCGTGTGAGTTCCAACTGTGCATTGATTGCTACCCTACCACGGCTCAAAGGAGTCGTGCAAACAGGTTTTAGTTGGGTACAGTCCCGAGCCACATGGAGGCAGTGAGCGGATCGTCGGGGATTCGTCTCTCCCGGTATTGGGGGTTGATGTCGCGCTGTGCACGGGTGGCCATCACCAGAAATCTTTGGCCAATGTGGACAAGAATTACTGATTTGGATCAGTAGTTTCTCCGTGGGTGATGGGTTTTACACCGACACGAAATATCGTGTTATTAGGGGTCTAACTTTATCCACCCCCTAGACCCGATATGCGATACTCTTAGATGAATAGACTGGACTGTACGGAGATTGTCACAGACAGGCTCCGTAGGGGTACGGATGAGTTTGATCGTCGGCCTTCCTTTCGCTCAATACCTGGGCAGCCGTTACGTACAGCTGATGTCACTAACGTGCTCATGGTTAAACCCACTGCCAGCGTATTGACGAGTTTTTAGAGTCCCACACAGAGGGTTTTCATAGTTCAGGCGATATGATGTAGATGACATATGTTGGTACATACAGGTGTCCGATTAAATATGTGTATAAGCTACACGGACTTTAATCGGACGATTGATAATACTACCGGCTTAGGATTAAGCCGGATTATTAAATCACGTTTTGATTTAATAATTTATATATATATATATATATATATTTTAATATATGTATTCTAGTATTATTGTTCATTATTTATTTTCTCTCTTGGCTATTCGTATTTTTATACGATACGCGTATATGTATTTCGATACATATACCGGGTTGTATTCCGTATTTATACGAAATATCTTCTAGAAGATGGACACCTCATTATATGATTTTTCTTTTAGAAAATCATTTGCAAATGAGGTGGAGGGTGAGGTGACATGAGCATGGTTGGAGGTATGCAGAGAGGTATAGGATTTATTTGTTTAATTAAAAAATGTTGTGATTTTTCCATGGTTGTAAAATTGGAAGCCATTCTATTTTACATACTACTCTCTTCATTCTATCATTCTTGCTTGCTCATTTTGCTCATGCCTATGTTTCTTTACCCCCTCCTCCTTCTTCTTTAGTTGCTCACTTGAACTTTAGAAATGAGAGAAAAGGATAGTGGAAAATTCCTACACCCCCACTCTTCATTCCTAGCGAGCTTGGAGCGTCAGTTGCTTCGCTAGGCAAAACTGGAGCTTGGATCGTTTCCCTCAGGTGGATCATTTTCGACGAAGAAGAACCGGCTTGCATCCATAGCACTTGAAGAAAGCTTAAGGATGTGACTATTTTACACATAGTAGATTAGTTTAGCCCACTAGTTTTTGTTAGCAAGTTCTAAATCTTTAGTTCGATTCATGGTTTCGGAACTTTAACAAACTAGAAATTTTTGAAATCCATGTTGCCATCTTCTAAAATTAGTTTGCTAGTGTGCCTAAGTTCTCAACATATTATGGTGGATCGGTTCCTGCTGATCAGTATAGGACTAGTTTGGTTAGTTTATCTTTAATTACATAAATATTCAATTTTTTAATTGCATCATTACACATCTTCACGTATAAATAATTCAAATATCCGTTACAGGAGAAGGCTGGAAAAAAGCCGAGCCTTCCTGAGACTTGGAAGGCATTGCACATGAGAGAGGGCGTGTCAGAAGAAAGGATGAATATAGCCGCTCAACATGTGGTAAGATTGTATTTTTCAATTCTTTTAAGTAAATTAATTACACTTGTTAATTTCGTAAAGAAAATTAATTATTGTTTTATTTATCGAAGGAGGATTTCGAGTAGGCGGAAAGGAGCTATCGGGAATTAAATCCTGAATACCCGGCCAATGATCCTCTTCCTACAGATGCCAAGGTATCTATTATAGAGCGGTGTTTCCCTCAGTCGAGGGGACACGGTCGTATTCCCCTATACGGTGGTCTTGTTAGTCTTTCGCGGTTCAGTTCTAGAAAAACTACTTCAAGTTTGTTGACCGCTCACTCCAACCAACTGTAACGTTTTAAAAATAAATAAATAATTAATTAATTAAATAAAATCCTTTAGGTGAATTTTCTGATAATCGGTAAAATAAACCGTATTTTCCGTAAAACTCAACTACAGTTATTTTTCAATATAGATTTAAATATGCCTATTTTAACTATATAATTACTAGTAAATGGTGTTTATTTATTGACTTATAAATTATTAGTTTACTAAAATATTTTTCTTAATTAATTAATTTTCAATATTTACATAAGCTTTTAATTATACATTAAATAGGTGCAAATTATAAATTGCAATGGGCTAATTTGACAAATGTGAACCATGACATATTAGAATTAAGATGGTTGCATTCTTTTCTCTTCTTGAATTGGTTTCAAATTCTAGAGAATTCTAGGGTAAAAAAATGATTTAAGAAAAATAAATAAAATAACTAATAAATGAAATGATATAAGTAATATGTTAATTAGTGAAACTTCTACACAATTCCAAACCAAAGCCAATTAAACTAAAACCTAAACTAAAACCCTTACTAATTTTCCCAGCCCTCATTTTTTCCCCAGCCCGTTAAAATCCCTCAGCCCAAACACATTAGATTTTTTATTAATATTTATAAAAAAAAAGCCCCGGCCCGTTCCTCTCTCAACCCTCAGCCCACTTCTTTTTAAAAAGGAATTGTTTTTTTTTTACCAAGCCCGACTCTTTCCATTTTCTCAACTCAACCGATCCACTGTTCATCTCCTCCTTTAAAATTCCCAACGGTAACCTTCCGTGACTCGCGCGCGCGATCCCAGTTCCTCGCCGCGCCTCGCGCCTACGACAACGCCCCTGCTCCTGCCGTTACACCCACGTTTTTGTTCAACCCCGTCTCCAACTCACCCCTCACCTCTCCCTCTACATTCACCGAGCACCCAAACCTCCCACAACCCACTGCAACCTCCACCCTCGACGACGACGATGAACTTTCCTCCGATCCCCTTCTGCATCACCTCACGTCTCCTCCACCAACCTCCTCCCTCCACGACTCCTCCTTCATCAACTTCAGCCCCCTTCACACCCACTCCCCTGCACACAAACCCATTTCACCCGAGCCAACCGCCACCTTACATTTTCGACGCCGACGAGCCCCCGCCACTGCACCTTAACCACGTCGTCGACCTCCACCTCCTCAGCATCGTCACCATCACCATAATTCCCTAGCCCCACTGCTCAATTTTTCCCTCTCTCCAAAACTCCAAAACCCATTTTCCAAACAATTTCCCTCACTGTGAACTCCACTGTGCGCGTCACCGAAGCGACCATCGCCGACATCGTCGACCCCAGCAAGTCCCAGGCCAACCACGGAGCACCACCTCCGCTTCCAGCAAGCACTTGACGGCTCCGGCGAACTCCGACGTCAAACCCGTGTCTCGAGCCAAGCTCGCGCGAACTTGTTTCACGGCGTACAACGCGCGTTCGCGACATCGTTGCAGCCGTGCGACCCCGAGGCGTTTTCCAGGCAAGTATTTACTTGCTTCATGCTAATTTAGTGGTGTTACAAACATAAATCACATAGTTATTAAACTTACCGAGTACCGATGTATATCATGACCTAAGTGCTCGATGTTAGATCCCAATGGAAACGATCGTTTATTTTGACGGAGACTGATATTTTCTGTTGGCCCATAGAATTATAAATATCGTGTATGAATCTCGCTGGAAAATACGATGGTTAGTGACAAAAATCGATACCCCCAAACATGTCGTTAAAACTAATATTTTCTCGTATCTGAAAATGAATAAAATCACCATAAATTACATATATGCTGGAAAGATGCGTTCGAGGGATTAAATCGAAGCCGACTCGACGAACTTTAACCCGATGTAAAATTCTAATGATTTCTGTTCTGTAACCGTGATGATAATTGGATCGGAATGCGACTCTGGACTGCTGTCCAGAGCGTTTCTGATTATTGTGTTCTGTCCTAAGACCTGCGTCACTGTGTTTTCTGAAGACGTATGTTGCGGAACCCTGCAGTAGATTAAAGATAATTCTGTTAGCTAAATAAAACAGGCGTTTCCATTTCGTTTCATCGTATTTTACTATTTTAAACTATATTTAAAAGGGCAGAACATATAACTGTCCAGAACAGATTCTGAAATGACACCCTGAGGTTAAACCGTGTATAACTTTCAACGTATAGATGCGATTGAGGATCCGTCTATTGCGTTGAATACTTTATCGGAAACCCTAAATTTCATTTAACAGTGACATCGCTAAATTATGAGCCCAACCGGGTGAAATTCGTGTCGCGAAACGGACGTTCAGTTCTGAAACTGAATTTCCAGCCGCGAGCACTTAAAATGAAACAGCCATATCTTGAAAACCGGAATCCCGGTTGAACTGAAACAAATTTTGATGAATTGCTGACTGAGATTTCTAATTATCTTAATTGTATCATTTTGCTAAATTCTTAACATATTAATTTATGCAAATTATTTTAGTTAGTGACATGCATATTGATTCATAATCTACAGAGCTTATTGATAGCATACAATACATATATCACATCCTTGCCATATATTCAGTGTTAGTGCGTGTGGACATTGCATTATCGTGCGTGATAGATGTTGGTTTAGGAGTGACGGGTACACCAATGGAAAGTGAATATTCGTGACCGTGATTGATACAGTGAACAGTGATGAAACCGTGCCATTGGTATACTTGTACACAACTAGATCAATATCATAAATAGTGTAAACCTGGGGAAAAAGGGGAAATCAAAGTGGAAAGGGTATCGTATTTAGCGGGACCGTGTTTAGAGGATGATCATTCGAACCGTGATACTGATACGTGTAGGATAGGATCTAGCGATCCGGCTGACAGGGTTATGTCCCGGGCATGTGGGCCGTTGTCTCGGGTATGTACGAGACTCCTGTTAAACATGATCCTCTTTCCACTATGTGATTTCAAACATGGCCTAGAGACCGATAGGGACACATGATATATTCTGCATCATATAGTGACACAGTGATTACTTGCATTGTTCTTATACCAGTATTACCTCATTTACCTGTTTCATCTTATTATAATAATATTGTTATTGTGTCGCTCTGACGACCTAAGTATGCATGCTCAGATCCCGCGGGAGGACCAGCACAAGAGACGGATCTACCCTTCGAGTTCACAGAGATATAGTCTGGTGTACTCCCTACCTTTACTGCTTTCCATAGAGTGATCGTGATATTGAACTTGGTTAGTTATTGTTCTTATTATCTGTAATTTGTGAACAATGGAATTTCAATGTAATAAATTAGTGATGTGCTTCCTTTAATACTGTGCTTTATTTACTGATTACCATGTAATGTTAGAAGCCGAAGTGTGACTACGGCGGGATGATTCCTTGACCGTAGGAGCATGGCTGGCCTAGTCATACCTCGTTTCCGTATTTTGGGAAGCGGGACGTGACATGGTTTAGTTGGTATCAAAGCCTGTGTTTAGTATCAAGGGATAACATTAACTATGCTGTATTACGTTATTCTTGTTTCACTACTCTTGATTTCCATCCTTGAATCTGATCCTATCCTTTTGAATCTTCCAGTGATATGACGTCCCCGAACGACCCCTCCTCGGACTCCAGCTCTTAGGACCGCACGGAAAGAATACTTAGTGCACTGACCACTCTTGCGGAAGCTCAGGAGAGAAAGACAGATTTGCTTACTGAGGGACTCAGGGTGATTACCGCCGCAGGAGGACCCTCCGCACTCATTACCGCCCCCGAGGGCGCTACTCCACCAGCTTATCAGGCTAGGGCCGGTACCGTATCAGACTTCCGACGGTTACACCCAGCTGCATTCACAGGGATAGCTGAACCCCTTGAGGCTGAACAATGGCTGGTGAACATGGAAAATTTATTGACAGCCGCCAGGATTCCAGAGGAAGACAGAGTGGACGTAATAAAGATTCAATTAGAAGACGAAGCCCGTACATGGTGGTCGGTGGAAGAAAGCAGACTTGATGAGCCGATTGAATGGAGCAAGTTTAAGGAGTGCTTCTTAGATCATTATTTTCCTCCCACAGCCAAGGCAGAAATGGAGGAAATGTTTATCCTTTTAAAGCAGAATGGACGCCCAGTGGACGTATATGCGGCAGAGTTCAATCTTCTGAGCCGCTTTGCTCCATACATGGTCAAATCAGAAGCCACCAGGGCCAGACGCTTCCTTCAGGGGTTAGATTTCGAGTTGCAGCAGTTGATTGCATCGTTGGATTTGCAGACTTTCGCACAGGTACTCAACGCGGCAAGAGTTCAGGAGCAATTGATTAACAAGTTCAGAAGACCCCCAGTCGTTCCATCACGTATCCACGCGCCTTCTCGAGGAGCCATACCGGTTCACAGAGCAGGAACGACACAAATGAAGCGCCCGTTCGTACCACAGCATCGCCCCCAGAGACAGGGCGTAACTTGCGGCTATTGCGGTAGAGGAGGGCATACCCAGAAGGACTGTCGCCGTGCCAAGGGACAGTGCTTGATTTGCGGTTCCAGTCAGCACAGGATTAACAGTTGCCCTGAGCGAGCAGAGATACAGGGAGGTTCTGGACTGCCACAGCAGAGGCCGCAGGAGCAGAGACAACCATTTACAGGTCGCGGTCAAGGACGGGCTTTCACCTTGACCGCCGAGCAGGCAGAGGCGTCAGGAGACGTGGTTACAGGTACTCTACTCGTACATTCCTTGCCAGCTAGAGTACTATTTGATTCGGGAGCATCGCATTGTTTCTTGTCTGAGCATTTCACTAACACACACTCAATACCACATGAACCACTAACCAAGGGATGGGAAATTCATACGGGTAATGGCATTATTATATCTAGTCGATAATGTAGATTATGCCCAGTTGTAGTGTGTGGCAGGGAATTCTATGCGAATTTCCTTTTGATCGGGACAGGCAGTTACGACGCAATTCTCGGGATGGATTGGATGAGCACTTTCCATGCAGTTATCGACTGTCGGGCAAGGAAGGTGATCTTCTGTAACACTTCCAAAATAATAAAATATTATTTTCGGGAATTTTTATAATTTAATATTATTTTAAGGAATATTTTAATATTCGGATGGAATTAAATACAAATAAATGGGGAAAAATTTTGGAAAATTCTAAAATAAGGTATTTTATGGAATTATGCCATTTTAAAGTTTTTAAGATTAGTTATATGCTAATTTAGTGCTAATCGCGATTAAGAATCGCTAATTGGATTTTTAGCATTTTTGTGCAAAAATGTGCACATATCATTTTCCACACTTGTTACACTTGTGTTACATTTTTGTAGCCATGGTTCATTTGGATTCACTATTGGAGTGAGAAGGAAAAGATAAAGGAAAAGAAAAGAAAAGGAAAAAGGGTAGGTAATGAGTGAGAGAGAGAGAGACCAAGTCAAACACCCCACTTTTTGAACCATCCCTCATCATTTTCCCCTTCTCATTCTCTCTCCTCTCTTTCCCTTGCTGCTGCAGCTCCCTTTCCCTCTTTCTCCCTCTTCATGAAACCCTAGATCCACAATGAAAACAAAGCCAAAACCCCATTCCCACTTCACAAAAAATGTTCCCGAGCTCACTAGCTACACTTTGAACCTAGCAAGATTGGATTTGGAGGACTTTGAGCAACTCAAGAATTTTCTTGAGTTGCCAAAGGAGCTAATTTCTGCACCCTCTTGTAGTATTTCAAATTCCTTGTGCATCAATTCTAGTTTCATATCGATATTGTGTCGTTTTGTGGACTTTGGAGAATTCAAGTTAGGGTTTAGGGTAAAACTGAAATCAAAGTGGAATTGAGGCTTGTTGTGACCATAGAACCCCTTGTGTGATGCTAATTTGGACCCAAAACTGAACTTGAAACCAGAATACGGAATTACGGAATTGATATCGGGGAAAACTGTAAATCTGGAAATGTTTTGTGGAATCTGCTATTACCCCGAGACCCCAAAAATAAAACTGAGTTGACAGTGAGATGTGCAGGCACCAATGAACCACCACACCAAACCCTAGCCCCCAACTCCAAACTGAGGCCGCCAATTAATTCCTTCTGGCCGCAAATTGCGGCCAGAGCAGGAGGGAATTGCCTCGATTTTTGTGCATGGCCCTATCTCCTCTAGTATTGACCCTGGGTATGTCTAGTTTTGACAGATTCCATCTAGGGTGAAATCTGGGATGATTTTCCTATGTTGGTGCATGATTTGAGACTTGTTTTAGCATGGATTTTGGTATTTGGTGTTTCGTTCCTGTCGGGTGGCGTTTGGACGTCAACGACAAGTGGATATTGATCGTGTTTGCATGCGAGGTTATAGGTTTTTACCTATAGGCGTAGCGTGTGCCGTTTTGGTTTCCGATATGATTTTCATGTGCTTTAGCGTTTGTGATATCCTTGTAGGTACCCTACGAGATGTGAGGCAAAGAAGATGAAGATGGCGACATCGGCACCGACACATGAGAAGCAAGGTGAGTAGATTTATATCTACGGGGAGAAGTCGGGTGGATGGCGTATAGCACCCCCGCAGTCCGTGGTGATGTATACGAATACGTATACACACATATATTTATTATGTGTTGTTGGGATTATTGATGGTGATAATGGTATTATTGGTGATAAGAATGTATTGGTTTAGTATAGTGCGAAACCCTAGAGTAGGGGTTGCACACATACACATACACATACACATATACTTGCATACATTCTTTCATTATCTGTGCGCATATGATGGTGCGTATATCTACACATGGGTATGGGACTATGTGTTTATATACGGGTTTTGAGGATGATTCGTGGGATTGAGATGAGTCGATGAAATGCGATTGAGACCGTGAGATTTGGCGACATGACAGAGTTCGTATTGGAGATGTGATTTGATGATAGTGATGCCTGTCATGTGATGAGATATTGTGATATCGACTCAGATTTAGGTGGTTTCCATACCCCTCTCTATTGGCTTGATTATCGGGTTCGTAGTTCGCATAGTAGGCGTTAGGCTAGACCCGAGTCATACCTATTTCAAAACTAACGAATCGGGGATATTTTAAAGATAGGCAAAAAGGGTTTGTACGGATATTTTCAAACGACGCGTCTTTTCTTAAAACACCGTAGCCCTTATTTTACCAAAAGCCCTGATTCGTCTTATTTAAAAAGGTAAGGTTGCATGATATAATTATTGAGGTAGGTTCTCTACTGTTGCGTTGATTACTCGATTCCGCACATTTATGCTGTTTGCATTGCATCGCTTATATTGTTGATATATTTCAGTCATGCTGCTAGGACACCAGCACAATTATCGATGATGCGTATGTTCCACGTACACTTGTTTGCCGGCTCACACACTTCATCATCGATAATTGCCATGTCACTACACTGTAGTACTATTGCATTCAGTATATGATCCTTGCATGACATAATGATATGCTTACATTTCTTTTACATGTCGCATACATCATGCTTTCTGATTATACGCATTGAGATATATTGTTTCTATGATATTTCTGGATTTGGGAACCGTGGGTATTTAAAAAAAAGAATATGTCATTGCTTTAAAAACCCGGTTACCCTTGATATGATATTTCAGTGCATCCACCATGTGTTTTCTCGGTGCTGAGAGCGACATGTGAAACCCGAATCGAGGAGTGGACGAGCCGATTGCGGGTACATGGTGGACCCGGTATGGTTCCCCTCGGCAAGATGATCGATGAGCTTTGCCGATTGAGCCTGGAGGCGGGCGAGTACCTACCGGTGATTGGTTGGACCTGGCGGTTATCCGGAGGATACTGACCAGTGTCGATATATGGATATGGGCATACTGCCGGGGCCGAGGGCCGATACCGCAGACAGAGCCCGCGGGCCGATCCGGACTGACGGAGCCCGATATATGAGGATTTACGTGCCGATGCTGGGTACAGTTTTCATGATGTTTTCGAGTGTCGATGCTGGGCACTCCAGTTCCATGATTTTGACGTGTCGCGAGGGACACAAATGGTTTATATCCTCATATTATTTCCCATGCACATGATTTATGATATTTACATGCATGGTGGTTATTGTCAGTGGGTGACGAGTGGACGGGATCCACGTGTGTGCAGATTTGATTACTTTGATCATACCTCATATCCATGACATGCTATTACCTGAGGCACTAGCACGAGCACTTGGCAGTACACTCATGTATAGAGGTTACATTGCCAGTTTAGCATGCTTCAGCTTTATTCATTTTGAGGTTTATTTATATCTGATCGTATTGACCTAGGATGGGTCATGCATTCGATCTCTGCTTGTAGATATTTTTCTATTCACGAGTTGGCAACTCACCCCCGTTGTGCCCCAGTTCTTGCAGGTTGCCGTACAGATTCCATAGCGGCATTTCTGGCACACTGCTTCCTTAGGGGTGACTTGCTTGGTTAGGTGGGTTCTTTTGTATCAGAACCGCCATTGTTCATGTACTATTTATTGTATCTAGAATTTCCATCAACCAAAACTTGTATATTGTTTCAGACTTAGAAAACAGTGTTGTATTATTTCGACCTTAGAGTCGCGCTTGTAGTATTACGGTTTTCTGGCTGTTTTGAGTTCCTTTTGGGTTTTGATCCTCGCCCTTTGGCGTTGTATACTATTATTGCTTGCGTGGTTGTGACCGTCGTTTGACGAAGAGCTAGCTCCCGCTTGGGGATGCCTTTTATCATTTCATATATATTATTCTTGTTGTACCCCGTTCAGGGCCAGTTTTTACAAAGGAAACTCTGCCGAAATTTTCAGGAAAGCTTACATATTTTAAAAATACATATTCGGCTTAGTTATTTAAAAACTTAGATTTTTGAAACACGATTTCTTTACTTCTTAAAACTAGTTTTCCTTGTTTGCTCTTTAAATGGTTTTAGATTTCTGGGCTTTTGGCTTACTTGGATCAGATGGGGTCCTATAGACTTCATATGGTTCAAGGGCCAGTCACGTGCTCTTTCGGGCCGTGACAAAGTTGGTATCAGAGCGCTAGGTTGACCTTGGTTCGAGTCTGAGTTTGAATATGTGGAGCCTAGGGCGTTATTTATATACGGAACTTAGGCTTGACCTTACGGAACTTAGACTTAGTCGAGGGGGTATTAGACCCGAACTTTCATCGTGTAGGATGACCCTTGGTTGATGGAATAGGTGACTAAAGTAGAGTGACGTACCGTGGGTATGTTCCGCGGCATACTTACGACACGCCACTCCGCTTAAGAAACCTTAGGTTGTACATTTCGTTGCACCGTATTATATTCCTTCCTATGATCTACCTTCATCGATACTGGTTATGGTTTTGCTGCCGCGATTGCACGGGCAGAGTGAGCTACGGCTCGAGTCGTGTCAGCATGAGCTCGTCAGGGACGAGGGCTGACCAGGGCGTGATTCCAGAGGCATACGGTTGCATTGAGGCTTCGTATTTTGTGTTTCCGCACTATGAGCGTTTGACAGATCGCTGTTGCGAGATTTTTCGGATGTACCGGTCGGTACCAGAGGATTGAGCCACTGATAGGGGCTATCCAGGATGTGATGACTGTTGATATATCGCTTATTCATGATGGTTGAGGCGCTGCTTAGCGTACCAACGATTGAGCCAGTTGTTGCTGCGAATGATGAGATATCGCCCAGATGATTGGAGCTACTGCAGCATGAGCATATTCTTATAGATATGATAGTGAGTCGCTAGTCACCGAGGATGAATGACTAGGACATGTGGTTCGTTCGCTTACCCCGATGCGAGGTCATCAGATAGATTGATTCCAGCTAGAGGCGACTTCACGCAGATTCGTTGAGAGTCGATTAAGACGATCGAATGTCAGGAGCCTACTTTCCAAGTTTAAAGTATACGGAAAGACATGCAGGTGATTCTATGGACCCTCTAGAGGAATGAAACCCTAACTCGACTTAATGACCGTGTGAAAGCCTTTGAACCTCAGGGTTTGCGGCGGTTCCTCGGCGCCATTAGTGAGGCTTGGGTTTGCCCTTCTACGGCTGGACCACCGACGCTGTGGCATGTACTCGATACTATTAAACTGTACCCGAAATGTTGAGCTCTTGGGGATTGTGAGGTTCTGACGAGTCGATCGGATGATTCGACATCATTCGGATATCATGTGATGGGACACTGCTTGGGAGACTCCAGATACGAGCATAGCCGTTGGAGCGCAGTCTATGCAGCCACGATGAGATGAGTCCGAATCAGTCGATATTGGAGCAAGGTGGAGTAAAGAGTTTGCACGAGATCTCGACGAGATGACGTTCCACTCCGCTGACATCAGAGATGTGATATGCACGCTGAGGACGTGTTCGGCTAGATATTTCCTGCTGAGTGATGAAGATACTGAGTTCGTGATTCGAGTCCGTATGAGGGACTTCGGATGGACCGTAGCCGAAGGCATTGCAGTGCGCAGATAGAGACGCGATGTCGAAATGGACGATGATACAGACAAGCGGGACAAGAGGTTCGTACGAGACGCTGATGAGCTGTCATTACTCCCCGTCGAGACCAGAGGCCTGATATGCTTACAGAGGCGTTGGGATGCGACCAATTTCCGAGGAAATGCCGTGCTGAGGACACAGATGTCCATGGAACGAGAAAAGACTAAGCAAGAGTACCAGCCTCCGTACAGATCGACATAAGCAAGATCGGCAGAGACCTTGAGCAGGGATTCCTTCCAATACACTGCTGCAATAAGATTTGCACCAGGAGCAGATGCGTGATGTGCATTCAGAGGACCCGAGGTCGGCGCCAGAGATGTGCTGCCTTACGAGCAGTCGTGAGGATTGACCGAGTGATGACCTGAAAAGTGCCAGAACGGCATCGTTCCTATCAGCACACCTGACCGGGCCGATGAGCCGATGGATTGCGAGATTGGTAATCTACAGGAAAGATCAGGAACCAGAGGCAGAGGACGCCAGCCGTGAGCAAGAGGCAAGTAGATATCTTGCGCCGCTAGCATTGGATGTACCGGCACCTTCTCGACTTTGAAGGAGGATATACCGACAACGGTATTTATGATTTGCGATTTTGTGATTCGACTATCACGTATCCGTCACTTTGGGATTTCAGTATTTTGGCGATCTATTTGCATGATTTAGTCTTGATGACTGAGTTCCATGATATTTGATTTTGTGCACCATGGTTGCACTTACTGGGTATTCATATTTTGTGCAGAGTTATTACTCTTGAGGTATTGATTGTGATTTCATGCCTATTTTATGCCGATGATTTGATTTACGCTTCCAGCATAGTTTCATGTACTTTTAGTATTTTGATTTGTGCACGCTGATGCACGCGGTTGTGAGTTTTTCCATCGCGGTACACCTGATTTTGATTGAGCCGCGTTGTATATCGTTTCGTGCCTTGGCTGCACCTGCTTATGACTTTATGGATTTCATACGGTTGATTTGATGTTGTGCATATGTTACGCGCACGATTTGATTTTTGCACTCGGTATAGCTTATATGTGCTTATAGTGCATTGATGTGTGTTTTGTGCACGCAGTTGGATACGTTTATGATTTCCTTTATACCTGGGTACACTTAGTGTTGCTGCTTACGCATTTGAGTTATTGCTGGTATTTGTGCATGGGATGCACCAGTTCTATACTTCGTGCGTTTGTCGCACCAGTTTTATGTTTCTTGCGTTTATCGCATCAGATTTATATTTCGTGCCTTTGTTGCACCGGATTTACATTTTGTGCATTACGGTTGCACCTGACTTCGATTTGATGTCTTTCGATATGTCGATTTTGATTGTGATATTGATGTGGATTCTTGCACTACGTGCTTTTGACTGGACTTACGCATGTTCGGCGTTGCTATTGGATTTTGTGATTCCGTGTATGTTGAGTGCGCAGGGTCTAGATTTTCATTCGTGCACGATGGATGCACCGATTTGGATTTTCGCGCATATTGGGCGCAGGCTTTGAGATACGATTTTGGTGCACACCCGATGCACTAAATCGAGATTTCTTCGTGCATATCAGATGCACCGGAGTTTGGGCTGTCAGGCACACACGTTGCCTATGACAGATGTTTCGTGCACACCCGTTGCACCTAGATGTTGTTTTGTGCACCTGTATGGCACATATATGGATTTTGATTTCCGTGCGCACCAGACGCACAGGGTGATGTTATGTGCATTTTTGGGATTTATTCCTTTTGGAGCAGTACATTTCTATGATATTGGATATTTGTTTCCATACTGAGCAGGACTAGTCAGAGGACAGTGCCTGGATATATTTTGCATGCATCGACAGTTATCGAAGGGATTTCCAAAAAAAAAAAGCGAGCTATAGTCTCAGTATATACCTACGTGTCCGATATGACACGAAACGTTTTAAAAACAAGGAAACCCTTCTAATTGTTTTCAAAACGGCGGAACGTGCCTAGTAAACAAAGGATATATATATATATATATATATATATATACGCATATATAGTTATTTTCTTATGAAAAACGTCCGCCACTGTGCAGTGTTGCGTGCATCGCACAGCGATTTAAAAAGATTTGGCATGCTTTTACATCGGCTATTCACATGTATAGATTGGATGTCTACATGTGTAGTTCTGATCCATATCATATCGGTTTTGTATAGGATTTGACATTGTGTCTTTATCATGACTCCGATGATTGCGGGATGCTTGATGGAGTGCTGTTTTTGAATTATCTGCTCAGTACGCATGCACATGCATTGCGCTGTGACGTTTTATGTATTGATGATTTCGGAGCCCCGACGACTTGGAATTTGTATCGAAATGTTTTAGTGCTTGGGGGTTTTAAATTTAAATTCGGGGACCGAATTTCTTTAAGGGGGGTAGATTGTAACACTTCCAAAATAATAAAATATTATTTTCGGGAATTTTTATAATTTAATATTATTTTAATGAATATTTTAATATTCGGGTGGAATTAAATACAAATAAATGGGGAGAAATTTTGGAAAATTTTGGAAAATTCTAAAATAAGGTATTTTATGGAATTATGCCATTTTAAAGTTTTTAAGATTAGTTATATGCTAATTTAGTGCTAATCGCGATTAAGAATCGCTAATTGGATTTTTAGCATTTTTGTGCAAAAATGTGCACATATCATTTTCCACACTTGTTACACTTGTGTTACATTTTTGTAGCCATGGTTCATTTGGATTCACTATTGGAGTGAGAAGGAAAAGATAAAGGAAAAGAAAAGAAAAGGAAAAAGGGTAGGTAATGAGTGAGAGAGAGAGACCAAGTCAAACACCCCACTTTTTGAACCATCCCTCATCATTTTCCCCTTCTCATTCTCTCTCCTCTCTTTCCTTTGCTGCTGTAGCTCCCTTTCCCTCTCTCTCCCTCTTCATGAAACCCTAGATCCACAATGAAAACAAAGCCAAAACCCCATTCCCACTTCACAAAAAATGTTCCCGAGCTCACTAGCTACACTTTGAACCTAGCAAGATTGGATTTGGAGGACTTTGAGCAACTCAAGAATTTTCTTGAGTTGCCAAAGGAGCTAATTTCTGCACCCTCTTGTAGTATTTCAAATTCCTTGTGCATCAATTCTAGTTTCATATCGATATTGTGTCGTTTTGTGGACTTTGGAGAATTCAAGTTAGGGTTTAGGGTAAAACTGAAATCAAAGTGGAATTGAGGCTTGTTGTGACCTTAGAACCCCTTGTGTGATGCTAATTTGGACCCAAACCTGAACTTGAAACCAGAATACGGAATTACGGAATTGATATTGGGGAAAACTGTAAATCTGGAAGTGTTTTGTGGAATCTGCTATTACCCCGAGACCCCAAAAATAAAACTGAGTTGACAGTGAGATGTGCAGGCACCAATGAACCACCACACCAAACCCTAGCCCCCAACTCCAAACTGAGGCCGCCAATTAATTCCTTCTGGCCGCAAATTGCGGCCAGAGCAGGAGGGAATTGCCTCGATTTTTGTGCATGGCCCTATCTCCTCTAGTATTGACCCTGGGTATGTCTAGTTTTGACAGATTCCATCTAGGGTGAAATCTGGGATGATTTTCCTATGTTGGTGCATGATTTGAGACTTGTTTTAGCATGGATTTTGGTATTTGGTGTTTCGTTCCTGTCGGGTGGCGTTTGGACGTCAACGACAAGTGGATATTGATCGTGTTTGCATGCGAGGTTATAGGTTTTTACCTATAGGCGTAGCGTGTGCCGTTTTGGTTTCCGATGTGATTTTCATGTGCTTTAGCGTTTGTGATATCCTTGTAGGTACCCTACGAGATGTGAGGCAAAGAAGATGAAGATGGCGACATCGGCACCGACACATGAGAAGCAAGGTGAGTAGATTTATATCTACGGGGAGAAGTCGGGTGGATGGCGTATAGCACCCCCGCAGTCCGTGGTGATGTATACGAATACGTATACACACATATATTTATTATGTGTTGTTGGGATTATTGATGGTGATAATGGTATTATTGGTGATAAGAATGTATTGGTTTAGTATAGTGCGAAACCCTAGAGTAGGGGTTGCACACATACACATACACATACACATATACTTGCATACATTCTTTCATTATCTGTGCGCATATGATGGTGCGTATATCTACACATGGGTATGGGACTATGTGTTTATATACGGGTTTTGAGGATGATTCGTGGGATTGAGATGAGTCGATGAAATGCGATTGAGACCGTGAGATTTGGCGACATGACAGAGTTCGTATTGGAGATGTGATTTGATGATAGTGATGCCTGTCATGTGATGAGATATTGTGATATCGACTCAGATTTAGGTGGTTTCCATACCCCTCTCTATTGGCTTGATTGTCGGGTTCGTAGTTCGCATAGTAGGCGTTAGGCTAGACCCGAGTCATACCTATTTCAAAACTAACGAATCGGGGATATTTTAAAGATAGGCAAAAAGGGTTTGTACGGATATTTTCAAACGACGCGTCTTTTCTTAAAACACCGTAGCCCTTATTTTACCAAAAGCCCTGATTCGTCTTATTTAAAAAGGTAAGGTTGCATGATATAATTATTGAGGCAGGTTCTCTACTGTTGCGTTGATTACTCGATTCCGCACATTCATGCTGTTTGCATTGCATCGCTTATATTGTTGATATATTTCAGTCATGCTGCTAGGACACCAGCACAATTATCGATGATGCGTATGTTCCACGTACACTTGTTTGCCGGCTCACACACTTCATCATCGATAATTCCCATGTCACTATACTGTAGTACTATTGCATTCAGTATATGATCCTTGCATGACATAATGATATGCTTACATTTCTTTTACATGTCGCATACATCATGCTTTTTGATTATACGCATTGAGATATGTTGTTTCTATGATATTTCTGGATTTGGGAACCGTGGGTATTTAAAAAGAGAATATGTCATTGCTTTAAAAACCCGGTTACCCTTGATATGATATTTCAGTGCGTCCACCATGTGTTTTCTCGGTGCTGAGAGCGACATGTGAAACCCGAATCGAGGAGTGGACGAGCCGATTGCGGGTACATGGTGGACCCGGTATGGTTCCCCTCGGCAAGATGATCGATGAGCTTTGCCGATTGAGCCTGGAGGCGGGCGAGTACCTACCGGTGATTGGTTGGACCTGGCGGTTATCCGGAGGATACTGACCAGTGTCGATATATGGATATGGGCATACTGCCGGGGCCGAGGGCCGATACCGCAGACAGAGCCCGCGGGCCGATCCGGACTGACGGAGCCCGATATATGAGGATTTACGTGCCGATGCTGGGTACAGTTTTCATGATGTTTTCGAGTGTCAATGCTGGGCACTCCGGTTCCATGATTTTGACGTGTCGCGAGGGACACAGATGGTTTATATCCTCATATTATTTCCCATGCACATGATTTATGATATTTACATGCATGGTGGTTATTGTCAGTGGGTGACGAGTGGACGGGATCCACGTGTGTGCAGATTTGATTACTTTGATCATACCTTATATCCATGACATGCTATTACCTGAGGCACTAGCACGAGCACTTGGCACTACACTCATGTATAGAGGTTACATTGCCAGTTTAGCATGCTTCAGCTTTATTCATTTTGAGGTTTATTTATATCTGATCGTATTGACCTAGGATGGGTCATGCATTCGATCTCTGCTTGTAGATATTTTTCTATTCACGAGTTGGCAACTCACCTCCGTTGTGCCCCAGTTCTTGCAGGTTGCCGTACAGATTCCATAGCGGCATTTCTGGCACACTGCTTCCTTAGGGTGACTTGCTTGGTTAGGTGGGTTCTTTTGTATCAGAACCGCCATTGTTCATGTACTATTTATTGTATCTAGAATTTCCATCAACCAAAACTTGTATATTGTTTCAGACTTAGAAAACAGTGTTGTATTATTTCGACCTTAGAGTCGCGCTTGTAGTATTACGGTTTTCTGGCTGTTTTGAGTTCCTTTTTGGTTTTGATCCTCGCCCTTTGGCGTTGTATACTATTATTGCTTGCGTGGTTGTGACCGTCGTTTGACGAAGAGCTAGCTCCCGCTTGGGGATGCCTTTTATCATTTCATATATATTATTCTTGTTGTACCCCGTTCGGGGCCAGTTTTTACAAAGGAAACTCTGCCGAAATTTTCAGGAAAGCTTACACATTTTAAAAATACATATTCGGCTTAGTTATTTAAAAACTTAGATTTTTGAAACACGATTTCTTTACTTCTTAAAACTAGTTTTCCTTGTTTACTCTTTAAATGGTTTTAGATTTCTGGGCTTTTGGCTTACTTGGATCAGATGGGGTCCTATAGACTTCATATGGTTCAAGGGCCAGTCACGTGCTCTTTCGGGCCGTGACATCTTCCGCATCCCCAATCACCCGGAGTTTATTTTCGAGGGCGGAAGCGAATCTTTGGTACCAGCTAAGTATAGAGCCAAGCCCAAGGAGCTGACAGCTATGGAGATTGATACGAGCCCAGTCCCAGAAATTGTTCGGGACTTTCTGGACGTATTTCCTGAAGATCTACCAGGTCTACCACCTCCTCGAATTTTGGAGTTCTCGATCGATTTGATTCCAGGTACAGCCCCAGTATCCAGGGCCCCATATAGAATGGCACCAGTTGAGTTGGCGGAGTTGAAGAAGCAGGTCGAAGAACTTTTGGAGAAGGGATTTATTCGGCCAAGCGCTTCACCGTGGGGTGCACCAGTCCTACTGGTAAAGAAGAAGGATGGATCGCTGCGAATGTGTATAGATTATCGAGAGCTGAACAAGGTCACAATAAAGAACAAGTACCCAATACCGCGCATTAACGACCTATTTGATCAGCTAAGTGGAGCCAAGGTTTTCTCGAAGTTGGACCTCCGTTCTGGATATCATCAAATCAGAGTAGCAGCCGAGGATGTATGCAAGACGGCTTTCAAGACCCGATACGGACATTACGAGTTTCTTGTCATGCCGTTCGGTGTTACCAATGCCCCAGCAATATTCATGGATTTAATGAACAGGGTGTTCGCAAAATACTTGGACACGTTCGTCATTGTGTTTATCGACGACATACTTGTCTACTCGAAGACCTGGGAAGAGCATGCTGAGCATTTGCGCACGGTCCTACAAATTCTTCGGGAAGAGAAGCTATATGCGAAGCTGAGCAAGTGTGATTTCTGGCTCGACAAAGTTCAGTTTTTGGGACATATTGTTTCGGACGAAGGCATCTCGGTGGACCCGGCGAAGATAGAATCTGTCAGAGATTGGCCGATGCCGAAGTCAGTAGCAGAGATCAGGAGTTTTCTGGGATTGGCAGGTTATTATCGGAGATTCATCCAAGATTTCTCAAGAATCGCGGAACCATTGACGAGGCTGACACGGAAGGACGTGCCGTTTACATCGACAGAGGAATGCACTCAGGCATTCGACACACTAAAGCAGAAGTTAACCACGGCGCCTATTCTTACTGTACCAGATGATTCAGGTGGTTTGGTGATACACAGTGATGCCTCAGGGAAGGGTTTAGGCTGTGTTTTGATGCAGCATGGCTGAGTGGTTGCTTACGCCTCTCGACAACTGAGAAACCACGAGAAGAACTACCCCACGCATGACTTGGAGTTAGCCGCGGTAATCTTTGCGTTGAAGATTTGGAGGCACTATCTATTGGGTGAGAAAGTGGTGGTTTACACGGATCATAAAAGTTTGAAGTATGTTTTCACTCAGAAGGAACTGAACATGAGGCAGCGCCGATGGCTAGAGCTAATGGCAGATTATGACTTGGACCTTCAGTATCACCCGGGGAAGGTCAATGTTGTACCAGATGCGCTCAGTCGCAAACCAGCGGTCATGATGTTGACCGATCAGAGGAGCATTATTGAGGATTTCCAGAGACTTGAACTTGAGGTCATTACTCCGAACGCACTTAGTCAATTTTGGCAACTACAGGTGCAATCTTCCCTAGTGGATCGCATCAAGATTGCACAAGCGGATGATCCCCGATTACAAAAGTTCAGAGAGCAAGTGGAAGCTGGACTGAGAACGGATTTGATTATACATGAAGATGGCTCTCTGAGATTCGGTAGCAGACTCTGCGTACCTAAAGGAGATGTTCGAGAAGAAGTTTTGGCTGAAGCACACAGTTCAGCTTATTCTGTGCATCCAGGAGGTACAAAAATGTATCAGGACCTAAAGCAGCACTTTTGGTGGAACGGAATGAAGCGGGAAATTGCGAGGTTCGTATTCAGGTGCTTGGTATGTCAGCAGGTGAAGGCGGAACATCAGAGGACAGCAGGATTATTACAACCTTTGCCGATACCTGAATGGAAGTGGGAGCACATTACTATGGATTTTGTGACGGCCTTACCACGGAGCCCTAGGGGCAATAACGCCATTTGGGTTATCGTCGATCGCCTCACAAAAGCTGCACACTTCCTACCTTTCCGAGTGGGACAGTCGACAGAATCATTGGCAGAAAGATATATGCAGGAGATTGTGCGACTTCACGGTGTTCCAGTCAGCATTGTGTCAGACCGGGACACGAGATTTTTGTCGCATTTTTGGAAGAGCTTACAGGAGAGTTTGGGAACCCGCCTTAAATTCAGCACAGCTTATCACCCACAGACGGATGGACAATCCGAGCGTACGATTCAGACGCTCGAGGATATGTTGAGAGCCTGTATGTTGGACTTTCAGGGTTCCTGGGAGGACCATCTGCACCTAGTCGAGTTCTCTTACAACAATAGTTATCAGGCTAGTATTCAGATGGCTCCTTTTGAAGCACTATACGGGCGGAAGTGTCGATCCCCAGTATGTTGGGATGAGGTGGGAGAACGAAGATTACTGGGCCCCGAACTCATTGTTCAGACAGTTGACAAGGTCCAATTGATCAGGCAGCGTATTAAGACGGCTCAGGATCGACAAAAGAGTTGGGCAGATACCAGCAGAAGGGCACTAGAATTCGAAGTCGGAGATCATGTGTTCTTAAAGATTTCCCCTACTCGTGGAGTTATCAGATTCGGAAGTCGGGGAAAGCTTAGTCCCCGTTTTATCGGACCTTTTGAGGTGCTAGAGCGAGTAGGAGAGGTGGCCTATCGACTGGCCTTGCCTCCATCGCTAGCTGGTGTGCACAATACCTTCCACGTGTCACAGTTGCGGCGTTATGTTCGGGATGAGAGTCATGTCCTGGACCATTCAGAGCTAGTTTTGGGTACTGACTTATCGTACGAGGAGAAGCCTACTACCATTCTCGACCGCAGAGAGAAAGTGCTGAAGAATAAGGTCATTCCGTTAGTCCGAGTGTCTTGGGGCGGTCGTTCCCCAGGAGAATCCACCTGGGAGCGGGAGGAAGATATCCGTGATCGTTATCCACATCTCTTTGTTTAGTACATTTTCTTGTATCTTTGTTAAATTTCGAGGACGAAATTTTTGTTAAGGGGGCTATGATGTAAATCCCCGTTTCCATTCTAATAAAAGTTTCCTATTCTCTGATTTTCAGTAGTTTCTCTTCTTTTCCTTCATATTTCGAATTGGGTATTAAGCTTAATATTTATATTTTTCCAAACCCTAAAAGTTAAAACCCAAGATTTAAAACCAAAGCCAATTAAACTAAAACCTAAACTAAAACCCTTACTAATTTTCCCAGCCCTCATTTTTTCCCCAGCCCGTTAAAATCCCTCAGCCCAAACACATTAGATTTTTTATTAATATTTAAAAAAAAAAGCCCCGGCCCGTTCCTCTCTCAACCCTCAGCCCACTTCTTTTTAAAAAGGAATTGTTTTTTTTTTTACCAAGCCCAACTCTTTCCATTTCCTCAACTCAACCGATCCACTGTTCATCTCCTCCTTTAAAATTCCCGGCGGTAACCTTCCGTGACTCGCGCGTGCGATCCCAGTTCCTCGCCGCGCCTCGCGTCCACGACCACGCCCCCGCTCCTGTCGTTACACCCACGTTTTTGTTCAACCCCGTCTCCAACTCACCCCTCATCTCTCCCTCTACATTCACCGAGCACCCAAACCTCCCACAACCCACTGCAACCTCCACCCTCGACGACGACGACGAACTTTCCTCCGATCCCCTTCTGCATCACCTCACGTCTCCTCCACCAACCTCCTCCCTCCACGACTCCTCCTTCATCAACTTCAGCCCCCTTCACACCCACTCCCCTGCACACAAACCCATTTCACCCGAGCCAACCGCCACCTTACACTCTCGACGCCGACGAGCCCCCGCCACTGCACCTTAACCACGTCGTCGACCTCCACCTCCTCAGCATCGTCACCATCACCATAATTCCCTAGCCCCACTGCTCAATTTTCCCTCTCTCCAAAACTCCAAAACCCATTTTCCAAACAATTTCCCTCACTGTGAACTCCACTGTGCGCGTCACCGAAGCGACCATCACCGACATCATCGACCCCAGCAAGTCCCAGGCCAACCACGGAGCACCACCTCCGCTTCCAGCAAGCACTTGACGGCTCCGGCGAACTCCGACGTCAAACCCGTGTCTCGAGCCAAGCTCGCGCGAACTTGTTTCGCGGCGTACAACGCGCGTTCTCGACATCGTTGCTGCCGTGCGACCCCGAGGCATTTTCCAGGCAAGTATTTACTTGCTTCATGCTAATTTAGTGGTGTTACAAACATAAATCACATAGTTATTAAACTTACCGAGTACCGATGTATATCATGACCTAAGTGCTCGATGTTAGATCCCAATGGAAACGATCGTTTATTTTGACGGAGACTGATATTTTCTGTTGGCCCATAGAATTATAAATATCGTGTATGAATCTCGCTGGAAAATACGATGGTTAGTGACAAAAATCGATACCCCCAAACATGTCGTTAAAACTAATATTTTCTCGTATCTGAAAATGAATAAAATCACCATAAATTACATATATGCTGGAAAGATACGTTCGAGGGCTTAAATCGAAGCCGACTCGACGAAATTTAACCTGATGTAAAATTCTAATGATTTCTGTTCTGTAACCGTGATGATAATTGGATCGGAATGCGACTCTGGACTGCTGTGCAGAGCGTTTCTGATTATTGTGTTCTGTCCTAAGACCTGCGTCACTGTGTTTTCTGAAGACGTATGTTGCGGAACCCTGCAGTAGATTAAATATAATTATGTTAGCTAAATAAAACAGGCGGTTCCATTTCGTTTCATCGCTTTTTACTATTTTAAACTATATTTAAAAGGGCAGAACATATAACTGTCCAGAACAGATTCTGAAATGACACCCTGAGGTTAAACCGTGTATAACTTTCAACATGTAGATGCGATTGAGGATCCGTCTATTGCGTTGAATACTTTATCGGAAACCCTAAATTTCATTTAACAGTGACATCGGTAAATTCTGATCCCAAACGGGTGAAATTCGTGTCGCGAAACGGACGTTCAGTTCTGAAACTGAATTTCCAGCCGCGAGCACTTAAAATGAAACAGCCATATCTTGAAAACCGGAATCCCGATTGAACTGAAAAAAATTTGATGAATTGCTGACTGAGAGTTCTAATTATCTTAATTGTATCATTTTGCTAAATTCTTAACATATTAATTTATGCAAATTATTTTAGTTAGTGACATGCATATTGATTCATAATCTACAGAGCTTATTGATAGCATACAATACATATATCACATCCTTGCCATATATTCAGTGTTAGTGCGTGTGGACATTGCATTATCGTGCGTGATAGATGTTGGTTTAGGAGTGACGGGCACACCAATGGAAAGTGAATATTCGTGACCGTGATTGATACAGTGAACAGTGATGAAACCGTGCCATTGGTATACTTGTACACAACTAGATCAATATCATAAATAGTGTAAACCTGGGGAAAAAGGGGAAATCAAAGTGGAAAGGGTATCGTATTTAGCGGGACCGTGTTTAGAGGATGATCATTCGAACCGTGATACTGATACGTGTAGGATAGGATCTAGCGATCCGGCTGACAGGGTTATGTCCCGGGCATATGGGCCGTTGTCTCGGGTATGTACGAGACTCCTGTTAAACATGATCCTCTTTCCACTATGTGATTTCAAACATGACCTAGAGACCGATAGGGACACATGATATATTCTGCATCATATAGTGACACAGTGATTACTTGCATTGTTCTTATACCAGTATTACCTCATTTACCTATTTCATCTTATTATAATAATATTGTTATTGTGTCGCTCTGACGACCTAAGTATGCATGCTCAGATCCCGCGGGAGGACCAGCACAGGAGACGGATCTACCCTTCGAGTTCACAGAGATATAGTCTGGCGTACTCCCTACCTTTACTGCTTTCCATAGAGTGATCGTGATATTGAACTTGGTTAGTTATTGTTCTTATTATCTGTAATTTGTGAACAATGGAATTTCAATGTAATAAATTAGTGATGTGATTCCTTTAATACTGTGCTTTATTTACTGATTACCATGTAATGCTAGAAGCCGAAGTGTGACTACGGCGGGATGATTCCTTGACCGTAGGAGCATGGCTGGCCTAGTCATACCTCGTTTCCGTATTTTGGGAAGCGGGGCGTGACACCCATGGCCGAACCCTAGGTTGCCTCCCTCTCCATTTTTCTCACCTTATTCTCACTCCAAAAATTCATCAAAATTCATTCCAAAAATCCAAAATAAAACACCACTAATTCCTAATTAAATCTCTACCCTTCATTCTTTCTCTAAACAAACAAGGACCTTGGAGCAAATTTAGCATTTTGGAGACAAGTTTGCATGTTTGATCTCATGTTTATGGAGGTATAAATCCTAACCCCATATTTAATTTGTTTCTAATTACTTTAAACTAGTTCAATTTGGTGTTTAATATGGTTTAATTTATAGATTTAAAATTCAAGAGAGGGATTTAAAATTAAATTAGGGTTTTTATAAGTTGATCATGATTACAATAAGTAGTTTTAACACTTTATGATATGCTAAATTTAGTTTAGTTGTTAAGTTGCAAATTGTTGCTTCAAAATTGTTAAAATTTGATAATTTTGCATACTAGGTTTTTAATATTTATATAAATTGGTGAGATAAAATTCTAGTGATGATGTTTATCAATGATTCATGGTTTTAATGGGTAGACTAATATATTAATTGAATGCAAAACCTAATTTGGTTACTAGTTGTTAATGGTAAATTTAAAAATTGTGATAATTATGCTAATTTACTAACTAGGTTTTTAGAAATTAATTTAATTGTGGGTCTAAAATCTAGTTAGGATTTTTAGTGCATCATTAAGGTTTCCATGAGTGGTTTAACAATTTAAAATATGCAAAATCTAGCTTAGTTGTTGAATTGTGAATTTTGCCTTAAAAAGTATTAAAATATGATATTGTTGCAAACTAGAATTTTCAATTCAATACAAATTGATGAGGATAAATTATAGGAATGGTTTATATATTCTAGTTGTGATATTTAGTGAATATTATGGCCATTAGTTTCGTTTAAATATCAAGTTTTGAAGTGAAACGGTTAATTGACGCTTTCTAGGTTTTCGGAAATAAACCGCTTTGATTTATTTTGAGTTTTCGATGAGTTGCAATCTATTTTATATTATAATTAGTGAGTTTTGGAACCACGATCTATACGTTTGTGTTTTATCTCGATCAATCGGCGTTTGTACGCCGATGTCGAGGGTTATTTGGTCATTTTGCATGAGCGGGTCATAGGTTTAACCTATGCGCGTTTCGTGCGCTGTTTGGTTTTGTCCGCGATTCAGTTTACGATATTATATATGTTTGCATATAGGTACCCCTCACGTGGACTTCAGACGAGGAAGAAGAGGAGGGCGACATCGACTTCGGCAGATAAGGACCAGGTGAGTAGATGTATATCTACGGGGGAAATCGAGTGGATGGCGCATAGCACCCCGGCAAACGTAGAATAGGGATATTACTTACTGTTATTCGGAAGTCGGACATGACCTTAGATTCTTGGCGAGTAGGGTCCTATTAAAGACTTTAGGTTGGACTAGACTGATTTAGAAAGACTTAACCAGAGGATGAATGCCTTGGAGGGAATTCGTAGGTTTCAGGTAGACACACGCACACGCACACGCACACACATAAACTTGACTTGGTGTATGTATGTGTGTGTATAGGAATGTGTGTAGGTGTATATATATATATATATATATATATATATATATATAGACACACACACAACATATACATGTGATATAAGGGTGTTATATGATACATGGGGATGAGTCGATATGACTGGGCTTGATGCCGTGATCTATTGGATATACGATCGTGTTATGATATGAGATGTATTATGATATTAGCGGATCATTGAAAATGAGAAATGTATATTTATACATAAACGATAATAGGTGATGATGACATTGAAATGTACGAGACTCTAGAATAGAACCTGGATTATAATATGTGACTTAATCACGAGATGATATTTTAGTGGATCATTTGACGATGGTTAATTACACAGACGATGATATATGTTTGATGACATTAGGATGTATGCGATTATAGTACAGTACCCTTGATCATGATATTGTTTGATGATGATACTATACGAACGATGATGTGTATATATGATAGTTGACCCGTACCTCGATTTTGGGATGCCGTACGAGGGATTTTATCATACGAGGCATAGATGTGATGATTGATCCCCACTCTTGACTCGAGGAAGTCGTACTATGTACGTGACGCTATTGAGGCTGGATCGCCAACTATTAGAGATATCGACTCAGACTTTAGGTGAATTCTTATTTCCTATCGACTAGTTTCTTTAGTTTAGTTCCTTAGTGGGTTAGATAGATACTGGTTTAGGCTCGAGTCATATAGTTTGTAGTTAGATATGTATATTCTAATTGAGCGGTTAATACACATTCACCTTTATATTCAGATTGTAATCATCACATTGCATGTTCATACATATGTTTCTTTAGTTAATATGAAACTCTGCATGTTAGGACACCAGCACCATTACCGATGATGCGCATGATCCACGTACACTTATTTGCCGGCTCACACACATCATCATCGGTAATTGCCATGTCACGTACACTTTAGAACAAATTATCTTTTTATTGACATATCAGCTAAATGCTAGTCCAATATAATATTGTGTGATTACCCTCATGTGCTAGTTTAGACATTACATTTATTACTTAGACACTTCATGCATTCACATATTCATATTATCATGCGGTATTCTGGGGCTTATGCCGATGCTCATTATTTACTTACTCATGATTTTAGGATTTTTTATTTCTATGAGATTTCTGGATTTTGGGGAAAACCGCAAGAATATATAAAAACTTCTCTCTCTCTCTCTCTCCCTCTCATTTTAAAATACAAGTTGCGGTTTTCTCATGATGCATGTGTCGTCCACCATGAGATTTCATGTTTTCTGTTGGATTTCGAGACCCGATTCGTGGAGTGGATGAACCGTCTCGGGTACATGGTGGGCCCGGTATGGTACCCCAGGGCAAGAAGATCGAGTTGTAGACGATGAGCCTGGCAGGGGAAGACTACCTACCGGTGATGTCTGGCGCGGCGGATATCCGGAGGATACCGACCTTTGTCGTGAGATTTGATGATATGGGCCGATCCGGACTGACGGAGCCCGAGATATTGAGACTATGAGATATTGAGACTATGAGGTATTGAGACTTAAGATTTACATGTTTTGTGTCGATGCTTGACACGGATTTCCATGGATTTCATTGATGATGTTTCAGATTACTATACAAATTTTACTATGATAAAAGTTAAAGATTTCTTATACAGATATATCCAGATTTCATGGTTGATTGTTTTACATTCATGGTGCATGCATACTCATACTCATGACATGTTACTACTTGAGGCACTGACACGAGCACTGAGCATTGCACTTACGCATAGTTTATTATCCTGCCACTACTTGATGACTAGTGATATATTAAGTATATTATTATGACCTAGGAGAGCATCGTGCATGCGATTTCTACTCGCAGATGTCTTCTACTCATGAGTTGGCAACTCATCCCCGTTGTGCCAAATTTTTCTTACAGGTTTCGATGTACAGGTTTCCTTGGCAGCTTGCTGGCACATCATTTCATTCAGGGTGATTTGCTCGGTAGGTTGGTTCACTTGTATCAGGACCGCCGTTGTAATTTATTATTTCGTTTGTATCTAGTAAGCCTCATCAACCAGACTTGTATTACTTGATAATTTAGTAGACCAGTTGCTTATTATTTCGACCTTAAAGTCGCGCTTGTATTATTATGGTTTTCTGGTGGATTGGTTTTCTTTTGAGTTTTGAGCCTCGCCCTTCGGCGTTGTATATCATAGTGCATTGTGTGGTTGTTTCTTCCTTTTGGCGTAGAGCTAGCTCCCGCTTGGGGATGCCTTTATTATTGCTTTTGTATATATTCTTATTTGTACCCGTTTGGGGCCAGTTTTTACAAAGGAGACTTTGCCGAAATTTTTGAGAAATTTGATGTTGCTTTTAAACATGTTTTCCTTTATTTCTTCTTTTAAATGGTTTAGATTTCTGGGCTTCGGCTTACTTAGATTACGTTGCGCCTCTAGACGCTTCATAATTTAAGTGTCGGTCACGTTCCGTGCCTTCGGGTCGTGACAAAGTTGGTATCAGAGCGCTAGGTTTAACCCTTGTCTAAGTCTAGGATGACCCTTGGTTGATGGAGTAGGTGACTTAGGTAGAGTGACGTACCGTGGGTATGATCCGCAGCATACTTACGATACGCTACTCTGCTTAAGAAGCCTTAGGATGTACATTCCTTTTCGCCGTATTCTATTCGTTCCTTGATCTATCTTCGTCGATATCGGATGGTGGTTTCTGTTACCCCGGTCGCACGGGCAAAGGGAGCTGCGGCTAGAATGTGATGACCGTTAGGGTATTGTCTATTCTGGAGGGTTGAAACATTGTTTAGCGTGCGGACGAAGGGTATTCACATGTCGTCCAGATGAAGTTAAAAGGTTCGAACGAATGTCAGAAACCCATTTTCCCAAGTTTAAGGTATTCGGAAGAACATGCAGGTATTTCTATGGACCCTCTAGAAGAATGAAACCCTAACTCAACATAATGACCATGAGAACGCCTTTGAACCTTAGGGTTTACGGCAGTTCCGCGGTGCCATTAGTGAGGCTTGGGTTTGCCCTTCTACGGCCGGTCCGCAGATGCTGGGGCATGTACTGGATATTTTTAAACTGTACTTGAGTGTTGAGCTCTCGGGGAATTCTGAGATTTTGATGAATCGATCGAAAAGTTTAACGTAATCCGGATATCAGGTGAAGGGATAGATTACGTGGGAGACTCTCGATATAAGTATATCCGTTTGTAGCGCAGTCAGCACAGCTACGAAGAGACGAGTTCGAATCTGTCAACACCAGAGGAAAGAGGCGCAAATTAACGATAGTGTTGACGATTGAGATTTGGTGATTTGAATTCCATATTTCCGTTGTTTGGATTTTGGTATTTTTAGGATTTTGTTCTATGATTGGTATTTCCTATGTGTACATTCATTACACTCTATTCGTGTTTCATATATCAGTGGTATTGATGTTGTTTTGTGCATACCCAGTGCACTCGATTTGGTTTTATACATTTTGAGATATTGATTTGATTTTGTGCATATGGGTTGCACATGATTTTGACGTATGCTTCGGCATAGTTTTCATGCACTTTTCGTACTGTGATTTCGATTTTGATATTCGGTATATGTTTTCGTGCACCATGTGCACTTGATTGAGATTCTTGCGCACACTTGGCGCACTTGATGCGATTTTGTGCACACCATATGCACTAAATCGGGGTTTTGTGCAGATTAGATGCACCTGATATTATTGTCATGCACGCCCGTTGCACTTGACATATGTTTTTGGTGCACACCCGTTGCACTCAGTTGTGTTTCTGTGCGTATTCATGGCATCTGTATTTGACTTTGATTTTCGTGCGTACCGTACGCACATAGTACCTCGTATACTGTGATTGGGATTGATTTCATTTTGAGCGGTATGTTTTTATAATCATTACTATTTGATTTAGTAACCAGGCGGGACGTGTATGTTAAATAAAAGATATATATATATATAGCTATTTTTTTAAAAATAAACGCCCACTACTTATGCCGTGACACGCACATCGCACGGCGATTTTAAAAAGGGGTTTTGCATGCTTCTTTATTAAGATGTTTAGATGATTTTACTACGATGCGCACTATATATAAGTTATGGTTTTGATGTATATCATGTTGGTTTTCGTATTGAGCTTTGATATTTTATTCTCACCATAACTCCGATGATTGCGTTATGTTTGACGGAGTTTTGATTTTGAGTTATGTACTCGTTTTCATGCGCATGTATTGCGCTAAGATGTGTTTTATGTATTGATGATTTCGGAGCCCCGACGATTTGAGTGTATTGGCTAAATGTTTTAGTATTTGGGGGGAGTTTTAATTTAAATTCTGAGACCGAATTTCTTTAGGAGGGGAAGATTGTAACGTTTTAAAAATAAATAAATAAATAAAATCCTTTAGGTGAATTTTCTGATAATCGGTAAAATAAACCATATTTTCCGTAAAACTCAACTACAGTTATTTTTCAATATAGATTTAAATATGCCTATTTTAACTATATAATTACTAGTAAATGAGGTTTATTTAGTGACTTATAAATTATTAGTTTACTAAAATATTTTTCTTAATTAATTAATTTTCAATATTTACATAAGCTTTTAATTATACATTAAATAGGTGCAAATTATAAATTGCAATGGGCTAATTTGACAAATCTGAACCATGACATATTAGAATTAAGATGGTTGCATTCTTTTCTCTTCTTGAATTGGTTTCAAATTCTAGAGAATTCTACGGTAAAAAAATGATTTAAGAAAAATAAATAAAATAACTAATAAATGAAATGACATAAGTAATATGTTAATTAGTGAAATTTCTACACAATTCCACACTCTTTTTCTCTCCCCTCCCTATGGCCGAACCCTAGGTTGCCTCCCTCTCCATTTTTCTCACCTCATTCTCACTCCAAAAATTCATCAAAATTCATTCCAAAAATCCAAAATAAAACACCACTAATTCCTAATTAAATCTCTACCCTTCATTCTTTCTCTAAACAAGCAAGAACCTTGGAGCAAAGTTAGCATTTTCGAGACAAGTTTGCATGTTTGATCTTATGTTTATGAAGGTATAAATCCTAACCCCATATTTAATTTGTTGCTAATTACTTTAAACTAGTTCAATTTGGTGTTTAATATGGTTTAATTTGTAGGTTTAAAATTCAAGAGAGAGATTTAAAATTAAGTTAGGGTTTTTATAAGTTGATCATGATTACAATATGTAGTTTAACATTTTATAATATGCTAAATTTAGTTTAGTTGTTAAGTTGCAAATTGTTGCTTCAAAATTGTTAAAATTTGATAATTTTGCATACTAGGTTTTTAATATTTATATAAATTGGTGAGATAAAATTCTAGTGATGATGTTTATCAATGATTCATAGTTTTAATGGGTAGACTAACATGTTAATTGAATGCAAAACATAATTTGGTTACTAGTTGTTAATGGTTAGTTTAAAATTTGTGATAATTATGCTAATTTGCTAACTAGGTTTTTAGAAATTAATTTAATTGTGGGTTTAAAATCTAGTTAGGATTTTTAGTACATCATTAAGGTTTCCATGAGTGGTTTAACAATTTAAAATATGCAAAATCTAGCTTAGTTGTTGAAGTGTGAATTTTTCCTTAAAAAGTATTAAAATATGATATTTTTGCAAACTAGAATTTTCAATTCAATACAAATTGGTGAGGATAAATTATAGGAATGGTTTATATATTCTAGTTATGATATTTAGTGAATATTATAGCCATTAGTTTCGTTTAAATATCAAGTTTAGAAGTGAAACGGTTAATTGACGCTTTCTAGGTTTTCGGAAATAAACCGATTTGATTTATTTTGAGTTTTCGATGAGTTGCAATCTATTTTATATTATAATTAGTGAGTTTTGGAACCACGATCTGTATGTTTGTATTTTATCTCGATCAATCTGCGTTTGTACGCCGATATCGAGGGTTATTTGGTCATTTTGCATGAGCGGGTCATAGGTTTTAACCTATGCACACTTCGTGCGCTGTTTTGGTTTTGTCCGCGATTCGGTTTACGATATTATATATGTTTGCGTATAGGTACCCCTCACGTGGACTTCGGACGAGGAAGAAGAGGAGGGAGACATCGACTTCGGCAGACAAGGACCAGGTGAGTAGATGTATATCTACGAGGAAAATCGGGTGGATGGCGTATAGCACCCCCGCAAACGTAGAATAGGGATATTACTTACTGTTATTAGGAAGTCGGACGTGACCTTAGATTCTTGGCGAATAGGGTCCTATTAAAGACTTTAGGTTGGACTAGACTGATTTAGAAAGACTTAACTAGAGGATGAATGCCTTGGAGGGAATTCGTAGGTTTCAAATAGACACACACACGCACACACATAAACTTGACTTGGTGTATGTGTGTGTGTGTGTACACACACAACATATACATGTGATATAAGGGTGTTATATGATACATGGGGATGAGTCGATATGACTGGGCTTGATGCCGTGATCTATTGGATATACGATCATGTTATGATATGAGATGTATTATAATTTAGCGGATCATTGGAAAATGAGAAATGTATATTTATACATAAACGATAATAGGTGATAATGACATTGAAATGTACGAGACTCTAGAATAGAACCTGGATTATAATATGTGACTTAATCACGAGATGATATATGACATGATATTTTAGTGGATCATTTGACGATGGATAATTACACAGACGATGATATATGTTTGATGACATTGGGATGTATGCGATTATAGTACAGTACCCTTGATCATGATATTGTTTGATGATGATACTATACGAACGATGATGTGTATATATGATAGTTGACCCGTACCCCGATATTGGGATGCCGTACGAGGGATTTTACCGTACGAGGCATAGATGTGATGATTGATCCGCACTCTTGACTCGAGGAAGTCATAATATGTACGTGACGCTATTGAGGCTGGATCGCCGACTATTAGAGATATCGACTCAGACTTTAGGTGGATTCTTATTTCCTATCGACTAGTTTCTTTAGTTTAGTTCCTTAGTGGGTTAGATAGATACTGGTTTAGGCTCGAGTCATATAGTTTGTAGTTAGATATGTATATTCTAATTGAGCGGTTAATACACATTCACCTTTATATTCAGATTGTAATCATCACATTGCATGTTCATACATATGTTTCTTTAGTTAATATGAAACTCTGCATGTTAGGACACCAGCACCATTACCGATGATGCGCATGATCCACGTACACTTATTTGCCGGCTCACACACATCATCATCGGTAATTGCCATGTCACGTACACTTTAGAACAAATTATCTTTTTATTGACATATCAGCTAAATGCTAGTCCAATATAATATTGTGTGATTACCCTCATGTGCTAGTTTAGACATTACATTTATTACTTAGACACTTCATGCATTCACATATTCATATTATCATGCGGTATTCTGGGGCTTATGCCGATGCTCATTATTTACTTACTCATGATTTTAGGATTTTTTATTTCTATGAGATTTCTGGATTTTGGGGAAAACCGCAAGAATATATAAAAACTTCTCTCTCTCTCTCTCTCCCTCTCATTTTAAAATACAAGTTGCGGTTTTCTCATGATGCATGTGTCGTCCACCATGAGATTTCATGTTTTCTGTTGGATTTCGAGACCCGATTCGTGGAGTGGATGAACCGTCTCGGGTACATGGTGGGCCCGGTATGGTACCCCAGGGCAAGAAGATCGAGTTGTAGACGATGAGCCTGGCAGGGGAAGACTACCTACCGGTGATGTCTGGCGCGGCGGATATCCGGAGGATACCGACCTTTGTCGTGAGATTTGATGATATGGGCCGATCCGGACTGACGGAGCCCGAGATATTGAGACTATGAGATATTGAGACTATGAGGTATTGAGACTTAAGATTTACATGTTTTGTGTCGATGCTTGACACGGATTTCCATGGATTTCATTGATGATGTTTCAGATTACTATACAAATTTTACTATGATAAAAGTTAAAGATTTCTTATACAGATATATCCAGATTTCATGGTTGATTGTTTTACATTCATGGTGCATGCATACTCATACACATGACATGTTACTACTTGAGGCACTGACAGGAGCACTGAGCATTGCACTTACGCATAGTTTATTATCCTGCCACTACTTGATGACTAGTGATATATTAAGGATATTATTATGACCTAGGAGAGCGTCGTGCATGCGATTTCTACTCGCAGATGTCTTCTACTAACGAGTTGGCAACTCACCCCCGTTGTGCTAAATTTTTCTTACAGGTTTCAATGTACAGGTTTTCTTGGCAGCTTGCTGGCACATCATTTCATTCAGGGTGATTTGCTCGGTAGGTTGGTTCACTTGTATCAGGACCGTCGTTGTACTTTATTATTTCGTTTGTATCTAGTAAGCTCCATCGACCAGACTTATATTACTTGATAATTTAGTAGACCAGTTGCTTATTATTTCGACCTTAGAGCCGCGCTTGTAATATTATGGTTTTCTGATGGATTGGTTTTCTTTTGAGTTTTGAGTCTCGTCCTTCGGCGTTGTATATCATTATGCATTGTGTGGTTGTTACCGCCTTTTGGCATAGAGCTAGCTCCCGCTTGGGGATGCCTTTATTATTGCTTTTGTATATATTCTTATTTGTATCCGTTTGGGGCCAGTTTTTACAAAGGAGACTCTGCCGAAATTTTTGAGAAATTTGATGTTGCTTTTAAACATGTTTTCATTTACTTCTTCTTTTAAATGGTTTAGATTTCTGGGCTTCGGCTTACTTAGATTACGTTGCGCCTCTATACGCTTCGTAATTTAAGTGCTGGTCACGTTCCGTACTTTCGGATCGTGACACCAACAATTGGCTGAGGCAGAACGGATCAATGAGCTAGAAGAGCAGCTCAGGAGGAGTGATGAAGCAGAGAAGAAGAGGGAAGAAGATGAAGCGGCTTAGAGAGCTCAAATGGAGGCGTGGTGGGAATAATTCTCGTAACAATATGTTCCGCCTTTGCAACCGTGGTCAGCACAGGGTCCATTGCCACCGTAGCCGGTATATTACCCTCCCCCGACGCAGCGACCGTATTACTCCCCCCCATCACAGGAAACGTCATACTACCCTTATCCTCCGCCTCCGCAATCACAAGGAGGGTGCTACCCTAGTTCTTAACCTCCGCCACAAGATCATTATTACCCTCACCCTCTACTACAGGAACCATATAACCCTGATCAGCCGACCCGACAGAGAGGGTTATTAGGTAACTTTTATTCCCAGGAGGACTTCGACGTTATGAATCGATACTATTCAAGGTGAGGTTTTGGTGGCAATGGTAACGGTGGGAGTTAGTAAGGTACGTATAGTTATTATTTACAGAAATTTGAGCATACAATTAAACTATGTTGGGTTTTGATATTTAAAATCCATGTTGTATATTCGTAGGGTTCTTATAAGTTAATGGCGAAAGGATTATGTTTTGGAGATGGAAGTGGCGGGAGTTAGTGATGTTAGGAATATGTATACCTTAGAGGCCATTATTGTATGATATAGTGGATGCTTAGACATATATATAGAGGACTTTATTGCTTGACATGATAGTATGCTATCTGGTTGCTCTTTAGCTTAACATGTACACTTGTATTATTATACTGTCTCTCTGATACATATTGATAAAGCCCTTAGGATGGTTGCTTGACTACCAAGACTATGATGCGGATCATACTACTGGGACTTGTGTAGTCCACAAGCACATCCTTTAATTGTTCCTAGTCGAGGGGATATCGAGACAGGGCATAGATATTTCAGAGTAGACTAGTGTGTACGTTTCTTGACCCTGTAGGGGGCGATGGTTGATCCCATAACTATTGGTGTTTGACATCACAGATTGTACATAAGTGCTCATTAGAGAATGGTTATACCGAACAAGACTCGCCGAGAACCCCTAGATGGTACCATACCTATCGTCAGATAGCAGTTCCCAAGGAACGTCCGTCCCATCAGTGATCCAGACATATTCTAAGGCAGTATCACCTGATCATGGAGATGGTTGATCTCCAGGGTGATCAGGGTTAGGAGAGTAGACTCAGAGGACAACACGGCGGATCCACTCACAAAGGCCTTTTCCCAGAGAGAGACTTTTAAGGGATGGTTGAGTATGAGATACTACAACCACTGCTATCAGATGGCCCTAGTGCAAGTGGGAGATTGTTAGTTATATGCATGCCCTAGAGGCCATTACTGTACATTGGATGTATATTGTAGTGGATGCTGGGACATATATAGGGAGGACTTTCTTGCTCGACATGATAGTATGCTATCTGGTTACTCTTTACCTTAACGTGTATATTGATTGTCTCTCTGTTACATGTTGGTAAAGCCCTTAGGATGAGTACTTGACTACCTGGACTATGATGCGGATCATACTAGTGGGGACATGGTAGTCCATAAGTACATCCTTCAAGGTCCCTAGTCGTGGGTGTATCGAAACGGGGCATCGATATACCAGAGTAGACTAGCGTATACCTGCTCGACCCATACAGATGGGCGATGGATGATCCCATATCCATTGGTGTTTGACATCGGAGATGATATACGGGTGCTCAGTGAAGACTGGGTACACTGGACGGACTCGCCGAGAACTCCCAGATGGTATTATACCTTACGTCAGATGGCAGTTCTCTGGTGACACTGGTACAGAGTAGTCTGTTGACCCGAGATCGTCATAGAGTCTTTTGTGGTTCCCATTGTGCTTTGATTTCCACCTTACCACGTCCAAGAGGGCGTGCAAAACGGTGGCTTTTGGGTACAGTCCCGAATCACATGGAGGCAATGAGCGATAGGAGGGGATTCGTCTCTCCCGGTATAGGGAGTTGATGTTGCGCTGTGTTCGATTGGCTATAACCGGAAATCCCTGGCCAGGGTTGCTGAGATTTACTGGTAAGTGTTACCAGTAGTTTCTCGAACTGTTATAGACCTCATATCGACAAAACTTATCGAGCTGTTGGGGTCTGACGTTTACCACCCCTAGGCGAGATATGCGACATATCAGACGATGAGACCGGACTGTACGGTAAGTGTTACTGGTTGGATTCACAGGAGTATGAGCGGGCTTGCTCGTCGATCTTCTGATCGCTCAATACCCGGGTGGCCGTTACGTTTAGCAGACTGCTTGCGGCTTGTGGGTGTTTGATATGATCATCACCTGTTGCCGGCGTATTGACGAGTCTTTAGAGTCCTACACAGAGGTTTCCTGGCTCAAGCAAAACGAAATAGGAGCGCATATGAGATATGTGCGGGACCGAGAATAATGCATGTATGTGATACCGTATTCTATTCTCGCGATGAATGTATCGATTGGTTGTATGCGATATAACCTAGTTATCGAATCAAGGATTGATTCGATAAGCCGATACATTGGATATTAGTCGGTTATATGCGATATGACCAGATCGTTAAATCAAGTGTTGATTTAATGATTTAATGTATAATTATATATTTGATATATTACTTTGCATTAACTAATATTTGTTCACTTTAAATGGATTTTCTCACTTGATGTGCACATTGTATATGTAATATATTTTTTGTGCACTTGCTTGTACCATGTTTGATGATACATGCATGTTTGGGTGTATGTTTAGATTAAACCATGGTTATGTAATGGTTAGGGTTTTGTTTTTATTTATTTATTCATTTATTTATTTATTTATTTGGCATAAAAGAGAAAATGGTGGCTTTCTTTGTTTGATGTTGAAGCTTCATGAAGCTTTGACTAAGTCACCATTTTTGTCTTCATGCTTAACCCTAACCATTCACCTAACCCTAGTTTACTCTCTACACTTGACCATGGTTAGAGTATGATAAGTATTCCATTTATTTTCTATTTGAGAAAGACTTATCATATTCTTTTCTTCATCATCTTCTTCTTCTTTCTTCTTCAAGAAGAAAACCTTGCTTCCATCAATGGTGATTTGAGAAAAAGAGTGAGGAATCCAATTCTAAAGTGAACCCACTTCCTATTTCTTTATCCTCTACCTCTTGCCAAGTAGTACAGGGTGTTTTCTTCACAAGTTTCATGACTTGGTGAAGTGGGAGCTTGATCTTGTGATGCCTCGACGTAGATCATCTTCGGCATCGAAGTCGATGACCTAGCCCGCCCATTTCTTCGATGAAGCCGACACTAGAGCCCGAGATCCGATGATCGCAGCGAGGAGACATCATCACGGAGCTATGGAGGTGGAGGACTGGATCTACAAAGGTTGTATTTCCGTTTACCCTTTAGTTAAGTTGTTAACTAGCTTCTTGTTTCGCCTAAAAATCTAGTCAACGATCCGTATTAGGGTTTCTCGGCACTTGTAATTTTTGAAATTGACATGGTTGATGCCTTGTGAGACCTCATTAGTGTGCCTAGGAACCCTACAACCTAAGCATCACAGATAAATATAACGTGTGCTTATGTCATCCGCATTCGCCTCGATGTCCCGTTATGCACTGTTAGATTAGGTAACTAACGGCAGAGCGGGGCAGGGCTAGCGCGGGTGTAAAACATAAGCAACGTCTATATAATATATCATATATACTATATATAGTATCTATCTCAACATATCAAATGATCACATCACAGATATCGCAGCAGAAAACAACATATGAAATATTGGATATACTAGGATTTTCGGGTTTTATATTAAGCCTGTATAAAACACGGATTCCACGGTCGTGATGAATAGCACCCACATCCCTAGACCCCTACGAGAGCGGCAAGCAACCCTACCAATTCTACAATTAGGAGACCCTGTCTCGACTCCTCGAGATGGTCTCCCACTGGACCCTAGAACCCGGTTACTTGTGCTCCCCGCCTTGGGTCTATCCTAATGCGGAAAAGTAAATAATATACAATGGTGACATCATCCTCAACCCGGAAGTGCCCCAATAAAAGAATATTACATACAATGAATTTTATATGAATGAAAATGAAAAACTCTCATCTCACATAAAACCCCCGGCTATTCAAACACGACGATCCAATATAACATATCCCAGCAACACATAACATCACATGTCATCAACGTAAGTAAATATGCGTATCCAAATTGTCGTTGACATAAAGCAACGAAACCGGCAATACACCACATATTACACTTACGGTCGCAGAAAAGAAAGTGAAAACCTACAACAGTTGGAATCCGCAACCATCTTAGACATCATAAACCCAATGTATCACATACTTTGGATTTCATGCCTAACCAAATGAATTCCTTAGACATCACATGCCTAACAATTATGAACCCCACTAGTCTCGATATTGAAAACTCTTTCCAATAGCTTGTCGGGTAACTCAACAAGATTCCCGATATCCTGATCGAATGCTCGTCGGAAACTTTATTAGACGGCCGCACCCCCGATGCCGTCGACGAAGTGCACTAAGGCGGAACACCACATCCGCAAGCACCCGAACGGATGCTTTTTGCGACAGGGTTCTCCTACAGTCACTTGGTCGGGGCTATGGGGCATGGATATCTATCAAGGTTACCCAGCGAGTATCCGCGTATACTACGTAATTGCGACGGACTTTTGATCAATATCAAAATCCCATGGCAACCGATCAATTGAGACTAAACCGCTAGATTTACAAAATTCATACTAGTTATCACATAACTAATTATAGTGGATTCCAAATATTGTATCACAATCACAGAAAGCTAGGCGACGTTAAATATTTCGATCGAATCAACGAATTCCAAAATTTCCCAGAATGCTCAACACTTAAGCAGAACTAAAAATGCCCAGAAGCATAGCCCAGTACCTACGGACCAACAGCTGAAGGGCCCGACCCAAGCCTCTTAAGTGGCGCCGCGGATCCGCCGCCAAAACCATGTTTTAACCGCGGATCCACGGTCACTTAGACGAGTTAGGGTTTCATTCTTCAGGTGTGTCCATAGAATTACCTGCATGATTTTCTGAATATTTTTAACATGAAAATTTTCAACTTTTTGAAAAATTTCCAGAAAGTGGGAAAAATACGGTTTTCGGAGTTCGATCGGACTTTTAATTTCTCCTACGCGACGCCTAATGCTCTAGCTAGGCTCTGATACCACTGTAGGGTTCTTAGGCACTAGAACAAGGTTCTACAAGGCATCATACATGCCGTATTTAAAATTTTCAAGTGCCAAACAACCTAAGCAAGGATCTTTACTAGAGAATTAGGGTTAGAAAACAACAAGTAAACAACTTTACATAGAAGTGAATGAGGAATATAACCTTTGTAGACCGGTCCTTCACTTCTAAAGCTCCGTATAGTAGTCCCTTCGCTGTGAGTATCGATCTCCCGAACTCTAGTATGGGTTCTCCCGGAGAAATGAACAAGCTTGCTCGAAATCTTCGAGGCCGAAGATGATCTACGTCGAGGAGACTCAAGCTCATGCTAGCTCTTCACTAATTGTGAAATTAGTGAAGCAAACACCCTAAACTAAATGGCAAGTAGTAGAGGATAATGAAGTAGGAAGTGGGCTCTCTTTAGATTTATTTTACTCACAATATTTTCTCACCTTGAGAAAAGCTAGTGAGCTTTTCTCATGAGGAAGAAGAAGCTCAAGTGAAGAGATGAGAGAATGAACTCATGAGATGAGAATAGCAACCATGGGTGAGTTAGTGTCATACACTAACCCATGTAGAGAATAAACCATGGTTAGTTAATAATGGTTGGCTTAATAAATATCTACAGGTAAAACAAACTTAGTGGACTTGGTCAATGGTTCCACAAGTTTCTACAAGTTTCAACCATGTGACTTAATCCCACTAATTTTGATTAACTTAGATAAATATAAACCCATCACATTATTAAGCATGGTGCAAGTCTCATACACCCATGTCACATGTGGCATCTAGCATGACACAAAAGTTGTACATTAATATATATCACATATACACTAATGCACACAAGTGAGAAAAGAAATCATAAGTGAGCTAATATTAGTTAATGTAATCTAGTATATCTAATATACAATTATACATTAAATTATTAAATCAACACTTGATTTAATAATCCGGTTATATCACATATAACTGACTAATATCAAATGCAACAACTTATCGAATCAACACTTGATCCGATAATCCGGCTATATCTCATATAACCGACCGATGTCACAAATCGTGAGAATAGAATACGGTATCACATACGCGCATCAATCTCGGTCCCGCACATATCATATATGTGCTCCTACTTCGTTTCGCATGAACCAGAAAAGCTCTGTGTAGGACTCTAAAGACTCGTCAATACGCCGGCAATAGGTGATAATCATATCAAACATCCACAAGCCGCAAGCGATCTGCTAAACGTAACGGCCATCCGGGTATTGAGCGATCAGAAGATCAACAAGCAAGCATGCTCATACTCCTGCGAATCCAATCAGTAACACTACCGTACAGTTCGGTCTCTTCTTCTGATATGTCGCATATCTCGTCTAAGGGTAGTACACGTCAGACCCCAGTAACTCGATAAGTCGTACCGATATGAGGCTCATAACGGGTCGAGAAACTACTGATAATACTTAGCAGTATATCTCTGAATCAGCCTTGGCCAGGGACTTCCTGTTATAGCTAATCGAGCACAGCGCAACATCAACCCCCAATACCGGGAGAGACGAATCCCTTTCTATCGCTTATTACCTCCATGTGACTCGGGACTGTACCTAAAAACCACCGTTTTGCACGTTCTCATGAACGTGGTAAGGTGGAAATCAAAGCACAGTGGGAATCACACAAGACTTTATGATGATCTCGGGTCGACAGACTAACATGTACTAGTGTCACCAGAGAACTGCCTCCGACGTGAGGTATAATACCATCTGGGAGTTCTCGGCGAGTCCGTCCAGTGTACCCAGTCTCCACTGAGCACCCGTACATCATCTCTGATGTCAAACACCAATGGATATGGGATCATCCATCGCCCATCTACATGGGTTGAGAATCTATACGCTAGTTTACTTTGGTATATCGATGCCCCGTCTTGATACACCCACGACTAGGGACATTAAAGGATGTACTCACGGACTACCTTTGTCCCACTAGTATGATTCGCATCATAATCCAGGTAGTCAAGTACACATCCTAAGGGCTTTATCAACATGTAACAGAGAGACAATCGGTGTATATGTTAAGATAAAGAGTAACCAGATAGCATACTATCATGTCGAGCAAGAAAGTCCTCCCTATATATGTCCAAGCATCCACTACAATATACATCTCATGTACAGTAATGGCCTCTAGGGCATACATATAACTAATAAATTTGTAAGCCTATATAAGGCAATATGATAATGAAATAAAAAAAAGAATTAATTCCCCTCAAAATTTAGGGTTTCCGTACCTCCTTCCCCTTCCTCAAGGTTCTAAAAGCTTCTCCCCTTTTTGAATTAAATCAAGAATTTAACTCTTCCTTTTTCAAAAATAAACAGTTTTTCACCATCAAACCCTTGAAGGGGAACTCAGATCTTCCATCAGATCTCAAAAAGGGGAGATTTTTAAATCTCACCCCCTTTTCTCCAAGATCCGGCCAACCGAGAGGCAGAAGAAGGAGACCCATCTCCAAAAATCCCATCTTGGAAAGATCCAGGGACAAACGGGAGAAAAAAAGGGGTCCCCTTTGATCATTTCCAAAGATTTCTAGGAGTTTAACTCCATTCAAGATCTGTTAAAGTTTAACTCCACAAATTAATATCTTTTTAGGATTTTAACTCCAGACGTTAAATCGGGAGCACAGCTCCCAGTGCAGGGACCAAGTCCCTTCTTCTGCGGGTGCCCAGTGTCCATGCGCCCGGCACGTGAGGCAATGGCGCCCGGCGCCCACTCGCCCGGCACGTGAGGCGATGGCGCCCGGCGCCCATGCGCCCGGCACGTGAGGCGATGGCACACAGCTCTATGCATGCGTCTTTAAGAAGCTTCCCCGCTCATTTTATATGCATTCCACACTAAATATACCTCCTCCGCTAGAAATTTTTTTCTAACGGGGCGCTATACCGCACCCCGCAAGGGGGCTGCTAGCCCTCTTGACTCCCAGCCCGCTATCCGGGTAGCGGGACCCCCGAAAAACTCTGCGGGGCCCCCGATATATCCAAAACTCCTCAAGACACACATATGCACACTGCACATTGAGTTCGCATGACCAGTTTGACCCATCAATCGGAGGTTCTCTCGCTCCAAAGGTGGGGTAATTAACAGCAGCTTAGTCCGCGGCTGCCGGAGATTCGGATCCCCACAATCAATAAACCCCCGCCTACCCTAGGCAAGGGGAATCTATAGTACGCCTGACAAGCGCGCGCGTATTCTCATCTCGATGGGGTGAGGAAAAACACCCTACAGATTCTGGCATGCCCGGTGGGACCAATCTCTCCTCCCATATTTCGGGTTAAACGTTCATGCGAACTCAATTAATATACATATCGATTGTCTATACTGAAATCATGCTTCTTTGTGCAGGTTAACAGTTTCCAATTGCAATCTTCGGACGCAGCAAAAATGTCTCCAAGAACAAGCTCAGCTCTCGACACAGCTCCCGTCTCCTACACGATGAAGATGGACGCCAGGACGGTCCTCCCGGCCAGTCTCGGGCGACAGTAGGAGGAGCCGGTGCTACCATTTGGCTCTATTCTGTTCGTGCTAGCTAGCGTCATCCCATCTCCTCAAGCTCCAGTAACAGATAGACCGGCCTCAAAAGCAGGAGGACAAATGTGGTGATCTCGAGGGCACCACTGTCCAAATGCAAGTCGGTGTTTGAACGACTTTCCTTGGCCCCAGCTGGGGGCAAAGCCATCAACACCAATAAAGCAATAAGGCATCTCGGCCAATCTCCAACTGTACCCCGACAACTGCTCAATCGGTTATCTTCTCTAAGCTCCCCGTCAATCGACTCACGATGGCTTCCTGGATGACGGACGCCCGTCAAGCCCTCAAAATCAAGAAGCTAAGACAGAAAAGGCTCAGATACAGAGCCAACAAAAGGGTTAGGGCTCCTGCTGATTTGAACATCGTAGGGTTCCAAGAACGAGGTTACCCAGCAACGACAGCTGAAACGGCTGTAAATATCGCTAACTCTTTTGAACCACTGAATTTGGTTCAGAAGAATGCCATAACCGCGAGGGTCAAGAAAGCTGCGATCCGGACAGCGCCGCCCAAGGATCCAGCTAGGCCAACCTTCTTCAGTTGCATGTCCTTTCCAGAAGACAAAGGGCCGCGACGATGGTCCAAAAAATCAACCGCCAAAGATAAAGAGATGGCTGGATATATGGTCTACACTGTCTACGTGGTCGGACTTGAAGAAACGAACCCTCCTATGCTTCACAGCCATGGTGATGATATGGTTGATGCTACCCAGCATCGGCTCGGTCTAAATGATGAAGAGCCCACTCAGGCCATTGAGCCAAAGGAACCCGTGGTTCTTGCTGAATCAAGCTCAGGCGGTAAGGATGACCCCGTTGTCATACCCGGAACTATAGAACAAGCATTATTCCAATGGCTTCAAAGGCAACTTCAGGACCGGGATGAGAAGATTTCCAAGGTCCAGTCTAAGGTCGACGAACTGGAAAACATCGCGGCAGACCTCACGACTCAAGTTGCCCTTACAGCGAAATCAAATTTTGGTTCATGGGCCAGGAATTGATATCCGGAAACAACCAACTGATACCCCTTCCAACCCAAAAGCAGAACACCTTTGCAAAAAACGGCCGCGATCAGCCTCTAGTCCCTCTGATACGTACACTGAACGTTGTAAGCGGACAGCAGGAGAACCAAAGGCCGATCAGCCTCGAGGGCCAGCATCAGGAAAGGCACCAACTCTAATGGAAAGAAAGAAGAAAGTATACTCCTTCAGGAGGGACGAAGTCTGCAAAATATTCAAGGATGCCTTGAACAACGGTCTACAACTGCCCATTCCAAAGAAGCCATATGAAGAAAACAGGATTGACAATCCACTGTACTGCCTATATCATAGGGTGGTGAGTCATACCATCGAAGACTGCTGCATGTTTAAACATTGGGTGGAGAACCAATACAAGGTTGGGAAGACCTAACCATTCTCAGATGTACCGGCAAGCTACAAAACTACGGTCATCAACACAGCTTCGCCAAGATCAAAGTTCAAGGAGCTGGGATAAGTAAACACACTCGACCACCACTTCGTTAAACTTGGAACAATCGACCTCTAAGTAGTTAAACTAGGGATGTAAAAAATGTGTAAATAAATAATAAAAAAGGCCGAAATGATGGGGCAACTCGCAATAAAAATCAGCGAGTAAAATGAAAATGAAAATAAACAGCCAAAATGATGGGGCAACCACGAATGAATAGCCGAAATGATAGGGCAATCGTGGCCTTCACGATAAGAAAAGCTGAAATGGTAGAGCAATCACGGTAATAAAAAAAGGCGAATGATGAGTCGCTCCTGGTGTAGGGTTACTAGGCATACTAACAAGGCTCTACAAGGTATCGACCATGCCAAAATTAAATTTTTATGTGCCGAACAACCCTAAACAAGATCATGTACTAGAGATTAGGCGAGTCAAATAGCAAGTAAACAACTTTACTCTGAAGGGAATACGAAATACAACCTTTGTAGATCGGTCCATCACTTCATTTGCTCCTTGTTGAAGTCCCTTCGCTGCGATCAAGGTTCTCCCGGGCTCTTGCATGGCTTCACGACGCAAAGGATGCGACCTTGCTTGAAGTCTCCGAGGCCGAAGATGATCTACGTCGAGGGAATTCCGACTCAAGCTCCTACTTCACTAACTAGAGAATTAGTGAAGTAAACACCCTAAACTAAAGTGCTAGTCTAGTAGAGGATGGAGAAATAAGAAGTGGGTTCTCTTTAGAATTTTGTTTCTCATAAAGTTTCACTCTTTTTCAAAAACCCTAGCAAGCTTTTTCTTTTGCTCAATGAAGAAGATGAACAAAAGAAAAGAATGAGGATAATGATCAAGTGTGAAGGCTAACCATGGTGAGTGAGTATCATATACTAACTCTTGTAGAGCCATAACCATAGCTAATTGAGAATGGTTAGGTTAATAAAAATCTAAAGTAAAACAAATTTAGTGGACTTTGTCAAAGCATCCACAAGCTTCTACAAGCTTCATGCTTATGACCTAAGCACCACTAATTTGTAATCACCTTAAATAAATATTAACCACCATCTAATATAGTATGGTGTATGTCTTACACACCCATGTTTAGTGTATTATCAACCATGATACAAAAGAAAACACTTTTAATATATATATTTATCACATATATATATATATATATATTCAAGTGTGCATATGAGAAAAACCCTAAAGTGAACAAGTGTTAGCAAATGTAAATTAGTATATCTAATATACAATTATACACTTAATTATTAAATCAACACTTGACTTAATAATCCGGTCATATCTCATATAACCGGCTAACATCCATTGTATCGACTTATCGAATCAACACTTGATTCGATAACCCGGTCATATCATATATAACCGACCGATACAAAAAGTCGCGAGAATAGAATACGGTATCACATACACGCATTTATTCTCGGTCTCGCACATATCACATATGTGCTCCTATTCCGTTTTGCCTGAGCCAGTAAAACCTCTGTGTAGGACTCTAAAGACTCGTCAATACACCGGCAGTAGGTGGTGATCACATCACTCACCCACAAGCCGTCAGCGGTACTAGCTGAACGTAACGGCTACCCGGGTATTGAGCGATCAGAAGATCAGCAAGCAAGCCCGCTCCAACTCCTGTAAAAGCCTGCCGGTAACACTTCCCGTACAGTCCGGTCTCCTCGTCTGATATGTCGCATATCAAGTCTAGGGGTGGTAAACGTCAGACCCCAATAACCGATAAGTCATGCCGATGTGAGGCTCATAACGGGTCGAGAAACTACCGGTAACACTTACCAGTAAATCTCTAAATCAGCCCTGGCCAGGGACTTCCCTGTTACGGCCAATCGAGCACAGCGCAACATCAACCCCCAATACCGGGAGAGACGAAACCCCTCCTATCGCTCATTGTCTCCATGTGACTCGGGACTGTACCCAAAAACCACCGTTTTGCACACCCTCATGGATATGGTAAGGTGGAAATCAAAGCACAGTGGGAATCACACAAGACTCTATGACGATCTCGGGTCTACAGACTAACCTGCACAAGTGTCACCAGAGAACTGCCATCTGACGTGAGGTATAATACCATCTGGGAGTTCTCGGCAAGTCCGTCCAGTGTACCTAGTCTCCACTGAGCACCCGTATACCATCTCTGATGTCAAACACCAATGGATATGGGATCATCCATCGCCCATCTCATGGGTCGAGAAGCGTATACGCTAGTCTACTCTGGTATATCGATGCCCTGTCTCGATACACCCACGACTAGAAACATTGAAGGATGTACTTATGGACTACCATGGCCCCACTAGTATGATCTGCATCACAGTCCAGGTAGTCAAGTACACATCCTAAGGGCTTTATCAACATGTAGCTATAAGACAGTATAAAGAGACAAGTATACTTGTTAAGATAAAGAGCAACCAGATAGCATACTATCATATCGAGCAAGAAAGTCCTCTCTATATATGTCCAAGCATCCAATATAATATACATCATCTATACAATACTGTCCTCTAGGGCATACATACAACTAACAATCTCCCACTTGCACTAGGGCCAGCTGCTGTAGTATCGCATACCGAGCATCCCGAAGAGTCTCTCAAACTGTATCTGGGGAATGGCCTTCGTCAGTGGATCCGCTGTGTTGTTCTTCGTGTCAACCCTCCTGACCTCGATCTCCCGGCGATCAACTATCTCCCGGATCAGGTGATACCGCCTCAGAATATGCCTGGATCGCTGATGGGACCTGGGTTCCTTGGCCAAAGCCACCGCTCCATTGTTATCGCAATACAAAGGTATTGGATGCTCAATGGATGGAACCACTCCAAGTTCAGTAATGAACTTCTTGATCCAGACAGCCTCTTTGGCAGCATCGTTGGCAGCGATGTATTCAGCATCCATCGTCGAGTCTGCCACGGTTTCCTGCTTGGAACTCTTCCAGCTAACCGCCCCTCCGTAGAGGGTAAAGACAAATCCCGAGTGCGACTTAGAGTCGTCCTTATCACTCTGGAAGCTCGAATCGGTAAAGGACTCCACTTGGAGTTCTCCGTTACCATACACCAAGAGCATCTCTTTAGTCCTTCGCAAGTACTTGAGAATGCTCTTCACAGCTGTCCAGTGACTCTCTCCAGGATCAGCCTGATACCTACTCACTACACTTAGTGAGTATGCTACATCGGGTCTGGTACATCGCATCACGTACATGATAGAGCCTACTGCCGAAGCATAGGGTATCCCTTGCATGCGAGCTCTCTCCAAATTAGTCTTGGGAGACATCTCTTTGGAGAGAGTGAGCCCTGAAATCGTGGGTAAAAGCCCACGTTTGGACTCTTCCATACTAAACCTCTTTAGTATGGTGTCAATGTACCTGGATTGGGACAATCCCAATATCCTTTTAGATCTATCTCTATAGATCATAATTCCCAATATGCAGGAGGCATCACCAAGATCTTTCATTGAGAATCTTTGTGATAAGAAGAGCTTGACCGATTGCAGCATAGGAATGTCATTTCCTATCAAGAGTATGTCGTCCACGTACAATACGAGGAAGACAACCTTACTCTCTGCCACCTTCTTGTAGATACAAGGTTCATCTACGTTTTTGACGAAATCAAACTCTTTGATAACGACGTCAAAGCAGATGTTCCAACTCCACGATACTTGCTTTAATCCATAAATGGATTTAAGCATCTTGCACACCTTCCCGCTGCTCCCACTATCTATGAAGCCCTCTGGCTAAGTCATGTACACGCACTCTTCTGAATCACCGTTTAGAAAGGCGGTCTTAACATCCATTTGCCAGATTTCGTAGTCATGATATGCAGCGATGGCAAGCATGATCCGGATGGATTTAAGCATAGCTACTGGAGAAAAGGTTTCGTCATAGTCCACACCTGGTCTTTGATGAAAACCCTTTGCAACAAGTCTGGCTTTGAAAGTCTCCACTTTCCCATCTACACCAAGTTTTTTCTTGAAGATCCACTTGCTCCCAATGGGTTTTACCCCTTCAGGAGCAACTTCCAAAGTCCATACATTGTTGGTGTACATGGATTCCATCTTGGACAGCATTGCATCCAGCCATTTCACTGAGTCTCCACTCGTGATGGCCTGCTCGAAGCTAGTTGGGTCATCATCAACCATGATGCAATCCTCGCTCCCACCATCCATGAGAAAACCGTAGTATCTCTCAGGTGGGTGAGGAACCCTACTAGATCGGCGGAGAGGCTGAGGTTCGTTGGGAATTACCGAATCCTCCGGTTCCACTAAATCTTCAGTTTGAGTTTGTGTAGCCGGAATTTCTTCCAGTTCTACCTCACTGCCGCAAATTTCTTTTGCAAGAAATTCCTTTTCTAAAAAGGTGGCATGTCGAGAAAAAAACACTTTTTGTTCCTCAGTATGGTAGAAAAGATATCCATATGAGTGTTTGGGATATCCCACAAACTTACATAGAACTGACCGTGCCTCGAGTTTGTCCGGATTTTGCCTTTTGACATAGGCCGGACAACCCCATATCTTAACTCGTTTAAGACATGGTCTCTTCCCACTCCATATCTCATATGGTGTGGTAGGTACAGATTTAGATGGAACTTGATTCAATAGGTATGCTGCTGTCTCCAGCGCATACCCCCAGAAGGAAATAGGTAACTCAGCTGTGCTCATCATAGAGCGCACCATATCTAATAGGGTGCGGTTCCTCCATTCCCGATACACCGTTGTGCTGTGGTGTATATGGAGGAGTCAGCTGAGAGAGAATCCTATTCTCTTTTAGGAAGTCCAGGAATTCATTGCTCAAGTATTCACCTCCTCGATCAGATCGAAGGATTTTTATACTTTTTCCAGTTTGGTTCTCGACTTCTTATTTATATTCTCTAAATTTCTCAAAAGCTTCTGATTTATATTTCATCAGGAACACATATCCGAATCTAGAGAGATCGTCAATGAATGTAATGAAGTACGCAGAACCATTCCTGGCATGTGTACACATGGGGCCACATACATCACTATGTACCAGTCCCAAGAGTTCCGTAACTCTCTCTCCGTGTCCCGTAAACGGAGCTTTAGTCATCTTTCCTTTGAGACATGACTGGCAAGTATCATAAGATGAAAATTCAAACGGATTTAAATATCCATCCTTATATAACTTAGCTAGTCGTGTCGCATTGATGTGACCCAGTCTACAATGCCACAAAAAGGATTCGTTCAGTTCTGAACTCTTCCTCTTGTGTGTGTTTGTTATGCTCAGAACTGTTGATTGATTTAGAACATAAATGCCATTGCACAACGCGTCTGATCCAACCAACTTTTGGTTAAGTAAAATGTTCATAACATTATCCTGTAATACAAAATTAAATCTGTCACGACCCGAAATTGGCACGTGACGGCCCTAATACTACGCAACGTCTACAGGCGTAACGCAGTAAAAGAAAGCCAAAACCCAGAAATCTAAACCAGTAAAAGACAAGAAAAGACAAGAAATATTGTTTAAAAGTCTTTAAAATCACAACCCAAATTCTTTAAAAGTCCAATTTTATTTCCGTTAAAATTTTGGCAGCACCTCCTTTGTAAAAGCTAGCCCCAAAAATGGGTACAACATAAATATAAAGTAAAGCATCCCCAACGGAAGCAAATCCACGCCCAAAAGCAGAAAACAACCACCACAACAAATATACGACGCCGTAGCGAAGAAATAGAAGACGATAGAAAGGAAACTGTATAAAAGACAACAAGTCACAAATAATATACAACATCGTCCTCACCAAGTCTCTAAGTCAATATGAAAATAGTAGATGGAAAGTACAGGGATACAACGAATATACAAAACAACGAATAACCACAAAACCCACCTAAGCAAACTGCACACAGTGAGCTAATGCGGTATCCGTAGCAAAAGATGATAGATGTGTGATAATAGCCTACCTCTGACTATCCTGAGGAACACCTGCAAGTACTGTGGCACAACGGGGGTGAGTTGCCAACTCGTGAATAGTAAATAACATATGCAGGTAATCACGAGTATGCACGTACAGCGTGAATCTAACATGTGCAATTAATAGCAATAAAAAGTCATATGAATGCAATAATCATGAAAGAGTACACTAGCAGGTACAACTAATACATGAAGCAATGCATATAAATAAAAATATGTAAATGCAACAGTCATGAAAGGTACTCTAACAGGTACTACTAATACATGAAGAAATGATATGAATAAAGGTATGTAAACGCAACAGTCATGGAAGGTATTCTAACAGGTGCATGAAGCAGTGCATAAACAGTAAATGTAGAGTATGGAATGAAATATGTCATTTCCACGGAATCCTGACATCGTGGTAGGATCACAATCCATCAAGACAAATCCAAATCCCAATTTCTTAAATCAGCCCCTAAATTGGCTCTCATATCATATAAGTCTCACAAATCCTGAATGTACAATATCGAATAAATCTCATATATCCTGAATGTACAAATCAGCAATCTCATAAATATCCTGTATCCAATATCAAATGAATCCCCTATATCCCAAATCAAATTATCAAGTAAAAATCTAACATCCTAAATATATTTGCATGAATAAATATGATGATGTATATAATTTAATGTCAATACACATATATTAGCGTCCCATTCCATTAATATTGGTGTAAGGGCATATATAACAGCGGCCTAAACCCTGTTATATATACAAAGGAGTAAAAAGAAATATCATGAAACCAATGTGTCAAGCATCGACACAGAAATGCAGGTCTATCAGGTGCTATCACCACGACTGGCACCTTGATAGGTACGTATCATACGCTGTCCCGAAAGCTCGAGTGCCTAACTCTGACCCTCGCCTCTCGATGTATCTATACGTACATGACTCCCGTCGGTATCCCCATGATAACCGCTGAGTCATTGGTAATGTCACCGGATGGTATGGTTCCCCCACTAACTCATCGTCTACTCTACGACTCTTGCCCCGGGTACCTCCAGGCCTCACCATGTACCCGCACACGGACCCCTCCGTTCCTCGCGTGGGGTATATATATCCGAACCGATAAATCTCATGGTGGCTGCTGAAATATCATATCAAGGGAAACCGGGTTTTTCAAATAATGCATAATTTCATGAACTCCCACGGTCCCCAAATCCAGAAAACATCATGAAAAATCCATATCTCAATGCGAAAATCCATGAATATAATATACGCATCATAAATCTGAAATGCGAACATATAAAGGAAAAGAAGCAATTAACTGTAAAAAGTTAATATAATATCATGATGTTCCTAATCTCTCCAATTCTAAAATAACATCAAGTAAAGATAAACATGTAGCTATAACCAGATATATGTGCAACATAAAGGTATAGCAAGTTATATGTATCTACCTATAAGTAAATGATGTAGTATACCCCTTGGGTATAAGCGAAATAGGTGTGCAAGGTATACCTGTAGCTATGTCGTAAAGTGTGCATGTACCTGTCACTAATGGTACAATACTCTATAGGTATACAGGTAACTAGCATGTAAGTATGTCAGAACATATGTGTAAGCATGTAGGTATATAGGTATGATATAAGTCAATGCGTAAAGAAATATGAATCAAAGTCTCAATATCTCTAACCAAGCAATATTATATCTATTAGTGGGTTATGCATGACATGGCAATTATTGACGGTGTGTATAGCATACAATCAGTGCTCGTGCAACATGAGTCGTCAATAATATGTGCAGTGTCCTAAGGATACTAGTCCAAGCACAACAATATCTAAGTAGTAAGGTAAACGCGCAATTCTAAATATGACATGGAATATGCGACAGAAATAACATCTCTAGCCCAGACGCATAACGCCATGCGGGCGATTCCCCTGTAGATGTTAAATCTACTCACCAACGCTCCTGGCTAAGTGAAGCCTACCACCTGTTTTCCCTTGTCGTAGCGTCCGAAGTCCCCGCTTGCGAATGTAAAATTTCACAAACACATCACATAAGCAAATATCCTACATCGACGAAAAGACATCGGAACGCAAGAATGACGCCCTGAAAATTACACTGTGCGCTTAGCGCATCTATCGCGCAGGACATCGGCCAAAAACCCTAATTGGGGTCACTAAACTACAAAACACTAAGTCTAGACCCCGATCGTCCCGATCACGCAACATAACACAAACAATTACGAGGAATAAAATAGATATAACCTCGCAACGACCAATCGAACCCACGTCGGAAAAACCCCGAAACCAAGAAAATAACTTATCGCAAAATTTCGCACTAGTTTCAAGCTAACGCATATCTAACGATTACAAACACCTTAAAATAGCTTAACTAAGCTATAAAAATCATTTCTATATTTTTAACACTTGCTAAATAAATTTTAGCAAAAACCTAGTAAGCAAAATTGCATAATTAAACAAATTGTTCATTAGCAAAAATTAACATTTTCTACTAGGTTAATCTTCCCCAAAACACAAATTAACACTTCAAATAAACATTAAACACATAAATCAAGTTTTACCCTAACTAGATTATCATAAAAATCAAGTCTTGAATTTCAAACATGAAATTAAAAGCTTAAATAAACAATTAATATGCTAATTAGAAATTTAGAAACAACAAAAAGGATTAGGGTTAGGGTTTTATACCTCCACAAAAGATCAAAACCAAGAAACCAAACTCATCATCTTTTCCTCCAAAATGATGTTTTGAATGAAGATCCAAGCTATCTTTGAGTTCAAGAATGAAGGAAAATGAATAAATTTGAGTTTTTGTGATTTTATTTGGATTTTTCATGATTTATTTGATGCAAAATGAGTTGAAAAAGAGTGGGAATGATAAGGGGCTGCAAGGGGAAGGGAAGGGCCGGCCAAGGGGGTGAGGGGGGTATTTTTGTGAATTTTTGTGAAGAAAATGCTAAGAAAAGAGTAATAAATGCTAATAAATGCTATATGCCAGCTTTACACATTTTCTTTTCTTTTTAAAATAAAACCTTTTGCACTCCAAAAAAATATCTAGATATTTAAAAAGAAGTTTTCAAAATATTCTAGTGACAAAAAAATAATTTATTCTCAAGAGAAGAAATTTTCCGATTTACGTGCACAAAATACCGCTTAAAATAATATTTTATTTGGGAAAAATTCTATCTGAACCAAAACCTTCCAAATACCCCTAAAGTTCGCGCACAAGTTTTATTTTAGCTAAAAAAAGTGCCGGTAAGATTTTACGGAAGTTTGATCGAAATCGGGTTAAAACGGAAAATACTGACTATTTTGCCCTAAAACGGAAAAATTCGCAAAACGATTTCTGAAACGTTACAATCTCCCCCCTATAAAAATTCGTCCCCAAATTAAAAATTTTTACTAAGCGTACCTTCAAAGAGAGGATTACTAAACTCTCATATCTCGTTCGCAGCCTCCCAAGTGATTACCTCACTATACGGCTATGTCCAAGAAAAACCCTTCACAGATGGCAAGACCCTTGACCGAAGTTTCTCCACCCGCCTAGCCATTAACACAATTGGCTGCTGGTGAACGAAAGATCACGTCCAAGCTAAATGATCTGGTGCTGAATCATGTGAGAAAGGTTATGAAGATAATTGCAAAGTATCGATACAAGGAATACGGGGTGAATACTCAATAATCTGGGCGGAAGTGCCAAATTAAAGGCAACGGAACCAACTCACTTTAAGGATCTCGAAAGGACCTACAATTCTGGGTAAGTTTCCCAAAATTCAACACGTCCTTTGATCAGTCGAAAATATTGCATATTTTAACAGGCAATTTCCATATCATCTGCATCCATATAGAAGTGTACGGTATTCATATTCTACATATTAGCAAATCGGTCGCAAAATATCAGATTACATGTATTCGACCTTAAAACCATCATTTCGAGGGAAATTGACTGCATTGCATTACATAGCATATTTTCTATATCTTGCAACCCCTGTTTCGAAGTCTATGCAGGAAAAGAGAAGCTTGCTCGATCATTACATTGCTCGACCATTACAATTGCTCGTAAATTCACTTAACTCAAATCTGGTATCAACACAGAAGAGGAAGTACAAATCTAAACATCAAAGGAAGCTAAAAACAGCAGTACAAGACCACTGCAGAAGACACAGATCCCAAGGCCACCAACAGACCGCGGAAGCGCGGCATATATAGGGTAAATGCGGCGGAAGCGCGGCATACTGGTGACGTCATCAAGGAATTTTGGCACCAAAATTCCTGTTTCAGTGGCTACAGCTCAGAAATGCACACAAACTTCCAGAATATGCCAGATACTTCCTCCAGATCAGCAAACACCTAAACTAGCCTAATCATTCTAGAACTTTCCCTAAACCCTAGCTTAAACCCTAAGCTAACTCCTAACAAACTCCTTCTAGAAACCCTTCAACAAACTTTGGGAGGGAAAGTTCTAATTCAAATCTAACCTAGGGTTTGGGAGTTCTATAAATAAGACCCTAGGCTCACTCATTTCTCATGTTAGAAAATATTATTCAACCTTGATTGAAGTTTAGAAAATCAATCTCTTTCTTCATCCCCTCTTCCTCAAGTTTAGTGAGAGAGCTTGTAGGAAACCCTAACCCTAAATCCAACCACAATTCAAGATCTTGAGTGCAAGCCAAGCAAGATGCCTTCAACCCTTTTATGAGCCGAGCCGATCTTCAATCGGGCAAGAGATCAAAGTAGATCCACGATCCACGGAGACGAGCGAAGCCGAGTCAACGATCGATTTCTTCTTCTTGTAGATTCTTGAAAGAATGTATTGAAATTGTTGATTAAATAAAAGGTGATATTCTTTTATCTTGTTTTCTTTAAATTCCGCATCATGTTATCATTACTATTCTTGAATATTGTCTTTGTGGTGATGTGTGAATAAAACTCCGCTCGTCGGGGAGTCGAAACGATCTTTAGTATGATGATGTAACAAATTTGTAATCGATTCTTGAATCCCACGAGTTTGTAAACCCTAGCAAGTTCAAGAATCGACGACCCAATTCGTTGCGATGCTTTCTAGATCGACATCGCTCGAGATTGGGGAGTCCCGATCGTTTCTTGAAATTGCTAGAGGCTAGAATATAAATGGTATCCTCGAAAGAACAAGGGTTAAGAGATGAAACCCTAATTTCATCAAGAAAACCCTAACTCTCGTCGATCACCATTGATCTAGTATCAATTCTTCGAAAGACAAGAACACGAAACCCTTTAGATTGCATCACGTCTAAAGATCCGATCGATTCCTACGAGCCTTTCTTATATTCTTGATTGTTGATTGGAAATATTATCAAAACAACCGATTCTTGAGTGTTTATAGTTTCTTGATTCTTGAGTAAAGATTAGTGACACTCGAATACAAATCACATCTTGAATCATGTTTTCGTTTATTGTTGCCTAACATTTCATTTCAAACGTATCATAATACAATTGAATTGCACAATCCCTGTGGACGATCCGCACTCATTCATTAACTACATCCGACACCGTGGTTTGATTGCGGTCAATATAATTTTTTTGATTGTGATATCTTTACAAGTTTATTTTACACATCAGAAAACATTCCAATCAAAATGGCGCCGTTGCCGGGGATCGCGCTAATTCATTTGCATTTATAGTTTGAAGTGAAAGAATTATTACGTTTTACTTCTTGAAATCAAAATTCGTACAAACTCTTACACGTGTGTTGTAATTTGACTGCAAGGTGATCTGGAGCATTTTGTGCTGTTGAAAAATTATTTGGGATATACCAGAGAGCTGGAGATAGGAACAGGAAGCAGCTGACAAAGTTTGGTACAGTGAATCCATCATCAAGCCGCGGAAGCGCGGCATATACATGCATATTGCGGCGGAAGCGCCGCAGTCTTGAGGGATCACTGAAATATTTTCAGTGCAGGTATTTTCTGTCTCTCTCCACTCTCCCTTTTTAGCTCCAATTAACCCTTTTCTGCAGGATTCTTTGCAAATAAATCGCAGCGCGCAAAAGCAAAAATAAAATTGTGTGTGATTTTGATTTCTTGGTTGTTTGCATTCTAATACGGAAATTTAAGGGGCACGGCCAAATCCAAATTAGGTGGGGATTTCATTACCCTTCCTAGGCCCCGAAAATCGTCAAACTTGCATCCGCATTACCTCCATTAACTAAAAGAAATCTAGAGAAGACTCTAAGGACTGTCGCGCTCAATAGGACAAGAGAAGGTCGTGGGTAATTCATTGCTTATCCGCGTTTTCTTGTGGTGCCTAAGGCGAGTGTGTCTAAGGCTAGTGGTTATTAATTAGGTCCACTGTAGTGGTGGTTCCTTCCCACTTACCTGGCACTTATCCGGCCACAGGGGGACAAAGAGGCAGTGGAGGATTCTATCCTGCGGCTTGTCTTTTGGCAGTTAGGAGCGGTCTAGAGATCGGACCTAGGTGACCATTAGATTCTAGGGTTTGTGTGCTGCATTTGTTTTGTCGCATCATTTTTTTTTTCAAAATCCGTCCCTTTTTAAAGCAAGCACCGCATTCATTTTACCCCTAATTATAAGTCAACGCTGCCACTTGTACTAACCCTTTTTAGTACAAGATAGGCTGGACACGGGATTCTAGTGCCCGTTTAGTCCGCGTACCTTTTATCGACTCCGAAGTCGATAGTTCTCCATTTACCTTTTCTTTACCCACTACCACACCCACACCGATGGATCCGAATCCATCAAACTTCTTTAACCCTAATCTGCCACCGTCCGTTGGTGCGCAGAATCCTACTCCACCCCACATTTCTCTCCAGGAAAGATGCTATCCACATAGAGGTCCTCTTTCGACCTGCTTATCCACACCACCAGCCAATGGGGATAATTTTGAGATTAAGCCCCAGTATATCAATCTTTTACCCAAATACCACGGACTCAAGACCGAGGACGCTTACGTTTTCATTACCAAATTTGAAAACGTTTGCGCAATGATGGGTACGTCTCAACTTTCAGTGGATGCGATGCGTCTACGACTTCTTCCATTTACTTTGTGCGATATAGCCGAGAAGTGGCTATATAACACCACCGCACACTCTATTACGAATTGGGAAGAATTCGTCGCTGCATTCCTTAAGAAATTTTACCCAGTCCAAAAGACGGCTCGAATCCGTAGCGAACTGAACCAATTTGCCCAGCTCCCTGCCGAACCATTTTCAAAATACTTTGAACGTTTCAAGGATCTATTGGTTCAATGTCCTCATCACGGCATCCCGAGATGGGAGCTTTGCCGAATCATATATGAGGGCAGTAACCCTAGCACTAAACAAAGCCTTGAAAATATGTGTCAAGGTACATTTATGACCAAAGATGACGGGGAAGCTTGGCGATACTTAGAAGAGTTCGCTGAAAAGTCACTAATTTGGGAGAGTGGAACACAACCATTGAATAGGGGTGGCGTACACCAAATAGATGTGTCCATAGGTGTCCGAGCTGAAATGGCAGCAATGCAAAAGAAGCTCGACGCTATGGAACACAAATTTGCAGCAGCCTCCCTAAACCCAATGTCACTCCCCAAAACTGTTTGTGGGTGCTGTTCTGATCCATCACATTTAACGGAAGAATGTCCATTAAACTCTGCGTTTCAAGGTCAAGAGCATTCTAATGCCGCATTTCAAAGACCTCGAAACGATCCATATTCTTCCACGTACAATCAGGGTTGGAGGAACCACCCGAATTTTGCTTGGAACCAATCACAATCTCAAAACACGGTTCCAAACACGAATCAATTTCAACGGGCTCTTCCTCCACCACAACAGCAACCCCTACAACTCACTCAGCACCCCTATCAGTCACAAAATTTCCAAAACCAGGGCAACACTCCTGCACAGTCTAATCCTATGCAGCCCTGTTCTGACGAGTTCTCTCAATTCACTCAAACCATGAAATCACTTTTATCAAATTTCATGGATGTTTCGACTGAAGTTAGATCTTCCGTCAGTGAAATAAAGAAAAACTCAGCGTCCCAAGCTGAGAGTATTCGCACGATGGAAGCTGAAATCGCACGCTTAAAAGCCGAAATGAGTGCGAGAGAAAAAGGGAAACTTCCCTCTCAACCCCTACAGAATCCTGGGCATTACAATGTAAATGCCATTACCACGTTGAGATCGGGAAGAGTGCTGAACAATCATGTCGGGGAAGATATTGATAATACTGAAAATCATATCAACACCCCGGCTGAGTCTTTCCCACATACACACACTTCACCTTCTGATCCTTCTTCTTCTACCAAACCACCTTCGCACGAGCCTATTCTCCATTTCCCTTTAGGCTCAACACCTTCATCCAACCCTTATAGTTCTCCGCAGACGGTCCCCACACCTCCTTTGGGACCTCGTCTACCCCCCTTTCCTTCTCCTATGATGGACCCCGCGCTTATTGCGAAAGCACCTTACCCGAACCGGCTAAGGGCTAATAGAACGAGTCCTCATATGGAGAAAATTTTAGAGATGTTCAAACAGGTTAACATCAATATCCCTCTCTTAGATGCGATTCAACAAGTCCCCGCTTATGCGAAGATTCTAAAGGACTTGTGCACTAGGAAGAGGAAGACCCAAGTGCCGAAGAAGGTCTTTATGTCTAATAACATTAGCACTGCTTTTATACCCCAGCTTCCAAAGAAAAGAAAGGACCCAGGTTGTCCTACAATTTCGATTTCGATTGGGGGTAAAAACATAAATCGTGCTCTGTTAGACCTTGGCGCAAGTGTTAACCTGTTACCTTATTCTGTCTATGAGCAATTAGGGATTGGAGAGCTGAAACCTGCTCATTGCACTCTCCAGATGGCAGACCGATCTATCACCAAACCAAGGGGTGAATTAGAGGATGTATTAATAAAGGTCGGGGAATTTGTTTTCCCCGTAGACTTCATTGTGCTCGACACACATCCTGTAGCAAACCCCCGGGGCCAAATTCCGGTGATTTTAGGTCGTCCTTTCCTTGCCACTTCCAACGCTGTTATAAACTGTAGAAATGGTTCAATGAATTTATCATTTGGAAATATGACCATTGAACTAAATATCTATAGAGTTGGAAGTCAGCCGTCAGAACCCTCTGCTCATATTTTAGATGTGTGCTCTGTCCATGAGATCGCTCCCGATAGTTGTGGAGCTGAGGATCTTTGCTTGACTGATCTCGATGACATTAGCACATCTCTGTTTGATTTCACACATGATCTTAGTGAGGACACTTTAGCTACACATGAGTCCTGCACTTCTGACTTTTCTCCACCCGAGTCTGTATCTTTCACAGGCTCTGAGCTTCTTTGTAGATCCAAAAATCAATCTATGACCCTTCCTTCTATCATTTCTCCGCCTGAGTTAGATCTCAAAGTTTTACCTTCTCACCTGAAATATGCATATCTTGGTGAGAACGAGTCATTACCGGTTATCATTTCCGCTTCTCTTGCATCAGAGCAAGAGAATGCCCTTTTATCGGTATTGAGATCTAATAAAGAGGCGTTTGGTTGGAGTATGGCGGACATCAAAGGGATTAGTCCCTTGATAGTTGAACATCATATACATGTGATGGATGATGCCAGACCAACCCGAGAACCACAGAGACGGTTGAATCCCGTCATGAAGGAAGCTGTCATGAAAGAAATCGTCAAGTGCTTAGATAATGGTATTATCTACCCCATCTCCGATAGCCAGTGGGTGAGTCCTATACATGTCGTTCCTAAGAAATCCGGCATCACAGTTATCACAAATGAAGCGAATGAGTTGATTCAGACACGCGCCCAAACTGGGTGGCGTGTATGCATCGATTATAGAAAACTCAACGCTGCTACGAGGAAAGATCATTTTCCTCTACCATTTATTGATCAAATGCTGGAACGCTTAGCGGGACGAGAGTTTTATTGTTTTATGGACGGATACTCAGGCTACAATCAGGTCCCCATTGCCAAAAAGGATCAAGATAAAACCACTTTTACTTGTCCTTTTGGTACCTTTGCTTACAGTCGCATGCCCTTTGGGTTATGCAATGCTCCCGCTACCTTTCAGCGGTGTATGATGGGGATATTCTCTGACATGGTAGAGAATTTTCTGGAGATCTTTATGGACGACTTCTCGATTTTTGGAGACTCTTTTTCTGATTGCCTAGCGAATCTTGACGCAGTTCTTACTCGTTGCAAAGAGAAGAACTTGACTTTGAACTGGGAAAAATGCCATTTTATGGTCCAAGAAGGAATAGTCCTTGGACATGTCATTTCACAGAAAGGCATTGAGGTTGACAGAGCTAAAGTAGATGTCATTCACAACCTGCCTCATCCCAAAAGCGTCAAAGATATTCGCTCTTTCCTTGGCCATGCAGGCTTTTATAGGAGATTCATAAAGGACTTTAGCAAAATTGCTAGACCTTTAACACTACTCCTGGCCAAGGATACGACCTTCCACTTTGACTCGGATTGCGAGACAGCTTTCGACTCACTTAAACACTCACTCACTTCAGCCCCCGTTTTATCATCACCAAATTGGGACTACCCCTTTGAGCTGATGTGTGACGCATCTGATTTTGCAGTAGGTGCAGTCTTAGGACAGCACATTGATAAGATGCCACACGTGATTTACTATGCTAGTAAGACCTTGAATGATGCGCAAATCAATTATACAACCACCGAGAAAGAGCTTTTAGCGGTTGTATTTGCGTTAGAAAAATTCAGGCCTTACTTAATCGGCTCACCTATAGTTGTATATACTGACCATTCCGCTTTGAAACATCTTCTGGCAAAGAAAGATGCAAAAGGTCGACTAATACGTTGGATCCTACTGTTACAAGAATTTGATCTTGTTATCAAAGATAAGAAAGGATGTGAAAACGTAGTAGCTGACCACCTTTCACGCATCGTTTCTTCCCCTGTGACCCTGCCGATTAATGACTCATTCCCTGATGAACAACTCTTGAGCATATCCGCTGAACCATGGTTCAGGGATATTGTGAACTATCATGCCACGGGACTTATACCGAGCAATTGGTCAAAACAGGACAAATATCGTTTTCTTTCCCAAGTAAAACACTTTTACTGGGACGAGCCCTATTTGTTTAAATATTGTCCTGATCAGATCATTCGCCGGTGCGTCCCAAATGAAGAGTTCAAGAGTGTTCTTTCATTTTGTCATGATCAGGCTTGTGGGGGTCACTTTGGTCCTAGAAAGACAGCGGAAAAGGTTTTGCAATGTGGATTTTACTGGCCGACCTTATTCAAGGACGCATTTGAGTATTGCAAAACCTGTACACAATGTCAGTATACGGGTAGAATATCCCAGAGGAATGAAATGCCTCAGCAACCCATTCTGGTTGTTGAAATGTTTGATGTTTGGGGCATTGATTTTATGGGTCCTTTTCCCAACTCCTTTGGGAATCTGTACATTTTGCTGGCGGTTGATTATGTCTCAAAGTGGGTAGAAGCCATTCCATGTCGCACTAATGACAGGAAAGTTGTCATTAAGTTCTTGAAAGAGAATATCTTTTCGCGATTTGGACACCCACGCGCTATCATTAGCGATAATGGGACACACTTCTGCAACAGGTCTTTCGAGACTCTGATGCGGAAATACTCAATCAACCACCGTCTTTCTACACCCTATCATCCCCAAACAAGCGGGCAGGCTGAGATCTCAAACAGACAAATCAAACTTATCCTGGAGAAAACTGTTGCTAAGAATAGAAAAGACTGGTCGACCAAATTGACGGATGCTCTTTGGGCATTCAGGACTGCATATAAGACCGACCTAGGAATGTCTCCATATAGGATAGTGTTTGGAAAAGCATGTCATCTACCTGTTGAGATAGAACATAAAGCATTGTGGGCTATAAAAGAAATAAATTTTGATTTAAACCTTGCTTGCAACTTTCGGAAGCTGCAACTTAACGAGATAAGCGAACTCCGCGATGAAGCTTATGATAATGCTGTAATCACAAAGAATAGGACTAAGGTTTTTCACGATAAAAGCATTTTAAGGAAAACATTTTTACCTGGTCAACAAGTCCTTCTTTATGATTCACGTTTACACCTTCATGCGGGTAAGCTCCGATCTCGTTGGAAGGGACCTTTTGTTGTGCGGTCTGTATTCCCGCACGGGGCAGTAGAAGTAGAAAATGTTAAAAACGGCACAGTTTTCAAAGTAAATGGACATAGACTAAAGCCGTATTTTTCCACTGACCCCACGGAGGAGCTCTTGTTCTTACAAGAGCCAGTTTATTTGGATTAAAATTCCTCCGTCTCACCTTCATATCCTGTATATCATTGCATCATCTTTTGAATGAAGGTGAGTGAAAAACAAGTTTGGGGGAAGTTCTTCACTTATATATTTTGCCTCCACTAATAATTCCCCCCAGATTTACAGATTTTTGTAGGTATAGCTGTCGGCAACAGTGAGGACACTGTTGAAAACAAGTTTGGGGGAGGTTTGTGCTTATTTTCGCATCATTTGCATATCATCTGCATAAGCACAAAACATTTCTTTTAAAAATCTATAAAAATTGAAAAATTTTCAAAACCCATAAAAATTTAAAAATTTTCAAATATAAAAATAATTTTAATATTTACACCTTTTTGTATATAAATAAGATAATGAAAGTTTAGATAGTGAAAAATTGCATACATGAGATTAGAAAATTTTTAGAAAACTAAGAAAATTAGAAGTTTTCTTATACGAACTAGTAATAAGTAGTTATGAGCCGTTGTCCCAAGGGTTAGTAAGATGAAGGACGTCACTAATCTGAGGATAAAAATAAGTCTGAAAAATAGTTTCTATTCTGGAAGCCAAACATTTTGAACGTGGCTACCCTGCTATTCGCACTTACACACGTCTTAAAGCCTGGGATAGTAGAGGATACCTTGAAATGCTCTTGTCTTAAAGCCAAAAGTATGAAGAAAAAAAATATGTGTTCTAAAGTGGTGAGAAAAATGGATACTGGTTTTGTTATCACCGAGGGCAATAAAAATATATAGCAAAAGGGTGCTTCTTCACCTAGTGCCCCAAGGTCAACTGGTCTGGGAGTCACTGCTATGCCTGAGGTGGTGCAAGACGAGGAAAATACACCAAGCATGCAAGCACATTAGTAATCGGTCGGTTAGTACCTCAAGAAGTATTAACGGTCGCATGAAAGTGTGTAAGCAATCTCGTTTGCCAAGAAGTACTGAGGCCGATGGGCAAGGGTATGATAGCTTGAATTGAATTCTCCGGGTGTAGGGATGTCTTTACACACACGCAGGGTTATATGATCGATGTTTGGAATAAAGATAGGAATGAAGAATAAGACGATGTTTTATTGAGGGAGGACGTGATTTCTAACATCTTTTCATGACCATTAAGATAGGGCTCATGACAACCGAAAAGCTAGCTTAGTTGGAAACCCTAATTTTCAAAGTTTTTCTTTTACAATTCTCTTCTTTAAATGTAATATTCATGATCTTGCTTTTATTATTGGATTTTGTGGGTGCAATCCGCTGAAAACCCTCAGGAGACAACACTCCTCCTACTAGGGACACCTAGAGGTTTAAAGGCTTGTTGCACATGCTCAGTGCAATCGTGTTGCCTACGAAAGTGTGCTAGTTGGTTTTTCTCTTTCTTTATTTTCTCCTTCTCTCTTTTTAATAAAACATTCTCTCGAGACGATCGAAATTAAGTTTGGGGGTATTTGATCAGTCGAAAATATTGCATATTTTAACAGGCAATTTCCATATCATCTGCATCCATATAGAAGTGTACGGTATTCATATTCTACATATTAGCAAATCGGTCGCAAAATATCAGATTACATGTATTCGACCTTAAAACCATCATTTCGAGGGAAATTGACTGCATTGCATTACATAGCATATTTTCTATATCTTGCAACCCCTGTTTCGAAGTCTATGCAGGAAAAGAGAAGCTTGCTCGATCATTACATTGCTCGACCATTACAATTGCTCGTAAATTCACTTAACTCAAATCTGGTATCAACACAGAAGAGGAAGTACAAATCTAAACATCAAAGGAAGCTAAAAACAGCAGTACAAGACCACTGCAGAAGACACAGATCCCAAGGCCACCAACAGACCGCGGAAGCGCGGCATATATAGGGTAAATGCGGCGGAAGCGCGGCATACTGGTGACGTCATCAAGGAATTTTGGCACCAAAATTCCTGTTTCAGTGGCTACAGCTCAGAAATGCACACAAACTTCCAGAATATGCCAGATACTTCCTCCAGATCAGCAAACACCTAAACTAGCCTAATCATTCTAGAACTTTCCCTAAACCCTAGCTTAAACCCTAAGCTAACTCCTAACAAACTCCTTCTAGAAACCCTTCAACAAACTTTGGGAGGGAAAGTTCTAATTCAAATCTAACCTAGGGTTTGGGAGTTCTATAAATAAGACCCTAGGCTCACTCATTTCTCATGTTAGAAAATATTATTCAACCTTGATTGAAGTTTAGAAAATCAATCTCTTTCTTCATCCCCTCTTCCTCAAGTTTAGTGAGAGAGCTTGTAGGAAACCCTAACCCTAAATCCAACCACAATTCAAGATCTTGAGTGCAAGCCAAGCAAGATGCCTTCAACCCTTTTATGAGCCGAGCCGATCTTCAATCGGGCAAGAGATCAAAGTAGATCCACGATCCACGGAGACGAGCGAAGCCGAGTCAACGATCGATTTCTTCTTCTTGTAGATTCTTGAAAGAATGTATTGAAATTGTTGATTAAATAAAAGGTGATATTCTTTTATCTTGTTTTCTTTAAATTCCGCATCATGTTATCATTACTATTCTTGAATATTGTCTTTGTGGTGATGTGTGAATAAAACTCCGCTCGTCGGGGAGTCGAAACGATCTTTAGTATGATGATGTAACAAATTTGTAATCGATTCTTGAATCCCACGAGTTTGTAAACCCTAGCAAGTTCAAGAATCGACGACCCAATTCGTTGCGATGCTTTCTAGATCGACATCGCTCGAGATTGGGGAGTCCCGATCGTTTCTTGAAATTGCTAGAGGCTAGAATATAAATGGTATCCTCGAAAGAACAAGGGTTAAGAGATGAAACCCTAATTTCATCAAGAAAACCCTAACTCTCGTCGATCACCATTGATCTAGTATCAATTCTTCGAAAGACAAGAACACGAAACCCTTTAGATTGCATCACGTCTAAAGATCCGATCGATTCCTACGAGCCTTTCTTATATTCTTGATTGTTGATTGGAAATATTATCAAAACAACCGATTCTTGAGTGTTTATAGTTTCTTGATTCTTGAGTAAAGATTAGTGACACTCGAATACAAATCACATCTTGAATCATGTTTTCGTTTATTGTTGCCTAACATTTCATTTCAAACGTATCATAATACAATTGAATTGCACAATCCCTGTGGACGATCCGCACTCATTCATTAACTACATCCGACACCGTGGTTTGATTGCGGTCAATATAATTTTTTTGATTGTGATATCTTTACAAGTTTATTTTACACATCAGAAAACATTTCAATCATCCTTCATCGGAAAAATCCGTAGGAATACATGATCTCCCACTGCGAATTCGAGCCTGCGATCACCATGGTCGGCATAAGACCTCTGTCCGCACAGGATTGTCATCATCCTCACCTGAAACAGCTGGATCATTTCCGAAGTCTTTAGACTAGCTGGGGTCCAAAAATCCTACTATGCAGAGTCAGAAAAACAGACTGGAGATCGACACCACCTAACAAACAAAACTTAAAGGTTGCCAATTGGAATGTCTCCTGATAACTGCTATCGAAGGAGAGTCCTAACAATGGCAAGTGACGATCCCAACTGCCGACAACAATTAGTACGTATGCACGAGTATAACCTCTAGAGTCAGTATAGCCCGCTCTCACAAAACCATCATCCTGCGGATGGAAAGATGGAGCTAAAGCTCAACCAGTACCCAAGGCTTCCTGAAGCGCCTGCCCATGACGGCAAGCGAACAGGGTGCCTTCATTGGATACGACCCATGAAGGAACTCCGTGCAACACACAAACTTAACAAAGAACAACTGAGCAAACTGAGTATAACCGGACAACAAGCATCCGAATGGAGTCACACCCTGACTAAACCTGGGTATACGCCATAACGAATATTCATGGAGATCTGCTCCCATTCCCACTTCGAAACGGTTTAAGGTTGCAACTCTTCAGCCGGTCTCAGATGCTCAACCAAAACACACAACAAGACAACACCTTGAAACGAAATCCGAAACTTCTCTTTACATCCTTGCCCACCCGTAACTATCTCACAAGTCACGTCAAATGCTGGTGGAACTTGAATGAGTACAAAGAGTTGACAGATGTGCCTGCTCTAGGATTTCACGTCTCTACCCAATAGTATCAGGTACACAAACGCATCCCTAAACTCATCATACCCTTGTCACAAATCAAGGAATCTGAATCATTACCCAGCCAAGTATGCTCAAGTATTTCTGACGAACGAGCATCGGAGGGCAGTGTCTCGCGAAAGCGATTAAGGAAAAGTGGTCGGGCACGGACATGAGCAAGCTGTCCCCTCAGTAGAGACGAACTTAAGCTATGCTCCACGATCGCACAAGAACTGTGAATCTGCAGAAGACTATCTCAACAATCAAAATCTGCTGCAGGAAGGTGTACATTAAGCTCTGATAGTCCGTGAAAATCTGACACGACTCTCGAACAAGTAGTGTCTCCAAATCTCCAACGCAAGACCACCGCGGCTATCTCCAAATCGTGAGTAGAATATCCTGCTAGTACTTCCTCTAAATGTAGGGAAGCAAAAGCGATAACTCTATAGTGTCACCTCAGTACACAATCGAGCCCTACTCGCGAAACATCACAGTTAAAACAACAAAGTCGCCCGAACCAAAAAGCAAGAGGAACTGGTGCAGTTGTTAACCGAATCTCCAATTGCTGAAAAACTCCGCACGCATGCCTCAGTCCAAAGAAAAAGAAACCTCCTTTCAGGTCAGTCCAATCAACGGTGCAGCACTACACTAGCAATCCTGCATGAAACGGCGGTAAAAACCTGCTAAGCCCAAAATCTGCGGACTCCGTCCCGTATACAAGTCTGGGCCAAAGCTGTATGGCCTCGATCTTCCTCAGAACCATACGAAAACCGTCTCCCGTAACTACAAGACCTAGGAGTCAACACAACAAGCCTGAAGGAACACTCCGAGAATCTAGCAAACCGCTGGGACTCTCCCAGTATCTGCAAATCAAATCCTCAAGTGTTGCTCCTGTCCCTCAAGACACATTAAATAGACCAGAATGTCGTAAATAACACAACAATAACTGGTCGAGGAATGGCTTGAAGAAATCCGGTTCATCACATCTACGAATGCTGCTAGGGCATTGGTGAGTCCAATGACACACCAGCACACACAAAGCCCGTAGCACACACAAGGCAGTCTTCGGAATGTCATCATTCCGAACCCGCAACAATGATGACCTGATCCCCAAACAAACCTAGAAAAAAAATGTCTCGCACTTAGGAGCTGATCGAAGAAATCGTCAATGCGAGGTAAAGGATACCTGTCAGCACCGTAAGCCGGTTCAATTGACGATCCATCAGACACAACCTCAAACTGTCGTCTTCCTCCTTGACGAACAGAAATTGGAGCTCCCCAATGCGAAACGCTCAGACGCACAATCCCCCCAACAAACAACTCTGCAGCTGATCCTTAAGCTCCCTAAGCTCCGCCGGCTCATCTGGAATAACGTCGGATAACTCTTGCACGATAAGAACCGAGTCCAACAAACCCACTATGGCTCCGGTATCATGAATGAACACCAAGAATCCTCGACATCCTCTCCTCAAAAGCCGACTAGCGAAAAAGGCTGAATTCGAGCTGTGGGAGGCGGCACCACTGTCCCCCTGCACAACAAGAACTGACTTGCCGGAAAAACAAACCTGACTGTTTCCTCGCGGTAGTCCACAGACGCCTAGCACGTAACTAACCAGTCCATGCCCAGGAGAATGTCAAATCCAACATCTCTAGAAGGATCAAGTAACGGATGAATCTCCTAACCGATTGGCATACAACTGAAATACGTGTCGCGCAATAAAAGAATCGCTGACAGAAGTTAACACAACAAACGGTTGATCTAGCTAACACGAATCCCCTCGTCCCAAACCTCTGCTACTCCCGCAACGGTCACGAAACCTATCTCGACGACTAGTCCTCTGTCTCTGGGTTGGTACACCGGTACGAGTCCTCCACCGTTCCGGAACTCTCAGAGTCTCTGGAATACGTGTCTTGTAAACTGGGGCTGCATCCACTGGTGCTATGTAGGTGACGGAATACTGTGTGCTGATCGAAAGGAACAACTGGGTAGCAGGGTTGAAAACCTCCTGTCGCTGCGCTCGAATGGCCTCAGCCAATGAACTCATCGTCTGGCGCATGTCCTGCATCTCTGCCACAAGCCTAGCGATACTATTTGTCGAAGGCGGATCCGTCTGCACCTGTGCAACGAGCGTGCCATCCTGGTCAGTCATTGACCCACCCGAGTCAACTCTTACCTCGGCCCTCGCTGCACCTCACTGAGTCCCCATAGTCGTCGGCAAAGGCTATAAATAGGGATAGGATTCGATATGAACACGGAAATCGAATCACGAGGATATGAATCATCAAGGAAGGAATTTCAAGTAATTGTACTTAGGTCACTTTAGACGGAGTACTGCATCGTGAGCATGCTGCAGACATACATACACTACGTTACTCTGCTTAAGCTACCTACTCCATCATATCAAGGTCATCCTACACTCCGTAAGGTAAAAACCTAGCGCTCGGATACCAACTTTGTCACGACCCGAAATTGGCACGTGACGGCCCTAATACTACGCAACGTCTACAGGCGTAACGCAGTAAAAGAAAGCCAAAACCCAGAAATCTAAACCAGTAAAAGACAAGAAAAGATAAGAAACATTGTTTAAAAGTCTTTGAAATCACAACCCAAATTCTTTAAAAGTCCAACTTTATTTCCTTTAAAATTTTGGCAGCACCGCCTTTGTAAAAGCTAGCCCCAAAAATGGGTACAACATAAATATAAAGTAAAGCATCCCCAACGGGAGCAAATCCACGCCCAAAGGCGAAAAACAACCACCACAAATATACGACGCCGTAGCGAAGAAATAGAAGACAATAAAAAGGAAACTGTATAAAAGACAACAAGTCACAAATAATATACAACATTTTCCTCACCAAGTCTCTAAGTCAATATGAAAATAGTATATGGAAAGTACAGGGATACAACGAATATACAAAACAACGAATAACCACAAAACCCACCTAAGCAAACTGCACACTGTGAGCTGATGCGGTATCCGTAGCAAAAGATGATAAGATGTGTGATAATAGCCTGCCTCTGACTATCCTGAGGAACACCTGCAAACACTGTGGCACAACGGGGGTGAGTTGCCAACTCGTGAATAGTAAATAACATATGCAGGTAATCGCGAGTATGCACGTACAGAGTGAATCTAACATGTGCAATTAATAGCAATAAAAAGTCATATGAATGCAATAATCATGAAAGGGTACACTAGCAGGTACAACTAATACATGAAGCAATGCATATAAATAAAGGTATGTAAATGCAACAGTCATGAAAGGTACTCTAACAGGTACTACTAATACATGAAGAAATGATATGAATAAAGGTATGTAAACGCAACAGTAATGGAAGGTACTTTAACAGGTGCATGAAGCAGTGCATAAACAGTAAATGTAGAATATGGAATGAAATATGTCATTTCCACGGAATCCTGATATCGTGGTAGGATCACAATCCATCAAGACAAATCCAAATCCCAATTCCTCAAATCAGCCCCTAAATTGGCTCTCATATCATATAAGTCTCACAAATCCTAAATGTACAATATCGAATAAATCTCATATATCCTGAATGTACAAATCAGCAATCTCATAAATATCCTGTATCCAATATCAAATGAATCCCCTATATCCCAAATCAAATTATCAAGTAAAAATCTAATATCCTAAATATATTTGCATGAATAAATATGATGATGTATATAATTTAATGTCAATACACATATATTAGCGTCCCATTCCACTAATATTGGTGTAAGGGCATATATAACAGCGGCCTAAACCCTGTTATATATACAAAGGAGTAAAAAGAAATATCATGAAACCAATGTGTCAAGCATCGACACAGAAATGCAGGTCTATCAGGTGCTATCACCACGACTGGCACCTTGATAGGTACGTATCATACGCTATCCCGAAAACTTGAGTGCCTAGCTCTGACCCTTGCCTCTCGACGTATCTATACGTACATGACTCCCGTCGGTATCCCCATGATGACCGCTGAGTCATTGGTAATGTCACCGGATGGTATGGTTCCCCCACTAACTCATCGTCTACTCCACGACTCTTGCCCCGGGGTACCTCCGGGCCCCACCATGTACCCGCACACGGACCCTTCCGTTCCTCGCGTGGGGTATATATATCCGAACCGATAAATCTCATGGTGGCTGATGAAATATCATATCAAGGGAAACCGGGTTTTTCAAATAATGTATAATTTCATGAACTCCCACGGTCCCCAAATCCAGAAAACATCATGAAAAATCCATATCTCAATGCGAAAATCCATGAATATAATATACGCATCATAAATCTGAAATGCGGACATATAAAGGAAAAGCAGCAATTAACTGTAACAAGTTAATATAATAGCATGCGGTTCCTAATCTCTCCAATTCTAAAATAACATCAAGTAAAGATAAACATGTAGCTATAACCAGATATATGTGCAACATAAAGGTATAGCAAGTTATATGTATCTACCTATAAGTAAATGATGTAGTATACCCCCTGGGTATAAGCGAAATAGGTGTACAAGGTATACCTGTAGCTATGTCGTAAAGTGTGCATGTACCTATCACTAATGGTACAATACTCTATAGGTATACAGGTAACTAGTATGTAAGTATGTCAGAACATATATGTAAGCATGTAGGTATACAGGTATGCTATAAGTCAATGTGTAAAGAAATATAAATTAAAGTCTCAATGTCCCTAACCAAGCAATATTATATCTATAAGTGGGTTATGCGTGACATGGCAATTATTGACGGTGTGTGTAGCATACAATCAGTGCTCGTGCAACATGAGTCGTCAATAATATGTGCAGTGTCCTAAGGATACTAGTCCAAGCACAACAATATCTAAGTAATAAGGTAAATGCGCAATTCTAAATATGACATAGAATATGCGACAGAAATAACATCTCTAGCCCAGACGCATAATGCCATGCGGGCGATTCCCCTATAGATGTTAAATCTACTCACCAACGATCCTGGCTAAGTGAAGCCTACCACCTGTTTTCCCTTGTCGTAGCGTCCGAAGTCCCCGCTTGCGAACCTAAAATTTCACAAATACATCACATAAGCAAATATCCTACATCGACGAAAAGACATCGAAACGCAAGAATGACGCCCTGAAAATTATACTGCGCGCTTAGCGCATCTATCGCGCACGACATCGGCTAAAAACCCTAATTGGGGTCGCTAAACTACAAAACACTAAGTCTAGACCCCGATCGTCCCGATCGCGCAACACAACACAAACAATTACGAGGAATAAAATAGATATAATCTCGCAACGACCAATCAAACCCACGTCGGAAAAACCCCGAAACCTAGAAAACAACTTATCGCAAAATTTCGCACTAGTTTCAAGCTAACGCATATCTAGCGATTACAAACACCTTAAAATAGCTTAACTAAGCTATAAAAATCATTTCTATATTTTTAACACTTGCTAAATAAATTTTAGCAAAAACCTAGTAAGCAAAATTGCATAATTAAACAAAGTGTTCATTAGCAAAAATTAACATTTTCTACTGGGTTAATCTTCTCCAAAACACAAATTAACACTTCAAATAAACATTAAACACATAAATCAAGTTTTACCCTAACTAGATTATCATAAAAATCAAGTCTTGAATTTCAAACATGAAATTAAAAGCTTAAATAAACAATTAATATGCTAATTAGAAATTTAGAAACAACAAAAAGGATTAGGGTTAGGGTTTTATACCTCCACAAAAGATCAAAACCAAGAAACCAAACTCATCATCTTTTCCTCCAAAATAATGTTTTGAATGAAGATCCAAGCTATCTTTGAGTTCAAGAATGAAGGAAAATGAATAAATTTGAGTTTTTGTGATTTTATTTGGATTTTTCATGATTTATTTGATGCAAAATGAGTTGAAAAAGAGTGGGAATGATAAGGGGAAGCAAGGGGAAGGGAAGGGCCGGCCAAGAGGGTGAGGGGGGTATTTTTGTGAATTTTTGTGAAGAAAATGCTATGAAAAAGAGTAATAAATGCTATATGCCACCTTTACACATTTTCTTTTCTTTTTAAAATAAAACCTTTTGCACTCCAAAAATATCTAGATATTTAAAAAGAAATTTCCAAAATATTCTGGTGACAAAAAAATAATTTATTCTCAAGAGAAGAAATTTCCCGATTTACGTGCACAAAATACCGCTTAAAATAATATTTTATTTGGGAAAAATTCTATCTGAACCAAAACCTCCCAAATACCCCTAAAGTTCGGGCACAAGCTTTATTTTAGCTAAAAAAAGTGCCGGTAAGGTTTTACGGAAGTTTGATCGAAATCGGGTTAAAACGGAAAATACTGACTATTTTGCCCTAAAACGGAAAAATTCGCAAAACGATTTCTGAAACGTTACAATATCCCTCTTTACTTAGTAAAGAAACCGATATAATGTTGCATATCAGGTTCGGCATGTAATAACATTCGTTCAGAACCAATGTATTACCAGTTGGCAATACAAGGTGATATTCCCCGACTGTTTTAGCTGCAACAATTGCACCATTTCCAACCCTTATGTCTTTATCACCTTCTCCAAGTTCTCTACCTTTTCTAAGCCCATGTAACTGATTACATATATGGGATCCTGACCCGGTATCTAATACCCAGGACGCAGAGCAAATAGAGAAACAGTTCTCCGTAACGAACACACCCGAAGAAAATGCATCAACATGTACTTTCTTCATTCGGGTGGCATGGGAATCCTGGTATTCCCCTATATCCTGTTCAGTCTTATAACTCTTATAAGAAAGAACGGAACCAACATTTCCCAGCACAGTATAACATGCGGGTTCGGTCAATACATCCATATTATTATCTTGATTAAGGCATGATATGATCGCTATCTGGAAAGAGAGAGAAGAAAACACTTTAGCGTATACTCTTGCAAGATCAGATTGGTTATTATTTTATCTAATCAGGATGGCTCCCACTGTTTTTATCGAATCTTCCTTCAAACCCTAAAAGGAAAGACTAGCCGGGATTAATTACACCCTACAACTTCGCCAATCTTTCAGCCAGGCCAGTGTCGGTACTTTGAGGGAGGTTCCCCGTGCTTTCGCACGGACCTAATTAAAGTAAACCTCGTTTTCCCAGAGGCGTAACCCCGTTGACACCTTTCTAGACACCTACTTGATCGGCTAATTGTCCTGTGTAAAACTCTCCCAGGAGTAACAATTACTCGCAGTGGGTATCGGGATCCAACTATCTCATAGAAGGTATGCAATCTCATTGCAAATCTCAACACTTGAAATTCCCGATAATATTTTGCCCCCAACCCCTATGACCTTGACAAAGGCCAATAAATCATAGGATGCTAGTCAAGTTCAACCCGTCATTTCTTGATTGAATCAAACCCGCCCGCACGACCCTTGACAAAGGCCAACAAGGTCGTACGACTACCCCAAAACAATCTGCATCATATGCATAAGAAGATAAGCACCATTTAGCTACCGCACACTACGCCTTGACAAAGGCCAACAAACGCAGCACGAATACTAAATAGTTCTTATCTGAAATGACAGAGGGCTACGACAGGTTTTTCTGAAAACCTATTGCGTAATGAACTTGATATCGTTGTAGAATCAAGTGAAATTTTGAAATGGAGTGATTTTGAGGCTTTCATTAGTTTTGCTAAAGAGGTCACTCCCGGTGAAGGGATCTCGGCTCTTTCCTTATCGAATAAGGTGCAGGACATATCATATACATCACTATGCAAAGCAAAACTCCAAAAGCAATCAAAAACAAACCGAGTGTTGTAGCATCTGCCAGTTTTGCTAAAGAGGTCACTCCCGGTGAAGGGATCTCGGCTCTTTCCCCATCGAATAAGATGCAGGGTATATCATATATACCGCTATGCAAAGCAAAACTGTAGCTACCCTTTTATTTGAAAATTTGATTCTACAACATCTTTTAGGTTTCTTTTATTTCATTAATCACATTAATGAAGTCCCATCATTTAAGTCACCTAAACATCACAGATAAATACGACGTACACTTATGCCATCCGCATTCGCCTCGATGTCCCCTCGTGCACCGTTAGGTTAGGTAACTAACGGCAGAGCGGGGCAGGGCTAGCGCGGGTGTAAATCATAAGTAACGTCTATATAATATATCATATATACTATATACAGTATTTATCACAGCACATCACATGATCACATCACAGATATCGCAGCAGAAGAAACATATGAAACATTGGATATACTAAGACGTCCGTGTTTTATTTTGAGCCTCTATAAAACACGGATTCCACGGTCGCGACGAATAGCCAAACCCACACCCCTAGGCCCCTACGAGAGCGGCAAGCAACCCTACCAATTCTAAAGTTAGGAGACCCGAACTCGACTCCTCGAGTTGGTCTCCCACTGAACTCTAGAACCCGGTTACTTGTGCTCTCCTCCTTGGGTCTATCCTAGTGCGGAAAAGTAAATAATATACAAATGGTGACATCAACCTCATCCCGGAAGTGCCCCAATAAAAGAATATTACATACATTTAAATTTACATGAATGAAAATAAAAACTCTCATCTCACATAAAACCCCCCGGCTATTCAGAACGCGACGATCCAATATAACATATCCAGCAACACAGAACATCACATGTCATCAACGTAAGTAAATATGCGTATCCCAATTGTCGTTGACATATAGCAACGAAACCGGCGATATCACATATTACACTTACGGTCGTAGAAAAGAAAGTGTAAAACTACAACATTTGGAATCCACAATCTCTTTAGACATCGTAAATGTGAAATATCACATATTTCGCATTTCATGCCTAACTGTATGAATTCCACATATTGTATCACATTCCAGATAAATAGACAGTATTAAACTTTCCGATCGTATAATCAAATATCCAAGATTTCCATAATAGCTCAACACTTGAGTGGAGTTCAAAAATTCCAGAATACGTCACAGTAGCAACGGTCCAGTCGTAGAAGGGTCAAGCCAACGCCTTACATGTGGCACGCCGTACTGCCCCAAACCCTAAGGTTCAAAAGGCAGTTCAAGACGGTCACATAATCGAGTTAAGGTTTGTTGTCTTCTAGAGGGTCCATCGCGTCACATGCACGTTTTTCCGAAAGATTTAAACCCGAGAAAAATTCAACACTTGAATGTTTTTCGTGCCGGGAAAAATTGAGTTAATGATATCCGTTCGAACATTTTAATACTTTCTAATTATCCGGAATAACAAAACAAAATTAAATTCTCCGATCGAATCAACGATTACAAAATAAACCCCTGAATACTCAACACTTGAGTCAAATTTAAAATATCCATAAAATTCCAACAGCAGAATCTAACATTACTGTGCAAACAAAGCCAAAGGTCACTGTACGGCCGCGGTTCCGCGGCACAAGCAGGGTATTGCCGCGAAACCGCGGCGGTCCATACGATTTAGGTCATCAAATTTGCACCGTAATCCTTAGAAAACCCTGCTGAATTTTTTAGGTATTTTTAATTCAGAAAAAACACAGATTTTAAAAAATGTACAGAGAGAGGTTCATTTTGACGTGTTCGGGTTCGTTCGGAATTTTAACTTCGTTAACTCATCGCCTAATACTCTAGCTAGGCTCTGATACCACTGTAGGGTTACTGGGCACACTAACAAGGCTCTACAAGGCATCGACCATGCCAAAATTAAATTTTTATGTGCCGAACAACCCTAAACAAGATCGTGTACTAGAGATTAGGCGAGTCAAATAGCAAGTAAACAACTTTACTCTAAAGGGAATACGAAATACAACCTTTGTAGATCGATCCTTCACTTCATTTGCTCCTTGTTGAAATCCCTTCGCTGCGATCAAGGTTCTCCCGGGCTCTTGCATGGCTTCACGACGCGAAGGATGCGACCTTGCTTGAAGTCTCCGAGGCCAAAGATGATCTACGTCGAGGGAATTCCGACTCAAGCTCCTACTTCACTAACTAGAGAATTAGTGAAGTAAACACCCTAAACTAAAGTGCTAGTCTAGTAGAGAATGGAGAAATAGGAAGTGGGTTCTCTTTAGAATTTTGTTTCTCACAAAGTTTCACTCTTTTTCAAAAACCCTAGCAAGCTTTTTCTTTTGCTCAATGAAGAAGATGAACAAAAGAAAAGAATGAGGATAATGATCAAGTGTGAAGGCTAACCATGGTGAGTGAGTATCATATACTAACTCTTGTAGAGCCATAACCATAGCTAATTGAGAATGGTTAGGTTAATAAAAATCTAAAGTAAAACAAATTTAGTGGACTTTGTCAAAGCATCCACAAGCTTCTACAAGCTTCATGCTTATGACATAAGCACCACTACTTTGTAATTACCTTAAATAAATATTAACCACCATCTAATATAGTATGGTGTATGTCTTACACACCCATGTTTAGTGTATCATCAACCATGATACAAAAGAAAACACTTTTAATATATATATATATATCACATATATATATATATATATATATATATATATATTCAAGTGTGCATATGAGAAAAACCTTAAAGTGAACATGTGTTAGCAAATGTAAATTAGTATATCTAATATACAATTATACACTTAATTATTAAATCAACACTTGACTTAATAATCCGGTCATATCTCATATAACCGGCTAACATCCATTGTATCGACTTATCGAATCAACACTTGATTCGATAACCCGGTCATATCATATATAACCGACCGATACAAAAAGTCGCGAGAATAGAATACGGTATCACATACACGCATTTATTCTCGGTCTCGCACATATCACATACGTGCTCCTATTTCGTTTTGCCTGAGCCAGTAAAACCTCTGTGTAGAACTCTAAAGACTCGTCAATACACCGGCAGTAGGTGGTGATCACATCACTCACCCACAAGCCGTCAGCGGTACTAGCTGGACGTAACGGCTACCCGGGTATTGAGCGATCAGAAGATCAGCAAGCAAGCCCGCTCCAACTCCTGTAAAAGCCTGCCGGTAACACTTCCCGTACAGTCCGGTCTCCTCGTCTGATATGTCGCATATCAAGTCTAGGGGTGGTAAACGTCAGACCCCAATAACCGATAAGTCGTGCCGATGTGAGGCTTATAACGGGTCGAGAAACTACTGGTAACACTTACCAGTAAATCTCTAAATCAGCCCTGTCCAGGGACTTCCCTGTTACGGCCAATCGAGTACAGCGCAACATCAACCCCCAATACCGGGAGAGACGAAACCCCTCCTATCGCTCATTGCCTCCACGTGACTCTGGACTGTACCCAAAAACCACCGTTTTGCACGCCCTCATGGAGGTGGTAAGGTGGAAATCAAAGCACAGTGGGAATCACACAAGACTCTATGACGATCTCGGGTCTACAGACTAACCTGCACAAGTGTCACCAGAGAACTGCCATCTGACGTGAGGTATAATACCATCTGGGAGTTCTCGGCGAGTCCGTCCAGTGTACCCAGTCTCCACTGAGCACCCATATACCATCTCTGATGTCAAACACTAATGGATATGGGATCATCCATCGCCCATCTCATGGGTCGAGAAACGTATACGCTAGTCTACTCTGGTATATCGATGCCCTGTCTCGATACACCCACGACTAGGAACATTGAAGGATGTACTTATGGACTACCATGGCCCCACTAGTATGATCTGCATCACAGTCCAGGTAGTCAAGTACACAGACTAAGGGCTTTATCAACATGTAGCTATAAGACAGTATAAAGAGACAAGTATACATGTTAAGATAAAGAGCAACCAGATAGCATACTATCATATTGAGCAAGAAAGTCCTCTCTATATATGTCCGAGCATCCAATATAATATACATCATCTGTACAATACTGGCCTCTAGGGCATACATACAACTAACACCTGGTACCATATTCCAGTGCAGCGATGCAGACGCCAACCAAATTCCAAATCCCATATCCCAATGGCGAATGATGAGTCGCTCCTGGTACCATATTCCAGTACAGCGATGCAGACACCAACAAAGTCCCAAAATTCTCCCGACCCTACAGTGCGGATCATACATCCTGCAAAACCGTATACAATCCACGGGCGTAAAACGATCCCAATCTCTCCTAAGTCCTACCGGCGAGACTACATTTAAAGTCCCACCAGCGATGAAGATCCGCCAAAAAAAGGTATGTCCACAAGCAAAACGGGCACGGATGAAAAGCCGAAAGGGCTCCGTGAGTAAAAACAGCAGGACTGCCGGCGAGTTTGTGGAAACCCGAAAGGGCGTAAACTCGTGAAAAAGAGATGAAATACACTCGCAAAGTCCTCTCAATTTTGTGAGGAGAAAATTCCCGCGTGAGAGCCTTACGACTCACAAAGGAGCAACACACTTAGGAGTCCCCACGACTCCTAAGGAGAAAGTACACCTACGAGACCCTTTCAAATCGTAGGGAGAAAATGCTTTTATGGGACCCTTACGGCTCATAAAATTGAAAAGCTTTAGGTGATAGGGACCTAAACCTGTCTCTTAAGCCATCGCTCCGCAACAGGAAAAGGCAAATGATGAATTGCTCCTGGCACCTGTGCATCAGTGTTAGCAACACTGACGCCGACCCCTACCCTAAAATTCCAAACTTCCGATCCAATAGACCCCTAAGTCTTTAAACTGGGAACAGATGACCTCTAAGTCGTTAAACTGGGAACATATGACCCTAAGTCGTTAAACTGAGAACGAGGGAAATCCTCTCACGACAGATAATGATTCGCTCCTGGTACCATATTCCAGTGTAGCGGTGTTGATGCCAGACCAAAACCAAAATCCTCAAATTCTCTCATGGCAAACGATGATTCGCTCCTGGTACCATATTCCAGTGTAGCGATGCTGATGTCAACCCAAATCACATCAAATCAACAAGTCAACTTCAACCCTGACACCGCAAGGAACGAAGTAAGTCAAATCAAGCACCGACCGTCCAAGTCGCAAAAAGGGCAGCAACGACCTCCCCATCGGAATTATGCTTCGACTCGGAATCAAGTCAACCAGTGACACTCCACCTCGAGGAAACGTCGACCAGCGATACTCCGTGCCAGGGCATGTCAACCAGCGACACTCCATGCCGGGGAAACGTCGACCAGCGACACTCCATGCCGTGGGAACGTCGACCAGCGACACTCCGTGCCGAGGAAACGTCCAAAACAGACACTCCGTCTCGGGGAAACGTCGACCAGCGACACTCCGTGCTGGGGGCACGCCAACCAGCGACACTCCGCCTCGGGAAAACGTCGACCAGCGACACTCAGCCTCGGGGAAACGTCGACCAGCGACACTCCGTGCCGGGGGCATATCGACCAGCGACACTCCATGCCGGGGACACGTCGACCATAGACACTCCGCCTTAGGGAAACGTCGACCAGCGACACTCCATGCCTGGAGCACATCAACTGGCGACACTTCGTCTCGGGAAAACGTCCAACACAGACACTCCATCTTGGGGATACGTCATACACTGACACTCTATCTCGGAGACACGTCAAGCATCGACCATCCATGTCATGAAAAGAGCAGTGCCAGCTTCCCAAAAGCTGGAACCAAATCAAGTCGCCTCCACGCGAAAGAAGATCCATCAATTTCATGCACACTACCCACATATGTGGTGTGCATTTATTGATGGGAGGCACTTTTTTAGGGTCAAAAATTACACCCCAGTTGACCAAGTCAAAGTCAAAGTCAACCCCAAGTAAGCGGGCCCAAGCCCAGATCAAGTAGGCCCATGTCCAAGTCGAGCCCCGCGGCCGGCCTCCCCCATGCCAAAATGAAATCATGTAATAAATAATTTTGATATAACTTTTTTATGCATGAATGTAAGAAAAATGGGTATAAAACCAAATTTTTGTAAAGCCCATGACTCATGTGCAAAAGAAATGAGCATATGAGGCATAGGATGGGCAAAATGCCATTTTGTAAAGCCCAAGGGGCTATATGTAAATTTGTAAGCCTATATAAAGCAACATGATAATGAAATAAAGAAAAAAGAATTCATTCCCCTCAAAATTTAGGGTTTCTGTGCCTCCTTCCCTTTCCTCAAGGTTCTAAAACCTTCTCTCCTTTTTGAATTAAATCAAGAGTTTAACTCTTCCTTTTCCAAAAATAAAGAGTTTTTCACCATCAAACCCTTGAAGGGGAACTCAGATCTTCCATCAGATCTCAAAAGGGGAAGATTTTTAAATCTCACCCCCCTTTTCTCCAAGATCCGGCTAACCGAGAGGAAGAAGAAGGAGACCCACCTCAAAAAATCCCATCTTAGGAAGATCCAGGGCCAAAGGGGAGAAAAAAAGGGGTCCCCTTTGATCATTTCAAAAGATTTCTAGGAGTTTAACTCCATTCAAGATCTATTGGAGTTTAACTCCATAAATTAATCTCTTTTTAGGAGTTTAACTCCAGACGTCAAATCGGAAGCACAGCTCCCTGTGCAGGGACCAAGTCCCTTCTTCTGCGGGCACTCAGGGCCCACGCGCCCGGCACGTAAGGCGTTGGCGCCCAGCGCCCAGCTCCATGCACGCGTCTTTAAGACGCTTCCCACCTCATTTTATATGCATTCCACACTAAATATACATCCCCCGCTAGAAAAAATTTTCTAACGGGGCGCTGCCCCGCACCCCGCAAGGCGGCTGCTCGCCCGCTTGACCCCCAGCCCGCTATCCGGATAGCGGGACCCCCGTAAAACTTTGTGGGGCCCCCGATATATCCAAAACCCTTCAAGACACATACGCACACTACATATTGAGTTCGCATGACCAGTTTGACCCATCAATCGGAGATTCTCTCGCTCCAATGGCGAGGGGTAATTAACGGCAGCTTAGTCCGCGGCTGCCGGAGATTCAGATCTCCACAATCAATAAACCCCCGCCTATCCTAGGCAGGGGAAATTTGTAGTATGCTTGACAAGGGCGCATGTATTCCATCTCGATGGGGTGAGGAAAAATACCCTACAAGTCTTTAGACCCGAGATCGTCATAATGTTTTGTGTAGTTCCCACTTTGCTTTGATTTCCTCCCCACCACGGCTCAAAGGAGTCGTGCAAACAGGTGGATTTTGGGTATAGTCCTGAGTCACATGGAGGCAGTGAGCGATAGGAGGGGTTTCTTCTCTCCCGGTATAGGGAGTTGATGTTGCGCTATGCTCGATTGGCTATAACAGTAAGTCCCTGGCCAGGGCTGATGAGATTTACTGGTAAGTGTTATCAGTAGTTTCTCAAACCGTTATGAGCCACACATTGGCATGACTTATCAAGTTACTGGGGTCTAACGATTCCACCCCTAGACTCGATATGCGACATATCAGACGAAGAGACCGGACTGTACGGTAAGTGTTACTTATATGCTTCATGGGAGTTTGGAAAAGCTTACTTGTTGATCTTCTAATCGCTCAATACCTGGGTAGCCGTTACGTCCAGCTAGTACCGTTGACGGCTTATGGGTAACTGATGTGATCATTACCTACTACTGGCGTATTGACATGTCTTTAGAGTCCCTGTTCATCACTGAAAACTGCATTTTAATACTTCTCATTCGTTATCTATTTCTTGTATATATCGGTACTATTAACCGGTGTTTGCTCAGTAATACAGATTACATATCCATGAAAAAATACTAGAAATACATCTAGAATCACAGATATTACATTTGTGAGCTGACACTGCAACCAGAACTGCAAACCGATCAAGAATCAAAGAGTTTTTGTAAATAAACTAGTGTACACACATTTTGGTCCAACGCATGACAAGTTGTGCACTAGCTCTTTGATGGCTTTGACCTGGTGGGGGCTGTCCAATGCAAGGAGCAAGTAGGCATGATGTGATGTGCATTCAATGCATAAAGTAGTGTTGTGACAAAAAGATTCAAGTTTCCCTCCAAATTCTGAAGAAAAACCAGGTTATTTTTGACCAAGCAAACAACATCAGAGTGATGTGGGGGAACACACAAACCAACACACCAAATACGAGCCAGAGAGCTCGGAATTGACCCGAGCACATGCATGCCAAAACCGGCCATACAGTGCCAAAAAGCCCCCAGTTTTCTACAGTGCATCCCCTACTGCCACCTCATCATAATGTTATTGTTTGTTTAATCTGTTTTTTTTTCCTATAAAAGTCGAATGAGGCAGCAAGAGAGGGGGGTCTCACATTTTGCCAAGTTTTGTTCTATACTTTGTAACTTTTTTTGTTTCTTTAGTTCTTGTAAATAGCTTCCCCTTGAGTTCTTAACCTTTTCTTGATCTTGCAACCTCTTAATTGAGCTTGCAAGTTTAGGGGTTGGTTATTGATCTCAAGGGTTGTATCTTCATAGAAGTTGAATAAAGCTCTCTTTTGTGCTATCATTTTGCCTAGGTTTTTAGCTCTCTCTTGATCTTGCAACCTTTTAATTGAGCTTGCAATTTTAAGTTTGGGTTATTAAACCCATGGTTTGTAACTTGTTCCATGGTTCTTAGTCTTACTTGCTCTTTTCTTTCCATACTTTCCTTACTTGTAATTTAATTACATGCTCTTATAATTCTTGCTTTACTTACCTTGCAATTTATTACCATGCCCTTTACATACTTATAATACTTTTTTCCTTTCTTTTCTTTTCTCTTTTCTTTTGCTCTTTTTGTTGTTGTTTTGTAATGGTTGTAAATATGTGTTGTTAGTAAAAGAATATGATATTGTAAGTTAAGAATTTCGTTTTCCATTCCTTTTCCCGTTATTTTCCATTGAACTCCGTCCAAACCTTATGCAAGCGCTCCGTTAGGCACCCTACCCTACCAAGGTATCGGTGATCCCTAACCGCGACCGGTTGCGTTCGGTTTCGCCGGAGGCGAAAGCAAGAGACAAGAATGGACGGACAAGGGTCAATAAGCCGGATTCCATGAATACCGTGCTTAAGTACCCCAATCCATGTTGTTACCGATTGCTCTAGCTTCAATTGGTCAAGACTCGACTCAAAAGTTTGAGTACGAATTCACTAGCTTACACTATTGTATTTTTTCCTAACAAGCTTTATACTTTGCATATAACACATAGGTAGATACGAACAATCCGCCACACGCATTAACTCGTTACGACAAGAACGTAAAACGCTCCGTCTCCCTGTGGACGACCCGTGCTCATCGCGGCTAGCTGCAAAGCGACACCGTCCTGATCGCGGTTAATTTTAGAACTTTTAAAACTCGACACGCTAAAAGCGTACGATCAAATGGCACCGTTGCCGGGGAGACAGTAACGTTTTTATTTTTGTTATTTCAGGTTAATCTTGTTAATATCCATCTAACACTTTTTTAAAACAAACTAAAAAAATTCAAAATTTCAAAAAAACCAAAACAAAAATTAACAAAACTAACTCTTTTGCTCTCTGGATTTCTTACCTGCTAACACTCAGGATCTCAAATAAAAAGATAAACAATACCAGTGAGATACTAGTAGAACAGTGGGATCACAGAAGAAGTTTGGAGCCCCAATTCCAAGGCAAAATCGGCGACCACCCCTTAAAATCCGAGCTCGCCAGCCCTATATCCTTTTGCCTCCAAATTTTCATCTGTGCTCCAGTGTTCTGTTTTTGTCCCATTTTTATTGTTTGTTTTTTATAATTTTTATTGTGCAGGTATTTGGGCATTCATATCGCTTTTCCGCACTAATATCCATTTTTCTGACATTTATAGATTTTGCGGAATTGCGAACGGCGATTGTGGGGAGCAAACTGTACATTTCAAGGTAAGATGATTACGAAGTACAGTGCCAAAGATCCGGGTAATTTGACCCGTGCAAGCGAACTTTTCAAGCTATTCGGATTTAACTTCAACGGGGGTTTCTAAACCCGAAAATCAGTACGTACTTCGTTAACACCTTCTTTCTCAAATCCGATGCATCCATTATAATATCTTCACAGGATTCTTTGCAAGTTCGCTAGCAAACGCTCAATTTACTAACCCGTATTTGTTGCAGTGCCGAGCTTAAACATAATAAAAAAAGATTGTTTGATGTTTTGAACAATTTTTTTTTATTAAATTGCGCATTGCATACATTAATACGGACTTAAGGGCAAGCGAACCCCACAACATACGGTAAAGGATTTCATCCCCTTTTCCGTGGCCCACAAATCACGAAACTAAGCATAACGTTTACCTGCACAAAAATTTAAAAGAAACTAGATTTTAAGCCTTAAGGACTTCGCGCTCACTAGAAGAAATTAACTGTGTTTAGAACACCGCTTAACAGTATATCGTTCCCGAGGTGTCTAGGAAAGTGTTCACGGCGAAACCGCCAAAAGAGAAAGGGTTATCTAATTAAGGATCTTCGCGAAAACGTCGGAAAACCTCCCCTTATCTCTGCACTTACTTGGCCTCGTGATCAGTATATCTTGAGCCCGTTTCTCGACACAGTTTTACTTCGACAATCAAGTTCTTGAGCAAGTCTAGTTGACCTAGGTGAACCCTAGACCGATTAGGTGCATGGTATTTTTGTGTCGTGATTGTTTTTTGTCCAGATTCTTTTTTGTTTATTTCATTCTTTTGTTAAATAACTAACTAAAAACATTTTTAAAAAAACCACATTCTTTTTTCCCTCCATTTCTCTTATTCTTCTTCCTCTCTTCATATCATGGGTACCCCATCTAGAAAAACTCTTGCCGAACTTTGGTATCCACAACCAGACATTACTTCCTACGGTTCTTGCTTTGGCCAAATTTCGAACGACCCCTCCATGCCCAAAATTTCTTTGAAAGATCGAATAGACGCGTCTAGAACTACCAATTGGACTCCGCAATCCACTTTGTATCAACCGTTTCAACCTTCACCACATGCTTACGTTGATACCTCTTTTTCGAGTCCTGTTGCAACTCCAAGACCCATGTCTATTGTTGAACGTATCGAATAATCCCATAGCCGATCTTTCACTCCTTTCACCACTGCCAATTCTTTTGATCAACAATTCTAATCACCTTCGTATCCAAATGTTGATCCTACCCCTGTCCAACCATTCAATTCCTACCAGTCCTACCCAACTTTTACACCTTCCCTAGACATTGCTTATCTACAGCCTTTTGGGAGTTTCCAGTATCCAAACGAGTTTGAATCTTTTACTGAAACTCTTTCACAAACCATGTCTAGTCTGGAACAGTCGTTAGAAGACTTTTGGGTAGTGTCGCACCAACAGATGATGGATTTGACTGCGTCCATGGCCGCCCTCATACAACCTAGTGACCCGATAGCTAGTTTCCAACTAGCTCCACATTTTCCAATGTATGATGAGGCGGTAGGACAGGTTGAGAATTTGAGTGGTGAGAGTGAGCTGTACACCCTTCCAAATCAAACCTACCTGTCCCAAATTGAATCCCACAACTCCAGTTTTGAATTTTTATCTAGTGTTCCAAATGATTCACCGATTGAAGATAGAACAATTAATGAGTTGTGCGACTTTGTAGTGTTTGATTTACCCGATTTTGAAGGGACCCTTCCAAGTGAAACCAATTCCCAACTTTTTGACCTCTACACCTCCATCTTAGAACCAGAATTGATTGAAATCCATGCTTTTGATGAGGTGTCTGAGAATATTGATGTTCACTTGATTGAGGATATTAACGCTGGGGATATTTTGGATGATGAACCCGCAGATTTGGATGAGTTTTTCTCTTCAATTCATCATCCCGAGTCATTAACTGTTTTTCCCGAATTTCATATGCGTCTTGATTTTGATGAAATTTTCATGGATAAGCTGAATTTTGAGGACAATTTTGAGAATATTTTTTAGGATGAACCAGTTTTACTTGATGAGTCGGATTTTCCAATTCATCCTATCCCTTCCATTGACTGTGTACTCCCTCCTGAACCTTTACCTGATACCCCTCCTCGATCACTTCCCTCCATCCTTTCCATCGTTCCAACCTTGCAAGACACCGTATCACTTTCACTTCTTGTGTCTGGTTTACCAAGTTCGGCGTACCCACATTTTCTCACGAATCTTGAGGGATTTAACCCCATCTCTCAACGGGTTGATGGATTAGCACAATCGCTTTTTACACATCGGACATTACAAATTGTGCTAATCTATTCACTCCATTTTCACTCTCAAGTTCGTACTCCATTTCTTTTTCCCTTCCGCCATTCTTCTTCTCATATACCGGGACCGTATACCACTTCTATCCTCATACGGTCTCGCGTATTCTCCATTTCTTTCCTCTCTGTATTCTTTCACCAACCACACCATTATAACGATAAAATTTTTGAATGGTTGGTGCTAACTTTCGTCCTGTGTAAAGCCTTGTATAGTTTGATACTGTTCTCTTCCCCTCTAATCCTGAATTTCAACGCTTGAACAGTAGAAACACTGTTTCACTTAAGTTTGGGGAAAACCTTTTTGTGTATATATTTTTGCTTTGCTTTTTGTTTTGTATAAAAATTTTCTTTATGGAGCGCCGACAATTTTGACCCTCTTGGTATAGCCTGACAGTGAGGGCACTGTCAAATTTAAGTTTAGGGGTGTGCTCGGTAAGCATTCTTCCTTCGCATTCATATATATATTTCGCATTTGCATACTTATTAAAAACCCACAAAAATTGAAAAATTTTACAAAAACATAAAAACTTTGTCGTCAAGTTAGCTAATAGGGTAACTTAGATTTTTATTCCGAAAGTTTAGTTGATATATTAGAAATAACTAAATCCTAGGCTTAGGAATTGAAAACCCTAAAAATAACCCTCCTTCTGTTAAAACCTTGGTGATTATACGTCCTTACAGTTTTTTTTATAGAAATAGGTAATCTTGAGTTCAGTTCTTGAGTTAAGTCGAGATGAAGGGAAAGTATTGAAGCTTTACTGAAGGATAAGTCTGAAAAATAGTTTCTACTCTTAAGTCCAAATTTAGAAAGTTTATACCCTACAAACTGCACATACACGCACCTTGAAACTTGGGATAGTAAATGTAAGTCCACGTTACCCGTCCCCGGTTCTTTGGGGTTGCGGAAATGGTGAAAAACGATTTTTTCGGTGGGGGTAACATGGACTCTAGAAAAGGATCTTTGTTAAACAAACTATCTAACAACCTAACTAAGAGTTTAACTACTAGGTTTGGGGTTATACCTAAACTTGAACTCCTTCTCTTCGACTCCTTATGGTGGTCGGACCGGCCTCACCTCGTCGTCTCCTTGCACCGAAGATGGATCCACCCGAAAGCTTCTACCTTTGGCTCCAACCTCAATCTAGAGGAAACTAAAATCCTTGGCTTGCTAGACCTTGGACTTTAGGATGAGTAGAGAAGTGTTTTAGGGTTTTATCTCCAAGGCAAATGGTTCTCAACACATGAGAGATTTTTGCCTTTGAGCTAAAGGAAGAGGGAGAGCAAGAGGAAGAGGAGAGCTTTCATGAGAGAGAATGCAAATGATAGAATGAGCAAGACAAAATAATCATAATAATAATAGTAATTGAGTATTATGTGATGATTCATGTCAATGGCATTATCATTTCATGCACTCATTTTGTAAAGAATAACAAGCAAGCAAAAGTCTTAGCCATGAAATGATAGCCATTGTAATGATGATGGTCAACAAGTCCAAGCTAGTCAACAAGTCAACAAAGTCAAACTTTCAACCCAACCATGGCACACTAATACTTAATTAATATTATTATTAATCATATTTCTTATTCTCATTAGGGTTTAGAAAAAGTCAACAGTCAACAACCCTAATGAGAATCCTCTGCCTCTGTCAACTGTGCATACACACCCGCATCCGTGTTCCGAGGAACACGAATACAAAGAGATAAAACCAACCCCAAAACATATACTAGGATCTGGCTTAAACCAAAGCCTGCTAATAATAACTGTCCGGACACTAAACGTGCACAAGTGCACGGATGTGACCGAACCCTGTCGCAAAACCATGCGACCTCTACTCTGTTTTGCCTAAAGGCGAATAGCTCTCTGTGTGGGACTCTAAAGACTCGACACTACGCTGGCAGTGGGTTTAACCACAGACCACAAGCGGCACTAGCTGTGCGTAACGGCCCCCAGGTAGATGCTGATAAGAAGACTGACGACGTGAAACCCATCTGAACTCCTACTGAGCCTGAATGTGACAGTCTCCGTACAGTCCGGTCTGTTCGTCTGAGAATATCGCATGGCGGGCCTAGGGGCGGTAAACGTCAGTCCCCTAATAGCGGTACAAGTCGTGTCGGAGTGTAGCCCAGAACACCCTGAGATAACACTGGAAACCTACCAGTATATCTCGCTTGCCCTGGCCAGGGACGACTATGTGTAATGGCTCTCCTTGACACAGCGCGATATCAACTCCCAATACCGGGAGAGACGAATCCGGTCTAACCATCACTGCCTCCAAGTGCTTCGGGACTGCACCCAACTACTACCTGTTTGCACGACTCCTTTGAGCCGTGGTAGGGTAGTAATCAAAGTACAGTGGGAACACACTCGAGGCGAAGTGATAGTGTCAAGTCAGCGGACTAAGCTGTACTCATGTCACCTGGGAACTGATAACTGACGATAGGTATAGTACCAACCAACAGTTCCCGACGAGTCATGTCCAGTGTACTCGTAACCACTAGTAAAATAGGGGGTTGCCCCTACGGATGAAAATATCCGTTGGGGCAGATTTTACTTGGCCCTACGGATTAATCCGTAGGGCTAAAAGGTTGCCCCTACGGGCACAGACGTCCAAGAATAAAAATATTAATTCTTAATTTGGTGTTTGCCCCTACGGAGCCGCAAACAAAGGACCTACGGTTATATCCGCAGGGGCAAGTAAATATCTATTTAACAAAACCCCAGGTCGATCGCCTACGCTCACTTTCTCTCTCTCTCTCAATCGCGCGCGAGAAAAAACCCCAAATCGCCTCCGTCGTCGCCACCGTTGCCTCCATCGTCGCCACCGCCGGTTTCGTCTTCACCGTCGTCGCCAGCGCCTGTTTCGTCACCACCGTCGTCGCCACCGCCGGTTTCGTCGCCAAATCGCCACCGTCGTCGCTCCAGCCCACCAGCAGCCGTTCAGGTATAAATCTCGAGGTAAATTAAAGCATTTTTGGATTATTTTGGGCTTAGGGTTCATGGCTGGGTCTGGGTTGCGCGCGCGAGAGTTGGGGTTGGGCAGGGGTCGCGGTGGCGGTCGGGGTCGGGGTCGGGGTAGGGTTAGGGTTGGGGTTCGGCTGCTGCTGGGGTGGGGCTGGGGTTAGGGTTACGGTGGGGCTGGGGTTAGGGTTACGGTAGTGGGGCTGGGGTTAGGGTTACGGTGGGGCTGGTTGAATGGCTATTCTGATTAGTTGACAAATACAATGTTAATCATAATTTACTCGACACAGATGGTAGAAAATCAGAAAAAGATCAAGAAAAAAATAATCGATTTTGATTTTAACATGCAGGGTGTTGATGCAAGATGTAATATCTAGTAGCAGATGCTAGGTATATAGACTAAAGAATAGTTGTAAATGAACCGCTAGCAAGAAAATCCTATAATTATACGTACACATCGCTTGACTCATGAAGCCTGAAGCTCTTTCTTTTGGGGGATAAAACTAGTTATATTCCTGCATTGCCTAGAAATAGCAGTGAGTTGGTTAAAACTTTTCAAACACAACCCCCCACCCCCCAAAAAAAAGAAAGAAAGAAAGGACAAGGAAAAAAAAAGAATAGCAACAAGCAATACAAGCTAGCAACCGTAAATAACTGCTGAGATTATGTCTACCTTGGCAATTTGAACAATGATGGTCTTGTCTGGATTGTTAAGATCCACTTTATGGGGGTGAGGAACATATTTTGCAACTGTATTTATGATTTTCATTCTGTCAAGTGTTGAAATAAAAATCAACACTTGACAATCAATCCAAGATGCTCAATAACTTGCTTCAAAACCATAATCTAATCTTGATGATGCTCAATATTAGCGATTTCCATGATCACGACACGTGGCAGATAACGTGTCTCATAACGCTTTATGATATCAGTATCCTATATTTGTAGTTTTAATTGTTGATTGTTATAGATGTATACCATTGCAATAATAGTTTTTGGTTGATGAATGCTATTGCAATGTAGGATGATCAGTTCTATCAATCTTGATCTCAATGGTTTAAAATCATGTTACACATACAACACGAATGCACAACAAACGCATAATTAGAGAGCGACTCGAGATATTCAGGTTAAAACCAATATATGATACTCGATGATAATATGAAACCTTCATATTCCCATCGATACCCATATATGAAACTAAAAGCGCCACTTAGTCCCCGTCTATCGGTTAACATACGTGCGATGCTCGTCGTGACCTAGAACTATACGAAGGTTGTTAAATATCGGACAGTATAGCTCGATACTAACAACCGTCGTATAGTCTACGCGACGAGAAAATTCAATCGTATGGTAACCCATAGATTTGTCCCGTGTGGACAAGTTAAGAATGTATAAAGCAAACGCCTTCATTCACTTGTGTTTTCATCCGTTTCGAGATATTTCGTCGGTATCTTTCCGCTGGTTCTCCGTGTACAAAGATAGATTAGATGTTCATTTCAACGTTGTTTCACAGCTTTGAAATGATTATCTATTCTATTACAGTGTACTCGGAGAACAGCGGGGAGGTGCTGCCGAAATTTACTCGAAACGGTTGAAAGCACAAGTGATGGGCGTTCGCTCTATACATTCTTAATGGGATAGAAGCCTACCCCCGACAGCCGGAACACATACATACAAACGCATAATTAGAGAGCGATTCGAGATGTTCGGGTTAAAACCAATATATGATACTCGATGATAATATGAAACCTTCATATTCCCATCGATACCCATATATGAAACTAAAAGCGCCACTTAGTCCCCGTCTATCGGTTAACATACGTGCGATGCTCGTCGTGACCTAGAACTATACGAAGGTTGTTAAATATCGGACAGTATAGCTCGATACTAACAACCGTCGTATAGTCTACGCGACGAGAAAATTCAATCGTATGGTAACCCATAGATTTGTCCCGTGTGGACAAGTTAAGAATGTATAAAGCAAACGCCTTCATTCACCTGTGTTTTCATCCGTTTCGAGATATTTCGTCGGTATCTTTCCGCTGGTTCTCCGTGTACAAAGATAGATTAGATGTTCATTTCAACGTTGTTTCACAGCTTTGAAATGATTATCTATTCTATTACAGTGTACTCGGAGAACAGCGGGGAGGTGCTGCCGAAATTTACTCGAAACGGTTGAAAGCACAAGTGATGGGCGTTCGCTCTATACATTCTTAATAGGATAGAAGCCTACCTCCGACAGCCGGAACACATACATACAAACGCATAATCAGAGAGCGATTCGAGATGTTCGGGTTAAAACCAATATATGATACTCGATGATAATATGAAACCTTCATATTCCCATCGATACCCATATATGAAACTAAAAGCGCCACTTAGTCCCCGTCTATCGGTCAACATAACATGCGATAATTTATTCTTTTCAACGACAAACGCAAACACAAAGCATATACACGGATTTTCTCCTTTGTCAGTAACTATCCCGTTCTTATATTTCTCAATATAGTCAGCATAACCTACAATTTATATGTTATTCAGTCTAACATGGCCCATGAGTACGTCAGAGTTAAGGACTGGATGTATGTGGATTGGAAACAACGTATGCAACCTAAGTTTGTCGCAGGAGTTGCTGCTTTCCTTGAATTTGCACGAGCACATAATAAGATCATAATAAAGAAGATTCTCTGTCCGTGCGATAGATGTGGCAATAAGTACTGGCAGAAGGTAGAACGAATAACTATCCCGTTCTTATCCTTCGATTTTACGGTCAGGACGATCCGTTTATCTTTCCGAACCAAGCGTTCCAAGTATACTACTCACAGTGTTTGAAGCATCCGGGGTGGAGTGTTGTATGCCGATGGAAACCTAGAGATGTCTACGATGTCCCAGAATACGAGGACAGCGATGAGGACGAAGAAGAGAGAAGGCTTAAAGTGCTCCGACCGTCTGTTTCGAAGGACGGGTTGTCTTCGACCGATCATGAAGTTACGTGGGTTAGAAATGACATCGACGATGAAATCCAAGATATGTATGATGCGCCCACGAAACGAAAAAGGTTATCAGTAATGTTATATTATTACTTCACATTTTACGCTCTAGATCATATATAGTCAATACTTTTAATGATTGTCTAATGCGTCCACGAACCGTTTATCTAGATTTGATGAGGATGTCGGGAGCAGCGAGGGGCGGCAGGAGCTCCAGCCGCGGCAGAGGCAGAGGCAGAGCGGTTCTGCCGCCCGGAGAGCTTCGTAGGGAGCTTCAGAGGGCCGGTCTTGCACCCAAATCGGAGACCCCTTCGGATGCCTCCTTCCGTGTGGATTTTGCCACACCTCCAGGTATACTGCATGCATATCCATTTTCAATGTAATATTACAGATATTCATGCATGTTTATGTCAAAATTACTTATATTGTCAATGTTTGATTGTCTAGTTGTTGGTCCTGCGTCCACATCTGGGACAGAGGCCACCCCCGCTCCTCCAGGTATGTTTATATATCATATAGTGTATGTATATTGATTTAGAATGCTATATCATAAATATACACATTCCTTTTGCTCTTACTTAGCAATTTTTATTATTGTCTAGCTGTAGGTGGTGACACCACCGCACCTGCGGGTATGTTTATATGTCCTATAGTGCATGCATATTGATTTAGAACGTTATATTATTGATCTACACATTCTTTTTGCAATTACTTATAAAATCTATTTTTAATTGTCTAGTTGTTGGTCCTGCGTCCACATCTGGGACAGAGGCCACCCCCGCTCCTCCAGGTATGTTTATATATCATATAGTGTATGTATATTGATTTAGAATGCTATATCATAAATATACACATTCCTTTTGCTCTTACTTAGCAATTTTTATTATTGTCTAGCTGTAGGTGGTGACACCACCGCACCTGCGGGTATGTTTATATGTCCTATAGTGCATGCATATTGATTTAGAACGTTATATTATTGATCTACACATTCTTTTTGCAATTACTTATAAAATCTATTTTTAATTGTCTAGTTGTTGGTCCTGCGTCCACATCTGGGACAGAGGCCACCCCCGCTCCTCCAGGTATGTTTATATATCATATAGTGTATGTATATTGATTTAGAATGCTATATCATAAATATACACATTCCTTTTGCTCTTACTTAGCAATTTTTATTATTGTCTAGCTGTAGGTGGTGACACCACCGCACCTGCGGGTATGTTTATATGTCCTATAGTGCATGCATATTGATTTAGAACGTTATATTATTGATCTACACATTCTTTTTGCAATTACTTATAAAATCTATTTTTAATTGTCTAATTATAGGTGGTGCGTCCACACCTTCCACAGGGGCCACTCCTGCCGCTTCCATACCCTCCGCATCGTCTGCAGGTTAGTATGAATAAATTTAAAATATTTATTTATTTTACATATGCTCTATAGAATAAATATGAACTTCATAGAGATTTAGCGTCGATATTTATTTTATAGTTGGAGGGGATGAGTCCGGGTCCGGGACCCCGGTTGTTCCTCACCGGAGGAACTATCGTCCCGCTCGTGCTGCTGCTCGGGCCCAGGCTCGTGCGCTATTCACCGGAGGTATATATCACACTTGAATTTTTGTTTAACCTTGATTTCTTAATACAACTTTATCTTATTATTGATTGTCTTGATATTTCGTGCAGACGCAGGGCCTCTCCATCCACAGAGGGGGACTCGAGGCCCGAATCAGTCCCATAGGCTGAGGCCTGATAGAGCTAGGGGGGAGGCAGCATTCCCCCTATTTTTTACCCTTGACTATCGCTATACCGGTCCTCATGCCGAGAGGTTCGGCCGGTATTTGGGGGACGAGAGCCGGATCGTGAAGAACTATCCACTTCACGTTGAGTGGGGCGAGCAGCACCAACGCTCATTCGCCCTCTTCTTTGATCAGGCTCGGGTATGTATTAATATATATTTTTATTTGATCTATCCAATATATTTATTATTAACACTTGCAATCTAATAGCAATGTTTTTTTTTTGTATTTTCAGTTGGATTACGATTTTCAGCCTGTAGCCGACCCTGATCATCCGGGGAGGGTGCTCGACCTTCATGCTCTGTACAATGGCCTGATGAAGAACATGCAGGCCAAGGTCCGATACAACCGGAATGAGCTGAAGGCCGACTGCTACTCCCTGTGGATAGCGACCCCCGAGGCAGAGAGAGCGGCCCTCCTATCTACTCCGGCGTTTGCGAGAGTCGACGTAGAGACATGGCCTCTATTGTGCGCTTATTTCGACTCCGAACGCAAACAAGTATGTATTTTAAATTTAATTCATTATTTATGATATAATTTATTTCTTTGTGTTTCTTAATTAGAAAACTAAATGTTAATGCGTTGTGCAGAAACAGGCCGCTTAGAATACGGAGAACAGGAAGTCGGCAAAGAGGGGTCGCCCCACTTACACAGGTGGCTCGAGGAACATTACTCGAGCCATGGAGTTATCGGTAAATTAAGAGTTATTCTCTAATATTCTGCAATATTAAGAGTTATTCTCTAATATTTCTAATATTAAGAGTTACTTTCTAATATTGCAGACATCTCGGACCGTGGCGTCAGGTGGTACACCGAGCGTGCTGTCCGCATATCTTGCCGTCCACGGCACCTCGACAGATCCCGCCACGGGCGAGCTTCGATGTCCCGACGTCGCTACCCAAGAGTACTGCGTAAGTGTTAATATTTTTTCTATCCAAATTTGAAATTTTAGTTTTGGAAGGTTCAAGTTTAAATTTTATACTTATACTTTACTGCTTAATGTGGGTGTAGGAGCGGGTGGTTGAGCAAGCCCAGGCCTCGGGGATCGATTTTACCGGACAGAACGATCCGAGACTGCTGACCCCAGTTCTGGACGCCGCACACGGAGGGCACCACGGAGGTTGGGAGAGAGGCCGGGGATTGGGCCCTAGCAGGGCCCATATGAGGTTGGACTCCACCCCGGCGGTTACTTCCTCCGTCTTCAGTGACCGACATGTCCATCAGGAACTGGATAGCTTGAGGGCCACCGTTCAGGAGTTGAAGGAGATGCTGGTATGTATACTACTTTATAGTAAAATATCATTTCATATTATATACATATCAACATATCCATAATTAGTACGTAGCTTGAGCTTATTTGGTTTTAGACTTAAGTTTGATTAATCATACATACATATGTAATTAAAATTCACAACGCTTTTCCAAACTAGATATCCAAACAGGGTTTCGAAATAACTTAATAATGAAACGAATTCGAATAATACACAGTTCTTACACGCTTCTTACACACGTTATGTCCAGACGCGACAGGGTAGATCGGCCGAGCCTCCACATGCATCTCCTTCGGCTGCGGCTCCGCAAGCCACTACATCGGCTGCGGTTCCGCAGACAGCTCCTGTAGCTCCACCGCCCACTCAGACTCCCGCAGCCGCGGCTCCGCAAGCGACTACCTCGACGGCGGCTGCGCAGACCACATCGCCAGCTCCACATGCCGCTCAGACTCCCTTATATGTAGCATTGCAGAGTGTATTGACCGAGGAGCAGGCGCGCGTTATTCTAACGTTATTCGGAGGTGGAGCTGGACCGAACTAGGGTAGCTTTTTGGTTCTTATTTTTTGAAACATGTATTTATATCACATTGTACTACATTTTGAAACGATATTGATATTGGTTTGTATTTATATCATATTCAGTTTTTGGGTTTCTTTTGTATATTATATATATGCGTGAGATGTGATTATGAATACTGCAATATATGATTTGATTGATGTATATAGTATTGTGCACAGGGCGGGAAAAAATCTAGCACCCTATTTTTAAAAAAAAAATAAAGACAATATGTACCTACGGATTAAGCCGTAGGTATATATTTTTCCCCTACGGGCATATCCGTAGGGGCAAACTATCAGGAAACCTGATATTTTCCCACCTGATATCAGTGCAGGGTGTTGGGAGTGCCCCTACGGATATGTCTGTAGGGGCCACTGTTTATCCCCTACGAATTTATCCGTAGGGGCAAAATATCAGGTTTCCTGATATTTTCCCACCTGATCTCAGTGCAGGGTGTTGGGAGTGCCCCTACGGACTTATCCGTAGGGGCCACTTTCTATCCCCTACGGAGGTATCCGTAGGGGTATAACAAGGACCTACGGATTTATCCGTAGGTATATACAATATATTCAAAAAAAAAATACATATATGATTTGATTACCCCTACGGAGTACTCCGTAGGGGCTATAACACCTACAGAGATATCCGTAGGGGCTCGAATTTGCCCTTAGGGGCAAGTTCAGGGCCTCAACTTGCACCTGCGGCCTTTGCACCTACGGGGTCTTTTTTCGCCCCTATGTACATATCCGTAGGGGCAGTGGGTTGCCCCTACCGATAAATCCGTAGGGGCAATCCTTATTTGTAGTAGTGAACCTAACGAGCACCCGCATACTATCTCAAGTACGACGTACTGACGGCTGTGGGACCGACCGTCTCCCCTGCTGGGATGAGAAGCACATACGCTAGTCTACTCCGGAGTATCGATGCCCTGTCTCGATAGTCCTACGACTAGGGGCCTGTATAAGGATGTGCTTGTGGATTACCCAGCCCCCACGAGCGTGACTGCCATCACAACGCTGGTAATCAAGCAAAGATCCTAAGGGCTCCACTAATGTGTATAGGTGATATACTAAAAGAAACACATGTACACATTAAAGTAGAAACAAACCAAGTAGCATACTACCATTTTGAGCAAGATTGTCTATACAACTGTGAATATCCCAAGGTTCCATCAAGTAATATACAAACTAGTATGATACAGTAATGGCCTCTAGGGCATATACACTAACAATCTCCTACTTGCACTAAGGCCATGTACTGGCGTATCGAAGACCTATCATCTCGATCAGCCGCTCGAACTGAGTCTGGGGTAAGGCCTTCGTGAATGGATATGCAGTGTTATCTTCCGTAGCAACCCTCTGAACCTCGATCTCCTGGCGATCCACGATCTCCCTGATCAGGTGATACCGCCTCAAGATGTGTCTGGACTTCTGATGGGACATGGGTTCCTTCGCTAAAGCTATAGCCCCGTTGTTGTCACAATACAGAGGTATTGGATCAACAATGGACGGAACCACCTGAAGTTCAGTCAAGAACTTCCTCATCCAGACAGCTTCTTTTGCGGCATCGCAAGCAGCGATATATTCCGCTTCCATCGTCGAGTCAGCAACGGTTTCCTGTTTGGAACTCTTCCAACACACTGCCCCTCCATTGAGGGTAAAGACATAACCCGACATGGACTTGGAATCATCCTTGTCACTCTGGAAGCTGGAGTCAGCAAAGGTCTCGATCTGGAGGTCTTTTCCGCCATACACCAAGAACATCTCCTTAGTCCTTTTCAGGTACTTGAGAATCTTCTTTATCGCTATCCAATGCTTCTCCCCGGGGTTTGACTGATACCGGCTTACCACACTCAGTGCATAAGCTACATCTGGTCTGGTACACAATATCGCATACATTATAGAGCCTACCGCAGAAGCGTAGGGTATAATAGACATGCGATCCCATTCCAAATCAGTCTTGAGAGACATCTCTTTGGAGAGGGTGATCCCGTGACAAGCCGGTAGAATACCGCGCTTGGAATCTTCCATACTGAATCTTTTCAGTATGGTGTCGATGTACCTAGACTGCGAAAGTCCTAATATCCTCTTGGATCTATCACGATGGATCCGGATCCCCAGAATGTAAGTGGCATCATCCAGGTCTTTCATGGAGAACCTGTGTGACAAGAACCCTTTGACAGATTGTAGCATAGGAATGTCATTTCCTATCAAAAGAATGTCATCCACGTATAAAACAAGGAATACGACAGTTCTTGCTACAAATCTACTATAGATGCATGGTTCATCTGGATTTTTGATAAAGCCAAAATCTTTGACTGTCTCATCAAAACAGATGTTCCAACTCTGCGATGCCTGCTTTAGTCCATAGATGGACTTAAGCAACTTGCACACCTTTCCGCTGCTCCCACTCTGAATGAAACCCTCTGGCTGGTCTATATAGATACACTCCTCTAAATTTCCATTTAGAAAAGCGGTCTTTACGTCCATCTGCCAAATCTCATAATCATGGAAGGCAGCAATGGCAAGAAGGATCCGAATGGATTTCAGCATAGCCACTAGAGAAAAGGTTTCGTCATAGTCCAAACTAGGTCTTTGACGAAAACCCTTTGCAATAAGTCTAGCCTTATAGGTCTCAACCTGTCTATCTACACTAATCTTCTTCTTGAAGATCCACTTGCATCCTACGGGCTTTACCCCATCTGGAGCAATGTCCAAAGTCCATACTTTGTTGGTGTACATGGACTCCATTTCGGTCCGCATTGCATCAGCCATTTTACCGAGTCAACGCTCTGAATGGCCTGCTGGAAGCTAGTAGGCTCATCACTATCAATGATGCAATCCTCTCTATCCCCGTCTATGAGAAAACCGTAGTATCTCTCGGACGTATGAGACTGCCTGCTACTCCTGCGGAGCGGCGTAGGAATGTCATGTTCTTTCGAACCCTCTGGTTCTTCTAAGATTTCAGTAATAGCCCATGGTTCTGGAATTTCTTCCAATTCTATTGCACTCCCACTTATCTGATTTTCCAAAAACTCAGTTTCCAAGAAGCAGGCATGACGATAAACAAAAACATTTTGTTTCTCTTCGCAATAGAAGAAATATCTCTTGGAGTTCTTTGGATATCCCACAAACTTGCACTGTACTGAGCGTGCCTCGAGTTTGTCCGCATGCTGCTTTTTAACAAAAGCTGGACATCCCCATATCTTAATGTGCTTAAGATAGGGTTTCTTTCCACACCACATCGGATATGGTGTGGTAGGCACTGTCTTAGTTGGAACTCGGTTCAAAAGATATGCAGCTGATTCTAGTGCATATCCCCAGAATGATCGCGGTAACTCAGCGTTACTCATCATGGAACGTACCATATCTATTAGGGTCCGGTTCCGTCTTTCCGATACACCGTTATGTTGCGGAGTGTATGGAGGAGTAAGCTGAGAGAGAATTCCATTCTCTTTTAGGTAATCCAGGAACTCGGTACTCAAGTATTCACCACCTCGATCAGATCTCAGTGTCTTGATACTTTTGCCGGTTTGTTTTTCTACTTCATTCTTATATTCCTGGAATTTTCCAGAGGCTTCGGATTTATGTTTCATTAAGAAGACATATCCGTACTTTGAAAATTCATCCGTAAAAGTAATGAAGTAAGAATAACCGCTTCACGCATGTGTAGACATAGGACCGCACACGTCGCTGTGTACAAGTCCCAAGAGCTCGCTCGCTCTTACTCCGTGTCCAGTGAACGGAGTCTTTGTCATCTTTCCTTTGAGACAGGATTGACAAGTTGCATATGATTGATATTGGAACGGATCCAAATATCCTTCTGTATGTAACTTCGTCAACCTTCTCTCATTGATGTGATCTAGTCTATAATACCATAAGAAAGCCTGATTTGTTTCTGGAGACTTTCTTTTGTGTGTATTCTGGACATTGAAAATCTGTGGTTGGTTTAATACGTATATACCATTGCTTAATGTTCCTGACCCAATCAAAACTTGATTAAGGTGAATGTTTACAACATTGCTTACAAATGCAAATTCATAACCTTCTTTAGATAATAAAGATACAGATATGATATTACAAGTTGCATTGGGTACAAAATAACAATCACGCAAAACCAAAACATGTCCATCTGACATTCCTAAGTGATAGTCCCCCACGGACTCAGCATCCATGCCAGCTCCATTTGAAACTCTGAGGGTCATATCACCTGCCTTCAAAACCCTACGCTTTCTCAGTGCCTGCATGGAATTACAGATATGAGATCCTGATCCGGTATCCAATACCCAGGAAGTAGAGTTTATTGATAGACAGTTTTCAATAATATACACACCTGAAGCCGAAGCCGCAACTTGCTTCGGGTCCTGGTTCTTGGCCTTCCAAGCCCTGCAATCCTTTTTCCAGTGTCCTTTCTTATGACAATAGAAGCACTCTTCCTTTCCCACAAGCTGCCCCGCTATCTTTGTTGCTTTTGTTTTTCCCTTCGTTTCCACTTTACTAACACCGCCCCTTGGTTTGGTGGGGGTTTTCTTCTTCTTTCCCTTGGCTTTCGCCCTAAACCTGGAAGAGGAAGGTCCTCCAACAAACAAAGTGGATGTTTCCCTACCTTTCTGTAGGGTGCCCTCTGCACTCCTCAGCAGGTTGAGGAGTTCTGAAAGTTCAACTTCTTTTTCTTGCAAGTTGAAGTTCAGGATAAACTGGGCGTAAGTAGAAGGAAGGGGCTGGAGAATCAAGTCAGTATAGAGCTCGTTCTCTAACGTGGTCCCAAGGTCCGCGAGCTCTTCAATATAGCCAATCATCTTAAGCACGTGTTCCGCTACCGATGATCCGACGGCCAATCTCGCCGAAAACAGCTTTTTTGAGACTTCGTATCTGGCGATACGAGATTGCTCTCCATACAGTTCTTTTGTATGGAGAAATATGGATTCTAGGTCCATATTCTCGTGCCTCCTCTGATGTTCATTGTCCATAGAGGCAAGCACGAGGCACTTGGCCTTCACGCAGTCGATCTCCCAGGTCTTACGGATTTCCTTATCCGCGACGCTGGAGGTGGGGCCTGGGACAGGGGAGCTTTGGTGGTAAGGAGATACCCCAGCTTGTCGTAAGTGATTGCCATTTTGACATTCCTGAGCCAATCTTTGTAGTTTGGCCCTGTCGGTATGTTTTTATCTAATAATAACTTAAGTCCGGTCATGACGATTGGTCGCTGCAATTAGGAGAGAGAGAAGAAACACTTTAGCATGATGCTCTTGCAAGTTTAGAGTGGTTTTTAGTTTGTCTAAACAGGATGGTTCCCACTGTTTCTCGAATTCCTCCTCAAACCAAAAAGGAAGAACTAGTCGGGATTAATCTCACCGTACAATACTTGCTTAACTGTTCAGCCAGGCCAGTGTTGGTATTTCGAGGGAGGTTTTCCAACGCTTTCGCGAAGTTCCTTAATTAAACAACCTCTTTTCCCTGGGGGCGTAGCCCCGCTAACACCTTTCTAGACACCTACTTGGTTTATAGCATTGATCGTTAAGTGAGAAATTTCCTGAGGAGTAGCATATACTCACAGTAGGATCGGGATCCAAATATCATCGCGTGACAAAACTGAAGGAATCCTACCAGAATCATCACACTCCAAATGGTATGCAGCGCTAGCAAGTTTTTGGTTCTTTAGAAACTCCCGATGTGGATTTTTGCCTCATGCTCTTATGACTTTGACTTTGGCCAACAAATCATAAGTCACATGTCAAGTTCTACCCGTCATTCTCCAGGTTAATTTGAACCCATCCGTACCTACCCTTGACTTTGGCCAACAAGGCAGTACGACTGTCCCAAACCAACGCATCTATCTATGCTGCACATGAATACCCAATAGCTACCAATCACTATGCCTTGACTTTGGCCAACAAACATAGCTTGAATACTATTAACTATCCATGTGAAATTACGGAGGGCTACGAATGGTTTTGGCAAAATCGTGAACGTAGTGAACTTGATATAATCGATGGAACAAGATAGCTTTTAAAAGGAGTGGCTTAAGCTCCACGTTTAAAAGTTGGTTTTTGAAAAGAAACCGAGTGGTTTTTTTGAAATTGTTCCAACGACTTTACTTTGGTTTATTTTCTTGCATTAATTTTAATGCGTCCCATCATTTAATCCTACCATTGCAGAAAACAACGAAAATATGACGTACGCTTATGCCATCCGCATTCGCCACGGGGCCCCGTCATTACCCGTTAGGTTACTTAACTAACGACAGAGCGGGGGCTGGAATAGCGTGGATGCAAAACATAAGCAACGCCTAAATAGATATCATATATAGATATATACATTCGTCAGATGCAATGATAGCCATTCCAGATCATAGATAAACACATTGGATATACTAGGAATCCGCATTCCGTACGAGCCTGTAACGAAAAGCGGATTACACGGTCGCGATGAATAGCCAATACCCCACCTTAGACCCCTACGGGTGCGGCAAACTACCCGCCAAATACCCAAAGTGAAGCAACCTCTCTCAACAACGTGAGTAGGCCACTCGGCACTTCGAGGTACCCGGTAGTTTGTGCACCCCTCCTTGGGTCTATTCTAGGAGCAAAAACAGTAAAAGAAATTATACAATGGCGGCTACAACCTCATCCCGGATGTGCGGCCATACAAATAATATTACATCAATTACAAATTCCATGAATTGAAAGAAAAAGAAAACTCGCATCTTACAACCCCCCGGCTATTCATCCGCGACAATCCAATGAATTCATATACATATACCATCAACATTACAGATCACAGATATGTATAACCCCCACTAATCGACGTATAGCGATTAGCAGACGTTCAATACATATATCACATCACAGATATAACCCGTTAGCTAAAGTCTTTAGAAGTTCGATCAAAATACGGATTTTTAGCCACCCCAAAAACAAATTTTGCTTTCTGGAAAATCTGGGCAGAAAAATCATATTCCAAAAATACCAAAACACCCCAAGAAACACACTGCAGCAAAACCGATCCACGGCCGAGTCAACTCGGCCGCGGATCCGCGGCAAGAAGCTATTCTTACCGCGTTTCCGCGGTGAGTTGGTCGGTTCAGTGGATCGTTTTTCTGTTGTGTTCACTAAGAACCCTGAGACGATTTTTCAGATGTGTTAAATAATTTTTTGAGCTGTAAAAAAATCGACAGAAAGTACATGTCCCGGGCGTGTTTTGTGATTTTCTTTTCGATCGAACTTCTAGTTACTTTGCTAACATGTTAGATAGTGTTCAACCTGGCTCTGATACGACTGTAAGTCCACGTTACCCGTCCCCGATTCTTTGGGGTTGCGGAAATGGTGAAAAACGATTTTTTCGGTGGGGGTAACATGGACTCTAGAAAAGGATCTTTGTTAAACAAACTATCTAACAACCTAACTAAGAGTTTAGCTACTAGGTTAGGGGTTATACCTAAACTTGAACTCCTTCTCTTCGACTCCTTGTGGTAGTCGGACCGGCCTCACCTTGTCGTCTCCTTGCGCCGAAGATGGATCCATCCGAAAGCTTCTACCTTTGGCTCCAACCTCAATCTAGAGGAAACTAAAATCCTTGGCTTGCTAGATCTTGGACTTTAGGATGAGTAGAGAAGTGTTTTAGGGTTTTATCTCCAAGGCAAATGGTTCTCAACACATGAGAGATTTTTGCCTTTGAGCTAGAGGAAGAGAGAGAGCAAGAGGAAGAGGAGAGCTTTCATGAGAGAGAATGCAAATGATAGAATGAGCAAGACTTTTTTCAACCATCCTCTCATAACACAAAATAATCATAATAATAATAGTAATTGAGTATTATGTGATGATTCATGTCAATGGCATTATCATTTCATGCACTCATTTTGTAAAGAATAACAAGCAAGCAAAAGTCTTAGCCATGAAATGATAGCCATTGTAATGATGATGGTCAACAAGTCCAAACTATTCAACCGGTCAACAAAGTCAACAAGTCAACAAAGTCAAACTTTCAACCCAACCATGGCACACTAATACTTAATTAATATTATTATCAATCATATTTCTTATTATCATTAGGGTTTAGAAAAAGTCAACAGTCAACAACCCTAATGAGAATCCTCTGCCTCTGCCTCTGTCAACTGTGCATACACACCCGCATCCGTGTTCCGAGGAACACGAATACAAAGAGATAAAACCAACCCCAAAACGTATACTAGGATCTGACTTAAACCAAAACCTGCTAGTAATAACTGTCCGGACACTAAACGTGCACAAGTGCACGGATGTGACCGAACCCTGTCGCAAAACTATGCGACCTCTACTCTGTTTTGCCAAAAGGCGAATAGCTCTCTGTGTGGGACTCTAAAGACTCGACACTACGCTGGCAGTGGGTTTAACCACAGACCGCAAGCGGCACTAGCTGTGCGTAACGGCCCCCAGGTAGATACTGATAAGAAGACTGACGAGGTGAAACCCATCTGAACTCCTACTGAGCCTGAATGTGACAGTCTCCGTACAGTCCGGTCTGTTCGTCTGAGAATATTGCATGGCGGGCCTAGGGGGCCGGTAAACGTCAGTCCCCTAATAGCGGTACAAGTCGTGTCGGAGTGTAGCCCAGAACACCCTGAGATAACACTGGAAACCTACCAGTATATCTCGCTTGCCCTGGCCAGGGACGACTATGTGTAATGGCTCTCCTTGACACAGCGCGATATCAACTCCCAATACTGGGAGAGACGAATCCGGTCTAACCGTCACTGCCTCCATGTGCTTCGGGACTGCACCCAACTACTACCTGTTTGCACGACTCCTTTGAGCCGTGGTAGGGTAGTAATCAAAGTACAGTGGGAACACACTCGAGGCGAAGTGATAGTGTCAAGTCAGCGGACTAAGCTGTACTCATGTCACCTGGGAACTGATAACTGACGATAGGTATAGTACCAACCAACAGTTCCCGACGAGTCCTGTCCAGTGTACTCGTAACCTAACGAGCACCCGCATACTATCTCAAGTACGACGTACTGACGGCTGTGGGACAGACCATCTCCCCTGCTGGGATGAGAAGCGCATACGCTAGTCTACTCCAGAGTATCGATGCCCTGTCTCGATAGTCCTACGACTAGAGACCTGTATAAGGATGTGCTTGTGGATTACCCAGACCCCACGAGTGTGACTGCCATCACAATGCTGGTAATCAAGCAAAGATCCTAAGGGCTCCACTAATGTGTATAGGTGATATACTAAAAGAAACACATGTACACATTAAAGTAGAAACAAACCAAGTAGCATACTACCATTTTGAGCAAGATTGTCTATACAACTGTGAATATCCCAAGCTTCTATCAAGTAATATACAAACTAGTATGATACAGTAATGGCCTCTAGGGCATATACACTAACAGTAAAGGATACCCAGAAATACTCTTGCCTGAGAACCTAGTATGAAAGAAAAAACGGTATTTAAAGCTAAACATCAAAAGAGCATATTGAAAAATATATCCGGTCTTGAAAAAAGGAAGTAAAAAAAAAGAAAAAAATAAATAAAGTCAAGGCCTGGAAACTGCTAATTACGTTTTAAGCTCACACATTCAGTAATCGGCCGTTAGTGCCTCAAGTAGCATTAATAGTCGTATGAAAGGTGTGTGAGCAACTCCGTCCATCATTAATGAAAAGAAGTAGTATTAGGTATTAGGAAAAGGGTATTATAGCTTGAATTGAATTCTTAAGTGTAGGGGTGAATAATTTACACACACGTAGGGGTATACAATCGATGTTTGGAGGAAAGATAGAAATAAAGAATAAGACTTATGTTTTCTGTAAAGTTGATAAAAATCCCTGAATTAAGACCACACTTTTAGAAGGAAAACTCAGGAGATACCAACATATTTCTAAAGCTTTTTTAGAACGTATAGGATCTAAGGTTAAATAGATAGGAGGTGTGAAACACAAGGGTTGGATATTTCTAACTTAGGATAATAGAATTTTTAACCTAGATACTAAAACTGTAGAAGTAGAATCGACGTTAACTTGTGAAACTAGCTTGACGGGATTTTGTTGGTGTAATCCACTGAAAACCCTCAGGAGACAACACTCCTCCTACTAGGGACACCTAGAGGTTTAACGGCTTGTTGCACAAGCTCAGTGCAATCGTGTTCCCTGCAAAAGTGATGCTAGGATTTTTTTTTACTCGGGACGAGCAAAAAATAAGTTTGGGGGGATATGTTCATCACTGAAAACTGCATTTTAATACCGCTCATTCGTTATCTATTTTTTGTATATATCGGTACTATTAATCGGCGTTTGCTCAGTAATACAGATTACAGGTATCCGTGACAAAATATTAAAAATACATCTAGAATCACGGATATTACATTTATGAGCTGACACTGCAACCAGAACCGCAAACCGATCGAGAATCAAAGAGGTTTTGTAAATAAACTAGTGTACACACATTTTGGTCCAACACACGACAAGTTGTGCACTAGCTCTTTGATGGCTTTGACCTAGTGGGGGGCTGCCCAATGCAAGGAGCAAGTGGGCATGGTGTGATGTGCATTCAATGCATAAAGTAGTGTTGTGACAAAAAGATTCATGTTTCCCTCCAAACTCTGAAGACAAACCAGGTTATTTTTGACCAAGCAAACAACATCAGAGTGATGTGATGGAACACAGAAACCAACACACCAAATACGAGCCAGAGAGCTCGGAATTGACCCGAGCACATGCATGCCAAAACCGGCCAAACAGTGCCAAAAAGCCCCCAGTTTTCTATAGTGCATCCCCTGCTGCCACCTCATCATAATGTTATTGTTTGTTTAATCTGTTTTTTTTGCCTATAAAAGCAGAATGAGGCAGTAAGAGAGGGGGTCTCACATTTTGCCAAGTTTTGTTCTATACTTTGTAACTCTTTTTGTTTCTTTAGTTCTTGTAAATACCTTCCCCTTGAGTTCTTAACCTTCTCTTGATCTTGCAACCTCTTAATTGAGTTTGCAAGTTTAAGGGTTGGTTATTGATCTCAAGGGTTGAATCTTCATAAAAGTCGAATAAAGCTCTCTTTTGTGCTATCATTTTGCCTTGGGTTTTTAGCTCTCTCTTGATCTTGCAACCTCTTAATTGAGCTTGCAAGTTTAAGTTTGGGTTATTAAACCCATAGTTTGTAACTTGTTCCATGGTTCCTAGTCTTACTTGCTCTTTTCTTTCCATGCTTTCCTTACTTGCAATTTAATTACATGCTTTTTTAATTCTTGCTTTACTTACCTTGCAATTTATTGCCATGCCCTTTACTTACTTATAATGCTTTTTTCCTTTCTTTTCTTTTCTTTTCTCTTTTCTTTTGCTCTTTTTGTTGTTGTTTTGTAATGGTTGTAAATATGTGTTGTTAGTAAAAGCATACGATATTGTAAGTTAAGGATTTCGTTTCCTATTCCTTTTCCCGTTATTTTCCATTGAACTCCGCCCAAATCTTACGCAAGCGCTCCGTTAGGCATCCTACCCTACCAAGGTATTGGTGATCCCTAACCGCGACTGGTTGCATTCGGTTTCGCCGTAGGCGAAAGCAGGAGACAAGAGCTGACGGACAAGGGTCAATAAGCCGGATTCCACAAATACCATACTTAAGTACCCCAATCCACGTTGTCGCCGATTGCTCTAGCTTCAATTGGTCAAGACTCGGCTTAAAAGTTTGAGTACGAATTCACTGGCTTACACTATTGTATCTTTTCCTAACAAACTTTATACTTTGCATATAACATATAGGATAGATACGAATAATCCGCCACACGCATTAACTCGTTACGACAAGAACGTAAAACGCTCCGTCTCCCTGTTGACGACCCGTGCTCATCGCGGCTACCTGCAAAGCGACACCGTCCTGATCGCGGTTAACTTTAGAACTTTTAAAACTCGACACGCCAAAAGCGTGCGATCAGTCCCACACAGAGGTTTCCTAGCTCAAGCGAAACGAAGTAGGGCACATATGCTGATATGTGCGGGGGCCTGATTAAATACGAGTATGTGATACAGTATTATAATCTGGCGATAATTTGATATCGATTAGGTTATATGTGATATAACCAGATTATTGAATCAAGTGTTGATTTGATAATGTGATATATAGATAAATGATATTAGTCGGTTATATGTGATATAACCGAATTATTAAATCAAATGTTAATTTAATAATTTGATATATATTTATATTGGATATAATTATATATTAACTAATATTAAGCTCACTGATTATTTTCTTCTCTTTATATATATTAATATGTGTGTGTGTGTGTGATATATATGTGTGTGTGTGTGTGTGTGTGTGTGAATTTTCTATTTTGAAGAAATAGAAAAAGTGCTGGAAAATGAGGAGATATTTTTAGCATGGGGTGAAGCATGGCTCTTATTATTTCTTTATTGATTTGCGATCACTATTGAAGTATGGTTCCAATTTTCAATATGAAAATAATCCATACTTCAATAAGTGAGTGTAAGATGAGCCATTCTCTTCACTTGCTTGATTTTCATACTAGCTCATTTTCTCTCTATCTCTCTTCTTCTTTTTCATCCTCCTCCTCCAAAGTACTAACCCTCACATGAGTTGTGAACTCTATGACTTTAGAGATTACTTAGTGAGATAAAATCCCTATTTCATCAATCTACTCTAGATTAGCACTTTAGATTAGGTTGTTTACTTCATTAATAGTAGATTAGTGAAGAGATAGCTTGAACTAGAGAAACTTCGGGTGGATCATCTTCGACAAGAAGATCGCGAAGCAAGCTTATTCCTTCTTCAAGTGGATCTATGATGAGTCGTATGGACTACCACCCGGAGGTTTAAAAGAGAAGGACTTAGTCTACAAAGGTAGTAGTCTCCATCACTTAGTGTAAAACTTCTTATCATGCATTAAATCCTAATACTGTAGTTATGATTCTATGTTAGTGTAGTCTAGCACACCAAATTTTTAAAAATAGCATGCATGATGCTTGTGAAAACCCAGTGATGGTGCTAGGAAACACTTTCAGGTGAGATACACATATATATGTGTCAATATAGATAACGTTGTTTTGAAGATTATGATTTGAGTTCATATATTTATTTATTTGTTTCGATTCACAAGGTTGAGCGAGTTGTGATTGCGTGTGATTTGGAGATTTTTTCGTATTGTTGGACATATATATAGCGTATGTATTGTGTTGTTCGTATTCAAAACAATTTAGTTTATGTATGCTTGTTTATTAAGAATTTAGTGCATATGTGTTTGATTGAGTTGTTGATATTGGTGGATATATCATGGATAGTGTTTATTTGTTGGTTTGTATGCGTATGCGTTCGTATTAACTATTGATCTTGTTGGATATATTGTGGATTGTGCATATAAATTGATTTGTATGTGAAACGCTATTGTGACGTAATATATTGTGATTTTGTGTATTATTGTATTGAATATAGCATTTTTCTGTAATTTTTTTCAAGAAAAATAGGTATTAGCGACCGTATTAGCTACAAGAACGGTCGCTAATACATTATTAGCGGACGTTCGGTGATATTAGGAAACAGTTAAATTCATTAGGATGTCCACGTGTCTCCTTATTAGCGACCGAAACAGACGGTCCCTGATACATATATCAGCGACTGTTCTTATTAATGACCGTTCATGAACGGTCGATAATATATGTATCAGCGACCATCCAATTAGTGATCGTATTTTAGCGACCGTTTAAAATATGAACGGTCGCTAATAGACATTAGCGACCGTTTATAATTTTTTGGAGACCGTTCCATACGGTCTCTAATATTGACTGTATGTAGTAGTGAGTTGTAATTGTAAGGATGATCCAATAAATATTAAATTTTGTTCTATATTCCATCTTGGTTTGTAATTGTTGTGACCCTAGTATCATGAACTTACATTGGTATCAGAGCTAAATCGAGACTGAATCGGCCTCCGATTCAGCTTTGATATCATTGTAAGTTCACGTTGCTAGGGTTGCAAAAATTGCAAATACCATAAACTCATAACAGCCAAGATTATCAATCAAGCTAGTAATTGTAAAAAAACACAAAGCTATACTAAGAGGGTATGAGAGTTTCAACCTTTGTAGTGTGTTCTCTACTTGAGAGAAAGACCCAAGCTTTACTATCCGTAAAAGGATCGAATTTGATCAACAACCTCCTCGTTGAAGATAATCCACCTTGAAAGAACCCAACCTCAAGCTTCTACTCCATACAAGAACTCTTCTTTGTTAAGCGACTTGATCTCACAAATTGCTAATAGATGAGAGGAAGAAGATGAATTGGACTCTCTCTCTCTCCCTCTTTCTTCTCTTTGTTTCCTCAACAAGATGTGGATGATGATGAGAATAATATGTTGACTTTCTCTCTTATCTATCATATAAATCATATAAAGGGGAGAGAGAGAGATGAAGTGGACCCCACAAGCCCAGTCATGCCATATATAGATATTTTCTCAAGAGATAATTCTAACACTGTATCTTTATACATTGGTAGCCCATATCAATAGATGGCCAGCCAGGCGCACGCTGATGCAATACACAACCTCAAATTCGATACACACACATATACATGAGATGTGCCTTCGGTCTATTAATTACCCTCAAAATTTTGAACATATTTGATATGCTGGTTTGTATATTTCTCTAGATCAACTCGCCCATCCTTCGGTAGCATTCTTACATTACCGACTTGTTTATATATATCCACCGTATAAATTGAGTGACTTATCAGCACCCGTTTAACTCGGGTCGTTATTTGATTGTGCACATTCAGTAAAGAGGCCCAGTTGGTCCATATTGAATTTATTTTTCGGACCAGCAACAGGCCCATTTTTATTGGGTACGGGTCAAATCCAAACCCAGATCAAAATATCCTCATTCCTTATCCACCGCCAAAATATCTAGGGTTTAGCTTCAAAGGCCGCGCTTCTCTCTCCCCTCCCCCCCCCCCCCCCCCGCCCCGGGAAATCTCGCCGGAGCTCGCCCATGGCGATCTCCATCACCAGAACTCCTCTCTACGTCCGCTATCCTCTCATGGTCTGCGCCACTCGGGCCCGCCGCCGGAGCTCCGCCGCCGTAGCAGTTGAACCCCTAGAAGATCGCTGCAATGGTCAACCATCAGCTCCTGTAATCAATAAAAACAGTAAGCAAGAAACCCTAGGGTAAAATCTCTTTTGAATTTGAGTTTTTGATGAGTTGCTAATGTTGGAATTCTCTGCTTAGAGTGGACGACGACGAGTTTGAAGGAGCTTGGGATTAAGGCTCCAATACCTAAGGCGGCGAGATCGGTTCTCAATGGATTGAAGAAGAAAGGTAGTTTGTGTTTTCTCTGGTGTTTGTTTGTAAAAAAGATGGTTTTTTTTTGAGATTGGGTTTGTGATGTTGTGTAGGGTTTGAGGTATACCTGGTTGGAGGTTGTGTTAGAGATATAATTATGAAGAGGATTCCGAAGGATTTTGATATTTTAACTACGGCAGAACTTAGAGAGGTTAGTTACTCATCTTTTCTGTAGGTTCTTTCAATTGTATTGTGTATGTAATGTACTTGAATTTTATTGTCAAGTTCTATCGGTTTGGAGGAAATCCGACATTGTATTGGGATTAATTGGGCAAATGGTATATTTGTATGTGTAGAAAACTCATACTATATGTCTCTGTCAGGTTAGAAAATGCATACAAGGGATTGAATGTTGGGTGTCTTTTTATGTAGGAACCTGAAAACCCACAGAATTTCTTATGATAACCCCTAAAACTTCAATATTCCAAAAATTACAAAGTAGGCGGACCAAATGGTTAATTTTTTATATCCCAAAACTTTCTCATTATGAAATACAATCTCAAAAGTTCATATTTTTAAAAGCAAACACCCTTTGATGTTATCTAAAATGAACCCTCGATTAGTGAGTTAGTTTTAAGTTAATTGTATATAAAGGTATTTAAATTCCTCATCTACTCTTTGAAACCTCAATTTCATACCTTATTGATTCTATTCACCAAAACTTGACGAAAAAGTTGGAGACGCTCATTCACAATGAAGGGAGAAATTGACTGTTTGGTAAGATAGTTGGATAATGAGATGCGCGTGGCTAGTGGAGGTGAAGGGTCTAGGCTTATGATTTTTCGTTGGCGGACAAAGGATTCATTGGTTGTGGCGATGAGGGAGAGGAACGAAAGAGTGGATCTTAGGCTTTGATTAGATGGTCGGTAGGGACGAAACTAGGATACCTATATTAAGGGCAATGTTGAGGATCTTATGTGGCATATACAAGTAGGCAACATGCTTTTCCTATTTTTTTTTTGTTCGATGATATATTATGACTATGACTATACTATTGATTCGAAAGTTATCAAGATATTCTTGTAAATTTTATTTAACAATTTTTGGAAAAATAAATCTAATCTTAGAGTACACATTTGTCCATATATATATATTTCCTAACATACTTATATTTCTAATTCTTAAATCTAGAACTCCATGTGTAGTTTATGATATATATTTCAATTGACTAAAATTAAATAAAGAATAATTTATTTAATTAAGAACTTAGTAGCATCTAATGATAGAAGTATATGGGTTTATTTGTAGTAAATGAAAAACATGAAAAAGAATAAGAACTAATTAAATTAAAGCATGAACTTGGTGTCAGTAATTGAAATGATCCCCCTCTTACTTTTGTTCTTTTGGATCTTAATAATATTGAAAATATAATGGATATGCTAAAAAATAAAACTTTAAAATGACCACATTTATACATAGAGAAAAAATTGAAAAATAAATGTATTGGCTAGACTTACCAGGATGGTTTAATAACCTACATTAATTATTTAAGATGCTTATAAAGTAGATAATATATATATTTTTAATCGAAGTCCATATTATAATTTTAAATTCTACCGACTGATTTTGGTTAAAGTTACAAAGATGAAAAATTTGAATGGTAGCTATTAGTTGAGATTTTAGTGCCTACAGGTTGGATTCTTTAACATCATAAACAAATATTTTGTTGGAGAGGCAACTCGGAAGCAGGGTTTTAACTGTCGGTCGACATTCAATGTATGTCGTCGAAATTTGGTTTTGGAGCGTAATCGATACGAAATTGCTAAATTATTTCCTTTTTCAAAATTTAGAATATATCGACCTAAATTTCGGTGTATCGGCTGATATTTCGGTATATCGGCGATATTTATGTATATTGGCAGGAATATCGCTATACTTGCTAAAAAATCTTGTTATATGGTTTTCTTTGGTTTCTTTGGCTTTCAGGACATAAAACTTATTCGACCCAATATCTTATTAATCCTATTTTCTCTTAAATCCACTCAAAAGAGGCTCATCTTCTTTCTATTTCTCAGAGACGATTTTGATCTCCTCTCAGCTTCGGTCTTCAACAAGAAAACCTTCGATATTGTTCTCGAACTTCATTCTCTTCCTCCTAAGCTTCATATCTTTAAGAATTTGGATTTCGACTTCGATTCCTCTCAGATTAAATCCCTTGACATCAGCTGCAGTCCTTTCCTCGATTAGCAATCCTCTTTGACTTTGACTTTTTCTCGACCCTACACTTATCCTTTCTCCTTTCTATGACTTTGATTTTCCCGACTTCAGCAATTTATATTTATATTAAGTTATAACGATGTCAATTTTATCAAGAACACAAGTTTTATCAATGTTATTTTATAATACAAAATCGAAAGAATCCGACATTTAGGAGATCACCGAAATTTCTCCGATATCCGATATCAAAAATCTTTGGACCGACACGGCACCGATATCTGGCAGTTAAAACATTGCCCGGAAGAATTATATAAAAAGAGCCAAAATTAAGACATGATACCAGGAACTTTCAGGGATGGGGAAACTGCCCCTCAAGATCTTAATCATTTCGTCCTTAATAGCGGGAGTGGGTATGATGCAATGTTACCTGGAACACGACACGTTTCGGTACGCAAAATGAAAATGGGAACGCGGAATGACACTTGTTGTTGAACGAGGTACGATAACGGTAGTCTTCTTCCATATGATTATATGGGATGGAAAACGTACCTCAAAAAAGAAAGTGTTTTTGGACTTATGTGTATGTGTATTTGTGTATAACATACATAAATATAATTCAATTTTTTAACTAATTTTTTTAAAAGTATAATCTAACAAAAACCCGATTATATGTCCCGTTTAACTTAAGTTTTGGTCGGAACGGTGATTCTTTCGATCCAGAGTACTAGTGTTTCTGAATTGGGAACGATCGTTCCAAATTGCAATTCGCCAGCGATTTAGTAATTTATGGTAATATAGGTATGCTGTTTGTTTTTTGAAAATAATAGAAGACAAGTTGATGGTAATGGTGGAATGAAAAAAAAGAGGGCAAAAGTATCATTCTCTACAACAATTATATAATTGGGCTTCGATGGAATGCTAACCGAGAAGACCAAAATAATATAGTTAGAAGGTTTGAAAGGAGTTTAAACAAATAAGAAGTTATGTAAGTTGGATATTGGAGAAAAAGTTTTTTCTGTTCGTTATAAAATAAACCTTAAAATATTTATTATATAGTAATTTGCATAGCTTATCTTAAAACATATTTTTATTTTAATTCTATATCTTTAAAATATTGTTGGGTATGGTTTTATTTATAATTGTTATGCCCAACGTCCTCTTATGGAAATTGATTGTGAGAAGATAATTGATCCAAACTAACAATTGGCATTTGGGATGGCCGGGCTAGCGGGTCAAATAAGCAAAAAGGGAGAAAAAAATAATGAACGGTAGAGAAATTATAAAAAGTTTTAGGTTTGCAAGTTTATGATTTACATCCACGGGTAAATCTATGGAATTTGGTGTGTATTTTTTGTGTTTAACGTGCGCATGCCACTTCATCGCTTATGTTATTATTGAATAGATTGGCAAATGTTGTATACATTTTAGTACAAGTGAGGGTGCTCAAAAAAGGGATTAAAAGTCGGAAAAATTCCATAATGATAAAAGATTCAATAAAAACTATTAATATTGAATATAGTCATCTGCACCATGCATATGAGTGCATTTTTTTGAGTAAATATGATTTATGGCTAACAATGTTTAAAAAATGTCCGTTTAAGCGGCCTTCATCGCTCCGTTTTTTATCGGTTAAGCGGAGTGATAGTTCTCATCCTATTAATTGTGTAACGATACTATATTTCTTACTGATTTTAAGGTTTATGAGATTGGTTTTAGTATTTCTAATTTCACTCTTGAAAATATGATGTTAACATTCTTGTAAAGTTCTTTATTGAGGAACTATGTATCGCATTTGCCATGCTATTAACATTTAAGTTAGTCCTAGATCCTCAATTCTTTTTATGTTTTCTTCCTAACTACCTTAGACTTTGAATTGAGATTAAGGGACTTCAACTTCGACTTGGAGGTTTCAACTTAGAGTAGGATATTTCAACTTTAACAAAGTCGTTTTGACGATAAGCAACCAAGCTGGTTAGGTTTTTGGTTTGGAGATTCTAACGAGATTGAAGGAGGTTAGATTATGCTTTTGAAGCAAGTGATTGGGCATCGAGGGTTGTCAAATATTGATATTTATTTCAAAGGTAAGAATTTTGAACAACTTTGATTTCGATTTTAGGCTTTAAATAACTTTGACTTCAAGTTTACGATTATGTCTGCGAGCGATATTGATTCCAACTTTAAAACTCGACTTGATAGGGGTTCGAGTATCAAAAAATAATTAAAAAGCATATTAGAATCAATGTTTAACAAACAATTGCTAATAAATATCAAATTAAACCAAAATCAATCATTGCTGATTTTTTAGCAGCTTGAGCAGCCGCTCAAGCGGCCATGCACTATAGCCACTCCGCTTTTTTCTCTTGCTTTTAAAACATTGATGACTAATGAGAGATGAAATCAGATAACAATAAGCTAGTAAACTATAAATGAAGAACATAACACCTAAGCTAATAACAATTAACTGTTATTTGGGAAGAAAATAACACAAGTTAATGAAACGAGAACTAAAATATTAAGTTAAAAAACAATACCTTAATATGTATGCAAGCATCCACGTCTCACAATAAGTGTTGCTAACCAATTAACCATGCCAAAATTTCAGTAATCAAATTATCTTATGAAATGGTACAATAAAAGAGTAACATCTAACGAACCTATGATGGCCAAAGCGTTGCTTTTCTAAGAAGTTGATCTCCTCTCCAACCATCAGCTGTGTAGACAAACCATGAGGGTTTTCTATAATAATTGATTGGTGGGTGATCCAACCATCAGCCTATTTTGTGCTTCAGTCTTTCCTCATGTGATTTAGATACTTGCCGCCGTGTTGTCACCTTTTGCCCTGCATCATTTTATTTTATTGCCTTTTTCCAATTTATACTGATTATATAATTTGCATCACATGGCGACAGGTTAAACAAATATTTTCACGATGCGAGATAGTTGGAAGACGATTTCCAATATGTCATGTCCATGTCAATGATTCCATCATCGAGGTTTGTCCTATAAAATTTTGTTTTATTGCACAAAATCCCCTGTAGGTTTTCTAGTGTAGCACTTATACCTCTTCTAATGATTTATCAGCGCAAAATGCCCCCAAAGCTCATCGCCCAAAGCCATAACAAACACTCAGATTTTACTATTAATAAATGATTGTTTAATTTGATTTGTGTTGTTTAGTGTAGAATTGGAGTTTTTTTAGTTGATCTATGAGCAGTGGGGTTTATGCTCAAATAAATCACCTGAGGGAGTTTAGTGCTGTATGAATAAAGTTAAGTATGTGGGGGTATGTCAATTAAGTATAAATTATAGATGTTTGTGAATGATCTGTTTGTTGTTTGAGGGTTACTGCTATATATTTATAGTTGATTTGGGCTTTTCCTCACTGAGATTTCATTTGAACTCATTTGTACGACACAGGTTTCCAGTTTTAGCACTTGCGGTAGAAACTCGAGAAATGACCTGAGTCATGGTTTCATTAGACCACATGATTGTGATGATCATGATTACCTTCGTTGGAGAAATTGTCTTAGACGGGACCTCACAATTAATGGGTTCGAAGATTTGATCCTATCAATAGCTTTGTTATTTTATGTTTTCTTTCTATATCCTATCAGACTATGAGCTTTGCCTGTTAGTTTCTGGTTGCACCAAAAAATTGAGCACACAAACCCACTATTGAATGTTTGCATGAGACACTTAATTTCCTTTGGTCAAATATATGTACATTTCAAGCCAACTTTGACAGCTTCTGTTTTAATGTTTATGCTCCTGTTTTGTGTGCAGTTTGATGCTAAATCCGTTCTCAAATCGAGTTCATGACTACTTTGGAGGGATTAAAGACTTAAAGAAAGCTAAAGTGTGCATGTATCACATGATTTCATTTGCCATGTTGATTTGGCATGTCTATTGTAGGTTTGCGCTCATGTCCTTGTTTCATTTTCACAGGTCCAAACTGTGATTCCTCCACGAATGTCTTTCACAGAGGATTGTGGTGAGAATACATATATTTCAATTTTTTTAAGAATATGAAAATTGTTCGAGCAATACTGAACTTGTTTATCACCCATGATTAGAAAAAGATTGCTCAAGTTGTATTAATATTGTATGACAGCACGTATTCTACGTGCAATCAGAATTGCAGCTCGTCTAGACTTTAACTTTTCAAGAGAAACAGCTCATTCCATAGTGGATCTTGCCAGTTCTGTACTAAGGCTTGATAAGGTGCTCTTTGTTAAATATGGCATTGATGTTTAGATTCTGCATTTCCTGACTACTTGAAATTGGCTAATTACCTGCTTGGGTTCTCTTGATCTTTCTTCCAGGGACGGCTTTTGATGGAAATAAATTATATGTTTGCCTATGGGTCGGCACAAGCTTCCTTGAGGATGCTGTGGAGATTTGGCCTTTTGGAGCTGCTTCTACCAATTCAGGTAATTATTTTCTGTTCCTAATACGTGCACATGTTTAAAATTCATCTTGTATCTATTTGCATGCCTTTCTTCAGATTGCTTGATGTGACTGCACCACACAGGCAGCATATTTTGCTTCTCAAGGTTTCCGCAGGCGTGATAAAAGAACTAATATGCTACTAGTAAGTGAAAGATTAGTTGTTGTTTCTTTATTTTTTTTGAAACTTCGTTTATATATATTGGTGTTTCGAGACAAATATGAATGTTTGGTTTTATTTCAATGTATTTTTTATTTACAAGAAGCATGCACTATGAGTGTAGCTTTTATGGATAAGAATAGTCCAGAAAACTTTACATATTGATCACATGACCTTAACTTTATTCCTAAATGTAGAATATAATTAACAAAAGAAGGATTTGGATCACATAACAATTCAGCAAGGGTATCATCAATACATAAAGGCACTTGTACAAGTTCGGCCCCCTCATGTTTTAGTTAACAATCGTGATTCTGATAATTGGGTTGTTTCATGTATTCATTCACCGTTACAAAGTCCATCAATGCGGTGATCATTATCGAAGAGGGTAAGTTGATTGGAATTGCTAGGTGGAGCTGAACATTTGGTCTAATTGTTTAGGTGGTAATAAAAGTATCATGTACCTGAATCGGTGTCTCACTTCTTCTAAGTAATGAGGAAGAAGACTGTAATATCGCCGAAAGACTGTCAAGATGAGAGTAGGTAGGATGTGCATTTGTCAGATCTAGAATGGATCGTACATGGACGATCTGTCGATCGACGCTCTCTTATGACTCTATCATCTGGGATCTTTAGGAAAGAAGATCATTTTGCCCCTTGCACCTTTTTTTTATCTCCAACATGGAACTTGGTACAACATACTTTTCTCATGTCCGATCCTCTGACAAGAACAATGCATGCTTAGGAGGAAAATTGATGAGGATCGGTCTACGAAGACACGACGCTCAGCAGCACGATCTACTCTCTCAAGAGATAGCACAAAATCAAAACCCTAAATAACAAAGGACGAGATATGATGGTGTCTCCTTAAACACAAAAGTCACAGCTTTTCCTTTGCTAATAAGAAAACCTTTACTCAATAAGCAAATCAACCCCCTTAATACAAATAGTTCTTACCCATTTAAATAGGAGATTAAAAATCTTAATCCTAAAGAAACAAATCTCAACTAAAATTATAAAACGATATAAATAGATATTAATTAAATCTAATCTAATCTAAATTAAATAAATAACAATTTAAATTGAATCAAATCTCAATTTAAATTGCAACAAATCTTTTGTCGAATCTTTCCAAATCTCAACCGAATCTTCTGCATCATCTTTTCGTAATCTTTCCAAAACCACTTCTGTCGAATCAACTATTGCTTTTCCTATTCGGTCTAGGTCTTGGCCATATGCTCCTGCATCTGACTCCTATTGGAAAGAACTCGATCTCGAGTTTGGCTCATCTTGATTTTCGACACAACGCTTTAAATCAATTCGCTTCAACGCTTTGAATTTTCATTGGTTCGGCCCTTCAACTTCCAAAATTTATGAACTGAAAATTGCTCGAGGCAAAATTTATTCTTGATCATATCTTTTTCTTGAAACTCTGTTAACTTTCTACGTTTGTCAGGTTCGGCTTTATATTTGCGGTTTGACTTTTTGAGCAAGCTAATGGGTTTATCATGACCAAATTAACCCAATATGCTTCCATTATGGCTCTTTTGAATGATACATAAATAAAGCGATGATTCAAATACATAATGTTGCCTTCTGTTCAATATTGTAAAGAACAGGTTCAGAGTTTGTTCGGTGGTCGGCGAATAAAGAATATCCAGTTTATTTGGATTATGCGGTCATCAATATTTTCATATAAGTATTACATATAAAAATTCAAAAAACATAAAGAAATAGAAAACTAATATACTCGTGGCCTAATGTTAAGGCGTTCGAATTAAATCAGAAGATTGTGGGTTCAGGAAAGAACGAGAAGAAAGAGACGAGGAGGGTGTTTGTGAAATAATAAGTGTAGCCCCCACTTGTTTTTTAATTAAGTTGTGAATCCTATATTTGTTTTTTAGTTTTAGGTTTTGTTGTTTGGGCTTAATGGGCCAATTCGGCTAAATATTCGCGTTATTCATCTGAATATGCAATTTGTGCGGCGAATATTCGGTTTGGCCGCATATTTGACCGAATATTGCAGAGTTGGTTCGTTTTATCACTGAATCCGAATGTTCAACCGAATATTCTGTTTCTTTCAACATCTGCTAGAAATAACCTCATGAAACTCAAATTCTTTATAAAATTCATCTGTCTCGAGACCATGTCTTGTAAAAATACGGAACTGCATCGCAAACAATACCTCTTGTTGGCTAACTGCAAACTCGGTCAGTCTTCTTTGCTTGTCCGCCACCGTCTTGACCATTTCATTCGGCTTTTCTGACTTGGCACAAACTTGTTGAATATCTCGGTCATGCGGAACGAAATCAGTAGGATTTTGAATATCTTGGTCATGCGGAACTTGGTCAGGCTGCAATCTTGGCACTCTATTAGAAAACTTCTCCAACAGACTTTCTAAGATTGGTAGATGACTCGGCATTTCCTTGTTACTCTCTAACACCCTCAAAATATACATCACATCTCTTTTCTTGACCGGTTTAATGAGTTCAGTCTGATTCAAAAAATTATTATTAGCTGAATTGCTATTGCGCTCTCTTTCGATTTTTGCCCAACCATCTTCGTCCTCGTTCGATCATTAATATTTAACCGAATCACAAGAGACTCTATAATCACCATAATTAATTTCGTCGGCCACATTAGCATCATACTCGTCATAAATTAGTGGTTTCACTTCCTTTTTTTCTTCGACAAAATTTCCTTCGATGATCGTCATTGCTTCTCAGTTTAGACAATCAATTTGGTAATGACCAAAATCTTAACACTCATGGCATTGGATTACCTTTTCTCTTACACCGCTTGGTTTGTTTGAACTCGCTGGTGTTTCCTTGACCGAAATTGTAGCATCGACCTTTATTTGCAACTCCCTGGTCGAATTCGGACTATCGGCCTTTCTTTGCAACTTATTCGTTTTTGGTGTATCGACCGTTTCTGATTGGTCATTTCCTGCCGATGAGGAATCTTCTCGATGGATTCATGATTCTCTTATGGCCATTTTGTGGCCTTTAATTGTCTCTATTTTGACCGCCAACTTATACAAATCGTTGTAGGAATTAGGAAACATACTGTTGAAGTTTGACGATGTCTCTGATTTCGGCACGAAACCCGCCTAAGTGTTGACCAATCGTCTGCTGCTCGGCTTCAGTGACTACGTGTCTCATCATCAACCGATCGAACTCCTCTATGTACTTTTTGACGGATTGGTTTCCCTGCCAAAAGGTACGCAACCGGATATAAATTGCCTATAATTCTCTAGCAGAAACTTTTTGCGGAGCATCTTTTCCATCTTCTCCTAAGAAGCGATCTTAGGCTTCCCGGTTTGAGCGCGTTTGATCTTAAGATTCTCCTACTAAATTGAAGTGTGACCCTTCAACTTGAGTGCGACAACCTTCATTTCCTCGGATATTTACTTGTAGTCAAAAACTCGCTCGACTGTATGCAACCAGTTGAAGAAAGCCTCCAGATTGATTCTACCCTAAAACTCTGGTAACTCCACCTTCATGTCAAATCCTATGTAGCGGTCGGTTGGATTCTGATCTCTATGCCCAATACTCCTTTCATCGTCGAATCCTAACAACGTTTTGAATGTTGGCCAAAATCCGATTTACAACTTCGAAATTTCAGTTATGATGAGTAATCGACACAAACTTATACAATTATTTCTTTTTCCGAAATTAAGAATATATCGGTTGAAATTTTTGCGTATCGGCTGATATTTCTATGTGTCACCGAAATTTTTGAGTTATCGGGTGAAATTTCAGTTTGCTTGCCAAAATCTTTTATTATGGGGTTTTTAGGTCTCAAGTTATAAACCATTACAACTTATCAGATTCATTTTGTAATTAGCCTTATTTTCCTAATCAAATCCACTTAGAGGTACAAATCGATTTCTCAAACGGAGGCAGCTCGACTCCTTGGCAAAAGCGATTCTCGTTGACTCAGCTCGACTTGTCCTCGTCATCTTTCTCTCAACTTAAGGCGATCTTTTTCGACAAAGGCAAACCTACGACCATTCGCTTAATAGGCGGTCCTCTACAATTGAGCTATTGATAAATAAATTCATTAAAAAAATAATTTATAATAAGTTATAACAATGACATTTTTGTTAAAAATATAAGTTATATTAATATCATTTATAATACAAAACTGTAGAACTGATATTTAGCAAATATCACCAAAATTTCTCCGATACCCGATATCAAATTTTTTTGACCGATACGACGCCGATATCTAACATTTAAAATATTGGATCCCAAATGCCGAAAAAGGTTTTCATCTTTGGACCCTGATTGTCAGCATCTGGCCCTCGGAGGTTGACGGACTCGATGGTCGCCATCAGTCATTGAACTTGTCTCCGAATTTCTTTGATCTTGATATCTCGCAGTTCCCGTTCGCGTTGTGCACCACGCTCACGGTGTGTCATCTGTTTTTCGCCTTCCACCAAGAAATGAGATGACTATGCTCTGATACCAACCGATGAGGATCGGTCTACGAAGACACGATGTTCAACACGATATACTCACTCTCAAGAGATAACATAAGATCAAAATCCTAAATAACCAAGGACGAGGTATGATGGCCTCTCTTTAAACACAAAAGCCACAACTTTTCCTTTGCTAATAAGCAACATTTATTCAATAATCAAATCAACTCTCTTAATAAAATTGTTCTCATCCCTTTAAATAGCAGATTAGAAATCTTAACCATAAAGAAATAAATTTTTACCAAAATGATAAAAAGATATAAAAAGATATTAATAAAATATAATCCAATCTAAATAAATAACAATTTAAATTGAATCAAATCTCAATTTAAATTTCGAGGAATATTTTGTCGAATCTTTTCAAATCTCAACCAAATCATCAATCAAATCCCGAAACTTCTCCATTATCTTCTCGTAATCTTTCCAAACCGCTCCTGCAGAATCACCTCTTGCTTTTCCTACTTGGTCCAGGTCTCGGTCATATGGTCGGTCATTTGCTCCTGCATCAGAAATTTTCCGACTGCCGGTGGAATGGAACTATCTCTCTTGGAGTCGGGGTTAGGGCCGGAAAGTCAAGAATTATAACCGTATGCAACTCTGTGTAGAAAAGGGACGATTTCCCTCCCAAAACAGTTCCACCAAAATGAGAGCATCCACATAGAACTTCCCTTCTCCGTTCCCCTTTATCTTATACATTTTTCTTGTTAATCTCTGTTTTACTAGTTAATATGATGTATTTAATATAAAATATCGAGTTAGACTAAGATCCTATAGGTAGGATTTGGAAAGAAATACTATCATACTTTTTAACAATTTTGTTTTGGGATATGTGCTATCAATCAAGTGATCAATTAAAGAATTGAAAGTTTCTTTTCATAATTGCCAGTACACATGCGCACATTAGCACACATCCTAAAACTAATCCAAGGTTTAAATAGTATTCAAAATCGTACTGAGAAGATTGTAGTTAGCTCTAAAATTTTTACATTAATGATTACAATCATTTAATTCTATATTAAAACCAATAATTTAAATGACGCAATAAAGTAACAACTTACTAATATCATTATGTATTTATACCGTTTTGCCAGGTAAAGTAATTAAGAATATTAATTTTCATTCTTTTATTTTTTGTTAGGTTTATAACTTATTTACTGAAAACTCCCAATAGGTTTGGGCCAGAATCAGAAAACTACTAATACCTTTGATATTGTCCAAAAACTACTAATACCTTTGATATTGTCAAAAAAAACTACCAAATTTAAAAGTGACACGCCAACACCGGCTGTGCCATGTCACCGCCACGTCATCGATTTTTTAAAAAAAACCCCAAAATTACCCCTATCCTAACCCACCCTAATTTCAAAAAAATTAAAGAATAAAAACACAAACAAAAAACTCAAACTAGGATCCTAGGTAGGATTTGTAAAGATATCTTATCTACTTTTTAGCAATTAAATTTGTTTTAGGATACGTGCTAGCAACCAAGTAATCAATTAAAGAATTGAAAACTTTTCTGCATAATTGCTAGCACACATGCACACATTAGCACACATTCTAAAACTAATTCAAGGATTAAATAGTATTCCAAATCGTATTGAGAAGATTGTAGTTAACTCAAATTTTTTTACATTAATGATTACAATCATTTAATTATATATTAAAACCAATAATTTAAATGACGCAATAAAATAACAATTTACTAATATCATTATGTATTTATACCGTTTTGCCTGATCAAGTAATTAAGAATATAAACTTTCATTTTATAATTTTTTGTTAGGCTTGTAACTTATTTACTGAAAACTCCCGATAGGTTTAGGTCAGAATCAGAAAACCACTGATACCTTTAATATTGCCAAAAAACTACCAAACTTAACGATGACATGCAAGCACCGTTTGTATCATGTCCCAGCCATGTCACTTGACACGTCAATAAAATTTTGTAAAAAAACTCTAAATTACCCCTATTCTAACCCTAACCCTAATTTAAAAAAAATTAAAAAATAAAAACACGAATAAAAACCTCCTCCCCGGCCATCATCGCTGACTACGGTGTCACCTCACCCATTTTCAGCCCACCACCATCATCAACACTGCCACAACTTTCTTCCTCCGCTTTAACCCACTATCGCCGCAGCAGCCAGCATCAACACCACCATTTTTTAACCCACTACCGCCATCATCATCAACACCACCATCGCCATCGTCATCATCATCAACACCATCTTCTTATCACCACCATCTTATTCTTCACCCCTAAACAAATCCCTCTTCTCCCCTTCTCCTTCCTCCCTCAACCCCAAACCTATCCCTCTTATCTCCACCGCCACCATGGACCCCACCGCTGCCGTCACCACCGCTGCCGCCACCATCGAGCGCATGGCTCCGACTTCTTCCCGGCTCTCTCCAAAAAGTATATTAATCATTTAATTATTATTTAAAATGTAATTTATATTCAATTAATTAGATTATGAAAGGGCAAATTAGTCATTTGATATGAACAATAACGTTGACCAACGTTGATCGTCAAGTTATGATAGTTTTCTGACAATATGAAAGGTAATGGTAATTTTCTTCACAGGTCCAAACCCGTTAGGAGTTTTCTTACAATATAATATAATACAATATTTATTTTTTAGAAATAGCATTATAGGCCTAAAATTGGAATGCTAGTTTTCTATTATTTGTGACATAGAGCATTCTTTATGAAGATTAAGATGTTATAATCTTTTTAATAATTATTTTAATTTCAATTATTATTCCTGTTAGTATTTATTTAATTCTCCTTACTTGACTATTATTGGTGATAAATACAAAAATGAGAGATTTGATATTTGAATTTTTCAGTTTTCTTTCGTACTTGTATGGACTTCTTAATTAGATTTTAAAATAGCAAAGAATAGGAATTTTCTTATTTTGAATTATTTACTTTATTTAGTTGGGAATAGAACTAGAGTATAAAGTATAAGGAGAAAGTGTAGTAGATGTATTTCTAAATACGTCTAGTTCTACTAAGGATAAAAAAAATAGACTAAATTGCAGAAAATTCCCTTAACGTTTACTCCAATAGCAGGAAATACTCTTAATATTCTAAAACCCACACTTTGTTCCCCAACTTTAGTTGATTCCCAAAATTTCTTAGTTAAATAATTTAATTAAAATTTTATTTTTATTTTCTTAATTCATATAAGGGTTTTTTTCGATATACCTCCCAGAATTTTATGCTAATATGAACCATTCATTTATAATGTTATCCACCCCCTCCCCCCCCCAAAAAAAAATTCTTTTAGTTTTTTAAATACCCCTAAACCGGTTAAGTGGTTAAGTTTATTTTTTCAGCTTATTTATTTATCAAATACCAACTTCATAACCCAACAAAACCTCACATTCATCTTCTTTCTTCTCATCTATGTCTTATTCATTCTAATTCTTTTCTCTTCTTCTTTGTTTTCATAAGCTTTTTGTTTTTTCTCCTTTCATGTTCTCCTATATGTACTCACAGATCAAGAAACCCTAATATAAAAAATCTCAAAATTTACTAAATTCTAATCCAAAAGAAACCTAACATTATGAAGATCCTAACTTAAAATAAGCCAAATCAATCAAATCTTAAAAATAGAAAACCAAAATAAATCAAATTTTATAAGAAAACCTAACTCGATTAAGCAATATTTTTTTGGAATTTGAGAGCATGTGAGGAATAAGAAAGGATGTGAGGGTATTTATTTATTTTTATCGTTTTATATCAAAGTTAACCGGCATTTAACAGTGTTGGGGAATATTTAAAGAAATTTAAAGAATTTTGGAGGGTGTAGATGATATCGAAGAATAATGGGGTATATAAAATTAGCATAGAATTTTAGGGGGTATATAAAAAAACCTTCATATAAATATTTTAATTAAAGATTCAAATGAAGGGCATTTTTTGAATCAATTAAAGCTCAAAGCGTTGGTTTAGAGTAAGGGGGTATTCCTGCCTGCAATTTAGTCTAAAAAATAATAATACGTGAAAGAGGGTGGAAATAACCTAATAGGATCAAAAGAGAGAAATATGTAACCTTTAATTAGCGTAATGATAGGTAATTAGTGTAACCAGACACACTCTCTTGTGAAGGCTTTATAATATGCATTGGATGTTTTTCTTTCCTTCGAGTATCGCCATTCGGAATTACTCTAGTGCCTTTTCTCATTAGACACCAACATATTAAAGCAATCTGCAACATCATAAATTAGATGGAGAAAACAATTGACTTTCACTATCATTTGTGCAGGCTTTGTTCTCAAACCTTGATAGCCACCTTGCTCCTGACAGGCCATGCCATAATAGCTTATGGTATGTGTGATAGTCCTTTTTACTAATGAATTTTGGATCTTTAAATATCTACGGCTCTTGGAAAACTATTTCTTTTGTTGAGATGATTTGATAATTTTCGGTGAGTTTATAATCATTTACCATATTCCTATTTAAGTGATCACCATCAATTGTGAGATTGTATTTCCTATTCTTCATATGTAAATTAGTTGACTTCTCAATTTTGTATGCCGCTCATGAAAACAGTTCAATACTTCTGTCCTCATATGAGGTAAGGATGCCCGTGTAATAGGTCTGACCAATAGATAGGAACGGTTCTTGCGGAATCTATCATTTGTTGTATGCATTGCCTACGCTCAATTGTATGGACTTGATTATATATTAAATGTACTTGGGGAAAATATTGGTCCTTGCTTTACCTGAGCTTACATCTCTGGTAATGAATAGGGTTCAAATTTGAGTACACCAAACTACGAAGCATGGAAGTTAAAGAAAAAAGGAGAAGGAAGTAGAATACGGGAAGTAGGAGAATCACCGTGTCTTTGATTTCAACCAATGTGTTTTCCATTCTGTAAAGATTATTTCTTTGATTAGATAATTCGAACTTAAATTCTTATTTAGAAAGGTAAAATGCAAATTCAAAATTCAGACAGTAATTTTATCTCTGTCCCAAATAGATAAATCAAATGAATTTATGAAATCTTTGCACCTACAGTAATCTTGCATTGCAGAGGATCCCCATCACATAAATTGTATACTATAGACTTTCTGATCTAAGGTATTATCACACTTTGTATCTGACTCAATATCATAATATGTCTTGGATGGAAATTATCCTCGAGAGCATTTTTTGTAGAAGTTGTTGTCAAACACCTAATCACCCTCTCACTGCACAAGCGCAAGCTTATTATGGTATATGGTGTGCGTTCAACCATACAATTTGATATTGGGAATTAGCTTCAGGAAAAGCACAAGAATAAATTAGGGTTTTGTTGGCAATGATGGTTAAGAAATACTTGAACTGGCCATTTTCTATACTTGGGATCAAGTATTCATCATCATCAACATAGTGAGGTTGTATTAGATGTAGTTTATAAAGCCAATGGAATGATTAAGATGGTAAGTTGTTTTGGGAATATTATGTGATTGGCCATGAAATTTAAGGGAATTTTTATAAGATTATGCGGTCGTCTATAGTTTATGATGTCAGGATGATGCACAAATTAGAATCATGTCCAAAACATTAACTTTAGATGTAATCAGAATTTTGAGATAGGGTGAGCTTTAATATATTAAGGCGATAAAAAATGATTGGACGATAAAAAATGATTGGACGTGTAAGTAGTTAGATACAACCATACAACTTAACTTGACTATAGAATAAGGGGAATTTGAAATGATTAAGAATGATTCAGAGATTGCTATTGGAGTTGGAATTATAAGATGATTTTGACTAGGTCCGTTGAGAGTATGATGTATGTTTATGTAACAAAGGATGACCCACATCAAAGCTGAATGTTGAAAAAGGAAATCCGTTCTACAAGTCTTGGTCTATGATATTTTGGTTTTTTTAAGTGCCTACAATTTATTTTTTAAAAATGATTTTGAGGTTTTGCATACATATGAGTTTGATGATTTTGAGACCTTGCATATGCATGCTTGAAGGCTTCCTTCCCAAAAAGAGACCTTGCATATGCATGCTTGAAGGCTTACGAAGGATTCTGATCATGATCAGTGCTCGAGATTCTCAATTTATATGTAACTATAGAGATAAACAGCTTCCTTTTTATGGCCAGTACCTTTCTGTCCACTAGATGGACAGGTTTTAAAAGTCAATAGACATTTCAATTGTTTTGGGGATTTTTGGCACTTTGAAAGTCTATATGAGATGAGTGAATTTGCATTTTAGGTGGTTCTCATCAGTAAATGTGAATGAGGATCATTATTCTCATTTTCCTTTTATTGCATTCCAAATGAACCAATACACATACACACGAGCCAACCTCTCCACATTCACATGTTTAGAGAGTTGGATATCAGACGCCAATCAGGAATTTTTAATTTTTGGGGTCATCTGGCCTCTGAACACTACGCAGACCATGCAATCGGCACTGGTCATTCTCTCCTACATGCTTTTCAGCCTTCATAAGTGAAATTGGTAGTATGTGACATCTTACCTTTACATCAAATGATTGAAGTTTTAATTGTTTTTTATTTTGTATATAATAAAACAAATAGGCCTGTCCATGTATGTCTTAGTTATGGACATGTTCATGAATGGTGGAGACAATCAACTTAGTGGGTACAAATGCATTTAAAAGCTACTAGCTGAGGAAACTTTTGGTTATCCTTTTTTTTCCTCATACGTATGCACGTGCAACATGATGTCATAATTTTCCTTAGATCATGTTGATATTAAGTCATAAAAACTTGTTCAAACTCACTTTTGCTTTTCGGATTATCATATTAGCGTTACTATTGAGTGGTTTTATATCTAAGTATAGCCTAAGAATTCAAGAAATTTTAGTTGTCGAGCAAGACATATGTCCATGGTTTGGGCCTATAGTATTTGGACCCCTTGGGAGTTAGGAATCGTCTTCAACTTGAACCCAATCGTTTTACTGGTTACTGTTAGATCCACAAGGAGTCCATGTTGCGTTTGGGGTCGAGTCTGGTTTGTGCTATGAGGTTACATACCTAGCCAAATTTCACATCGGTGGCCATTGTGGACTACATTATACCGTACTACATTTCCATTACTATGATGTGAAAGTAGACAATCGGACAATGCCATGTAGTGTTTTAAAGAAAATTGAATTTAATAAGTAGCTAGAAAAGATATAATCCTGCTATGGTTTTCCTCGTAGCTTGGCTCCATTAAAATATATAAGCAATCGAAATACATGATTACAGCTAAACTTGAAGAATTCAAATAATACACTTAGGTATCCACCATCGAGTCATTCAGGCCATGCACCTTTTATGATTAACTTGGGCATTCCCATCTCACATAAGGCACTGACCAGTTTGCATTGCTCCTTCTGTAACCGAGCTTCTTTTCTTTATGGTAATGAATTTTTTCAGGGCCGGGTTATTAGCTTTTCATGAAGCACTTGTCAGAAACCCTCGAGATCATCTAGTGGTGACTACATTCATCTTTGCACTTAATAATGGAGGAGATCTTGCAGAAGCTGTTAAAATAGCTAGGGCGAAGACCCGGCCCCCTGATGTTAGCTTCCCTGAGCTGTTGCAACCTCAGGAATGGGATACAGATGGGGAGCTGATCGATGAGGTTCTAGATCTTGCATCCTCTGTGCATACTGCATTAAGTTCTATGACCGATGACCATTTTGTTTCGAAAGCAATGGCACAGTATCCTCAAGCTCCGTTTCTGATCTTGTGAGTAGTCTATGTCTTTACGCCTATAGACTTTTAACACTTTTCCATCTGATTGTGCAGCTTTTAGTATTTAATCCACTTGATGTTTACAAAAAAGAAAGAAACGCAACCTGTATCGAACATTTTTCCTAAACATCTTTTAAAGGAATGCCTCTCCTCTGTCCACAGCTTGTGGCCGGTATTTAAATTGAGAGAGAAGACTGTTTTCTATTTTTATGCATATGTGGAAAACAATTTAGGATTACTAGTTGCGCTTGTCTTGTAGATCCTGAATCGAAATATGAATATTGAGAAAATGCTGGGTAGTTTCCAAATAAAAGCATCGTGCAGTGGATGTTGATCATTAAAAAGAATCTAATCCACAAGCATACTGCATATAAACCTACTTTCAGTGCTCCATCAAGCAATCTTGTGCAGTAATATGGTTACTGTTAAGCAATATATTAGCCTGGTATAATTATAATCCCACAACCTAACAACTTAAGTTTTTTGGTTAAGTGGTTCTTGGCATGGTATTAGAACAGTCCTAGTTTATTGTCAATTAAAATATATTCTATGGTCTATTTCTTCTGCCATGACCTCTTGCCAGAGTGGGTAGATAAACATAAAAAAAACGAGAATGAAAAGAGCATTATATTTTTATTTTGAAAAAGGATCACACGGGTGCTCACCTTAGCACCTCGACTTGGGCTCTTGAGGCGACGATGGCTTAGATTGTCTCGCCGGCATCAAGGCACTTCACCTTTAAAACACCGGTCCTTTTGTAATCATCTTTCTATTTCATTTACATGAGCCCCAATACCCTTTGTTCACTATAACCGCATCCTGTTTCTGCTCTCTATATAAAAGTTTCATTTTGAATCTTCTCCTATCCTAGCAGTTCCTCCAAATAAAGAACTAACCTATGTTTCTTATCGCGTGCTTGCTAATTTCTATTTATATGGCCATTCAATTTAGGCCAATTTTAATCCTTTAAATTACAAGGCAACTCGCCATATTTACAAATTTCTATTTTTCTTTAATGATGTTAGCTTTCCCCCCTTAGCAATACCCTTGTTTGCTTAATCACAGGTGATCATTCCTTTGCAAGTGTATTTAAGTGTTTGTAGACTGTTCGAGTGTGTTAAAAACAGAACCAGAGAAAGTGGTTATGATCGAAGACGGCATAAAATAAATGATTATAAATTAGCTCTGGGCTCACTACCAGATGTCCGGCTCGCCTTTGCTCAGGTGGTTTTGGATACACTTTATCCCCCCATACTTGGGGATGGCGCGGCTTCTGAAACGTCACCAGCCTAAAGAATTATCGACAACGTTATATTATTACAAATTCAAGGACGAGCATTCTATCTGTGAGATGGCACCTGAAGAATAATGGGGTTTAGTTCTTTCTCACCAGCAAAATTTTCTCATGACATTTGCAACCATCTAGAGTCGGAACCGTCTGCTGAAGGATTAAGATCATATTTGCTTCCGCCGGGACGGGGTGGGGGGGGGGGGGTGCGGGGTGGTGTGGGGTGTGGTGGGGTGGAGAGAGCTTAATGTTTTTTGCGTTGTTATCTCCTGTATTTCGCTTAATTTTTCCATAGCTGAAATAAGAGTTCTTGCTGGCTATGGGAGTTGAGCTTATAGATGTCCTCGTCTCTTTAGTGCTAATTTATTTTTGGCAAATTTCTCTGTGACATTAGAAATGCTTGTGCAATTTTATAGTTCACATCTTTTGGTGATTTTGTTTTGTTTTGGATAACTCCCTTATTACTGAAACGGTTCGTACAAACACTCCCCCCCCCCCGCCCGGCACCCCAACCAAAACCGCCACCCCCGTGCACACCCCAAAACACACCAAAAAAATAGTCCCAAAATCATATTTATGGTTTTATAAGTTATCATTTACCTTGGATATGTTATTTTCATTCTCAAGTTCAATATTGTGTTCGTTGGAGAACAAATATAAATCAACACCGTTCAATTTTTCTTAAGTATTAAATAATATATGAAAATGAAAAGAAATAGTAAGAAAAGAGTCATTTTGAATGGAAGATGCATGTACGAAGATTAAGTCATATGATTTAAAAATAATTATGTGTATATTAGTGACACTATTTAAAAATTAATTTGTCATACATAAAACATGCTATATAATTGTGATAAATCCGTAAATATATCAATATCTAAAAACCATCTCTTAAGATAGTCATCGACAAAGTTGTCAAATTGTGATGCGTTTCGTGTTTCGTTTTTTTATTTATCGTATCGTATTTCATATTGTAAGAAACAAAAATTTTCGTCACAATAACAAAATAATTATGTATAAACCAATTACAATTTTAAAAACGATCAAATTAGTAATATAGAGCCATATACAACCTAAAGCAAATTTTGGAATTGCAACATTCAAATATATATATATAAATCACACAAACACATGCATATGATAATCAAATATTACCAAAAAAATTCCAAAATATAAATGCATGTCATAATTCATAAAAATAAGCATGATAAGTTTTATAATTCATAACTAAAACAACATAATCATGTTGTCAAAATATCACTACCAAATAAAGTTGACGCTATAAAAAATCAATATTCTCCAGTTGATTAATCACTAGCATTATAATAACAAGAGATAACTTCATTCTTCTCATTTTTATCATTTTCACTCTCAACTAACTCCTCTTCCTCATCAATATGCATGTTAATTGTTAAATAGACCGTTTGGGTTAATAAGTTCACATACCCAAGCAGGTTTTAAATCCGAATATTTGACACCATATATTTTAATGGTTAAATAGTGTATCGTGTGTTTCGTATCGTTTTGTTTTGTGTTTCGTACAATACAAAATGTGTATTGACCGCGATAAATTAGAAATCCGATAGTCTTACGATTCGTATCGCATTGTCCATATTTCATATCGTTTCGTAAGATACATTTCGTGTTTCGTATGAAACTAACAATACTAGTCATTGAGGTTCATTTTAGTGTTGGGGATTCCGACTCCCTTCACCACATCAAGATCACAAGATGCATATAATAATCACATCATGAAGAAGATCAACACACCAATATAACGTGGTGCGTCCATCTCAGCCTATATCCACGGGGCTAAAAACGAGGATCTCATTAACACACAAAAGATATTACAAAGTATCGCACCACTCAATAATCTCTCTTTCATACTCCTCTCTTGCTCTCACACCACAAGAGAGAGGCAATATAAAATATCCTCACACAATTACATTTCTCAAAAAGAGATATATATACCACTAGAATCCTAACATCTATTGATAGCCCACAGCAATAGATGACCCGATCCAAGTGGCCCATAAATGCATACGGATACGAGACTTAATTCTAACAATCTCCACCTTGACTCAAATCCGTAGTCTGCCTTCTGGAAGATAAATCATTGTTCTCCTAATTTGCTTCACAACATTGGCACATGCACAATGCTCCAAGTTGGGTTTCGGTGCCCGCACCGCGGAAGCCGCGGCCGAGGCGAATGCTGAAACAAAACTTTTGCGAGCACCAAACGTCCGTAAAACCAAAGATATGGTCCAATAACCTAAACTAGCTAACCAAGAGTGCAAAGGTTGAGAAATACAAATTTTGTCGCGTGTCCACCCAATTGTGGAAGACCCCTCCAAGCTCATAACCGCCGGGATCGTGCTTGAAAATCGACCACCCTTGCCGAAGAAGATCCATCCGAGGGAAACCGAAGGAGTTTCTAACCGATGATCCAAACTTACTAGGTGTAGATGGTCGGTGATGTAGGAATATTTCACTAAATTTTTCTCTCTTTTGTCTCAAACTCATATGAGCAGGAGAAGGAAGAAGGAGGAGGAGATGAGGAATGGCTTAGTATCACTCTCATGAAGCATGAAGCTTCTCATATGAAGCATCTAGCTTGTATGAAGAAAATGATCAAGTATTAAAAGAAAAAAGAATGGCTACATCAAAGCAGCCATGCATCAATAGTGCATCAAATAAATGCACACAATCCGAGCCATTTCTCTCTACAATCACAAGCATGCTTCATGACATCTCATTTCCCATTTATTTTCTAAGTAGAAAAATAAATACGAGGTGTCCTTCTTCTAAAAGTATTCCCGTATAAATACGAAATACTTCACCCGGTATATGTATCGCTACATATACGCGTATCCGTATAAAAATACGAATAGCACCAAAGAGAGAAAATAAAAAGTGAACAATAATACTAAAATATATGTATCAAAATACATACATAAATTATTAAATCAAAACCTGATTTAATAATCCGGCTTAATTCTAAGCTGGCTAGTATTATCAACTGTCTGATTAAAATCCGTGTATCCTATACACGTATTTAATCGGACCTCTGCACGTACCAATGTACGGCTCCTATATCTATCGCTTGGACCGTGAAAACCCTCTGTGTGGGACTTTAAAGACTCGACAATACACTGGCAGTGGGTTTAACAACAAGCACGTCAGCGGCACTAGCTGTACGTAACGGTTACCCAGGTACTTGCCGAAAGGGGGGGTCGACAATCAAGTACATTCTTATCCTACTGAGCCTGAATATGAAAATCTCCGTACAGTCCGGTCTCTTTGTCAAAGAGTATCGCATATCGGGTCTAGGGGTGGATAACGTCAGACCCCTACTAACCTGATAAGTCGTTTCTGAGTCAAGCCCATCACCAACAAAGATACTACTGATCAATTATCAGTAAATCTCATCCACCGTGGCTACGGATTTCTGGTGATAGCCAACTGAACACAGCGCGACATCGACTCCTAATAGCAGGAGATACGAATCCTTGACAGTTGACCACTGCCTCCATGTGGCTCGGGACTGTACCCAACTAAAACCTGTTTGCACGGCTCTTTTGAGCTGTGATAGGGTATTAATCAAAGTACAGCGGGAACTCATACGAGACAAATAACAATTGTTAGGTCCACGTTACCCACCCCGGTCATTTCGGGGAGGCGGAATAGGTAAAACGAAAAATTTCCCTAGCTAGGCAACATGGACCTTTTCATGAAGGATCGTTGCTAAACAAGAACTAATAAATATTCTACAAGTTCTAACTACTATGTAGAATGGTTATACCTTGGTCTTGAACTCCTTCTCTTCTTGTTGTGGTTCTTCCTCTTGCTTGCTCCTTGTAGTTGCTTGAACGGCTTCTCCTCGTCGTCTCCTCTTTGCCGTAGATGGATCCACCCGAGGGCCTCGAACTTGAGCTCCTATCTCAAACTAGAGACTACTAAGGTACTTGATGTGCTAAATCTAGAACCTTGGAATGAGTAGAGAAGAGTAATGGTGGTTTTGTCTCAAAGGTTCATGATTTCCAACTCATGGAACACTTGAACCTTGAGAGAGGAAGAGGGAGAGCTTTTTCCATGAGAGAGAAAGAAGATGATAGAATAAGCTCTCATAATCCAACCATCCTCACAAAAGTGAGAATAATGATAATAATAATAATTAAGTATGGTGATGGTTAGTTTCAATGACCATTATCATTTCATGCAATTATTTCATTTTGTAAATAACAAGCAAGCAAAAGTCATACCCATGAAATGATAGCCATGAAATGATGATGGTCAACAAGTCCAAAATGGTCAACCGGTCAACAAAGTCAACAAGTCAACAAATGTCAAACTTTCAACTCAACCATGGCACAATAATACTTAATTAATATTATTAGTCATATATCATATTCTCATTAGGGTTTAGAGAAAAGTCAACGGTCAACAAGTCAACCAAAGCCAAATGGTCAACAACCCTAATGAGAATCCTCTGCCTCTGTCAACTGTGCATACACACCCGCATCCGTGCTCCAAGGAACATGAACACACTGAGACAAAACCAATCCCAAAACAAGTACTAGGATCTGGTTTAAACCAAAGCCCGCTAGTAATAACTGTCCGGACACCAAACGTGCACAAGTGCGCGAGTGTGAATGAACCCTGTCGCAAAACCATGCGACCTCTACTCTGTTTTGCCCAAAGGCGAGTAACCCTCTGTGTGGGACTCTAAAGGCTCGACACTATGCTGGCAGTGGGTTTAACCACAGGCCGCAAGCGGTACTAGCTGTACGTAACGGTCCCCAGGTAGATGCCGACAAGAAGACTGATGAGGTGAACCCATCCTAACTCTTACTGAGCCTGAATGTGACAATCTCCGTACAGTCCGGTCTGTTCGTCTGAGAATATCGCATGGCGGGACTAGGGGGCGGTAAACGTCAGTCTCCTAATAGCGGTACAAGTCGTGTCGGAGTGTAGCCCAAAACACCCTGAGAATCTACTGGAAAACCTACCAGCAATTCTCGCTTGCCCTGGCCAGGGACGACAATGTGTAATGGCTCTCCTAAACACGGCGCGATATCAACTCCCAATACCGGGAGAGACGAATCCTGTCTAACCGTCACTGCCTCCAAGTGCTTCGGGACTGCACCCAACTACTACCTGTTTGCACGACTCAGTAGAGCCATGGTAGGGTAGTAATTTAAGAACAGTGGGAACACACTCGAGGCGAAGTGACAGTGTCAAGTCAGCGGACTAAGCTGTACTCATGTCACCTGGGAACTGTTAACTGACGATAGGTATAATACCAACCAACAGTTCCTGACGAGTCCTGTCCAGTGTACTCGTAACCTAACGAGCACCTGCATACTATCTCCAGTACGACGTACTGATGGCTGTGGGACAGACCATCTCCCCTGCTGGGAAGAGAAGCGTATGCACCAGTCTACTCTGGAGTATCGATGCCCTGTCTCGATAATCCTACGACTAGGGACCAAAATTAGGATGTGCTTATAGACTACCCAGCCCCCACTAGTGTGATCGCCATCACAACGCCGGTAGTCAAGCAAATATGCTAAGGGCTCTACCAATATGTTTTTAGCGATATGTTAAAGGAAACATATACACATATTAAGATAGAAACAAACCAAGTAGCATACTACTATATCGAGCAAGACTGTCGTAAAACCATATATATATCCCAAGCCTCCAAAATGTATTATACAAACTAGTACTATACAATAATGGCCTCTAGGGCATACATATCTAACAATCTCCCACTTGCACTAAAGGCCAGTAATTGGTGTACCGCATATCCAACGTCTGCACTAAGGCCAGCTGCTGGCGTACCGCATACCCAATAGCTCAAAAAGTCGCTCGAACTGTGTTTGAGGGAGGGCTTTTGTGAATGGATCTGCCGTGTTGTCTTTAGTGTCCACTCTCCGTACCCCGATCTCCTGGCGATCAATGATCTCCCTGATCAGGTGATACCGCCTCAAGATGTGTCTGGATTTCTGATGGGACCTTGGTTCCTTCGCTAAAGCTATAGCCCCATTGTTATCGCAATACAAAGGTATTAGGTCAACAATGGACGGAACCACCTGAAGTTCACTAATGAACTTCTTCATCCAGACCGTCTCTTTTGCGGCATCGCTTGCAGCAATGTATTCAGCCTCCATCGTCGAGTCTGCGACGGTATCCTGTTTGGAACTCCTCCAACATACCGCCCCTCCGTTGAGGGTAAACACAAAACCCGAGACAGACTTGCTGTCATCTTTGTCACTCTGGAAGCTTGAATCGGTAAAAGACTCGACCCTGAGGTCTCCATTACCGTAAACCAGGAACATCTCCTTAGTCCTTCTCAGGTACTTGAGAATGTTCTTCACTGCCGTCCAGTGGCCCTCACTTGGGTCTGACTGATACCGGCTCGCCACGCTCAGCGCGTAAGCTACATCTGGTCTTATACATAGCATCGCATACATTATAGATCCTACCGCCGAAGCGTAGGATATAGTGCTCATGCGAACCCTCTCCTCGTCAGTCTGAAGAGACATCTTCTTGGAGAGGGTAATTCCGTGCAATGCGGGTATGTTACCGCGCTTGGAATCCTCCATACTAAATCTCTTTAGTACGGTCTCTATGTACCTGGACTGCGAAAGTCCCAGTAGTCTCTTGGATCTATCTCTATAGATCTTGATCCCCAGAATGTACGAGGCATCACCCAGGTCCTTCATGGAGAACCGTTGTGACAAAAATAGATTGACCGATTGTAGCATAGGAATGTCATTTCCTATCAAAAAAATGTCGTCCACGTATAAGACTAGGAACACGACAGTTCGTCCTACAATCTTCTTATAGACACAAGGCTCATCTTTGTTCTTGATGAAATCAAATTCCTTGATTGCCTCATCAAAACAGATGTTCCAGCTCCGCGATGCCTGCTTTAATCCATAAATGGATTTAAACAACTTGCACACCTTCCCGCTGCTCCCACTTTCTACGAAACCTTCTGGCTGATCCATGTAAACGCACTCTTCCAAACAGCCGTTTAGAAAAGCCGTTTTAACGTCCATCTGCCAGATTTCATAGTCATGGAAGGCAGCAATGGCAAGTAGGATCCGAATGGATTTGAACATAGCCACCGGAGAAAAAGTTTCGTCATAGTCCACACCAGGTCTTTGACGAAAACCTTTTGCAACGAGTCTAGCCTTATAGGTTTCCACCTGCCCATCTACACCAAGTTTCCTTTTGTAGATCCATTTGCATCCAACGGGTTTTACCCCAGGTGGAGCAATATCCAAGGTCCACACTTTATTGGCGTACATGGACTCCATTTCGGATTTCATTGCTTCCAGCCATTTATCAGAGTCCCTACTGATAATGGCCTGCCTGAAACTGGTAGGGTCATCTTCTTCCAAGATGCAATCCTCTCGATCCCCGTCTAAGAGAAAACCGTAGTATCTCTCGGGCGGATGAGAAATCCTACCAGATCGCGGAGTGGCTGAGGTTCGTCTCGGGTTATTGAATCCAGTGGTTCCTCCAAATTTTCAGTTATATTTTGTGGTCGCTGAGTTTCTTCCAGTTCTACCGAACTCCCACTAGTTTCTTTTGCAAGAAACTCCCTTTCTAAAAATGTAGCGTGGCGAGATACAAACACCTTCTGTTCCTCAGTGTGGTAGAACAGATATCCTAGTGAGTCTTTAGGATATCCCACAAATTTACACAGAACTGACCGTGTCTCTAGCTTGTCCGGTTTCTGTGTTTTTACATAGGCCGGACAACCCCATATCTTAAATCGCTTAAGATACGGATTTCTTCCACTCCATATTTCATATGGAGTCTTAGGCACAGATTTGGATGGAACGTAATTCAGTAGGTATGCCGCTGTCTGAAGCGCATGTCCCCAAAATGAAAGAGGCAACTCGGCACTACTCATCATGGGGCGAACCATATCCAATAGGGTACGATTCCTCCACTCCGAAACACCGTTGTGCTATGGTGTATAAGGAGGAGTAAGCTGAGAGAGAATACCATTCTCTTTTAAGTAATCTAGAAATTCCGTGCTCAAGTACTCCCCTCCTCTATCAGACCGGAGGATCTTGATACTTTTGCCAGTCTGGTTCTCTACTTCGTTTCTGAATTCCTTGAATTTCTCAAAAACTTCAGATTTGTGTTTCATAAGATACACATATCCGAATCTAGAGAGATCGTCAGTGAATATGATGAAGTATGAGAACCCACCCCTTGCATGTATAGACATCGGACCATATACATCACTGTGTATGAGTCCCAAGAGCTCTGTTGCTCTTTCTCCATGTCCGGTGAATGGAGATTTGGTCATCTTCCCTTTGAGACAAGACTGACAAGTTTCATAAGATGAAAACTCGAACGTATCAAGAGTCCATCTTTATGCAACTTACTTAGTTTTTTCTCTCCGATATGACCAAGTGTACAATGCCACAAGTAGGATTCATTCGTATCTGAATTCTTCCTTTTGCATGTGTTTTGTACATTGAGAACTGTATTCTGATTTAGAACGTAGATACCATTACACAGTGTACCTTCTGCAATCAGTACCTTATGAAGGTAAATGTTCATGATATTTCTATCAAGAACAAAGTTATATCCATCTTTATTGAGTAAAGAAACTGATATGATGTTGCAAACCATGGAAGGTACATAGTAGCAATCGTTCAAAATCATAGTCTTGCCATTTGGCAACACTAGGTGATATTCACCGACGGCTGCAGCATTAATTTGTGCTACGTTCGCTACTCTGAGCGACATATCACCATGTACAACTTTCCTACTTTTTCTCAGTCCCTGCAATAAATTACAGATATGAGATCCTGATCCGGTATCAAGTACCCAGGAGGTAGGGCTGACCGTAAAACAGTTCTTAATTACAAGAACACCTGAAGTAGATGCAAAACCATGCTTCTTCTTCAACTGGGTATCCTTGGAATCCATACAATCCCCTTTTTCTCGCTCATACTTATGACTATTGTCACAAGTTAGAGCCGAACCAATGTTCCCCAGCCCCGAATAAGAATTCGGATTGGTCAAGCGATACATTTTATTATCTTGATTAGGGCGTGAAATGGTTGCTACCTGGAGAGAGAGAAAAGAAACACTCAGCGTGCGCTCTTGCAAGATTAGAATGGTTTATTAATTTATCTAACCAGGATGGCTCCCACTGTTTCCTCAAATTCATGTTCAAACCTTTAAAAGAAGAACTAGTCAGGATTAATCGCACGTCACAATACTTGGTTAACCTTTCAGCCAGGCTAGTGTTGGTACTTCGAGGGAGGTTTTCCAACGCTTTCGCGAAGTTCCTTAATTAAGTAATCTCTTTTCTCTGGAGGCGTAGCCCCGCTAACACCGTTCTAGACACCTACTTGGTTTATAGCATTGATTGTTAAGTGAAATAATCTCCCGAGAGTAATCCAACTCATCAGTGGGATCGGGATCCAACTATCATTGTGCGATGACCTAGATGGAATCCACTCTAGTCACCACACTCCAGAAGGTATGCTGAATCTGCAAGTTTCAGTTTCTTTAGAAACTCCCGATGTGGATTTTTGCCCCTAAGACCCAAGTGACCTTGACGGAGTCAACAAATCAAAGAGTCCTACTCAAGTTCAACCCGTCATTATCTGGATTGCATTAAACCGACCCGCATAACCCTTGACGGAGTCAACAAGGTTATACGACTGTCCTAACCAATTCCATATACTGCTACAAACAAGCAACACTCAGCTACAGTACACTACGCCTTGACGGAGTCAACAAACGCAGTACGAATACTAAGTGTTACTTGTAAAAAATGACGGAGGGCTACAGCTGGGTTTTTGGCGAAAAACCCGTTAACGTAATGAACTTGATATTGTTGAAGGAACCTGATAACCTTTTTGAAAATATAGTGGCGAAAACTCTTGCTAAAGAGGTCACTCCCTGTGAAGGGATCTCGGCTCTTTCCTCGTCGAATGACGTGCAGAATATTCTAAGCTGAATACCTCGATGCAAAACAAGAATAATCGACTATAGAAGTTATTACCCTGACGCAAACTTTTGTCCAAGGGGTCACTCCCGATGAGGGGATCTCGGCCCTTGCCTCGTCGAATGAGGTGCTGGGCATTCATAACCGAATATCTCTGTGCAAAACAAAAGTGAACGTCCTTGCAATAACAGCTTTTTGAAAATTGTTCCAACAACGTTTTATTTAGGTTTGTTTTCTTGCATTAATTTAATGCGTCCCATCAATTAATCCTACCATTGCAGAAAACAACGAAAATATGACGTACGCTTATGCCATCCGCATTCGCCACGGGGCCCCGTCATTACCCGTTAGGTTACTTAACTAACGACAGAGCGGGGGCTGGACTAGCGCGGATGCAAAACATAAGCAACGCCTAAATAGATATCATATAGATATATATACACATTCGTCAGATGCAATGATAGCCATTTCAGAACACAGATGAACACATTGGATATACTAGGAATCCGCGTTTCGTTCGAGCCTGCAACGAAAGACGGATTACAAGGTCGCGATGAATAGCCAAAACCCCACCCTAGACCCCTACGGGTGCGGCAAACTACCCGCCAAATACCCGAAACGAAGCAACCTCCCTCAACACCGTGAGTAGGCCACTCGGCACTTCGAGGTACCCGGTAGTTTGTGCACCCCTCCTTGGGTCTATCCTAGGAGCAAAAACAGTAAAAGAAATTATACAATGGCGGCTACAACCTCATCCCGGATGTGCGGCCATATAAATAATATTACATCAATTACAAATTACATGAATTGAAAGATAAAGAAAACTCTCATCTCACAAACCCCGGCTATTCATCCGCGACAATCCAACGAATTCATATACACAAACCATCAACATTATAGATCACAGATATGCACAACCCCCACTAATCGACGTATAGCGATTAGCCGACGTTCAGTGTATATATCACATTACAGATATAACCATTTTAGCCAAAGTTTGTAGAACTCCGATCAAAATACAAATTTGTAACTACCCCCAAAAATAACATTTTTCTCTGGAAAATCTGGGCAGAAACAAAATATTCCAAAAATCCCAAAACATCGAACAGAGGAATCTGCAACAAATTTGAACCGCGACCGAGTCAACTCGGCCGCGGATCTGCGACGGAACGCATGGTTCCGCCGCGCTTCCGCGGCGAGTTGGCCGAGTCGGGGTCTCAAATTTCTTGTAAATTCCTAGAAAACCCTGCCTGTATTTTTAATGTCAGACAAAATATTTTTAGGCCTATTTTGAAAATCGACAGAAAATACACATTTCGGTTTGTTTTCGGGATTTTTTCCGGATCGAGATTCTAAAAACTTTGCTAACAGTTAGTTGTTGCTTAGCCAGTCTCTAATACCACTGTTAGGTCCACGTTACCTACCCCGGTCATTTCGGGGAGGCGGAATAGGTAAAACGACAAATTTCCCTAGCTAGGCAACATGGACCGTTTCATGAAGGATCGTTGCTAAAAAAAAACTAACAAATATTCTACAACTTCTAACTACTATGTAGAATGGTTATACCTTGGTCTTGAACTCCTTCTCTTCTTGTTGTGGTTCTTCCTCTTGCTTGCTCCTTGTAGTTGCTTGAACGGCTTCTCCTCGTCGTCTCCTCTTTGCCGTAGATGGATCCACCCGAGGGCCTCGAACTTGAGCTCCTATCTCAAACTAGAGACTACTAAGGTACTTGGTGTGCTAAACCTAGAACCTTAGAATGAGTAGAGAAGAGTAATGGTGGTTTTGTCTCAAAGGTTCATGATTTCCAACTCATGGAACACTTGAACCTTGAGAGAGGAAGAGGGAGAGCTTTTTCCATGAGAGAGAAAGAAGATGATAAAATAAGCTCTCATAATCCAACCATCCTCACAAAAGTGAGAATAATGATAATAATAATAATTAGGTATGGTGATGATTAGTTTCAATGACCATTATCATTTCATGCAATTATTTCATTTTGTAAACAACAAGCAAGCAAAAGTCATACCCATGAAATGATAACCATGAAATGATGATGGTCAACAAGTCCAAAATGGTCAACCGGTCAACAAAGTCAACAAGTCAACAAATGTCAAACTTTCAACTCAACCATAGCACAATAATACTTAATTAATATTATTAGTCATATATCATATTCTCATTAGGGTTTAGAGAAAAGTCAACGGTCAACAAGTCAACCAAAGCCAAATGGTCAACAACCCTAATGAGAATCCTCTGCCTCTGCCTCTGCCTCTGTCAATTGTGCATACACACCCGCATCCGTGCTCCAAGGAACATGAATACACTGAGACAAAACCAATCCCAAAACAAGTACTAGGATCTGGCTTAAACCAAAGCCCGCTAGTAATAACTGTCCGGACACCAAACGTGTACAAGTGCGCGAGTGTGAATGAACCCTGTCGCAAAACCATGCGACCTCAACTCTATTTTGCCCAAAGGAGAGTAACCCTCTGTGTGGGACTCCAAAGGCTCGACACTATGCTGGCAGTAGGTTTTACCACATGCCGTAAGCGGTACTAGCTGTACGTAACGGTCCCCAGGTAGATGCCGACAAGAAGACTGATGAGGTGAACCCATCCTAACTCCTACTGAGCCTAAATGTGACAATCTCCGTACAGTCCGGTCTGTTCGTCTGAGAATATCGCATGGCGGGCCTAGGGGGCGGTAAACGTCAGTCCCCTTATAGCGGTACAAGTCATGTCGGAGTGTAGCCCAAAACACCCTGAGAATCTACTGGAAAACCTACCAGCAATTCTCGCTTGCCCTGGCCAGGGACGACAATGTGTAATGGCTCTCCTAGACACAGCGCGATATCAACTCCCAATACCGGGAGAGACGAATTCTGTCTAACCGTCACTGCCTCCAAGTGCTTCGGGACTGCACCCAACTACTACCTGTTTGCACGACTCAGTAGAGCCGTGGTAGGGTAGTAATCTAAGAACAGTGGGAACACACTCGAGGCGAACTGACAGTGTCAAGTCGGCGGACTAAGCTGTACTCATGTCACCTGGGAACTGTTAACTGACGATAAGTATAATACCAACCAACAGTTCCCGACGAGTCCTGTCCAGTGTACTCGTAACCTAACGAGCACCTGCATACTATCTCTAGTACGACGTACTGATGGCTGTGGGACAGACCATCTCCCCTGCTGGGAAGAGAAGCGTATGCACCTGTCTACTCTGGAGTATCGATGCCCTGTCTCGATAATCCTACGACTAGGGACCAAAATAAGGATGTGCTTATAGACTACCCAGCCCCCACTAGTGTGATCGCCATCACAACGCCGGTAGTCAAGCAAATATCCTAAAGGCTCTACCAATATGTTTTTAGCGATATATTAAAGGAAACATATACACATATTAAAATAGAAACAAACCAAGTAGCATACTACTATATCGAGCAAGACTGTCGTAAAACTATATATATATCCCAAGCATCCAAAATGTATTATACAAACTAGTACTATACAATAATGGCCTCTAGGGCATACATATCTAACAACGACTTCAGGTCAAAGGACTAACATGTACTCATGCCACCTGAGAACTTCTATCTGACGATAGATATAATACTATCTAGAAGTTCTCGGCGAGTCCGTCCAGTGTACTCACCTCCATTGAGCACCTGTATACTATCTTAGGTGATACAACACCAATGGCCTGTGAGACCGGCCACCGCCCCTCGTCGGGGTCTAGAAGCGTATACACTAGTCTATTTCGGAATATCGATGCCCATTCTCGATACTCTCACGACTGGGGACATTTAAGAATGTGCTTATGGACAACCCAGCTCCCACATATATGATCGCCATCATAATGCTGGTTGTCAAGCAACAGTCCTACAAGTTTCATCAATGATGAAGACAAACTAGATAGCATACCCTCATTTCGAGTAAGACTGTTATACCTGTATAGATCCTTCCTCAATTATCATAATCGCCTACTTGCGATCACAATAATTACCTTGAGGGCACTATATCCAACACTCCACCTGCAGGGAACATCTCGCTGTCATCATTGTTTCTAACAAGAATATCATGATCAACTCAACCCGCCTTACACGAACAACCTCCGATCTCTCACAAGCACTCATGATCACTACACCACACTCCTCCTCCGAGTACTCATGGCCACTACACCGCACTCTAACACTGTTCTCTCCTCAAGAGCAACAAGACCAAACAACATACCGTGTAACAGATTCTCATAACCATCTCACTGCTCTATCTCAGTCCAACCCCCATGACCCAATACCGAGACATCACAGATGACCAACTCACCATGTACCAAGCATATCTGAACACATCATGCATCTATGAATTGTAAGTCTACGGTAGCGCCCCGGCAGTCTTTCAGACGCCAAACGCGGAACAAAAACTTTTTAACTGGCGCTATCGCATACTATAACCCGGATCTGCCATTAACGCTAAACTAACAAACTATAAAGTGGGTAGAAAAGCTATACGAACGATCCGAGTCCTTCATTCTTTAACCATCATCCCACGCTCCGTTGCGGCTTCTCCGATCTCCTGGCTCCTCGTCGAGGTGGCACCACATCTACGGATCTTTAAACGGGCTCCCGCCTCTGAACCGAGGCAACTCGGTCATCAAGTTTGCCAAAAGAGATGACCAAGATTGATGTAGAGAATGAGTAGAACACTTTGTCTCGCTTCATCCAAAGCCATGGATGAACGGTTAATGAAGTTGCCTTTTGAATGGAATGAAATGAGAAATGAGCTATCAAATTTTCTTGAACCAAATCAATAATCTTTTTAATCAAAATCCATCTTCATTTCTCAAGAAGGGGGCCGACCACTATATGAAGAGGGGGTGAGTGTAGGAGCAAGGGGGTGACCTTAAGCAAAGCTTATCATAACATTAAAGGAAAGCATGAGTCATATAACACTTCACAAAACAATAAATGCAAACAAATGAGTCACTAACCTAGTCATCAATCATTTAATGCAATGAACGAGTCACTAATCCTAGTCGCCAACCTAGAAGCTTCCACACTCATGACCCACCTTCAAGAAAAGATAAATCCGTATTAAACCGAATGTTTAAGATGGGTGATAGAAAACTGGCAACTTTGAAAAGCGATCCCGAAACGAATTTCAGGATAACCCCGTAACAGTATAAACATACCCGCATTTGTATTACAACCGAATACAAATGCAACTGAGACAAAAATATTATATCTACACAGTATAATACTCGGATCCGGCTTAAACCAAAGCCCACCAGTATTATCTGCCCGAAATATGACACGTGTGTAAACGCACGTGCATTTTCCGAACCCTGCCATAAAACCATACAGCCTCTACAACGTTTCGCCCGAACTTAGGAAACTTCTGTGGGGGACTTTAATGACTCATCAGTACCCTGGCAGTGGGTTTAACCATAAGCCGTCAGCGGCACTAGGTGTGCGTAACGGCTGCCCATGTACTGACCTCAAGGGAAGCCGATGAGCGAACTCATCCTGAAACCTTACTGAGCCTAACAGTGACAATATACATACAATCCGGTCCGTTCGTCTATGAGTATCGCATATCGGGCCTAGGTGGCTGGTAACGTCAGACCCCCAATAGCGGTATAAGTCATGTTAGAGTGTAGCCCAGAACACCCTGAGATACTACTGGAGTACCTACCAGTAAATCTCCTACCTCAGCCGAGGGTTTTGTGTAATGGCTCTCCTAGACACAGCGCGATCTCACCCCCAATACCGGGAGAGACGAATCCCCTGCCGATCCGCTCACTTGCCTCCATGTGGCTCGGGACTGTACCCAAAAAAGACCTGTTTGCACGACTTCTTTGAGCCGTGGTAGGGTAGAAATCAAAGAACAGTGGGAACTCACACGAGACAAATGACGACCTCAGGTCGATGAACTAACCTGTACACATGTCACCAGGGAACTGCTATCGGACGCTAGGCATAATACCAACTAGCAGGTTCCTGGCGAGTCCTGTCCGGTGTACTCATAACCCAATGAGCACCTGTATACATTTTAGGTGATCCAACTGACACCAGTGGCTTGTGAGACCGGCCACCGCCCCTCGTCGGGGTCTCGACTGTATACACTAGTCTACTCCGGAGTATCGATGCCCTGTCTCGAAACTCCCACGACTAGGGACCACAATTAAGGATGTGCTTATAGATTACCCAACTTTCACGTATATGATCGCCATCATACTGTTGGTAGTCAAAGAAAGATTCTAAGGGCTCTATCAACGTGTAATAGTGATCAGTCACCTGAACCAATACACGACTGATAAAGGCAAACCAGATAGCATACTATCATCTCGAGTAAGACTGTCCTACCGGTATAGGTCCTCCTCAATCATTGCAATCACGTACCTGCGATCCAATAATTGACTTTGAGGGCACTATATCCAACAATCTCCCACTTGCACTCAAGGCTAATTATTGCGATGTCGCATACTCACAGCCCGTGTGATACCGAACATCCAACTCCTCTACTAATCAGTTTCACAAAGCTAGTTTGTAAAACTCTTGTGTTCGAGAAATAGCCTCAGTGACCTAATGTTTCTTTCAATGTCTCTCTTAATCTCAAGTTCGCGGAGAAAGCCATCTCCCGAATCGAGTAATACATGTCTTAGAATATGTCTGGATATCTGATGGGACCTAGTTCATAAATGAACTCCAAATCCAAACTTCTTAGACTGTATCGATCACTGAAACTAATCAGTGTTCAGCATCATGCCTCCCACAGTATCCTCTTGGACCACCTGTCGATAATATTGTCCCTCGTCAGAGGGAAAACTATAACTCTGACAATCACTCTGTCATCCATGTCACCTTTGAAGCCTGGAATGATAACCGTCTGCCGAAGGAGGCTGCCGTCATCAAATCCGTAGAACATGCACTTATGTTCTAAAACTGCTTCCTTATGTTTCTTCAGGATTGGATTAATATAAACTTATCGCATCTAGTGCGAAAACAACATCTGGTGTGGTACTTGACATCTCACGATTGACTCAATTGCCTAAGCAAGTGATCTGCCAATCATGCACATCCCTCTCCCCTTTAGTCGTAAGACACCTTTAGAGAGGGTGACTCCATCACCTGCAGGTACACCACCATGCCAGGAGTCATCTATTCTAAAATACTATTAGAATACTGTCAAAGTACCCATATTGGGAAACTACCCAAATCTAGATCTAAAACCATAGATCTAGTAACCAGAATGTCAGATATTATATCCATATCCTTTGTGGAGAAACAACTGTGTGACAACCACAGTACAACCGATCGTAGTATAGGAATTTTACTTCCTACTCTATGTATGTCATCCAAATACCAGGACATCACACCCTACTATCTTCTTAACAGATCCATCCCCTATTCTGATGAAGTCAAACCCATGACTGTCACATCAAAACTAGATGATCTATCTCCGCTATATCTGCTCAAGTCTATAAATAGACATAAGCTACTTGCCCACTATGCTTCCGCTGCTCCTACTGACCACAACAACCCTCTGGCAGAATAATATATACGTGCACTTCTAAAGCGAGTTTAGAACGACGCTATACTTAACCTCCTGCCGGGTCTCATAGCCTGGAACAACAGTAGTGCCAAGTCTGGGTAAATAAGAACCTCCCTGTCACCGTCCTTGAGGCTACCGGAGTACCTCTCGGGTGTCTGAGGTTACCCACAATATCTGCGGAGTGGCTATTGGAATGTCAAACCTGATTGAATCTTTAGGTCCTATTAAATTTTCCGTAATCATTTGCAGTTCTGGAATCACTTCCAGTTCTACCATACTCCCACTACTGTTTTCTGAAAAAATCCATTTTACTAAAACTGTGGCGAGTCAAGAACAATATCACTATTGATCTTCCAGATGGTAGAAAGTCAACCCTCGTCATAGTCAGGGTCAACCCACAAACTGCCATTACAAAAACGTGCTTTGAGTTATCCTGGGTCTAGTTTTAAGCATAAGCTGGACAACTCTCCGTACCTTAACATCGTTAAGATATGAACCATTCTATATCCAATATAGAAACTATGACACTTATTTAATTGGAACCAGATTCAAATCATGCAGCTGTCTCCAGTGCATATCAACTTAATGGAGAGAGGCTAATCAGCATTACTCAATTTAGGAATCCATCCAATTATGAGTAACCTGAAAGAGAAACAAGTTTCTCAAAACCATTACTATCAACTGAATACCAATCACAAGTATCTATATCTTCGATCTCTTTGAAGAATCCCGATACTTGCGACATCTGGTTCTCTACTTTATTCTTATACCCAAAACTTCTCAAAACTTAGACCTTGTATTTCTACGAAACACTTGTCTAAAAACTAGAGAAGTCATAAGTAAACAGAACATAGTACGAGGACTAACCCCTTTGTCCTGATGGACACTGGACAACATATAATACTCTGTATAAGTCCGCTAAGTTGAATAACTCAAAACCTGTGCATCGTAGGTTGAAAACTGTACTTATGGTTAAGAACTACTCCGTTGTTCAATGCTCCTTACCCAATCGTCAACTGATATAGGTAAATGTCACGGACATAATTTCAAAAAATTATATCTCACTTTATAAAAATAAACGTACAGATATATCATTTTGAAATTGGTGCACAACAACGGATATTCAAAACCAAATACATGCCGTCCGGCAAAAACCCAGGCGACTTCCTCAAATATCACCAATTACAACGAATTCCAATATAATGAGGATGATCACCTTATTCCCAATAACCTACTCCCACTCATCATCTGTAAAAACCATACAGATGTGAGAATCATACCTGGTAAATACATACCCTGGAGTAAGTATCTAATCGGGAAATCAGTTTTCCTTTAACAATGCACTGAAACATGAAAATGTTTCATAGGGGTATCCTGGTATTCCTAGTAATGCCTCTTCCATAATCCAATTCATGACTATAACTGTATATTTCTTTGCCATCTCTCCAAATTCCTTTATTTGTCTTTAGTTGTTACCTTCTTTACACCATCGTTAGGCTAAATGGTTTTCTTCCTTCCCTACCGTTCGGCACCAGCCTATGGTTTGGAAAAAGACTATCCAGTAAGCATAATAGGTGTACTCTCCTAAACCAAGGAGTACTCGCAACTTGAGAGAAGGTGATGATAAAAGACAACTGAATAATACCTTATTCTATTTCTCCCGAACTGGGGAAAAAAGCAAAGGTGAAATAGGAGTGGCGATGAAGTACGCGGTTTGGTCGTGAATGATCGCAGTCGCAATTTACTTTGCCCTCTTTCTAATCCCTTTATTTTGTCTTTAGTTATTACCTTCTGTACACCCTACTTAGGCTAATTGGTTTTTTTCATTCCCTACCTTTCGGCACCTGCCTATGGTTTGGAATAAGACTATCCAATAAGTGTAATAGGTGTACTCTCCTAAACTAAGGAGCCCTCGCAACCTGAGAGAAGGTGATAATAAAAGACAACTGAATAAACCAATTCTATTTCTCCTGAACCTGGATCCATCCTCGAAGAAGTCCCTCCGAGTTCGTATATAACTATACGATGGATCTATCCAATGGAAGTGGATGTCCGTAGTAATACGGAGTATTCTGAGAAATGCAAAGGGTAAAAGAAGGAGCGGCAATGACTTATGCAATTCGGACAATCCAAAAGCCAATATTTTAAGAAGGTTCGGTCAACTTGGTTACTGAGTCATAGTCTAGGGTCGGTCAATGGTCGCTGCCAAAGAGAGAGAGAAAAGAAACACTCTGCGTGCACTCTAACCTAGATCAGAATGGTTATCACTTTATCTAATCAGGAAACCTCCCACTGTACTGTCAAATTCTCCTCCAAACCTGAAAGAAGAATCAATCGGGATCACCCGAAGAGTAAACCAACTCATCAGTGGGAATCGGGATCCAACTCTCATCGCATGATAACGTGAAGGAATCCACTCATGTCATTACACTCCAGAAGGTATGCGCATACTTGGCAAGTTTCAGTTTCTTTAGAAACTCCCGATATGATTTTTGCCCCATGCTCTTATGACCTTGACGTTGGCTAAAATGCCATAAGTCACATGCCAAGTTCTACCCATCATTATCTTGTCAATTTGAACCCATCAGCACATGCCCCTGACGTTGGCCAAATGGCAGAATGACTGCCCCAAACTAACTCATCTATTTATGCAACAAACGAATACCCAGCAGCTACCAAACACTATGCCTTGGCGTTGGTCAAAATACATAGCTTAAATACTACTGAATACCCAAAAGAAATGACGGAGGGCTATGGCTGGTTTTTGGCGAAAAACCTTTAACGTAATGAACTTGATATCGCTGAAGGAACCTGATAGCTTTTTATAAAAATATAGTGGCGAAAACCTTTGCTAAAGAGGTCACTCCCGGTGAAGGGATCTCGGCTCTTTCCTCGTGGAATGAGGTGCAGGAATTCCAACTGAATACCGCGATGCAAAGCAACATGTAATCGACTATAGTGAAGTTATTACCCTGACGCAAACTTCTACCCAAGGGGTCACTCCCAGTGAAGGGATCTCGGCCCTTGCCTCGTCGAATGAGGTGCAGGATATTCCAACTGAATACCACTATGCAAAACAAAAGAAAACGTCTTTGTAATAACACTTTTTAAAACTGTTCCAACAACGTCCAAACAGGTTTGTTTTCCTTTGCATTGATCAGAATCAACGCAGTCCCATCAATTGATCACACCAGAAAAGAACGAAAATAAAATGTACGTATATGCCATCCGCATTCGTCACTGGGTCCCGTCATTACCCGTTAGGTTACTTAACTAACGACAGAGCGGGGACTGGACTAGCGCGGGTGTAAAACATATACAACATCTAATAGTATATATACCAATATACAATAATCGCTTCAGGCGTGATAAATGCAACATTACAGAAAAGTAATAAGCATCACAGAACAATACAGATAATCTGGGATCCCCGGGTTTCACAGAGCCGCTACTGAAACCCGACGTTCCCCTGGTCGTGCGGATAGCCTGTGCAATGAAACCTAGACCCCTATAGGTGCGGCAAGTTATCCGCCAAAACCTGAAGCGAGGCAGCCCCCTACAGCATAGTGAATGGACCACCCTGCACTTCACGGAATCTGGTAACTTGAGCACCCCTCCTTGGGTCAACCTGTACCCCCTACGAGTGCGGCGAATAGTCTGCCAATTCTAGAGTGAGGCCCCTCTGCCTCTCAAAACCATAAGATGCGGACCTGTTGCCCTCCAGAAATCGGCTATCCGTGCACTCCGTCGCGGGGTAAACCTAGTACAGAAACGAAAAATATGTACAACGAGTACATCGACCTCAGCCCGGTCGTGCCCCAAAAGAATATTATACAAACTGGCTGAGACGGCAGACCACATGTTGGACACTCGCCCCGCAATATCAAATGTACAAATAAATCCAAACTGCACTAGCATTGCACACTGCTATCCACCACGACAAATCCGCAATATCACAGCACAACACAGAACATCAACGCGAATGTCACGTTCGCAAATCCGTCTAAAAGAACTATAGCAATTAGACGCCATTTGCCGCTCGAATGACATTCACGGTCGGAGATATAATGTAAGTACTGTAAACTAACAAGTTTAATATTTCGATCGACAAAACTTCCCGAAGTGGGCCCCACGTACATCTGCAGTACAGTAATAAAATCTGGGCCCAAAAGAAATATTCCAGAAACCACAATTTTCAATGAAGACCCTACTGTAGAAATTTGGCACACTGAAGCACCTAGATGGCGGCGGAACTGCGGCCAAACCTTGGCATGTGCCGCGGTTCCGCGTCCGTACGGTCGAGTCAGAAGTCCAATTTTCTACAGTGTTCTTCAAAAAGCCTGCACGATTTTCTGAGATGCTCAAAATAATTTTTAGGCCTGTTTTAAAAATCGACAGAAACTTTACACAGAAAATTGTAGTTTTCGAAATTCCGTTCGATCGATATTTTAAACGCGTTAGAACAAGTTAGTAAAGCTTAATGGCGTGGCTCTGATGCCAATGTAAGTCTACGGTAGCGCCCCGGCCGTCTTTCAGATGCCAAACGCGGAACAAAAACTTTTTAACTGGCGCTATCGCATACTATAACCCGGATCTGCCATTAACGCTAAACTAACAAACTACAAAGTGGGTAGAAAGGCTATACCGAACGATCCGAGTCCTTCGTTTTTTAACCATCATCCCATGCTCCGTTGCGGCTGCTCCGATCTCTTGGCTCCTCGTTGAGGTGGCACCACATCTACGGATCTTTAAACGGCCTCCCGCCTCTGAACCGAGGCAACTCGGTCATCAAGTTTCTTAGTTATGTATATGCCCTAGAGGCCATTGTTGTACATATGATGTATATTATAATGGATGCTTGGATATATATAGAGATGACTTTCTTGCTCGTCATGATAGTATGCTATTTGGTTTCACTTTATCTTAACATGTTGACTTGTATTGGTTTACTGTTTTACTCTCACATGTTGATAAAGCCCTTAGGATCTGTACTCGACTACTGGGACTATGATGAGATCATACTAGTGGGGCCATCGTAGTCGATGAGTACATCCTATAACTGTTCCTAGTCGAGGGTATATCGAGACAGGGCATCGATACACCAGAGTAGACTAGCGTATACGCATCTTGACCCATATGATGGGTGATGGATGATCCCATATCCATCGGTGTTTGACATCAGAGATGGTGTACGGGTGCTCAGTGGAGACTGGGTACACTGGACGGACTCGCCGAGAACTCCCAGATGGTGATATACCACACGTCAGATGGCAGTTCTCCGGTGACACTGGTACAGGGTAGTCTGTAGACCCGAGATCGTCATAGAGTCTTGTGTGATTCCCACTGTGCTTTGATTTCCACCTTACCACGTCCAAGAGGGCGTGCAAAACGGTGGCTTTTGGGTACAGTCCCGAATCACATGGAGGCAATGAGCGATAGGAGGGGATTCGTCTCTCCCGGTATAGGGAGTTGATGTTGTGCTGTGTTCGATTGGCTATAACTGGAAGTCCCTGGCCAGGGCTGATATAGAGATTTACTGGTAAGTGTTACTAGTAGTTTCTCGACCCGTTATGAGCCACACATCGACACGACTTATCGGTTACTGGGGTCTGACGTATACCACCCCTAGACTTGATATGCGACATATCAGACGAACAGACCGGACTGTACGGGAGTGTTACTGATTGGATTCACAGGAGAACGCACAGGCTAGCTTGTTGATCTTCTGATCGCTCAATACCTGGGTGGCTGTTACGTTTAGCTGACCGCTTGCAGCTTGTGGGTGTTTGATATGATCATCACCTGCTACCGGCGTATTGACGATTCTTTAGAGTCCTACACAGAGGTTTCTTGGCTCAGGCGAAACGGAGTAGAGGCACATATGTGATATGTGTAGGACCGAGAATAATGCGATATGAGATACCGTATTATATTCTCGCGATATCAAGATATGAACCGGGTCATCGGATCAAGTGTTGATTCGATGAATCGGTACATGATATATTAGTCGGTAATATTCGATATAGCCGGATCGTCGGATCAAATGTTGATTCGATGATTTAATGTGTAATAATATATATGATATATTGTATTACATTATCTAATATTGGCTCGCTTTATTATTTCATTTTCTCACTGGATGATACATTGATATATATGCGATATATGTTAATTGTATTATTTTCTTTTGTTGCAAATATATAATATATATGTGATATATATTATTGTGACATGATATGATTAATTGTTAAACATGTTTAAGGATGATTAATTGAGGTTAGGGTTTGATTTGGGTTAGTTGCTTCATGCACCTTCTAGAAGTTTTTTCTTTTGTCATTCTTAAGATATTTTAGGATGACACATTCTTAACCCAACCAAACCCTAACTCTAGTTTATTCTCTACACAATCCTAGCCACTCATCCTTAACCATGGTTTATATATCAATCATATACACTTCTTTCTATTCATCACAAAAGGATTAATCATTATCCTTTCCATTATCATCTTCTTCTCTCTTGAAGAAGCTCACTTGAAATTCTTTATGTGATGAATAAATATGAGAAAATGATTTAAAAAGAAAGCAAAAAATACTACTCTCTCATCCTCATCTCATCTAGCCCATGAGATTAGTGTGTTCATCTCTTTAGAGTGAGAAAGCTTGAGTCTTTGCAACTTCGACGTAGATCATCGGAGATTTGGAACACTTCAAGCTAGCATGGATCGTTCGAGTTGTGGAGCCTCTCATGAGTCCGGGAGATCGTGGATTGCGGAAAAGGGACTTCTACTCGGAGCTTGTGAAGTGAAGGAGCGGACTACAAAGGTTGTAATCCCTCACACTTAGATAAAAGTTATCATCTTGCATGTTTAACCCTAATAATCTAGCAAAGATCCCGGCTTTGGGTTGTTCGGCACGTCTAAAATTTTATCCGGGCATGTTTGATGCCTTATGAACCTTCACAAGAGTGCCTAGGAACCCTACAGTGGTATCAGAGACTAACTAGAGCATTAGGCGATGTGTTTACGAAGTTAAAACTCCGATCGAACCCGAAACGACAAAATTAGACCCCTCTCTGGAAATTTTTTAAATTCTGGGATTTTTCTGAATTAAAAATACGTAAAAAAATCAGCAGGGAATTCTAAGAATTACCATAAAACCCGAGCCCCCAATTCGACCAAACGGCGGCGGAACCGCGGCGAAAACATGCATTTCGCGGCGGTTCCGCGGCGGAATGATGGAATGGTGACACGTGGTTTCCATGGTAATGTCCGTAGGTGCTTGTTGATGCTTCTGGGTATTTTTAATCTGTTTTAAGTGTTAATACTTCTGGGGTTTGTTTTGTAATAGTAGGTTCGATCGGAATATTTAAATTCGTATTTCTTTCCGGATATTTAGAAACTGTTAAACTATTTGAACGGATATCATTAACTCACTGTTTCCCGGTACGGCAAACTTTCAAGTGTTGAAATTTTTTCGGGTTTAAATCTTTCGGAAAAATTGTACAAGTTAAGCGGTGGACCCTCTAGAAGACAACAAACCTTAACTCGATTATGTGACCGTCTTGAACTGCCTTTTGAACCTTCGGGTTTGGGGCAGTACGGCGTGCCACATGTGAGGCGTTGGCTTGACCCTTCTACGGTTGGATCACTGGTACTTTGACATATTCTGGGATTATTTGAACTCCGCTCAAGAGTTGAGCACTTTGGGAAATTTTGGGTATTTGATAATCTGTTCGGAAAGTTTAATACTGTCTATTTATCTGGAATGTGATACAATATGTGGAATTCATAGAGTTAGGTATGAAATGCGAAGTATGTGATATTTCGGATTTACGATGTCTAAAGTGATTGTGGATTCCAAATGTTGTAGTTTTACACTTTATTTTCTGTGACCGTAAGTGTAATATGTGATATCGCCGGTTTCGTTGCTATATGTCAACGACAATTGGGATGCGCATATTTACTTACGTTGATGATATGTGATATTATGTGTTGCTGTGATATGTTATATTGGATAGTCGCGTTCTGAATAGCCGGGGGTTTTATGTGAGATGAGGGTTTTTATTTTCATTCATGTAAAATTCATTTGTAATGTAATATTCTTTTATTTGGGGCACTTCCAGGTTGCGGTTGCTGTCACCAGTGTATATTATTTACTTTTCCGCATTAGGTAGACCCAAGGAGGGGAGCACAAGTAACCGGGTTCTAGGGTCCAGTGGGAGGCCATCTCGAGGAGTCGAGACCGGGTCTCCTAACCCTAGAATTGGCAGTGTTACTTGCCGCTCTCGTAGGGGTCTTAGGATGTGGGTTTGGCTATTCGTCGCGACCGTGGAATCCGTGTTTTATACAGGCTCGTATTGAAAACACGGACGTCCTAGTATATCCAATATTTCATATATGTTCTTCTGCTGCAATGTTCTGTGATGAGATCATATTACTGCCTGAGACGAATGCTTATACTATATATATATGCTGATATATAAATATTACTGCTTTCGTTTCTTCTGTGATGCTTAGGAAGCATAAGCTGATGTGATTTTTATTAATGTGATTAATAAAAGAAAAGAAACTTAAAGATGTTGTAGAATCAAAAACTTTATAAAAAGGGTAGCTACAGTTTTGCTTTGCACAGTGATATATATGATATATCCTGCACCTTATTCGATGGGGAAAGAGCTGACGATCCCTTCACCGGGAGTGACCTCTTTAGCGAAACTGGCAGATGCTACAAAATGCGGTTTGTCTTTTGATTGCTTTTAGAGTTTTGCTTTGCACAGCGGTATATATGATATATCCTGCACCTTATTCGATGAGGAAAGGGCCGATGATCCCTTCACCGGGAGTGACCCCTTTAGCGAAACTAAGAAAAGCCTCAAAAACACTCCTTTTCAAAACTTCACTCGATTCTACAACGATATCAAGTTCATTACGCTCATGGTTTTCTGAAAAACCTGCGTAGCCCTCCGTCATTTCAGATAGATATTATTTAGTATTCGTGCTACGTTTGTTGGCCTGCGTCAAGACGTGGTGTGCGGTAGCTAACTAGTATTTATCTGTTTATGCATATGATGCAGATTGGATTAGGGTAGTCGTGCGACTTTGTTGGCCTGCGTCAAGGGTCGTGCGGGTGGGTTTAATTCAATCAAGAAATGACGGGTTGAACTTGACTAGTAGCCTATGGTTTGTTGACCTCCGTCAAGGTCATAGGACACTAGGGGCAAAAAATATTATTGGGAATTTCAAGTGTTGAAATTTGCAATGAGATTGCATACCTCCTATGAGATAGTTGGATCCCGATACCCACTGCGAGTAAGAATTACTCCTGGGAGAGTTTTACACAGGACAATTAGTCATTCAAGTAGGTGTCTAGAAAAGTGTTAACGGGGTTACACCTCTGGGAAAACGAGGTTTACTTTAATTAGGTCCGTGCGAAAGCACGGGGAACCTCCCTCAAAGTACCGACACTGATCTGGCTGAAAGATTGACAAAATTGTAGGGTGTAATTAATCCCGGCTAATCTTACCTTTTAGGGTTTTAAGGTAGATTTGATAAAACCAGTGGGAGACATCCTGATTAGATAAGATAATAACCAATCTAATCTTGCAAGAGCATACGCTAAAGTGTTTTCTTCTCTCTCTCTCCAGGTAGCGACCATGTCATGCCATAATCAAGATAATAATATGGATGTATTGACTGAACCCAATTATTGTACTGAGTTAGGGAATGTTGGACCCGTTCTTTCTTATAAGAGTTATAAGACTGAACAGGAAACAGGAGAATATCTGGATTCTCACACCGCCCAAAAGAACGTGCATGTTGATGCATCTTCTTCAGGTGTGTTAGTTATTGAGAACTGTTTCTTAGTTCACCCTACGTCCTGGGTATTAGATACCGGATCAGGATCCCACATATGTAAATTGTTACATGGGCTGCGAAAAGGTAGAGAACTAGGAAAAGGTGATCATTCCGTTCAAGTAGGGAACGGTGCAAGTATTGTAGCCAAAGCAGTTGGCAAATATCACCTTGTATTACCAAGTCGTAATACACTGATTCTAAATGAATGCTATTATATACCGAACATGATGTGCAACATTATATCAGTCTCTTTATTAAGTAAAGAAGGATATAATTTTGTAGTAAAGGATAATGTTATGAACATATTCCTAGATCAAAAGTTGATTGCATCATGCTCGTTACATAATGGCATATTCATTCTAAATCAGAATACAGTGCTGAATATACAAAACACACACAAGAGAAAAAGTTCAGATATGAACGAATCCTACTTGTGGCATTGTAGACTTGGTCATATCAATGCGACACGACTGGCTAAGTTACATAAAGATGGTTATTTGAATTCGTTCGAATTATTATCTTATGATACTTGCCATTCATGTCTCAAAGGAAAAATGACCAAAGCTCCGTTTAGTGGACACGGAGAAAGAGTTACCGAACTCTTAGGACTGGTACATAGTGATGTATGCGGTCCCATGTCTATGCATGCCAGGAACGGTTCTTCCTACTTCATTACATTCACTGACGATCTCTCTAGATTCGGACATGTGTTCCTGATGAAACACAAGTCTGAAGCTTTTGAGAAATTCAGAGAATATAAGCACGAAGTAGAGAATCAAACGGGCAAAAGTATTAAGATTCTTCGATCTGATCGAGGAGGTGAATACTTAAGCAATGAGTTCCTAGATTATCTAAAAGAGAATGGGATTCTCTCTCAGCTTACTCCTCCTTATACACCACAGCACAACGGTGTATCGGAGCGGAGGAATCGCACCCTATTAGATATGGTACGCTCTATGATGAGTACAGCTGAGTTACCTATTTCCTTCTGGGGGTATGCACTGGAGACAGCTGCAGACCTATTGAATATGGTTCCCACCAAATCTGTGCCAACCACTCCATATGAGATATGGAAAGGAAAGAGACCATATCTTAATTATGTTAGGATATGGGGTTGTCCGGCATATGTGAAAACACAAAATCCGGACAAACTCGGCGCAAGGTCTATTCTGTGCACGTTTATTGGATATCCCAAACATTCGCGCGGGTATATCTTCTACCACACCGAAGAACAAAAGGTGTTTGTTTCTCGGCACGCCACCTTTTTAGAAAAAGAATTTCTTGAAAAAGAAATTAGTGGCTCAGAGGTAGAACTGGAAGAAGTTCCAGCAGAACAAACTACAACAGATGATTTAGTGGAACCAGAGGATTCAGTAGTACCCGACGAACCCCAGCCTCTCCGTCGATCTAGTAGGGTTTCTCGTCCACCTGAGAGATACTACGGTTTTCTCATTGATGGTGGAAGCGAGGATTGCATCATGGATGATGATGACCTGACTAGTTTCGAGCAGGCCATCACGAGTGGTGACTCTGTGAAATGGCTAGATGCAATGCGATCTGAAATGGAATCCATGTACACTAATAAAGTATGGATTTTGGAAAATGCTCCTGAAGGGGTAAAACCCATTGGGAGCAAGTGGATTTTTAAAAAGAAATTTGGTGTAGATGGAAAAGTTGAGACTTTCAAAGCTAGACTTGTAGCAAAGGGTTTTCGTCAACGACCAGGTGTGGATTATGACGAAACCTTTTCTCCAGTGGCTATGCTTAAGTCCATCCGGATCTTACTTGCCATTGCTGCATACCATGACTACGAAATCTGGCAAATGGATATTAAGACCGCCTTTCTAAACGGTGATTTAGAAGAGAGCGTGTACATGACTCAGCCAGAGGGCTTCGTAGATAGTGGGAGCAGCGGAAAGGTGTGCAAGCTGCTTAAATCCATTTATGGGTTAAAGCAAGCATCGCGGAGTTGGAACATCTGTTTTGATGTAGTAGTCAAAGAGTTTGACTTCATCAAAAATATAGATGAACCTTGTATCTATAAGAAGGTAGCAGAGGGTAAGGTTGTCTTCCTCGTATTGTACGTGGATGACATACTCTTGATAGGAAATTATATTCCTATGCTGCAATCAGTCAAGCTCTTCTTATCACAGAGATTCTCAATGAAAGATCTAGGTGATGCCTCCTTCATATTGGGAATCATGATCTATAGAGATAGATCTAAACGGATACTGGGATTGTCCCAATCCAGGTACATTGACACCATACTAAAGAGGTTTAGTATGGAAGAATCCAAGCGTGGGAACCAATCCACGATCTCTGGACTCACTCTCTCCAAAGAGATGTCTCCCAAGACTGATTTGGAGAGAGCTCGCATGCAAGGGATACCCTATGCTTCGGCAGTAGGCTCTATCATGTATGTGATGCTATGTACCAGACCCGATGTAGCATACTCACTAAGTGTAGTGAGTCGGTATCAAGCAGATCCTGGAGAGAGTCACTGGACAGCTGTGAAGAACATTCTCAAGTACTTACGAAGGACTAAAGAGATGTTCTTGGTGTATGGTAACGGAGAACTCCAGGTGGAGTCCTTTACTGATTCCAGCTTCCAAAGTGATAAGGACGACTCTAAGTCGCATTCGGGTTTTGTCTTTACCCTCAATGGAGGGGCGGTATGTTGGAAGAGTTCCAAGCAGGATACCGTTGCAGACTCGACGATGGAGGCTGAATACATCGCTGCCAACGATGCTGCCAAGGAGGCTGTCTGGATAAAGAAGTTCATTAGTGAACTTGGAGTGGTTCCATCCATTGAGCATCCAATACCTCTGTATTGCGATAACAATGGAGCTGTGGCGTTAGCCAAGGAACCCAGGTCCCATCAAAAGTCCAGACATATTCTGAGGTGGTATCACCTGATCAGGGAGATAGTTGATCGCCGGGAGATCGAGGTCAGGAGAGTAGATACGAAGGACAACACTGCGGATCCATTCACGAAGGCTATTCCCCAGATACAGTTTGAGAGATTATTCGGGATGCTAGGTATGAGATACTACAGCAGCTGGCCTTAGTGCAAGTGGGAGATTGTTAGTTATGTATATGCCCTAGAGGCCATTGTTGTACATATGATGTATATTATAATGGATGCTTGGATATATATAGAGATGACTTTCTTGCTCGTCATGATAGTATGCTATTTGGTTTCACTTTATCTTAACATGTTGACTTGTATTGGTTTACTGTTTTACTCTCACATGTTGATAAAGCCCTTAGGATCTGTACTCGACTACTGGGACTATGATGAGATCATACTAGTGGGGCCATCGTAGTCGATGAGTACATCCTATAACTGTTCCTAGTCGAGGGTATATCGAGACAGGGCATCGATACACCAGAGTAGACTAGCGTATACGCATCTTGACCCATATGATGGGTGATGGATGATCCCATATCCATCGGTGTTTGACATCAGAGATGGTGTACGGGTGCTCAGTGGAGACTGGGTACACTGGACGGACTCGCCGAGAACTCCCAGATGGTGATATACCACACGTCAGATGGCAGTTCTCCGGTGACACTGGTACAGGGTAGTCTGTAGACCCGAGATCGTCATAGAGTCTTGTGTGATTCCCACCGTGCTTTAATTTCCACCTTACCACGTCCAAGAGGGCGTGCAAAACGGTGGCTTTTGGGTACAGTCCCGAATCACATGGAGGTAATGAGCGATAGGAGGGGATTCGTCTCTCCCGGTATAGGGAGTTGATGTTGTGCTGTGTTCGATTGGCTATAACTGGAAGTCCCTGGCCAGGGCTGATATAGAGATTTACTGGTAAGTGTTACTAGTAGTTTCTCGACCCGTTATGAGCCACACATCGACACGACTTATCGGTTACTGGGGTCTGACGTATACCACCCCTAGACTTGATATGCGACATATCAGACGAACAGACCGGACTGTACGGGAGTGTTACTGATTGGATTCACAGGAGAACGCACAGGCTAGCTTGTTGATCTTCTGATCGCTCAATACCTGGGTGGCTGTTACGTTTAGCTGACCGCTTGCAGCTTGTGGGTGTTTGATATGATCATCACCTGCTACCGGCGTATTGATGATTCTTTAGAGTCCTACACAGAGGTTTCTTGGCTCAGGCGAAACGGAGTAGAGGCACATATGTGATATGTGCAGGACCGAGAATAATGCGATATGAGATACCGTATTATATTCTCGCGATATCAAGATATGAACCGGGTCATCGGATCAAGTGTTGATTCGATGAATCGGTACATGATATATTAGTCGGTAATATTCGATATAGCAGGATCGTCGGATCAAGTGTTGATTCGATGATTTAATGTGTAATAATATATATGATATATTGTATTATATTATCTAATATTGGCTCGCTTTATTATTTCATTTTCTCACTGGATGATACATTGATATATATGCGATATATGTTAATTGTATTATTTTCTTTTGTTGCAAATATATAATATATATGTGATATATATTATTGTGACATGATATGATTAATTGTTAAACATGTTTAAGGATGATTAATTGAGATTAGGGTTTGATTTGGGTTAGTTGCTTCATGCACCTTCTAGAAGCTTTTTCTTTTGTCATTCTTAAGATATTTTAGGATGACACATTCTTAACCCAACCAAACCCTAACTCTAGTTTATTCTCTACACAATCCTAGCCACTCATCCTTAACCATGGTTTATATATCAATCATATACACTTCTTTCTATTCATCACAAAAGGATTAATCATTATCCTTTCCATTATCATCTTCTTCTCTCTTGAAGAAGCTCACTTGAAATTCTTTATGTGATGAATAAATATGAGAAAATGATTTAAAAAGAAAGCAAAAAATACTACTCTCTCATCCTCATCTCATCTAGCCCATGAGATTAGTGTGTTCATCTCTTTAGAGTGAGAAAGCTTGAGTCTTTGCAACTTCGACGTAGATCATCGGAGATTTGGAACACTTCAAGCTAGCATGGATCGTTCGAGTCGTGGAGCCTCTCATGAGTCCGGGAGATCGTGGATCGCGGCAAAGGGACTTTTACTCGGAGCTTGTGAAGTGAAGGAGCAAACTACAAAGGTTGTAATCCCTCACACTTAGATAAAAGTTATCATCTTGCATGTTTAACCCTAATAATCTAGCAAAGATCCCGGCTTTGGGTTGTTCGGCACGTCTAAAATTTTATCCGGGCATGTTTGATGCCTTATGAACCTTCACAAGAGTGCCTAGGAACCCTACAAAGTTTGCCAAAAGAGATGACCAAGACTGATGCAGAGAATGAGTAGAACACTTTGTCTCGCTTCATCCAAAGCCATGAATGAACGGTTAATGAAGTTGCCTTTTGAATGGAATGAAATGAGAAATGAGCTATCAAATTTTCATGAACCAAATCAATAATCTTTTTAATCAAAATCCATCTTCATTTCTCAAGAAGGGGGTCGGCCACTATATGAGGAGGGGGTGAGTGTAGGAGCAAGGGGGGTTATTGGGTAGTGGGAGCGCCCCGGCCATCGAACCGTGGCCAAATGCGGAACAAAAATTTCATAAAACCCGGCGCTACCATTACCCGATTTGTAAGATCGAAACCATTAACCCTAAAACTAGCAAGCTAACAAGAGGAGATAGAATGGTTATACCTAACGAACCAAGTCCTTCGGGTCTTCAACCATTTCCAAGCTCCTAGCGATGCGGATCGACTTTGGTCGCCGGTCTTCCTTCATCTCCGATGATCCACCCGAGGGAAAGGGCGCAAGCTTCAGGTTCACCAAGCGAACTAACTGACTCTCTAGGATTGCTAGTAGTAGAGAGTGGGGAATGTAGAATAGTCTCACTAAAATTTTCTCTCAACCATGAAATCAAGAAGAAGATGAAGAGGGTGATGATGGCAAGGCATAAAAAAATGCTAACTATTTTGTGTGAGCATGAGAGTATGAGAGCACAAAGTGTAAAAACAAAATGATCAAGCCCATTCCCTCTAGTGGCCGGCCCCCTCTCCCATGCACCCACAAAATCTCATTTTCAATTTCAATAAATAAAGCACCATACCAATCTCTACATGAACAAAGTCCATGCTTTGACCAAAAGACCCATGCCTTTGCCATGTCACCTTTTCCACCTCATTATAAACAAAATGATTTTCAAAAGAAAATCAATAATGATGCGGCACCTTCTAGAAGCCATTCCGTATAAATACAGAATGCTTCCTGGTACATGTATCGAAATACATATACACGTATTCGTACGAAAATACGAATAGCCAAAGAGAGAAAATAAATAGTGAGCAATAATACTAGAATACATATATATAAATACATATGTAAATTATTAAATCGAAACTTGATTTAACAATCTGGCTTAATCCTAAGCCGGTAGTATTATCAACCGCCCGATTAAAGTTCGTGCAGTCCGTGCACATATTTAATCGGACACCTGTATGTATCAACATACGTCACCTACACCATATCGCCTGAACCGTGAAAAACCCTCTGTGTGGGACTCTAAACACTCGTCAATACTCTGGCAGTGGGTTTAACCACAAGCACGTCAGCGGCGCTAGCTGTACGTAACGGCTACCCAGGTATTGAGCGAAAGGAAGGCCGACGAGCAAACTCATCCGAACCCCTACTGAGCCTGTCAGTGACAATATCCGTATAGTCCGGTCTGTTCGTCTAAGAGTATCGCATATCGAGTCTAGGGGGTGGATAAAGTCAGACCCCTAACAACGCGATAATTCGTGTCGGTATGAAACCCATCACTACTTGAGAAACTATCGATCCTGGATCGGTAGTTCTCACATATCCCGGCCGAGGATTTCTAGTGATGGCCACCCGTACACTGCGCGACATCAACCCCCAATACCGGGAAAGACGAATCCCCGACGATCCGCTCACTGCCTCCATGTGGCTCGGGACTGTACCCAACTAAAACCTGTTTGCACGACTCCTTTGAGCCGTGGTAGGATAGTAATCAAAGCACAGTGGGAACTCACACGAGAAAAATGACGATCTCAGGTCTACAGACTAACCTGTACACATGTCACCAAGGAACTGCTATCTGACTATAGGTATAATACCAACTAGCATGTTCCCGGCGAGTCCGTCCAGTGTACTCATAATCCAATGAGCACCTGTATACTATCTTAGGTGAACAACTGACACCAATGGCTTATGAGACCGGCCACCGCCCCTCGTCAGAGTCTAGATAAGTATACACCAGTCTACACTGGAGTATCGATGCCCAGTCTCGATACTCCCACGACTAGGGACATTTAAGGATGTGCTTATAGATCCCCAGCTCCCACGTATGTGATCGCCATCACAATGCTGGCGGTCAAGCAAGATCCTAAGGGCTTTATCAACATATACATGATGATAAAGACAAACCAGATAGCATACTATCATCTCGAGTAAGACTGTTTTATCGGTATAGGTCCCCTTCAATCATCATGATCACCTGTCTGCGACTATGATAATTGCCTTGAGGGCACTATAGCCAACAATCTCCCACTTGCACTTAAGGCTAATTATTGCGATGTCGTATACTCACAACCCGCGTGATACCGAACACCCAACTCCTCTACTAATCAGTTTCACAAACTTCGTTTGTAAAACTATTGCGTTCGAGAAATAGCCTCAGTGAGTGGATCCGCTCTAGTGTTACTTTCTAGGTCTCTCTTTATCTCAACTTCGCGGAGAAAACTATCTCCTGAAATGAGCAATACCCGTCTTAGAATATTTCTGGATATCTGATGGGACCCAGCTCATAAATGAACTCCATATCCAGCAAACTTCTTAGACTGTATCGACTACTGAACTTAATCAGTCTGCTGCGCCATGCCTTCATCAGTATCCGCTCGGACCACCTGTCCAAACTGCTGCCCCTCGTCAGAGGGAAAACTATAACTCTGACAGTCACTCTGTCATCCAGGTCACCTTGGAAGCCTCAAATGATAACCGTCTCCAGAAGGAGGCTGCCGTTATCAAATCCCTAGAACATCCACTTATGTTCATAAACTGCTTCCAATCGTTTTTCTCCAGGATTGGATTAATATATCAACTAATTGCATCTAGTGCAAAAACAACATCTGGTGTGGTACTTGACATGTCATGATTGACTCAATTGCTTAAGCAAGTGATATGCCAATCATGCACATCCCTCTCCCCTTTAGTGTGTAAGACATCTTTAGAGAGGGTGACTCCATCACCTGCAGGTACACCACCATGCCAGGAGTCGTCCATTATAAATATCTTTAGAATACTGTCTAAGTACCCAGATTGGGACACTTCCCAAATCTAGATCTAAAACCATAAATCTAGTAACCAGAATGTCTGATATAATATCCATATCTTATGTGGAGAAAACACCGTGTGACAACCACAGTATAACCGATCGTAGTATAAGAATTTTACTTCCTACTCTGTGTATGTTATCCCAAATACCAGGACACACACCCTACTACCTTCTTAACAGATCCATCTCCTATTCTGATGAAGTCAAAAAACTTATGACTGTCACATCAAAAATAGATGTTCTATCTCTGCTATATCCGCTTTAGTCTATAAATAGACACAAGCTACTTGTCCACTACGCTTCCGCTGCTCTCACTGACTACGACAACCCTCTGGCAGAGTCATATACATGTGCACTTCTAAAGCTAGTTTAGAATGATGCTATACTGATCCTCCTGCCGAGTTTCATAGTCTGGAACAACAGCAGTGTCAAGTCTGGGAAAACAAGAACCTCCCTGTCATCGTCCTTGAGGATACCAAAGTACCTCTTGGGCGCCTGAGGTTACCCACCATATCTGCGGAGTGGCTAATGGAATGTCCATCGTGATTGAATTTTTAGGTCCTATTAAATTTTCCGTAATCGTTTGTGGTTCTGGAATCACTTCCAGTTCTACCATACTCCCACTATTGTTTTCTGAAAAAGTCCATTTTACTAAAACTGTAGTGAGTCAAGAACAATATCACTATTGATCTTCCAGATGGTAGAAAGTTAACCCTCGTCAAAGCCCAGAATAACCCACAAACAGCCATTACTGAAACGTGCCCTGAGTTTATCCGGATTCTGGTTTTAAGCATCAGCTGGACGACTCCCCATACCTTAACATCATTAAGATATAAATTGATTCTATATATATCTAATATAGAAACAAAAGCACTAATTTAATTGGAATCAGATTCAAACCATGCAGCTGTCTCCAGTGCATGTCAACTAAATGGAGAGAGGCCGATCAACATTACTCAACTTAGGAGTACATCCAATTATGAGTAATCTGAAAGAGAAACAAGTTCTCAAAACCATTACTATCAACTGAATACCAAACACAAGTATCTACATCTTCAATCACCTTGAAGAATCCCGATACTTGCGACACCTGGTTCTCTACTTTATTCATACACCTATAACTTCTCAAAACTTAGACTTTGTATTTCTACGAAACACATGTCTAAAATTGAAGAAGTCATAAGTAAATAGAATATAGTACGAGTACCAGCCCCTTTGTCCTAATGGACACTGGACAACATACAATACTTTGTATAAGCCCCTTGAGTTGAATAACTCAAACCCTGTGCGTCGTAGGTTAAAAACTGTACCCAGACGATTTCCTCAAATATCACTAATTACAACGAATTCCGATATAATGAGGATGATCACCTAATTCCCAATAACTTACTCCCACTCATCATCTGTAAAACCATACAGATGTGAGAATCAAAACCTGGTAAATACATACCCTGGAGTTAGTATCTAATTGGGAAATCAGTTTTTCTATTAACAACGCATAGTGAAACTGAAACATGAAAATGTTTCGAAGGGGTATCCGGGTATTCCTAGTAATGCCTCTTCCATTATCCAAATTCATGACTGCAACCGTATATTTCATTGCCATCTCTCCAAGTCCCTTTATTTGTCTTTAGACATTACCTTCTGTACACCATCGTTAAGCTGAGTGGTTTTCTTCCTTCCCTACCGTTCAACACCAGCCTATGGTTTGGAAGAAGACTATCCAATAAGCATAATAGGTGTACTCTCCTAATCTTAGGAGCACTCGCAACCTGAGAGAAGGTAAGGATAAAAGACAACTGAATAAACCCTATTCCTATTTCTCCTGAACCAGAATCCATCCTCGAAAAAGTTCCTTCGAGTTCGTATATAACCATACGATAGATTTATCCAATAGAATTGGATGTTCGTAGTGATACGGGGTGTTCTGGAGAAATACAAAGGTGAAGTAGGAGTGGCGATGAAATACGTGGTTTGGTCGTGAATCATAGCAGTCGCATTTTACTTTGCCCTCTTTCTAATCCCTTTATTTGTCTTTACTTATTACCTTCTGCACACCATACTTAGGCTAATTGGTTTTCTTCCTTCCCTACCGTTCGGCACCAGCCTATGGTTTGGAAGAAGACTATCCAATAAACATAATAGGTGTACTCTCCTAATCCTAGGAGCACTCACAACCTGAGAGAAGGTAAAAGGAAAAGACAACTGAATAGTCCTATTCTTTTTCTCTAGAACCAGAATCCATCCTCGAAAAGGTTCCTTCGAGTTCGTATATAACCATACGATGGATTTATCCAATGGAAGTGGATACACGTAGTGATACGAGGTGTTCTAGAGAAAAGCATGTAGGGTTCCTAGGCACACCAAGGAGGTCTCATAAGGCATCAACCATGCCAATTTCAAAAAATCTAGGTGCCGAGAAACCCGACTACGGATCGTTGGCTAGAAATCTAGGCGAAAAGGAAATCTAGTTAACACTTAACTAAGAGTACGGAAATACAACCTTTGTAGATCCGGTCCTCCACCTCCACGGCTCCGTGATGAAGTCCTCTCCGCTGTCCAAAAGCAAGTCCCGGGCTCTAGCGTCGGCTTCATCGGAGAATGGACGGGCTAGGTCATCGATGTCCATGCCGAAGATGATCTACGTCGAGGCATCGCTAAATCAAGCTCCGACTTCACCAAGTGATGAAACTTGTGAAGAAAACACACTTTACTACTTGGCAAGAGGTAGAGGATGAAGAAATAGGAAGTGGGTTCACTTTAGAATTGGATTTCTCACTCAATTCCATCAATCACCATTGATGGAGCTTGCTTTCTTCAAGTGAAGAAAGGAAGAAGAAGATAGAAATTGTTATGATAAGTTAATTTAAAATCAAAAGTAAATCAATACTTATCATAATAATAACCATGGTCAAGTGTAGAGAGTTAATCATGGTTGAATGGAATGGTTAGGGTTAAGCATGAGACAAAATGGTCACTTGGTCAAAGTCTTCATGAAGCTTCAACAAGCTTCCAAAGAAAGCCACCATTTTGCATTATGCTTATCATTTTCCAATATGAATAAACAAATAAATAAATAGATATGAAAATGAAAACCCTAACCATTACATAACCATGGTTTAAACTTTACACAAAACACAAGTTAGCATGCATCATCAAACATGATACATACAAGTGCACAAAAATATATCACATATACAATGTGCACAAACCAAGTGAGAAAATCCATTTAAAGTGAACCAATACTAGTTAATGAAAAGTAATATATCAAATATATAATTATGCATTAAATCATTAAATCAACACTTGATTCAATGATCCGATCATGTCGCACACAACCGACTAGTATACAATGTATCGGTTTATCGAATCAATCCTCGATTCGATAACTAGGTTATATCGCATACAACCATTCGACACATTCATCGCGAGAATAGAATACGGTATCACATACACGCATTATTCTCGGTTCCGTACATATCTCATATGCGCTCCTATTTCGTTTCGCTTGAGCCAGGAAACCTCTGTGTAGGACTCCAAAGACTCGTCAATACGCCGGCAGCAGATGATGATCATATCAAACACCCACAAGCCGCAAGCGGTCTGCTAAACGTAACGGCCACCCGGGTATTGAGCGATCTGAAGATCGACGAGCAAGCCCGCTCACACTCCAGTGAATCCGACCAGTAACACTACCGTACAGTCCGGTCTGATCGTCTGATATGTCGCATATCTCGCCTAGGGGTGGTAAACGTCAGACCCCAATAGCTCGATAAGTCGTGTCGATATGAGGTCTATAACTATTCGAGAAACTACTGGTAACACTTACCGGTAAATCTCAGCAACCCTGGCCAGGGATTTCCTGTTATAGCCAATCGAACACAGCGCAACATCAACTCCCTATACCGGGAGAGACGAATCCCCTCCTATCGCTCATTGCCTCCATGTGACTCGGGACTGTACCCAAAAACCACCGTTTTGCACGCCTTCTTGGACGTGGTAAGATGGAAATCAAAGCACAGTAGGAACCACACAAGACTCTATGACGATCTCGGGTCAACAGACTACTCTGTACCAGTGTCACCAGAGAACTGCCATCTGATGTGAGGTATAATACCATCTGGGAATTCTCGGCGAGTCCGTCCAGTGTACCCAGTCTCTACTGAGCACCCGTATATCATCTCTGATGTCAAACACCAATGGATATGGGATTATCCATCGCCCATCTATATGGGTCGAGAAGGTATACGCTAGTCTACTCTGGTATATCGATGCCCCGTCTCGATACACCCACGACTAGGGACTTTGAAGGATGTACTTACGGACTACCATGTCCCCACTAGTATGATCCGCATCATAGTCCAGGTAGTCAAGTACAGATCCTAAGGGCTTTACCAACATGTAACAGAGAGACAATCAGTGTACACGTTAAGGTAAAGATCAACCAGATAGCATACTATCATGTCGAGCAAGAAAGTCCTCCCTATATATGTCCCAGCATCCACTACAATATACATCCTATGTATAGTAATGGCCTCTAGGGCATACAGATAACTAACAATCTCCCACTTGCACTAGGGCCATCTGTAGCAGTGGTTGTAGTATCTCATACTCAACCATCCCATAAAAGTCTCTCTCTGGGAACAGGCCTTTGTGAGTGGATCCGCTGTGTTGTCCTCTGAGTCTACTCTCCTCACCTCGATCACCTTGGAGATCAATCATCTCCATGATCAGGCGATACTGCCTTAGAATATGTCTGGATCACTGATGGGACAGACGTTCCTTGGCATAAGCCACAACTCCATTGCCACACAATGGTAGGAACTAAGTTCATCTCATGAACCTATATACACCCAGACTGCCTCTTTGGTAGCATCTTAAGTAGCGATGTATCCAGCCTTTATCTTCTAGTATGCCACAGTATCTAGCTTGGAACTCTTCCAACATACCGTCCCTTTACTGAGGGTAAAGACAATGCCTGCGACTGACATTCAGTCGTCCTTATCACCCTGGAACCCTTCCAGTGATTCTCCTCAGGATCAGTTGATACCATCTCACTACAACTAGTGAGTGTCCTAACATCCAATTAGATCTATCTCATAGATGCAAATCCAGGATTTAGGAGGTATCACTTTGATCCTTTATGGAGAATCATTGTGATAAGCGGAGATTGACCGAGCGTAGCATAGGAAACTCCTTCCCTATCTAGAGTATGTCATCCACGTACTCTACGAGGATCATCACCATACTCCCTACTACCTTTACGTATATACAAGGTTCATCTACCATTTTGATGATGTCAAACTGTTTGACAACTTCATCAAAACAGATGTTCCAACTCCGCGATGCCTGCTTTATCACATAAAACATTTTGCACACGTTTCCGCTGCTCCCACTGTCTACGAGACACTCTGGCTGTGTACTTATAGACGTTCTCTTCTAAAACATCATTTAGAAAAGCAGTCATGGCACCCAACCGCCAGATATCGTAGTCATGGTATGTAGCCGTGGCAAGTAGGATCTGGATGGACTTAAGCATAGCTCCTTAGAAAAAGTTTCATCATGATCCACACCTGGTCAATGATGCAAACCTTTAACAAGTCTAGCTTTGAAAGTCTCAACCTTTCCATGTACACCAAGTAATCTTCTCAAGATATACTTGCTCCTGATGGGGATTTAACCCTTCAGATATAGCAACCAAAGTCCATACTTTGTTGGTGTATAAGGATTCCATCTCAGATCACTAAGCATTCAGCCATTCTTATAGAGTCTTACTCCTGATGGCCAGCTCGAAACTAGTTGGGTCATCATCTCATGATGCAATCCTCGCTCCCACTGTCATAGAGAAACCGAAGTATCTCTCAGGTGGGTGAGGAACCCTACTAGATCGGCGGAGAGGCTGAGGTTCGTTGGTAACTATTGAATCCTTTGGTTCTTTCAAATCATCACCTGTAGTTTGTATAGCTGGAACATTTCCAGTTCTACATAACTGACCTTGCCTCGAGCTTGTCCGGATTTTGCTTTTAGACATAGGCCGGGCAACCCCAAATCTTAACTAACTTAAGATATGGGCTCTTCCCTTTCCATATCACATATGAAGTGGTAGGCATTGATTTGATTCGAACCTAATTCAATAGGTATGCAGCTTCTCAAGTGCATAACTCCCAAAAAGGAAAAAGGTAACTCAGTAGTACTCACCATAGAGCACACCATATCAAATAGGGTGTATCTGCTCCGCCCCGATATACCATCGTGCTATGGTGTATGCGGAGGAGTAATGCTGAGAGAGAATCTCATTCTCCTTTAGAATAGTCCAGGAATTTCCGTGCTCAAGTATTCTCCTCCTTGATCTCATCATAGGACATAATACTTATACCCGTATTCTGGTTCTCTACTTCTAACTTATATTCTGTGAATATCTTAAAAGGTTCGGACATGTGTTTCAACAGGAACATAGGTCTGAATCTCGAAAGATTATCAGAGAATGTAATGAAGTAAAAAGAACCGGTCTTGGTATGTGTAGACAGGGGACTTACATACATCAACATGTATCATCCCAAGAGTTTACTAACTCTTTCTCTGCTTCCAATAAACAGGGCTATGGTCATTTTATCTTTGTGACATGACTGGCAAGTTTCATAAGATGTAAATTCAAACTCATTTAAATATGCATCTATATATAACTTCAGCTAGTCGGGTCACATTGATATGACCTAGTCTACAATACCTCAAGAAGGATTCGTTCATTTCTGAACTCTTCCTCTTGTGTGTGTTCCGTATACTAAGAACTGTAGTTTGATTTAGAACTTCAACGCTTTTAGATAACGTCCCTGATACGATCAACTTTTGATATAGGAAATGTTCAAAACATTATCCAACAATACAAAATTTTATCATTTCTTTATTAATAAAGAGACTGATATGATTTTGTATATCAGGTTCGGTATCTAATAACATTCGTTCAGAATCAATGTATTTGTAATACAGGGTGACAGTGACCAACAGACTTGGCTGCAACTCTTGCCCCGTTTTCTGTCTCATGACACTTATCACCCGTTCTCAGTTCTCTACCTTTCTGTAGCCCTATGTAACTGATTACATATCTGGGATCCTGATCTGGTATCACATACCCAGGACGTAAAGGATACTGAGAAACAGTTCTTTGTAATGAACACACCCGAAGATGATGCATCATATGCACTTTCTTCGTTTGGGCGGCACGGGAAATCTGGTATTCCCCAATTTCCTGCTCTGTCTTATAACAATTATAAGTTGGAGCGGGACCAACGTTCCCCAGCTCAGTATAACAAGCGGGTTCGGTCAATAATCCGTATTATTATCTTGATTAAGGCGTGATATGGTCGCTACCAGGAGAGAGAGAGAAGAAAACACTCAGCGTGCGCTCTGTCAAGAATAGATTGGTTATTATTTTATCTAATCAGGATGGCTCCCACTGCTTTTTATCAAATCTTCCTTCAAACCCTAAAAGGAAAGACTAGCCGGGATTAATTACACACTACAAGTTCGTCAATCTTTCAGCCAGGCCAGTGTCGGTACTTTGAGGGAGGTCCCCCGTACTTTCGCACGAACCTAATTAATGTAAACCTCGTTTTCCCAGAGGCGTAACCTCGTTGACACCTTTCTAGACACCTACTTGATCGGCTAATTGTAATATGTAAAACTCTCCCAGGAGTAACTCTTACTCGCAGCGGGTATCGGGATCCAACTATCTCATAGAAGGTATGCAATCTCATTGCAAATTTCAATACTTGAAATTCCCGATAATATTTTGCCCCTAGCTCGCTATGACCTTGACGAATGCCAAACAACCCATAGTCCACTAGTCAAGTTCAACCCGTACATTTCTTGATCGAATTAAACCCACCCGCACGACCCTTGACGAATGCCAAACAACGCCGTACGAATACCCTAATCCAATCGCATCATATGCTCAAGCAGATAAATACTAGTTAGCTACCGTACACTACGCCTTGACGAATGCCAAACTACCGCAGCACGAATACTAACTAGTACATATCTGAAATGACGGAGGGCTACGACAGGTTTTTTCTGAAAACCTATTGCATAATGAACTTGATATCGTTGTAGGATCGAATGAATTTTGAAATGGAGTGTTTTTGAGGCTTTTCTAGTTTTGCTAAAGGAGTCATTCCCGGTGAAGGGATCGTCGGTCCTTTCCTCGTCGAATGAGGTGCGGGATATATCATATATATCACTGTGCAAAGCAAAAACACTTAAAAGCAATCAAAAGACAAACCGAGTGTGTAGCATCTGCCAGTTATTGCTAACGGAGTCACTCTCGGTGAAAGGGATCTTGGTCCTTTCCTCATCGAATGAGGTGCGGGATATATCATATATATCACTGTGCAAAGCAAGAACTGTAGCTACCTGTTTTATTTTGAAATTCGATTCTACAACATCTTAGGTTTCTTTTATTTCATTAATCACATTAATGAAGTCCCATCATTTAAATACCTAAACATCACAGATAGATATGACGTACACTTATGCCATCCGCATTCGCCTCGATGTCCCCTCGTGCACCGTTAGATTAGGTAACTAACGACAGAGCAGGGCAGGGCTAGCGCGGGTGTAAAACATAAGTAACGCCTGTATAATATATCATATATACTATATACTGTATCTATCACAGAACATCACATGATCACATCACAGACATCGCAGCAGAAGAAACATATATGAAATATTGGATATACTAGGACGTCCGTGTTTTCAATACGAGCCAGTATAAAACACGGATTCCACGGTCGTGATGAATAGCCAAACCCACACCCCTAGACCCCTACGAGAGCGGCAAGCAACCCTGCCAATTCTAGAGTTAGGAGACCCGGACTCGACTTCTCGAGTTGGTCTCCCACTGGACTCCAGAACCCGGTTACTTGTGCCCTCCTCCTTGGGTCTATCCTAGTGTGGAAAAGTAAATAATATACAAAGGGTGACAACTTCCGCAACCTGGAAGTGCCCCAATAAAAGAATATTACATACAAGTTTTTACATGAATGAAAATGAAAACACTCATCTCACATAAAACCCCCCGGCTATTCAAACACGACGATCCAATATAACATATCCAGCAACACATAACATCACATGTCATCAACGTAAGTAAATATGCGCATCCCAATTGTCGTTGACATATAGCAACGAAACCGGCGATATCACATATTACACTTACGGTCACAGAAAAGAAAGTGTAAAACTACAACAGTTGGAATCCGCAACCACCTCAGACATCGCATGCCTGACCAAATGAATACCTTAGACATCGCATGCCTATCAATTATAAACCCCGCATTTTAGTCTCAAAATCGAAAACACTTTTCAATATCAAGTCGGGCAATTCAACAGGATTCCCGACATCCTGATCGAATGCTCGTCGCAAACTTCAGTAGACGGCCGCACCCCCGATACCGTCGACGAAGTGCACCAAGGCGGAACACCGCTGCCGCGAGCACCCGAACGGATGCTTTCGGCGACGGGGTTCTCCTATAGTCACTTGGTCGGGGCTATGGAGTGAGGCTGTCTATTAAGTTTATCCGGCGAGTATCCGCGTACGCTACGTGATTGCGACGGACTTTTGATCGCATCAAAATTCCGTGGCAACCGATCATGTGAGACTAAACTGCTACGTTTATAACATTCATTTAGTTATCTCATAACTTATTGTGAATTCCAATTATTGTATCACATTCCAGATAAACAGAAAATGTTAAAATTTTCGATCGAACAGTCAAACACCCAAGTTTTCCCGATACAGCTCAACACATGAAATAAGTCTAACAACATTCCGTTCGTGCCTCAGTACCAACGGTCCAGCCGTAGAAGGGTCAAGCCAACGCCTCACATGTGGCACGCCGTACTGCCCCAAACCCGAAGGTTCAAAGGGCAGTTCAAGACGGTCACATAATCGAGTTAAGGTTTGTTGTCTTCTAGAGAGACCATCGCGTTACTTGCACTACTTAGAACGTCGTTAAACTACGGAAAAGTCCAATACTTGGAAATTTCCCGACAGGGGAAAGATTGGGTATTTATATCCGGTCGAAATTTTTAACATATTCAAAAATATCCGGAAAGCCACACAGAGAAAATCTGATAATCCAATCGAATGTGCGAACCCCTAATACACCCCAGAAAAATTCAACTCTTGAATCAATTTAAAAATTCCCAGAAAACTCAGCATAATTTATCAGGAATTACTGTGCAAAACATAAGGGCTGACGTCACCATAAGGCCGCGGAACCGCCGCAGAAGCCAGGCTTCTGCCGCGGTTCCGCCGCACAAATCACTGTTCACCAGAAACTTTTTGCACCGTAATTCTTATTTTTCTATGCTGAATTTTTTAGCAATTTTTAATTCTGGAAAAACCTAGATTTTAGAAAAAGTCCAGAGAGCATGTATTGGTTAGGGTTTCGGGTTCGTTCGGACTTCAAATTCCGTCTGGACTTCGCCTAAGGCTCTAGCTAGGCTCTGATACCACTGTAGGGTTCCTAGGCACACCAAGGAGGTCTCATAAGGCATAAACCATGCCAATTTCAAAAAATCTAGGTGCCGAGAAACCCGACTACGGATCGTTGGCTAGAAATCTAGGCGAAAAGGAAATCTAGTTAACACTTAACTAAGAGTACGGAAATACAACCTTTGTAGATCCGGTCCTCCACCTCCACGGCTCCGTGATGAAGTCCTCTCCGCTGTCCAAAAGCAAGTCCCGGGCTCTAGCGTCGGCTTCATCGGAGAATGGACGGGCTAGGTCATCGATGTCCATGCCGAAGATGATCTATGTCGAGGCATCGCTAAATCAAGCTCCGACTTCACCAAGTGATGAAACTTGTGAAGAAAACACACTCTACTACTTGGCAAGAGGTAGAGGATGAAGAAATAGGAAGTGGGTTCACTTTAGAATTGGATTTCTCACTCAATTCCATCAATCACCATTGATGGAGCTTGCTTTCTTCAAGTGAAGAAAGGAAGAAGAAGATAGAAATTGTTATGATAAGTTAATTTAAAATCAAAAGTAAATCAATACTTATCATAATAATAACCATGGTCAAGTGTAGAGAGTTAATCATGGTTGAATGGAATGGTTAGGGTTAAGCATGAGACAAAATGGTCACTTGGTCAAAGTCTTCATGAAGCTTCAACAAGCTTCCAAAGAAAGCCACCATTTTGCATTATGCTTATCATTTTCCAATATGAATAAACAAATAAATAAATAGATATGAAAATGAAAACCCTAACCATTACATAACCATGGTTTAAACTTTACACAAAACATAAGTTAGCATGCATCATCAAACATGATACATACAAGTGCACAAAAATATATCACATATACAATGTGCACAAACCAAGTGAGAAAATCCATTTAAAGTGAACCAATACTAGTTAATGCAAAGTAATATATCAAATATATAATTATGCATTAAATCATTAAATCAACACTTGATTCAATGATCCGGTCATGTCGCACACAACCGACTAGTATACAATGTATCGGTTTATCGAATCAATCCTCGATTCGATAACTAGGTTATATCGCATACAACCATTCGACACATTCATCGCGAGAATAGAATACGGTATCACATACACGCATTATTCTCGGTTCCGCACATATCTCATATGCGCTCCTATTTCGTTTCGCTTGAGCCAGGAAACCTCTGTGTAGGACTCTAAAGACTCGTCAATACGCCGGCAGCAGATGATGATCATATCAAACACCCACAAGCCGCAAGCGGTCTGCTAAACGTAACGGCCACCCGGGTATTGAGCGATCTGAAGATCGACGAGCAAGCCCGCTCACACTCCAGTGAATCCGACCAGTAACACTACCGTACAGTCCGGTCTGATCGTCTGATATGTCGCATATCTCGCCTAGGGATGGTAAACGTCAGACCCCAATAGCTCGATAAGTCGTGTCGATATGAGGTCTATAACTATTTGAGAAACTACTGGTAACACTTACCGGTAAATCTCAGCAACCCTGGCCAGGGATTTCCTGTTATAGCCAATCGAACACAGCGCAACATCAACTCCCTATACCGGGAGAGACGAATCCCCTCCTATTGCTCATTGCCTCCATGTGACACGGGACTGTACCCAAAAACCACCGTTTTGCACGTCCTCTTGGACGTGGTAAGATGGAAATCAAAGCACAGTGGGAACCACACAAGACTCTATGACGATCTCGGGTCAACAGACTACTCTGTACCAGTGTCACCAGAGAACTGCCATCTGACGTGAGGTATAATACCATCTGGGAGTTCTCGGCGAGTCCGTCCAGTGTACCCAGTCTCTACTGAGCACCCGTATATCATCTCTGATGTCAAACACCAATGGATATGGGATCATCCATCGCCCATCTATATGGGTCGAGAAGGTATACGCTAGTCTACTCTGGTATATCGATGCCCCGTCTCGATACACCCACGACTAGGGACTTTGAACGATGTACTTACGGACTACCATGTCCCCACTAGTATGATCCGCATCATAGTCCAGGTAGTCAAGTACAGATCCTAAGGGCTTTACCAACATGTAACAGAGAGACAATCAGTGTACACATTAAGGTAAAGATCAACCAGATAGCATACTATCATGTCGAGCAAGAAAGTCCTCCCTATATATGTCCCAGCATCCACTACAATATACATCCTATGTATAGTAATGGCCTCTAGGGCATACAGATAACTAACAAAGCAAATGGTAAAAGAAAGAGTGGCAATGATGTATGCAACTTGGACAATCCAAAAAGTCAGTGTTTTTAAGAAAGTTCGGTCAACTTGGTCACTGAGTCATAGTTTAGGGTCGGGGCATGGTCGATACCAAAGAGAGAGTGGGAAAAGAAACACTCAGCGTGCACTCTAGCCTAGATCAGAATGGATAACTATTTTATCTAATCTGGATGGCTCCCACTATTTCTCAAATTTTCCTCCAAACCTGAAAGGAGAATTAGTCAGAATCGCCCGAGGAGTAATCCTACTCATCAGTGGGAATCGGGATCCAACTATCATCGCATGATAACTTGATGGAAGCCACTCAAGTCACCGCACTCCAGAAGGTATGCGCATGCCTAGCAAGTTTCCTGTATGTTTGAAACTCCCGATATGATTTTTACCCCAAGCGGTTTATGACCTTGACTAGGTCAACAAACCATAAGCCGCTAGTCAAGTTCAACCCATCATTATCCTGGATTGCATTAAACCCACCCGCACGTGCCCTTGACTAGGTCAACAAGGCCGCACGACTGTCCTAACCAATCGCATTTAAAATGCCACAAACAAGCACTACTTAGCTACCGAACACTACGTCTTGACTAGGTCAACAAACGCGGCACGAATACTAAATAATACTCATAAGAAATGACGGAGGGCTGCGGCTGGTTTTTGGCGAAAAACCTTTAACGTAATGAACTCAATATCGTTGAAGGAATCCAAGTGGTTTTATAAAAGTATAGTAGCGAAAACTTTTGCTAAAGAGGTCACTCCCGGTGAAGGGATCTCGGCTCTTTCCCCGTCGAATGAGGTGCAGGATATTCCAAAATGAATACCACGATGCAAAGAAAAAAGTAAACGACTATAGTGAAGTTATTACGTTGACGCAAAATTTTACTCAAGGGGTCACTCCCGATGAAGGGATCTCGGCCCTTGCCTCGTCGAATGAGGTGCAGGATATTCCAATCTGAATACCACGATGCAAAGCAAAAGCGTACGTCTGTAATGTCAGTTTTAAAAACTTGGTTCCAACAACATCATTTTTATATTGGTTTGTTTTCCTTGCATTGATAAGCATCAACAAAGTCCCATCAATTAATTACACCAGAAAAGAACGAAAATAAAATGTACGTATATGCCACCCGCATTCGCCACTGGGTCCCGTCATCACCCGTTAGGTTACTTAACTAACGACAGAGCGGGGACTGGGCTAGCGCGGGTGCAAAACATATACAACATCTACTAGTATATATAAATATATATAACAATCGTCCCAGGCATGATAAATGCAACATCACAGAAAAGTAATAAGCATCACAGAACAATACAGATAATCTGGGAGCCTCGGGTTTCATAGAGCCGCAACTGAAACCCGACGTTCCCCTGATCGTGTGGATAGCCTATGCAATGAACTCCTAGACCCCTACGAGCGCGGCAAGTTACCCGCCAAAACCTGAAGTGAGGCAGCCCCCTTTAGCAAAGTGAATGGACTATCCAGCACTTCATGGAATCCGGTAACTTGAGCATTCCTCCTTGGGTCAACCTATACCCCCTACGAGTGCGGCGAATAGCCCGCCAATTCTAGAGTGAAGCCCCCTCCGTCTCAATGCCATGAGACGCGGGCCCGTTGCCTTCTAGAAGCCGGCTATCCGTGCACCCCACCTTAGGGTAATCCTAGTACAGAAAAGAAAATAATATACAAGGGTGACATCGACCTCAGCCCGGTCGTGCCCCAAAAGAATAATATACAAACAGGCAGTGACGGCAGTCCACATGTCGGACGCTCGCCCCGCAATATCAAATGTTTAAATACAACAAAACTGTACTATCACTGCACCCAGGCTATCCCCCACGACAATCCGCAACATCACAGCACAATACAGAACATCAACGTGAATGTCACGTTCGCAAACCCGTCTAAAAGGACTATAGCGATTAGACAAGGTTTACCGATCAAATGATATTCACGGTCACAGATAGAAATGTAAACTACTGAAAAATTACACAGTTAAAATTTCGATCGACTAAAATTTATCCGCAAAGGCCCCAAAAGCAAATCCAGTACTCAAAAGATTCTGGGCCAAAACAAAACATCATAAAAATCATTTTTCCTTGTCAGATAGCTCCAGAAGAAATTTGGAGTCATGAAGCCACAAAAGCGCCGCGGAACAGCCGCCAAATGGCATGTTTCGCGGCGATTCCGTGTCCAAAAAGTCGAATTAGGTTTCCAAATTTCTTGTGGTGCCCTGTATTTGCCTGCACGGATTTTTAAGCTATACAGAACAATTTTTAGAGCAAGTTTTAAAGTCGACAGAAACATGGCAAATCGGAAAAAAGTTTCGGAAATTTTGATCGATCGAGATTTTAAGCTTGTGCAAACTAGCTATTAGGGTTTAATGGGTGGCTCTGATACCATTGTTGGGTAGTGGGAGCGCCCCGACCATTGAACCGTGGCCAAATGCGGAACAAAAATTTCATAAAACCCGGCGCTACCATTACCCGATTTGCAAGATCGAAACCATTAACCCTAAAACTAGCAAGCTAACAAGAGGAGATAGAATGGTTATACCTAATGAACCAAGTCCTTCGGGTCTTCAACCATTTCCAAGCTCCTAGCGATGCGGATCGACTTTGGTCGCCAGTCTTCCTTCATCTCCGATGATCCACCCGAGGGAAACGGCGCAAGCTTCAGGTTCGCCAAGCGAACCAACCGACTCTCTAGGATTGCTAGTAGTAGAGAGTGGGGAATGTAGAATAGTCTCACTAAAATTTTCTCTCAACCATGAAATCAAGAAGAAGATGAAGAGGGTGATGATGGCAAGGAATAAAAAATTGCTAAGTATTTTGTGTGAGCATGAGAGTATGAGAGCACAAAGTGTAAAAACAAAATGAGCAAGCCCATTCCCTCTAGTGGCCGGCCCCCTCTCCCAAGCACCCACAAAATCTCATTTTCAATTTCAATAAACAAAGCACCATACAAATCTCTACATGAACAAAGTCCATGCTTTGACCAAAAGACCCATGCCTTTGCCATGTCACCTATTCCACCTCATTATAAACAAAATGATTTTCAAAAGAAAATCAATAATGATGTGGCACCTTCTAGAAGCCATTCCGTATAAATACGGAATGCTTCCCGGTACATGTATCGAAATACACATACGCGTATTCGTACGAAAATACGAATAGCCAAAGAGAGAAAATAAATAGTGAGCAATAATACTAGAATACATATATATAAATACATATGTAAATTATTAAATCGAAACTTGATTTAACAATCTGGCTTAATCCTAAGCCGGTAGTATTATCAACCGCCCGATTAAAGTCCGTGCAGTCCGTGCACATATTTAATCGGACACCTGTATGTATCAACATACGTCATCTACACCATATCGCCTGAGCCGTGAAAAACCCTCTGTGTGGGACTCAAAAGACTCGTCAATACTCTGGAAGTGGGTTTAACCACAAGCACGTCAGCGGCACTAGCTGTACGTAACGGCTACCCAGGTATTGAACGAAAGGAAGGCCGACGAGCAAACTCATCCGAACCCCTACTGAGCCTGTCAGTGACAATATCTGTACAGTCCGGTCTGTTCGTCTAAGAGTATCTCATATCGAGTCTAGGGGGGTGGATATAGTCAGACCCTTAACAACGCGATAATTCGTGTCGGTATGAAACCCATCACTACCTGAGAAACTATCGATCCTGGATCGGTAGTTCTCACATACCCCGGCCGAGGATTTCTAGTGATGGCCACCCGTGCACTGCGCGACATCAACCCCCAATACCGGGAGAGACGAATCCCCGACGATCCGCTCACTGCCTCCATGTGGCTCGGGACTGTACCCAACTAAAACCTGTTTGCACGACTCCTTTGAGCCGTGGTAGGATAGTAATCAAAGCACAGTGGGAACTCACACGAGACAAATGACGATCTCAGGTCAACAGACTAACCTGTACACATGTCACCAGGGAACTGCGATCTAACTATAGGTATAATACCAACTAGCATGTTCCCGGCGAGTCCGTCCAGTGTACTCATAACCCAATGAGCACCTGCATACTATCTTAGGTGAACAACTGACACCAATGGCTTGTGAGACCGGCTACCGCCCCTCGTCAGGGTCTAGATAAGTATACACCAGTCTACACTGGAGTATCGATGCCCAGTCTCGATACTCCCACGACTAGGGACATATAAGGATGCGCTTATAGATCCCCAGCTCTCACGTATGTGATCGCCATCACAATGCTGGCAGTCAAGCAAGTTCCTAAGGGCTTTATCAACATATACATGATGATAAAGACAAACCAGATAGCATACTATTATCTCGAGTAAGACTGTTTTATCGGTATAGGTCCCCTTCAATCATCATGATCACCTGTCTGCGATTATGATTATTGCCTTGAGGTCACTATAGCCAACAGGGGTGACCTTAAGCAAAGCTTATCATAACATTAAAGGAAAGCATGAGTCATATAACACCTCACAAAATAATAAATGCAAACAAATGAGTCACTAACCTAGTTATCAATCATTTAATGCAATGAATGAGTCACTAATCCTAGTCACCAACCTAGAAGCTTCCACACTCATGACTCACCCTCAAGAAAAGATAAATCCGCATTAAACCGAATGTTTAAGACAGGTGATAGAAAACTGGCAATTTTGAAAAGCGATCCCGAAACGAATTTCAGGATAACCCCGTAACAGTATAAACACACCCGCATTTGTATTACGACCGAATACAAATGCAACTGAGACAAAGATATTATATCTACACAGTATAATACTCGGATCCGGCTTAAACCAAAGCCCACCAGTATTATCTGCCCGAAATATGACACGTGCGTAAACGCACGTGCATTTTCCGAACCCTGCCATAAAACCATACGGCCTCTACAACGTTTCGCCCAAACTTGGGAAACTATCTGTAGGGGACTCTAATGACTCATCAATACCCTGGCAGTGGGTTTAACCACAAGCCGTCAACGGCACTAGCTGTGCGTAACGGCTGCCCATGTACTGACCTCAAGGGAAGCCGATGAGCGAACTCATCCTGGAACCCTACTGAGCCTAACAGTGACAATATACATACAGTCCGGTCCGTTCGTCTATGAGTATCGCATATCGGGCCTAGGGGGATGGTAACGTCAGACTCCCAATAGCGGTATAAGTCGTGTCAGAGTGTAGCCGAGAACACCCTGAGATACTACTGGAGTACCTACCAGTAAATCTCCTATCTCGACCGAGGGTTTTGTGTAATGGCTCTCCTAGACACAGCGTGATCTCACCCCCAATACCGGGAGAGACGAATCCCCTGCCGATCCGCTCACTTGCCTCCATGTGGCTCGGGACTGTACCTAAAAAAGACCTGTTTGCACGACTCCTTTGAGCCGTGGTAGGGTAGAAATCAAAGTACAGTGGGAACTCACACGAGACAAATGACGACCTCAGGTCGATGAACTAACCTGTACACATGTCACCAGGGAACTGCTATCTGATGCTAGGCATAATGTAAGTCCACGTTACCCGTCCCCGGTTCTTTGGGGTTGCGGAAATGGTGAAAAACGATTTTTTCTTTGGGGGTAACATGGACTCAAAATACGGATCTTTGTTAAACAACTATCTAACAACCTAACTAGGAGTGGTTAGGGGGTTATACCTTAACTTGAACTCCTTCTCTTCAACTCCTTGCGGTAGTCGGATCGGCCCCACCTCGTCGTCTCCTTGCGCCGAAGATGGATCCACCCGAAAGCTTCTACCTTTGGCTTCAACCTCAAACTAGAGGAAACTAGAACACTTGGCTTGCTAGACTTTGTGTACTAGGATGAGTAGAGAAGTGTTTTGGGTTTTTATCTCCAAGGCAAATGATTCTCAACACATGAGAGGTTTTTGCCTTGAACTTGAGAGAGCAAGAGGAAGAGGGAGAGCTTGAGGATGAGAGAGCTTTCATGAGAGAGAAAGCAAATGAAAGAATGAGCAAGAATTTTCTCACCCTTGCTCTCATAATCCAAAATCATCATAACACATAATAATAATTGAGTATTATGTGATGGTTGTTATCATATCAAATGGCAATATCATTTCATGCATTAAATGCAATGTGTGAACAAATAAGCAAGTAAAGGTTAATGCCATGAAATGATAGCCATTGTCATGATGATGGTCAACAAGTCCAACCTAGTCAACCGGTCAACAAAGTCAACAAGTCAACAAAGTCAACCTTTCAACCCAACCATGGCACAATAATACTTAATTAATATTATCATTAATCATATTTCTTATTCTCATTAGGGTTTAACAAAAGTCAACAGTCAACAACCCTAATGAGAATCCTCTGCCTCTGTCTCTGTCAACTGTGCATATACACTCGCATCCGCGTTCCGGGGAACATGAATACAACCGAGATAAAACCAATCCCAAAACGTATACTAGGATCTGGCTTAAACCAAAGCCTGCTAGTAATAACTGTCCGGACACCAAACGTGCACAAGTGCACGGATGTGACCGAACCCTGTCGCAAAACCATGCGACCTCTACTCTTTTGCCTAAAGGCGAACAACTCTCTGTGTGGGACTCTAAAGACTTGACACTACGCTGGCAGTGGGTTTAACCACAGACCGCAAGCGGCACTAGCTGTGGGTAACGGCCCCCAGGTAGATGCCGATAAGAAGACTGACGAGGTGAAACCCATCTGAACTCCTACTGAGCCTGAATGTGATAATCTCCGTACAGTCCGGTCTGTTCGTCTGAGAATATCACATGGAGGGTCTAGGGGGGCGGTGAACGTCAGTCCCCTAATAGCGGTACAAGTCGTGTCAGAGTGTAGCCCAGAACATCCTGAGATAACACTGGAAACCTACCAGTGCGTCTCGCTTGCCCTGGCCAGGGACGACTGTATGTAATGGCTCTCCTTGACACAGCGCGATATCAACTCCCAATACCGGGAGAGAAGAATCCTGTCTAACCGTCACTGCTTCCAAGTGCTTCGGGGCTGCACCCAACTACTACCTGTTTGCACGACTCCTTTGAGCCGTGGTAGGATAGTAATCAAAGTACAGTGGGAACACACTCGAGGCAAAGTGACAGTATCAAGTCAGCGGACTAAGCTGTACTCATGTCACCTGGGAACTGATAACTGACGATAGGTATAGTACCAACCATCAGTTTCCGACGAGTCCTGTCCAGTATACTCGTAACCTAACGAGCACCCGCATACTATCTCAAGTACGACGTACTGACGGCTGCGGAACAGACCGTCTCCCCTGCTGGGATGAGAAGCGCATACGCTAGTCTACTCCGGAGTATCGATGCCCTGTCTCGATAGTCCTACGACTAGGGACCTGTATAAGGATGTGCTTGTGGATTACCCAGCCCCCACGAGTGTGACTGCCATCACAACGCTGGTAATCAAGCAAAAATCCTAAGGGCTCCATTAATGTGTATAGGTGATATACTAAAAGAAACACATGTACACATTAAAGTAGAAACAAACCAAGTAGCATACTACCATTTTGAGCAAGATTGTCTATACAACTGTGAATATCCCAAGCTTCCACTAAGTAATATACAAACTAGTATGATACAATAATGGCCTCTAGGGCATATACACTAACACATAATACCAACTAGCAGGTTCCCAGCGAGTCCTGTCCGGTGTACTCATAACCCAATGAACACCTGTATACATCTTAGGTGATCCAACTGACACCAGTGGCTTGTGAGACCGGCCACCGCCCCTCGTCGGGATCTCGACTGTATACACTAGTCTACTCCGGAGTATCGATGCCCTGTCTCGAAACTCCCACGACTAGGGACCACAATTAAGGATGTGCTTATAGACTACCCAACTCTCACGTATATGATCGCCATCATACTGTTGGTAGTCAAGCAAGATCCTAAGGGCTCTATCAACGTGTAATAGTGATTAGTCACCTGAACCTATACACGACTGATAAAGGCAAACCAGATAGCATACTATCATCTCGAGTAAGACTGTCCTACCGGTATAGGTCCTTCTCAATCATTGCAATCACGTACCTGCGATCCAATAATTGATTTTGAGGGCACTATATCCAACATGAATCACAATGAACACTCCCTACAACGCACCATAGTGCCCCATCGACTTTGATCAACCCTTGAACTATCTGATCACCTTTATGATATGATCATCGTCGAGTTCGCACCAAATTGTGCAAAATCAGCTCTGAAACAGCGGAATTTCACAAATCCAACATCACCACTGTATTCGGAGCGCTTCAAAATATACGTTTCAAACCTGTATCGCCAGAATTGGACAACGATTGCTCGATCCGCTCATAAATCAATTTCAGTCGTTGATAAAAAAATTCTTGCACCCAATTGTCTTCAGCCAAAGCATTGGATGTTTACTATTCTGGCCAACATATAAAATCCCAATGCATCAAAATTGAATGAAGCTCTCCGCTCTCCAATCACGTGGTTGAACCCCTTTTGGCACTGGAAACTTTTCCTTCAATTTTTTAAGCCTCACATGCTTTGCTTGGGAAAAATCCTTGTCACGGATGATTTTCCTCTTCCCCTTTGAAGATGTGTCGTCATGGCCAAAGTTCGAATTGTGATCTCAGATCCAGCCGCGGGAGGCTCTCATGCGCGCTGCCACATGCTCTCAACGTGCTCCACCTCACCAAAGGACCACCTCCAGCGCCACTGCGAGCCCTTGGCTCGGCTTTCGGCCACCTTGCCCAAATCTGGTCATCCAAACATCAAATCTGACCACCAGAGCAACCGGAATCATCTTCATCAACGCTCGAACTCGTGAACTCGAATCCCAAATCGAACATTGTCAGCTTTGATACCACTTGTTGGGGATTCCAACGCCCTTCACCATATCAAGAACACAAGATGCATATCATAATCACACAATGAAAAAGATCAACACTCCGATATAAGGTGGTTCAACCATCTCGACTTACATGGTTCGACCATCTCGGCATATATCCATGGGGCTAAAAACGAGGATCTCATTAACTCACAAAAGAGATTATGAAGTACGCATCACTCAATAATCTCTTTCATCCTCCTCTCTTGCTCTCACATCACGAGAGAGGAGGCACAAAATATTCTCACGCAATTACATTTCTCAAGTCCACTTATCTCTTCCCAAATATATATATATATATATATATATATATATATATGAGAATAATGGGGGAAAGAGGCCATAGGAGGGAATTTCTTCCTATGGCGTCGAAAAAATACCCCCTTCCTCGTTTTTTCGACGATCGGCATCCACCATTTTCATCGCTATCATCTAAGATGTGGGTACTCCAAATTTCATGTGATTCTACAACCTTTTCACCGTTGATTTAGTGGGTTCAAAATTAACGGTTTACCGAATAGAACTTTTTACATTGCTAAATCAACGGTGAAAAGGTTGTAGAATCACATGAAATTTGGTATACCCACATCTTAGATGATAACGATGAAGACGGTGGGTGCCGATCGTCGAAAAAAATGAGGAAGAGGGTATTTTTTTGACGCCATAGGAGGAAATTCGCTCCTATGGCCTCTTTCCTCCATTAACCTCTCTCTCTCTCTCTAAATATATATAACACTAAAATCCTAACATTTATTGGTAGGCTACACCAATAGATGACCCGGTCTAAGTGGACCATAAATCCATACGGATACGAGACACATTCCTAACATTAGGGGGGATTGGGCCAACATTCTTGCAAGGATAAAGTTAAAAGAACATGTTTGACAATTAGTTAGCCTGGTTTGGAGTCATAACTCAATGAGAGACTTTTCTTTTGTTCTTGGATTATTTTATTTAAAACACACATGTATTTGGGTTATAATAGTAGAAATACTAAGTGAATATAGATTTATAGACCAACTGGTTACCATTTTAAGATGAGATAAATATAGAGAAAATATACTGTTGACTTGTCATTCTAAATCCCTGACTCTCTGTTATCTGTATAAGTTTCCGTCTATACGCATTACTAAACTAGAGAGGAAAAAAGGTAATTAAGTTGGTGCTTAACATTTTACTTGAACCCTACAATCTTAAATCATCCCAAGCAGACAATTATGGACTCAAACATGAACTTTAATATTCATGTGCAAAGCATGTTCATTACCACGTATCCCATGGAAAAGATTACATTGCATGTCCCCATTTGAAGATTTTATTTTTAGTTTTAGTAGAATGCAGGTCCATTGAGACCATGGTACATTGTTTTATTTGGTAGGTTGGATATATGAGTTACCCAAATTAAAAAGACACAGTATGAAAGAATTCATTAAAACCAAATTTTGTTGGGCTATAGAAAGAGGAGAAGATATGATGATGTGAGCAAGAGAAGAGAGTTTACCAATGCAGGAACAACGCATATGAGGACCCGATAAGTTATGTTAGATCAGGTCCATTTTGAGGACCAATATCTGATCCCATATTTCATATGGCTCTATCGAATAAATCATTGATGTTTTCTTTCAATCTTCTAATCTTCATTTAATATTCTAGTTGGGAAAAAAGGTATATATTAACCATCATATTTAGCAAGCAATTGCAGATTTTTTTTTTGTAATGTCAAGTGTTATATGGAGTTGAACAATGCAATAAAAAAAGAGGGGGAAATGTTGATATTTCAATTCTCCTGTAGGTGAAAACAATATTTTAAAATGAAATGATTGCCTTTCCCCCCTTCATTATTGAATATGATAATGGCTTCAATATCATGCATTGCAAGTAATAGTTTCTCCTTTGTTTTAGTTCATACACTAGCAGTGAACCCCGCGCGATGCGGTGAGTTTTGGAATAATCTGTGTAATACCCAGCGTTTTTGTATTATATCTGTATTAGAATAAAAAATATTTTCCTATTTTTCCTATTTTTATTTTTTCCTTTGCGCATGTTCTCCCTTCCTCTCTTCTTTTCTTTCTTTTCTATTTTCTTTTTCCATGGGCCCAAGCCCAGTCGAGCAAGCCTTCCCTTCTCCTTCTTCCTCTCATTTTCTTTTCCTTCCCCCTCATTAAAACCCACAACACGCGCCAGCCTCGCTCAACCACCTCCGAGACCCTTGCGTCCACCTCCTGATTTTGCGACCACCTATCTCTCAACCTCCCCCTCTCTATGTCTCTTTCATATCTCCCGCATTCACTCTTTCTCTCACCACCATCGACAAGCTCTCCGGTGCCGCCATCACTAGCAGCAGCTCCTCCATCACCTCCATCTCTTGGTTCTCCCTCAAACCGAGCAACAACCCCGATGCCATCATCACCTTTACACCACACACAAGCTCCTCCACTTCCTCTCACAACCCGACCACCTCACTGCAACCGCAGCCAACCACCACCGCCTTGCCGACCTCCGCAACGGCTCCTTAGCTCCTTGCCGACCCAGACCAAGCTCCCAAACCTTCACCCTCCTCCTTTTCAACTGAGCCGTCCCCGTCTAAGTCGCCATCACCGTCAGGTTGTCTTCGCTGCCGTCGTTGTCGTCACCGTAGCCGTCGTCATTGCCGTTGTCGCCATCGCCAGCACCATCGTGTCACGCTTGCATCACGCCATGTCACGCCCGCGTCACCACCGCACCACGCATGCCCCAGCACGCATCATACACGCACCACACACCGTGACCCGCACCGCGCCGCTTCGTCGCCGTCTAGTGAGTTGAGGTGAACCCTTGCGTCCGTGTCGCTTCTATTTCAGCGACCTAAGGTAAGTGATCCCCCACTTGCTGTCATACTAATAATTATATTATATATGTCATAATCGAAATGTTTAAATTGTTTACGTCGTGTTTGTGATCGAATCGGAATTTAATTGTGAACCGTAGTGGTGTGAACTGAACATAAAATAGGTCTAAAACCCTGTGTTAGACATATAGAATTCATAGGGATCGAATCATGTTCAAATCGATTAGATAAAACCATAATTTCGGTAGTTACGGCTTATTACGTTAAGTGTTTGATCAAGTGTCCTGAACCAAAATCCTAACTTAAAATACCCAAATGTATGATCAATATATTCGTTTATTGTTAATTAGTATTTTGTAGAAAAATGGGTTTTAAATATTGAAGTTTCACACATGAAATGCAGTCCCCAAGAGGCGATAACAAATCAGAATATTTCTGTATGTATTGCCTTGTGAAAATCATAACAAATTATAGAAAAATCTTCTTGTAACATTTGTGGGCTCATAATGAATCTGCCTTAGTATACAAAACTCCTGTAAAAAGTTATACTGCAAAATATATATGTGGTTACGATACCGTAAACTGAGGAGAAACACGGTTCTGGACTGCTGTTCAGAGCAGTATTCTGCATTGACATATGTTTTGAAACATTGATATAATCCTGTATAATATATTGCTGTGTCGAGACATATCTCAATATGTAGGTAATTTAGTTATCTATCATTTGGCGCTGGTTTTGTTAATTTTCATAACCATTTGATGTTTTAAAAATATTTGATATTGCTGAAGGGTACTGCTGTTTTTCTGATATGTGGATTATACCTATCGACCTTGCAATGGCCATAACTCTCTGTACACACATGATATTAATGTTTGGTTTATTGAGTTTGAAAGATAACTGAAGCATATAGAATTCATTGAACTGTAGCGACTCTAAATTCAGAACATAACTTATAGTAAATTGCATATGAAGTAGGATCTCCAGTTCTGAAACTGGAATTCCAGCAGTGTTCGCCTGATTTAAAATGAGCATATCTCCCGATCCAGAATAGGTATCGGGATGAATCCAATTTTGTAGATTATCTGAACGAGTCTATTTTCTGCATATTTTATATTGTGATGCTTGATTCTGATCGTATGTATTTTTAATAAATTTTGCAAACCGATTGATACTGGTTGTCCATTAATGGTTAAAGTTTAGTTAATATATTTTATCATGTCATATGACTGTTTTGCCCTCAAACTTGGTTGTTTATGTTATATAACGTAGTTAACCGATTATCACTGTATAGTAAGGCTTGACTCATATTTAAAACCCACCTATAATGACATCATTATGATGCAGACCGTACACTCATACATGATACTACATTACCTGTTATATCAACATTCTATACTTATACAAATGACATGTAACCTGCAACAAGACATGATATTTCTTGATTATCAACACTTCACTGTAATCTGTGAGACGCATAACGTATATTCTGGTGCCGATATGGGATGGGACCAGAGTGCACATTAGATGGTGTGACATTAAAACGTAGTCACCGACTGGAATGTTAAATTACTTGTCCTGGAATATTTATTCGTGTTTACGTGTTTTCCCACTCAGTGATATTATCGTGATTATTCATGATTTGTGTCTAGAATCTGTCCAGTCAGCATTCGTGTTTAGTGATTGGATTTTAGTGCTGTAATATAACTTAGAAACGTGGGGTGTTGGGTAGTTTAAGTGTGACTTCGATCAACGGAATTTTAGGAGTCCCATTACTGGTATATTTTGTGACTACGTGTTGCTGTGGTATCGGGCTGAAACAGTATATTTCGTGAATACGTGTTGCTGTGGTACCGGGATGAAACAATACATTATATTACCGACTCTTGATTCGGGCCCGTGTTTTCTTTCCCTTGGACGATAATCTTGGATTTGAGAATACTCCTGCGGTGGTTGACGCTCACGCTCAAACTGATGATATGTTAGCTTACCCTTATTAAATACACGACTCTTTTCCACCGTTCGATTTCAAAAGAAATAAAGACTGTTAGATTTAGCGACATGCATATTACCCTTGTCTATTGCCATGATTCACATACTATGCTACCATCTTGTTCATGTTATTTTACAATCTCGTATCACTGCTAGTTCATGCTTATTATTTCTGCAACATATTATGCATTGTTATATTACTATATTGTGTCTCTCTGACAACCCGAGTATACATGCTCAGAGGAAAAAGTGGAGCTAGCTCCAGAACAGGTCCTGCCCTATTTTAATGAGCTCGCGGAGATCTAGATCAACGACGTCTACTTTATTATTTAGCTTTACTTTCAATAATGGAACACCGTTATCGTTTAGTTAGTTGTAGTTGTTTCTTTTGTTATTAAAGACTTTGTATCCGTTGAACTTTTGTTTCGTTTGAATATAATAAATTAGTGACTGTACTTCTCTTTATTTGTGCTTGAATTACTAATTACCATGCAACACTAGAAACCGAAGTGTGACTACACCGGGATTTTTCCTTGACCGTAGGAGCATGGCTGACCTAATCACCCCTCGTATTCCGTATTTTTGGAAGCGAGACGCGACAATTTGTGAAAATGGTATTTATTTGTAAAAAAAATCCATGGTATTTATCCGAAAAATGTTTAAATTTATTTAAGAACATTGAAATTTAATGTTATTTATTTGTGACAGACAAACCCATGGTATTTATCTAAGTACGACCCTGAAATCCCTGTACAATTGTAATTTATTCAATGTATATAAAGGTTTTTTTTTCAGTTCTGACTATGAGTTATAAGTAATTATTATTAATTAAAAGCAAGAAACTCCTAATAGTTCATTGGTTAAGGCTCTGCACTACTGTCCCATAGCCCGCATGTTCTGCCACAATTATTTTTATTTTTATTTTTTGACTTTTTAGAAGCTCAAGAGTTTACACCGGCTTCATACGGGGTTACAAAAAGTCATCAAATAAAAGAAGTATGCCAATAGAACCCAGACCATGGCCCGAAACCAAACCCAATGACCTAGCCTTTGGGGCCGACGTGGGGCCGACGTAGGCGGCCAAGACAGATGGGTCCGTCTTATGCCCGTGCATCTCTTGATCTTCCCTCTTCTGCATAGTATAATTTAAAATCCCTCCACCAACATGAGAACTCCAAGACCTTTCATTTCCTCTATAAATACAATTTTAATACCATTAATCCCTTTTTAATTCACCTTAATCTTACCTCAATTCCCTATAAATACCTACTTTCCTATCTTCATCCCCATTTCTGAAAGTTCCTCTAAAAAATCTTCATATACCAAGTTCAGTCCATCAAGTCCAAACCAACATTTCCCTCAAGACTGTTCTTCTCGCCTCATCAACTCACGCGCGTCGTAGTCACGGTTCTTCCAACCATCTTCGTCTTCTACACCTTTATTTCTAGCGCAAACCGTAAGTCCTCAATCGACTTCTCTCTCTTTTGCTTCTCCTCTCACATCGACATGAAAGAATACGATATTATAAACAAAGTTTAATTTAAAAATATATTTATTGTAATTCGACATGTTCATTATAAATTTTCATACCATGATACCAAGAAAATACGAATTTACAACCCTATGATATTGCAATCCATGTTTCATAAAATTTTATATGAAATTATTATGTTAAATAATATGTAGAATACAAATAACGAATAAATACCGTAGTTAATTAATTATTTATTCCTATGATATGTTAATGTAGATCATACACGGGGTAATGATCTACCCCACATGCACACTCGGAAATCATAGCACGATTATATATTGGTCACATATTTGCTAAAGAAACATTTTTTATTAAAATATCCCCACTTTCTAAAAATACGTTTTAAATCGCTATTTTAAAACCTTTGCAATTACGTCTCTATAACCTTCGTTAGAGAACCCGTTTGTAGATGGTGTGGGTTAACGCGCGTTCTTGGGATAGTAGAGTGAGATGCAGAACTTCTCACGGAGAATTCGGTCTCGAAACGAATAAAATACGGTTTTTAAAGAAAATACAACTTTTTAAAACAAGTTAAATAGTTAAAAAATTATTTAAATCATAAATCCGTATTGCGAAGGAAAACAATTTGTGAAAATTAAATTTTTAAATAAATATTAAATTTTTAAGAAAATACTCTCAAGTTTCCAAATACTAGATTTTTCATAAAAATACAATAAACTTTAAAATTTAGGTTTTGACACTAAAATACCACAAAATATAAAAATACATTTTTATGAAAAATCTTGACATTTTAATTAACATTTTTATTAAAAATATCTTCGAGGCTTTAGGACGAATCAAGAATTTTAAATGACTTTTTATATAAATACTCTTGAAATCAAAAGACTAGTTTAGCTTACGTGTTTATGTTGTACATTAGTTTGAGGGACATCTTCTCTTGTCAGTGCCTCGGGATTGCCGAAGACAATGATGCATCACTTACCTCTCTCTAAATATAGATCGTAATCTAAGGGTGGAACTGTTGGCTATAATGCCCTCAATTCAATTATTGGATCATAGGCATGCGATTGCGATGATTGAGGGATGACCTATACGGATAGAACAGTCTTACTCGAGATGATAGTATGCTATTTGGTTTGTCTTTATCATCATGTACATGCTTCAGATGGCATTACAGATCATTATTACATGTTGGTAGAGCCCATAGGATTCTTTCTTTACTACCTGCAGTATGATGGCGATCATATACGTGAGAGCTGGGTGGTCTATAAGCACATCCTTAAATGTCCCTAGTCGTGGGAGTTTCGATACCGGGTGTCGATACTCTAGAGTATACTAGTGTATACTGATCAAGACATCGCATCCCTAACCAAATGAATTCCTTAGACATCTCATGCCTAACAATTATAAACCCCGCATTTTAGTCTCGATCTCGAAAACACTTTTCAATATCAAGTCGGGCAATTCAACAAGATTCCTGACATCCTGATCGAATGCTCGTCGCAAACTTTAGTAGACGGCCGCACCCCCAGATGCCGTCGACGAAGTGCACTAAGGCGGAACACCGCTGCCGCGAGCACCCGAACGGATGCTTTTGGCGACGGGGTTCTCCTACAGTCACTTGGTCGGGGCTATGGGGTGTGGCCATCTATTAAGTTTACCCAGCAAGTATCCGCGTACGCTACGTGATTGCGGCGGAGTTTTGATCGCATAAAAATCCCGTGGCAACCGATCATTTGAGACTGAACTGCTAGATTTCTAACATTCAAATTAGTTATCTCATAACTACTTGTGGATTCCAAATATTGTATCACAATCTAGATAAATAGACAATGTCAAACTTTCCGATCGAATAAACAAACACCCAAAATTTCCCAAATGGCTCAACACTTGAACGGAGTTCAAAAAATCCCAGAGCATGTCACAACCCCAATGAACCAGCCGTAGAAGGGTCAAACCAACGCCTCACATGTGGCAACGCTAAACTACCACAAACCCTAGGGTTCAAGTGGCAGTTTTGACGGTCATATAATCGAGTTAAGCTTACGTTCTTCTAGAGGGTCCACAGATACGCTTGCATGATTTTCCGAAAGTTTCAAACTCGAGAAAAAATCCAACACTTGGAAAGTTTTCTGACAGAGAAAAAAGTGAGTTATTGATATCCGTTTGAACTTTTTAACACGTTCTAAATTACCCGGAAAAACACTTAAACGAAGTTAAATTTTCTGATCGAATCAACGAGTTCCCAATACATCCCAGAAAACTCAACACTTGAGTAAAATTAAAAATTCCCAGAACTATGAAAAAGAACCCAAGAATAAAGACCTGAAGCAGCAGCCCCCAACTCTAACGTTTAGCCGCGGAACCGCCGCTAAACGCATGGTTTGGCTGCGGTTCCGCGGTCAAGTGAGAGAGTTTTTGGTCCGTACTTCACAGTAATTCTTATATTTCCCTGCATGATTTTCTGAGTATTTTTAATATGAAAAATGTCAACTTTTGAATTTTTTTTCCAAAAACTAGGATTTTACGGGTATTCGGAGTTCGATCAGACTTTAAACTTCGCCTACACATCGCCTAATTCTCTAGCTTGGCTCTGATACCACTGTAGGGTTACTAGGCACTCTCACAAGGTTCTAAAAGGCATCAACCATGCCCGATTTAAATTTTAGACGTGCCGAACAACCCTAACCAAGATTTTAGACTAGAGATTAGGCGAAACAAAGAAAGTAAACAACTTTACTTCTAAGAGTTTGGGATTACAACTGTTAGTGTATATGCCCTAGGGGCCATTATTGTATCATACTAGATTGTATATTACTTAATGGAAGCTTGCGATATTCACAGTTGTATATACAGTCTTACGAAAAATGGTAGTATGCTACTTGGTTTGTGTCTACTTTAATATGTGCATATGTTTCTTGTAACGTATCACTTATACATATTAGTAGAGCCTATAGGATCTTTGCTTTATTACCAGCGTTGTGATGGCAGTCACACTAGTGGGGGCTGGATAGTCTGTAAGCAACATCCTATACAGGTCCCTGGTCGTTGGATTATCGAGATAGGGCATCGATATTCCGGAGTAGACTAAGTGTGTACGCTTCTCATCCCAGTTGGGGAGATGGTCTGTCCCACAGCCATCAGTACGTCGTACTGGAGATAGTATGCATGTGCTCGTTAGGTTACGGGTACATCGGACAGGACTCACAGGGGAACTGATTGGTTGGTATTAAAGCCGTCGTCAGTTAACAGTTCCCAGATGACATGAGGACAGCATAGTCCGCAGACTTGACACTGCTACTTCGCCTCGAGTGTGTCCCACTGTTCTTAGATTGCTATCCTACCACGGCTCGAGTCGTGCAAACAGGTAGCAGTTGGGTGCAGTCCCGAGCACTTGGAGGCAGTAGTGGTTAGACAGGATTCGTCTCTCCCGGTATTAGGAGATGATATCGCGCTGTGTCAGAGAGCTATTACGCAAAGTCCCTGGCCAGGGCAAGCAAGATATACTGGTAGGTTCCAGTAGCTTCTTAGGGTGTAATGGGCTTCGCTCCGACACGACTTATACAGCTATTAGGGGACTGACGCTTGCTGCCCCCTAGGCTTGATATGCGATAGTCTTAGACAAACAGACCAGACTGTACGGAGATTGTCACATCAGGCTCAGTGGGAGTTCGGATGATTTTCCTCATCGGCCTTCTTATCGACATTTACCTGGGGACCGTTACGTACAGCTAGTGCCGCTTGCGGACTGTGGTTAAATCCACTGCCAGCGTAGTGTCGAGTCTTTAGAGTCCCACACAGAGAGTTTCCCTGCTCCAGGCGAAACGATATAGAGGTCGTATGGTTTTACGACAAGGGTTCAGACGCGTACGTGTGTTTACGCCCGTACGACTTTTCGGACAGTTTTTACTAGCCGGCTTTGGTTTAAGCCAGATTCTAGTATCGGGTTATTTGATTTATACAGTCTAAAGTTTTTCCGTGTTTTTACGGATTGGAGGGGCATTCTCGTAATTTGTCGGGAAGCTTCTAGAAGAGTGGTGACTAAGGGGCTGTTTGGTTGCAGGATTATGGAATTTGGATTCCAAAAACAGTACGGTTGAAATTTCTGGATTTGGTAATTTGTTGTTTGGTTGGATCTGGATTTGTAGATCTGGATTTGTAGATCCTTGTAATCTTTGTTTGGTTGTTGGAAAAAAAATAGGATTTGGATTTGAGGATTTTAGAGAGAGATAGAGAGAGAGAGGATTGTTAAATAAATAAAGTGCATGGGCCCCATCTAAAAGTACAATGAATAGTGCCAAATCCTTGAGAATCCTTGTAAATTTTTAGGATTCATGAATCCTTCTTTTGTGGTGGGCCCCCCCATATAAAACAAAGGAATCCTAGAAATCCTAATCCTGCAACCAAACACAAAATTGTGGAATCCTAGGATTCCACAATCCAAAATCCAAATCCAAACCCATAATCCTGCAACCAAACAGGCCCTAAGGGGTTAAGGTGGCATTGCATTAAATGAGATTAGTGACTCATTTGTGTGATTCATCCATGTCATTAATGCATCATAAATGCTTAATGACTCATGGTGATGAATCACTCATAGATATTTATGAAGCATGGTTGTTAATTCAATTATTTCATTTTTGGATAAATAATAATGCTTCATATATATTATGATAAGATCATTATCTCATTTCATTCTTATCTTCACCTTCTCTCTCCTCGAGCTCACTCTCTCTTCAAACCCTAACCCTAGCCTTTCATGTGTTAAGATCAAGGGTTGGCTAGACTAAGACATCCATAACCTCACTCTATATCCCCTAGGTAGCTTAGATTAGCACTTTAAGCAACCTAGTTATCTCAAGTTTGAGATTAAGCTTGGCGTAGGAGCTTTCGGGTGGATCGTCTTTGATTCGAGGAGGCCGTTGAGGTGCCGATGTTCCAAGGAGCCTACGAGGAGTGGAGGACCGCGATGAAGACCCGAAGGACTAGTATCGTGAGGTATAATTTCGTATCCAAGTAGTTAAACCTCTAGTTGTTTATTAGTAATGGTTTAGATAACGATTCATGCGCTCAAGTCCGTGTTACGAAGCTTTGATAATCGTTTTTCATATATTCCGTCTCCCCGCAAGTTCGTGGGGTGCGTGACATGGACTTACAGTGGTATCAGAGCCAACTAAACCATTACTAGCTTGTTAGCAACTGATTAGAAGTTCGATCGACGGAAAATACGAAAAACGAAAAAACCAAAACCCTAAGTTTCTGTTAATTTTAGAACTGTATGAAAAAATATTTGACATACCTTAAAATTCACAGCAGGGAATTTAATGAAAACTGAGAAAATACGACCCCCTAACTCGGCAACTCGGCCGCGGAACCGCGGCATAAAGGTGCTTTTGGCCGCGGATCCTCCACCGAGTCAACTCCGAGTTGACTCGGATTTCCTCTGTAATTCATAATTTTTGGTTTTCTGTTTTCTTGTATGTTCTGTTTCTGCCCAGGTTACTTCAGTGTTGCTTTGCTATTGGGGTAGACATGGAAAATGGTTGTCGATCGATGTTCTAAGATATTTGTTAATTGGGTTTTTATCTGTAATGTTTAATGTGTTCGTAAACCTCCCCTAACTGCTAGTATGTCGGTTGGCAGGGGGTTGCACATTTCTGAAATGTTTACTGCTTGTGTATATGAACTGTGTTGGACTGTTGTAATGATTAGCCGGGGTTTGAAATGTGTTTAATATTCATTCATTCAATGTAAATGTAATTTGATGTAATATTCTTTTGCGGGGCACATCCAGGTTGCGGTTTTAGCCACCGTTGTATTATTTCTTTTTACTGTTTTTGCTCCTAGGATAGACCCAAGGTGGGGTACACAAACTACCGGGTACATCAAAGTGTTTAGTGGCCTACTCACGTTGTTGAGGGAGACCGCTTCACTTCGGGTACTTGACGGGTAGTTTGCCGTACCCGAAGGGGTCTAGGGTAGGGTAATGGCTATTCATCACAACTGTGTAATCTGTCTTTTATTGCAGGCTCAAAGCAAATGCGGATTGCTAGCAAATCCAATAAAGTTCATCTGTGATCTGGAATGCTTATTATTGCGTCTGACGAATGTACAATATCTATATATGATAGCTATTAGACGTCACTTATGTTTTACACCCGCGCTAGCCTAGCCCCCGATCTGTCGTTAGTTAAGTAACCTAACGGGTGATGACGGGACCCAGTGGCGAATGCGGATGGCATAAGAGGACGTGGTATTTTCGTTGTTTTCTGCAATGATAAGATTAATGATGGGACGCATTATAATAATGCAAAGAAAATAAACCAAAGTTTAATCGTTGGAACAAATTTAAAAGAAACCACTCGGTTATTTTAAAAGATCAGAATTTTTAAATTACGGAGCTTTAACCACTCCTTTTAAAAAGTATCAGGTTCCTTCGATTATATCAAGTTCTCTACGTTCACGGTTTTGCCAAAACCATTCGTAGCCCTCCGTCATTTCTTATGGATGGTCAGTAGTATTCAAGCTATGTTTGTTGGCCCTTAGTCAAGGCATAGTGTTTGGTAGCTGCTGGGGTATTCATTTATTGCATAGATTGATGCGTTGGTTTGGGACAGTCGTATTACTTTGTTGGTCGTTAGTCAAGAGTATGTACGGGTGGGTTCAAATTAACCTGGACAATGACGGGTAGAACTTGACATGCGACTTATGATTTGTTGGCCCTTAGTCAAGGTCATAAGAGCATGGGGCAAAAATCCGCATCGGGAATTTCTAAAGGAACTGAAATTTGCAGAGAGATGCATACCATTTTAGAGTTTGATGAATGTTGGTAGGATTCCTTCAACATTATCATACGATGATATTTTGGATCCCGATCCTACTGTGAGTACAAGCTACTTATCAGGAGATTCGTCACTTAACGATCAATGCTATAAACCAAGTAGGTGTCTAGAAAGGTGTCAGCGGGGTTACGCCCCCAGAGAAAAGAGGTTATTTAATTAAGGAACTTCGCGAAAGCGTTGGAAAACCTTTCTCGAAGTATCGACACTGGCCTGGCTGAACGGTTAAGAAAGTATTGTATGGTGGGAATTGTCCTGGCTAATTCTTCTTTTATGGTTTGAGGAGGGATTCAAGAAACAGTGGGAGCCATCCCGTTTAGATAAACTTAAAACCGATCTAAACTTGCAACAACATCATGCTAAAATGTTTTCTTCTCTCTCTCTCTTAATTGCAGCGACCTTGTGACCACATATAGGTTACATCTAGATAACAAATTGACTGAATCTAACTTATATGACTGGCAATGGTCTGTCCAGATGTCCATTGCCTATGACAAGCTGGACCACCCTATTACTACTCAAGATCCCGCCGTCCCAGGTCCAGTTTCCACTGTTGCGGATATGGATATCCGTCAGACAAGGGAAAAAGATAAAGCGAAAGCTAAGTGCCTCATGTTAGCTTCAGTTGATGGTGTATACCAGAAGCAGCACGAGAAGATGGACTTAGTTTCCATCTTTCTCCATAATAAAGATTTATATGGAGAGCAATCTCATATCACTAGATATGAAATCTCGAACGAATTGATTCAAGCGAGGATAGCTGACGGGTCATCTGTAGGGGACAACGTCCTTATAATGACTAGCTGTATTGATTAGCTCCAGGACCTGGAGACCGCGTTGGGAAACGAGTCAAATACTGACTTGATTCTACAGTCTCTGCCTCCTACCCTGAAGGAAACCAGGGAAGGAGAAGGAAAGAGAAAGGCAAAAGTTTCGGGACTAGATATAGTAAAAGAGGGACGTTCCTATTATTACAGGAATGAACATTGGCAGAATGATTGCAAGGCTTTAGAAGCCAGTAGCCAGGATACGAAGCATGTTGTGGCTTCAGCCTCAAGTGTGTTTGTAATAGAGAACTGTATGTCAGTTAACCCTACTTCCTGGGTATTGGATACCGGGTCAGGATCTCACATCTGTAATTCATTACAGGCTCTGAGAAACCGTAGGGTTATCGGGATAGGTGATATGACCCTCACGGTTGCTAACGGAATGAGCATGGACGCTGAATCCGTAGGGGAATATCATCTTGGACTGACAACTGGGCAGATATTGATTCTGCGTAACTGTTTTTATGTACCAGGTGTTAGTTGTATGTATGCCCTAGAGGCCAGTATTGTATAGATGATGTATATTATATTGGATGCTTAGACATATATAGAGATGACTTTCTTACTCGATATGATAGTATGCTATCTGGTTACCCTTTATCTTAACATGTATACTAGTCTCTTTAAACCATTTTATAGTTACATGTTGGTAAAGCCCTTAGGATGGGTACTTGACTACCTGGACTATGATGCAGATCATACTAGTGGGGACATGGTAGTCCATAAGTACATCCTTCAAGGTCCCTAGTCGTGGGTGTATCGAGACGGGGCATCGATATACCAGAGTAGACTAGCGTATACGCTTCTCGACCCATGAGATGGGCGATGGATGATCCCATATCCATTGGTGTTTGACATCAGAGATAGTATACGGGTGCTCAGTGGAGACTGGGTACACTGGACGGACTCGCCGAGAACTCCCAGATGGTATTATACCTCACGTCAGATGGCAGTTCTCAGGTGACACTTGTGCAGGTTAGTCTGTAGACCCGAGATCGTCATAGAGTCTTGTGTGATTCCCACTGTGCTTTGATCTCCACCTTACCACGTCCATGAGGGCATGCAAAACGGTGGTCTTTGGGCACAGTCCCGAGTCACATGGAGGCAATGAGCGATAGGAGGGGTTTCGTCTCTCCCGGTATTGGGGGTTGATGTTGCGCTGTGCTCGATTGGCCGTAACAGGGAAGTCCCTGACCAGGGCTGATCAGAGATTTGCTGGTAAGTGTTACCAGTAGTTTCTCAACCCGTTATGATCCTCACATCGGCACGACTTATCGGTTATTGGGGTCTGACGTTTACCACCCCTAGACTTGATATGCGACATATCAGACGAACAGACCGGACTGTACGGTAAGTGTTACTGGTTGGATTCACAGGAGTGTGAGCGGGCTAGCTCGTCGATCTTCTGATCGCTCAATATCCGGATGGCCGTTACGTTTAGCAGACCGCTTGCGGCTTGTGGGTGCTTGATATGATCATTATCTGCTACCGGCGTATTGACGAGTCTTTAGAGTCCTACACAGAGGTTTCCTGGCTCAAGCGAAACGAAATAGGAGCGCATATGAGATATGTGCAGGACCGAGAATAATGCGTGTATGTGATACCGTATTCCATTCTCGCGATGATTGTATCGATTGGTTATATTCGATATAACCTAGATATCGAATCAACGATTGATTCGATAAGCCGATACATAGGATACTAGTCGGTTATATGCGATATGACCGGATCGTTAAGTCAAGTGTTGATTTAATGATTTAATGTATAATTATATATTTGATATATTATTTTGCATTAACTAGTATTGGTTCACTTTAAATGGATTTTCTCACTTGATGTGCAAGTTGTATATGTGATATACTTTTGTGTACATCTTTGTATCATGTTTGATGATGCTTGCTCATTTGGTTAAGTGTAAAGAATTAAACCTAGGTTAAAAAAGTGATTAGGGTTTTAATTATCCATTCTTTTATTTATTGATTTTGGAAAAAGAATGGGATAAGAATACAAAATGGTTGCTTTCATTCTTGAACCTTTGTGAACCTTTATGAAGCTTTGACCAAAGTGACCAATTTGTCTTCATGCTTAACCCTAACCATTCTTCTAACCTTGGTCAATTCTCTACACCTAACCATGGTTCCTATTATGATAAGTATTCATTTCTTTTTCATTTTTGGATTAACTTATCATAATATTTCCTTCTTCTTGATCTTCTTCTTCAAGAAAGAAAGCTTGATGCCATCAATGGCAACTTGAGTTCTAAAGTGAGAAATCCAATTCTAAAGTGAACCCACCTCCTATTTCTTCACCCTCTACCTCTTGCCAAGTTGTTTTGGATGTTTTCTTCACAAGTTTTACAACTTTGTGAAGTCGGAGCTTGAACTTGTGATGCCTCGACGTAGATCATCTTCGGCACGAAGCCGACGACCTAGTCCGTCCATTTCTCCGATCAAGCCAACGATTGAGTCCGGGATTCGAGATGGAAAGTGAGAGGATGCCTACGTGGAGCTAAGGAAGTGGAGAACCGGATCTATAAAGGTTGTAGCCTCTCTCCTTTAGTTAAGATGTTAACTAGTTTCGTTTTCGCCTAAATTTCTAGTCGACGATCCGTATTAGGGTTTCTCGGCACCCATAAAATTTGAAATTGGCATGGTTGATGCCTTGTGAGACCTCTATAGTGTGCCTAGGAACCCTACAGTGGTATCAGAGCCTAGCTAGAGCCTTAGGCGTAGTCCAGACGACGTTTGAAGTCCGATCGAACCAAAACCCTAACCCGAAAACGGCTCTCTGTACTTTTTTTTAAAAACTGGGTTTTTTCCAAATTAAAAATATGCAGAAAATTCAGCAGGACTTTCTAAGAATTACTGTGAAACACGATCACCCAATTCCTCAAAAGTGCGGCGGAACCGCGGCAGAAGCCTGGCTTCTGCGGCGGTTCCGCGGCCGTATGATGACGTCACCCACCCAATTTTGCACAGTAACTTCTTTTATTCAGTGCTGAGTTCTCTGGGAATTTTTAATATTTATTCAAGAGTTGAGTATTCTGGGTTGTATTGGGGACTCGGTATTTCGATCGGATTATCAAACTTTGTCTAAGTGCTTTCCGGATAATTTTTTGAATATGTTAAAAAGTTCGACCGGATATAAATACCCAATTTTTCCCTTGTCGGGAAATTTCCAAGTGTTGGATTTTCCTGTGGTTTAAGGACGTTCTGAGTAGTGCAAGTAACGCGATGGTCCCTCTAGAAGACAACAAACCTTAACTCGATTATGTGACCGTCTTGAACTGCCCTTTGAACCTTCAGGTTTGGGGCAGTACGGCGTGCCACATGTGAGGCGTTGGCTTGACCCTTCTACGGCTGGACCGTTGGTACTGAGGCATGAAGTGAATGTCTTTGAACCTATTTCATGTGTTGGATGGTTTCGGGAAAACTTGGGTGTTCGAATGTTCGATCGGAAAGTTTAATATTTTCTATTTATCCGGAATGGGATACAATAATTGGAATTCACAAACAGTTATGAGATAACTGAATGAATGTTATAAATCTAGCGGTTTAGTCTCACTTCATATTGAAAAGAGTTTTCGATAATCGGACTAAAATGCGGGGTTTATAACTGTTAGGCATGTGATGTCTAAGTATTTCATTTGATTAGGCATGTGATGTCTAAAGAGGTTGCGGATTCCAATTGTTGTAATTTTACACTTTCTTTTCTGTGACCGTAAGTGTAATATGTGATATCGCCGGTTTCATTGCTATATGTCAACGACAATTGGGATGCGCATATTTACTTACGTTGATGACATGTGATGTTATGTGTTGCTGGATTGTTATATTGGATTGTCGTGTTTGAATAGCCGGGTTTTTTTTTATGTGAGATGAGTGTTTTTCATTTTCATTCATGTAAAAACTTGTATATAATATTCTTTTATTGGGGCACTTCCAGGTTGCGGAAGATGTCACCCTTTTGTATATTATTTATTTTTCCGCATTAGGATAGACCCAAGGAGGGGAGCATAAGTAACCGGGTTCTGGGGTCCAGTGGGAGACCAACTCGAGGAGTCGAGTCCGGGTCTCCTAACCCTAGAATTGGTAGGGTTTCTTGCCGCTCTCATAGGGGTCTAGGGGTGTGGGATTGGCTATTCATCACGACCGTAGAATTCGTGTTTTATACTGGCTCGTATTAAAAACACGGACGTCCTAGTATATCCAATGTTTCATATGTTTCTTCTGCTGCTTTATCTGTGATGTGATCATGTGATGTTCTCTGATAAATACAGTATACAGTATATATGATATATTATATAGACGTTACTTATGTTTTGCACCCGCACTAGCCCTGTCCTGCTCTGTCGTTAGTTACCTAACCTAACGGTGCACGAGGGGACATCGAGGCGAATGCGGATGGCATAAGTGTACGTCATATTTATCTGTGATGTTTAGGTATTTAAATGATGGGACTTCATTAATGTGATTAATGAAAGAAAAGAAACCTAAGATGTTGTAGAATCAAATTTTAAACAAAAAGGGTAGCTACAGTTCTTGCTTTGCATAGCGGTATATGTGATATATCCTGCACCTTATTCGATGAAGAAAGGACCGAGATCCCTTCACCGGGAGTGACTCCTTTAGCAATAACTGGCAGATGCTACACACTCGGTTTGTTTTTGATTGCTTCTATAGTTTCTGCTTTGCACAGTGATATATATGATATATCCCGCACCTCATTCGACGAGGAAAGGGCCGACGATCCCTTCACCGGGAGTGACCCCTTTAGCAAAACTAGAAAGCCTCAAAATCACTCCATTTCAAAACTTCATTTGATTCTACAACGATATCAAGTTCATTACGCTCATGGTTTTTATGAAAAACCTGCGTAGCCCTCCGTCATTTCAGATAAGTACTAGTTAGTATTCGTGCTGCGGTAGTTTGGCCTCCGTCAAGGCGTAGTGTACGGTAGCTAACTAGTGCTTATCTGCTAGCATATGATGCGATTGGATTAGGGTATTCGTACGGCGTTGTTTGGCTTCCGTCAAGGGTCGTGCGGGTGGGTTTAATTCAATCAGGAAATGACGGGTTGAACTTGACTAGCGGACTATGGGTTGTTTGGCCTCCGTCAAGGTCATAGGACGCTAGGGGAAAAATATTATCGGGAATTTCAAGTGTTGAAATTTGCAATGAGATTGCATACCTTCTATGAGATAGTTGGATCCCGATACCCGCTGCGAGTAAGAGTTACTCCTGGGAGAGTTTTACACATTACGATTAGCCGATCAAGTAGGTGTCTAGAAAGGTGTTAACGAGGTTACGCCTCTGGGAAAACGAGGTTTACATTAATTAGGTTCGTGCGAAAGCACGGGGGACCTCTCTCAAAGTACCGACACTGGCCTGGCTGAAAGATTGGCGAACTTGTAGTGTGTAATTAATCCCGGCTAGTCTTTCCTTTTAGGGTTTGAAGGAAGATTTGATAAAAAGCAGTAGGAGCCATCCTGATTAGATAAGATAATAACCAATCTGATCTTGCACGAGCATACGCTAAAGTGTTTTCTTCTCTCTCTCTCCAGGTAGCGACCATTTCATGCCTTAATCAAGATAATAATATGGATGTATTGACCGAACCCGCATGTTATACTGTGCAGGGGAACGTTGGACCCGTTCTACCTTATAAGTGTTATAAGAATGAACAGGAAACAGGAGAATATCTGGATTCTTACACCGCCCAAAAGGAGAACATGCATGTTGATGCATCATCTTCGGGTGTGTTTGTCATTGAGAACTGTTTATCAGTTCACCCTACGTCCTGGGTATTAGATACCGGATCAGGATCCCACATATGTAAAATGTTACATGGGCTACGGAAAGGTAGAGAACTGGGAAAAGGTGATCATTCCGTTCAAGTAGGGAATAGGGCAAATGTTGCAGCCAAAGCAGTTGGCGAATATCACCTAGTATTACCAAGTGGTGATACACTGATTCTAAATGAATGCTATTATATACCGAACATGATGTGCAATATTATATCAGTTTCTTTATTAAGTAAAGAAGGATATAATTTTGTAGTGAAGGACAATGTTATGAACATATTCCTAGATCAAAAGTTGATTGCATCAGGCTCGTTACATAATGGCATATTCATTCTCAATCAAAATACAGTCCTCAATTTACAAAACACACACAAGAGGAAGAGTTCTGAACTGAACGAATCCTTCTTGTGGCATTGTAGACTGGGTCACATCAATGCGACACGACTAGCTAAGTTGCATAAGGATGGATATTTAAATCCGTTTGAATTTTCATCTTATGACACTTGCCAGTCATGTCTCAAAGGCAAGATAACCAAAACTCCGTTTACGGGACATGGAGAAAGAGTTACTGAACTCTTAGGACTGATACATAGTGATGTATGCGGTCCTATGTCTACACATGCCAGGGATGGTTCTTCGTACTTCATTACATTCACTGACGATCTCTCTAGATTAGGATATGTGTTCTTGATGAAACACAAATCAGAAGCTTTTGAGAAATTCAGAGAATATAAAACCGAAGTAGAGAACCAAACGGGCAAAAGTATTAAGATCCTTCGATCTGATCGAGGAGGAGAATACTTAAGCAACAAATTCAGAGATTATCTAAAAGAGAATGGGATTCTCTCTCAGCTTACTCCTCCTTATACACCACAGCACAACGGTGTATCAGAACGGAGGAACCGCACCCTATTAGATATGGTGCGCTCTATGATGAGCACAGCTGAGTTACCTATTTCCTTCTGGGGATATGCACTTGAAACTGCTGCATATCTATTGAATAGAGTTCCAACCAAGTCAGTGCCTACCACTCCATATGAGATATGGAATGGTAAGAGACCATGTCTTAATTTTATTCAGATATGGGGTTGTCCGGCCTATGTTAAAACACAAAATCCGGACAAGCTCGAGGCAAGGTCTGTTCTATGTAAGTTTGTTGGATATCCCAAACATTCGCGAGGGTATATCTTCTATCACTCCGAGGAACAAAAAGTGTTTGTTTCTCGACATGCTACTTTCTTAGAAAAGAGTTTTCTTATAAAACAGACAAGTGGCATTGAGGTAGAACTGGAAGAGGTTCCAGCGATACAAACTATAACAGAAGACTTGGTAGAACCAGAGGCTTCAGTAGTACCCGACGAACCCCAGCCTCTCCGCCGATCTAGTAGGGTTTCTCGTCCTCCTGAGAGATACTACGGTTTTCTCATTGACGGTGGAAGCGAGGATTGCATCATGGAGGATGATGACCCAACTAGCTTTGAGCAGGCCATCACGAGTAGGGACTCAGTGAAATGGCTGGATGCTATGCGGTCCGAGATGGAATCCATGTACACCAACAAAGTATGGACTTTGGAAGTTGCTCCTGAGGGGGTAAAACCCATTGGGAGCAAGTGGATCTTCAAGAAAAAACTTGGTGTAGATGGGAAAGTGGAGACTTTCAAAGCTAGACTTGTTGCAAAGGGTTTTCGTCAAAGACCAGGTGTGGACTATGACGAAACCTTTTCTCCAGTGGCTATGCTTAAATCCATCCGGATCATGCTTGCCATTGCTGCATATCATGATTACGAAATCTGGCAAATGGATGTTAAGACTGCCTTTCTAAATGGTGATTTAGAAGAGTGCGTGTACATGACTCAGCCAGAGGGCTTCGTAGATAGTGGGAGCAGCGGGAAGGTGTGCAAGCTGCTTAAATCCATTTATGGATTAAAGCAAGCATCGCGGAGTTGGAACATCTGCTTTGACGTCGTTATCAAAGAGTTTGATTTCGTCAAAAACCCAGATGAACCTTGTATCTACAAGAAGGTGGCAGAGAGTAAGGTTGTCTTCCTCGTATTGTACGTGGACGACATACTCTTGATAGGAAATGATATTCCTATGCTGCAATCGGTCAAGCTCTTCTTATCACAAAGATTCTCAATGAAAGATCTTCGTGATGCCTCCTGCATATTGGGAATAAGGATCTATAGAGATAGATCCAAACGGATATTGGGATTGTCCCAATCCAGGTACATTGACACCATACTAAAGAGGTTTAGTATGGAAGAATCCAAGCGTGGGAACTTGCCCACGATCTCTGGAGTCACTCTCTCCAAAGAGATGTCTCCCAAGACTGATTTGGAGAGAGCTCGCATGCAAGGGATACCCTATGCTTCGGCTGTAGGCTCTATCATGTACGCGATGCTATGTACCAGACCCGATGTAGCATACTCACTAAGTGTAGTGAGCAGGTATCAAGCTGATCCTGGAGAGAGTCACTGGACAGCTGTGAAGAGCATTCTCAAGTACTTACGAAGGACTAAAGAGATGCTCTTGGTGTATGGTAACGGAGAACTCCAAGTGGAGTCCTTTACCGATTCGAGCTTCCAGAGTGATAAGGACGACTCTAAGTCGCAGTCGGGATTTGTCTTTACCCTTTACGGAAGGGCGGTTAGCTGGAAGAGTTCCAAGCAGGAAACCGTGGCAGACTCGACGATGGAGGCTGAATACATCGCTGCCAACGATGCTGCTAAAGAGGCTGTCTGGATCAAGAAGTTCATTATTGAACTTGGAGTGGCTCCATCCATTGAGCATCCAATACCTTTGTATTGCGATAACAATGGAGCGGTGGCTTTGGCCAAGGAACCTAGGTCCCATCAGCGATCCAGGCACATTCTGAGGCGGTATCACCTGATCCGGGAGATAGTTGATCGCCGGGAGATCGAGGTCAGGAGGGTTGACACGAAGAACAACACGGCGGATCCACTCACGAAGGCCATTCCCCAGATACAGTTTGAGAGACTCTTCGGGATGCTCGGTATGCGATACTACAGCAGCTGGCCCTAATGCAAGTGGGAGATTGTTAGTTGTATGTATGCCCTAGAGGCCAGTATTGTATAGATGATGTATATTATATTGGATGCTTGGACATATATAGAGATGACTTTCTTGCTCGATATGATAGTATGCTATTTGTTTACCCTTTATCTTAACATGTATACTAGTCTCTTTAAACTGTCTTATAGTTACATGTTGGTAAAGCCCTTAGGATGGGTACTCGACTACCTGGACTATGATGCAGATCATACTAGTGGGGACATGGTAGTCCATAAGTACATCCTTCAAGGTCCCTAGTCGTGGGTGTATCGAGACGGGGCATCGATATACCAGAGTAGACTAGCGTATACGCTTCTCGACCCATGAGATGGGCGATGGATGATCCCATATCCATTGGTGTTTGACATCAGAGATAGTATACGGGTGCTCAGTGGAGACTGGGTACACTGGACGGACTCGCCGAGAACTCCCAGATGGTATTATACCTCACGTCAGATGGCAGTTCTCAGGTGACACTTGTGCAGGTTAGTCTGTAGACCCGAGATCGTCATAGAGTCTTCTGTGATTCCCACTGTGCTTTTATCTCCACCTTACCACGTCCATGAGGGCGTGCAAAACGGTGGTCTTTGGGCACAGTCCCGAGTCACATGGAGGCAATGAGCGATAGGAGGGGTTTCGTCTCTCCCGGTATTGGGGGTTGATGTTGCGCTGTGCTCGATTGGCCGTAACAGGGAAGTCCCTGACCAGGGCTGATCAGAGATTTGCTGGTAAGTGTTACCAGTAGTTTCTCGACCCGTTATGAGCCTCACATCGGCACGACTTATCGGTTATTGGGGTCTGACGTTTACCACCCCTAGACTTGATATGCGACATATCAGACGAACAGACCGGACTGTACGGTAAGTGTTACTGGTTGGATTCACGTGAGTGTGAGCGGGCTAGCTCGTCGATCTTCTGATCGCTCAATACCCGGATGGCCGTTACGTTTAGCAGACCGCTTGCGGCTTGTGGGTGCTTGATATGATCATCATCTGCTACCGGCGTATTGACGAGTCTGTAGAGTCCTACACAGAGGTTTCCTGGCTCAAGCGAAACGAAATAGGAGCGCATATGAGATATGTGCAGGACCGAGAATAATGCGTGTATGTGATACCGTATTCCATTCTCGCGATGATTGTATCGATTGGTTATATTCGATATAACCTAGATATCGAATCAACGATTGATTCGATAAGCCGATACATAGGATACTAGTCGGTTATATGCGATATGACCGGATCGTTAAGTCAAGTGTTGATTTAATGATTTAATGTATAATTATATATTTGATATATTATTTTGCATTAACTAGTATTGGTTCACTTTAAATGGATTTTCTCACTTGATGTGCAAGTTGTATATGTGATATACTTTTGTGTACATCTTTGTATCATGTTTGATGATGCTTGCTCATTTGGTTAAGTGTAAAGAATTAAACCTAGGTTAAAAAAGTGATTAGGGTTTTAATTATCCATTCTTTTATTTATTGATTTTAGAAAAAGAATGGGATAAGAATACAAAATGGTTGCTTTCATTCTTGAACCTTTGTGAAGCTTTATGAAGCTTTGACCAAAGTGACCAATTTGTCTTCATGCTTAACCCTAACCACTCTTCTAACCTTGGTCAATTCTCTACACCTAACCATGGTTCCTATTATGATAAGTATTCATTTCTTTTTCATTTTTGGATTAACTTATCATAATATTTCCTTCTTCTTGATCTTCTTCTTCAAGAAAGAAAGCTTGATGCCATCAATGGCAACTTGAGTTCTAAAGTGAGAAATCCAATTCTAAAGTGAACCCACCTCCTATTTCTTCACCCTCTACCTCTTGCCAAGTTGTTTTGGGTGTTTTCTTCACAAGTTTCACAACTTTGTGAAGTCGGAGCTTGAACTTGTGATGTCTCGACGTAGATCATCTTCGGCACGAAGCCGACGACCTAGTCCGTCCATTTCTCCGATCAAGCCGACGATTGAGTCCGGGATTCGAGATGGACAGCGAGAGGACGCCTACGTGGAGCTAAGGAAGTGGAGAACCGGATCTACAAAGGTTGTAGCCTCTCTCCTTTAGTTAAGATGTTAACTAGTTTCGTTTTTGCCTAAATTTCTAGTCGACGATCCGTATTAGGGTTTCTCGGCACCCATAAAATTTGAAATTGGCATGGTTGATGCCTTGTGAGACCTCTATAGTGTGCCTAGGAACCCTACACCAGGAACAACTTGTAATATCATATCTGTATCCTTACTTTCTAAGGAAGGATATTTTACTTTTGTAAGTGATGTAGTTCACATCCACTTAAATCAAGTTTTGATTGGGTCAGGTACATTACAAAACGAAATATACGTGTTAAATCAAGCTCGGATTTTCAGTGTCCAGAACACACTTAAAAGAAAGTCTCCAGATATAAATCAGGCTTTCTTATGGCACTGTAGACTAGGTCACATCAATGAGAGAAGGTTGACTAAGTTACATAGAGAAGGATATTTGAATCCGTTCGAATATCAATCTTATGCTACTTGTGAATCTTGTCTCATGGGAAAGATGACAAAGACTCCTTTCACTGGACACGGAGTAAGAGCAAGCGAGCTCTTGGGAATCGTACACAGTGACGTGTGCGGTCCAATGTCTACGCATGCGCGAGATGGTTATTCCTACTTCATTACTTTTACAGATGATTTCTCTAGGTATGGATATGTCTTCTTAATGAAGCATAAATCCGAGGCTTTTGAGAAATTCCAAGAATACAAGAATGAAGTGGAAAAACAAACAGGCAAGAGTATAAAGACACTGAGATCTGATCGAGATGGTGAATACTTAAGTGCCGAGTTCCTGGGTTACTTAAAAGAGAATGGAATTCTCTCTCAGCTTACTCCTCCATACACGCCACAACATAACGGTGTATCAGAAAGGAGGAATCGAACCCTATTGGATATGGTTCATTCCATGATGAGTAACGCTGAGTTACCACGATCATTCTGGGGATATGCACTAGAATCAGCTGCATATCTTTTGAACCAGGTTCCTACCAAAACTGTGCCTACCACACCATATCAGATGTGGAGTGGGAAGAAACCCTGTCTAAAACATTTTAAGATATGGGGATGTCCAGCTTTTGTAAAAAAGCAGCATGCAGACAAGCTCGAGGCACGCTCAGTAAAGTGTAAGTTTGTGGGATATCCAAAGAACTCCAAGGGATATTATTTCTATTACGCAGAGGAACACAAGATTTTTGTTTCTCGTCATGCCTGCTTCTTAGAAACTGAATTTTTGGAAAATCAGAAGAGTGGGAGAGCAATAGAACTGGAAGAAATTCCAGAACCACAAACTACTACTGAAAGTATGGTAGAACCAGAAGTTCAAGAAGAACTGGACATTCCCACACCACTCCGCAGAAGTAGTAGGCAGTCTCATCCGCCCGAGAGATACTACGGTTTTCTCATAGACGGGGATAGAGAGGATTGCACTATTGACTATGATAAGCCTACTAGCTTCCAGCAGGCCATTCAAAGCGGTCACTCAGTAAAACTGCTGGATGCAATGCGGACCGAAATGGAGTCCATGTACACTAACAAAGTATGGACTTTGGACATTGCTCCAGATGGGGTAAAACCCGTAGGATGCAAATGGATCTTCAAAAAGAAGATTGGTGTAGATAGACAGGTTGAAACCTATAAGGCTAGACTTGTTGCAAAGGGTTTCCGTCAAAGACCTGGTTTGGACTATGACGAAACCTTTTTTCCAGTGGCTATGCTTAAATCTATTCGGGTCCTTCTTGCTATTGCTGCCTTCCACGATTATGAGATCTGGCAGATGGACGTAAAAACAGCTTTTCTAAATGGAAATTTGGAAGAGAGCGTCTATATGGATCAGCTAGAGGGATTCATTCAGAGTGGGAGCAGCGGTAAATTATGCATGCTGCTTAAGTCCATTTATGGACTAAACAGGCATCACGGAGTTGGAACATCTGTTTTGATGATGCTGTCAAAGAATTTGACTTTATCAAAAATCCAGATGAACCATGCATATACAGTAAGATTGTAGGGAGAGCTGTAGTATTCCTCGTCTTGTACGTGGATGACATTCTCCTAATAGGAAATGATATTCCTATGTTACAGTCAGTCAAAAGATTCTTGTCACACAAATTCTCCATGAAAGACCTGGGTGATGCCACCTACATTCTGGAGATCCGGATCTATCGTGATAGATCAAAGAGGATATTGGGACTTTCGCAGTCCAGGTAAATAGACACCATAGTAAAGAGATTCAGTATGGATAATTCTAAGCGCGGTAACCTACCAGTTTGTCACGGAATCACCCTCTCCAAAGAGATGTCTCCCAAGACTGATTTGGAAAGGGATCGCATGTCGATTATACCCTACGCTTCTGCAGTAGGCTCTATAATGTATGCGATGTTATGTACCAGAGCAGATGTAGCATATGCACTGAGCGTTGTAAGCCGGTATCAGGAAAACCCAGGGGAGAAGCACTGGATAGCAGTAAAGAACATTCTCAAGTACCTAAGAAGGATTAAGGAGATGTTCTTAGTGTATGGTGGAAAAGACCTCCAGATGGAGGCCTTTGCCGACTCCGGCTTCCAGAGTGACAAGGATGACTCCAAATCCATGTCGGGTTATGTCTTTACCCTCAATGGAGGGGCGGTCTGTTGGAAGAGTTCCAAGCAGGAGACCGTTGCTGACTCAACGATGGAAGCAGAGTACATAGCTGCTTGCGATGCCGCAAAAGAAGCTGTCTGGATGAAGAAGTTCCTCACAGAACTTCAGGTGGTTCCTTCCAGTGTTGGTCCAATACCTCTGTATTATGACAACAACGGCGCTATAGTTTTAGCAAAGGAACCCAGGTCCCATCAGAAGTCCAGACACATCTTAAGACGGTATCACCTGATCAGGGAGATCGTAGATCGCCGGGAGATCGAGGTGAAAAGAGTAGAGACGGAGAATAACATAGCTGATCCATTCACAAAGGCCCTTTCTCAGACGCAGTTCGAGAGGCTATTCGAGATGATAGGTCTACGATATGCCAGCTCATGGCCCTAGTGCAAGTGGGAGATTGTTAGTGTATATGCCCTAGGGGCCATTATTGTATCATATTAGATTGTATATTACTTAATGGAAGCTTGCGCTATTCACAGTTGTATAAAATGTCTTGCTAAAAATGGTAGTATGCTACTTGGTTTGTGTCTACTTTAATATGTGCATATGTTTCTTGTAACGTATCACTTATACATATTAGTAGAGCCCATAGGATCTTTGCTTGATTACCAGCGTTGTGATGGCAGTCACACTAGTGGAGGCTGGATAGTCTGTAAGCAACATCCTATACAGGTCCCTGGTCGTTGGATTATCGAGATAGGGCATCGATATTCCGGAGTAGACTAAGTGCGTACGCTTCTCATCCCAGTTGGGGAGATGGTCTGTCCCACAGCCATCGGTACGTCTTACTGGAGATAGTATGCAGGTGCTCGTTAGGTTACGGGTACACCGGACATGACTCGCAGGGGAACTGATTGGTTGGTATTATACCCGTCGTCAGTTAACAGTTCCCAGATGACATGAGTACAGCATAGTCCGCAGACTTGACACTGCTACTTCGCCTCGAGTGTGTCCCACTGTTCTTAGATTGCTACCCTACCACGGCTCAAAGGAGTCGTGCAAACAGGTAGCAGTTGGGTGCAGTCCCGAGCACTTGGAGGCAGTAGTGGTTAGACAAGATTCGTCTCTCCCGATATTAGGAGATGATATCGCGCTGTGTCAGAGAGCCATTACGCAAAGTCCCTGGCCAGGGCAAGCGAGATATACTGGTAGGTTCCAGTAGCTTCTCAGGGTGTAATGGGCTTCGCTCCGACACGACTTATACAGCTATTAGAGGACTGACGCTTGCCGCCCCTAGGCTTGATATGCGATAGTTTTAGACGACAGACCGGACTGTACGGAGATTGTCACATCAGGCTCAGTGGGAGTTCGGATGATTTTCCGCATCGGCCTTCTTATCGACATCTACCTGGGGACCGTTACGTACAGCTAGTGCCGCTTGCAGTCTGTGGTTAAACCCACTGCCAGCGTAGTGTCGAGTCTTTAGAGTCCCACACAGAGAATTTCCCTGCTCCAGGCGAAACGATATAGAGGTCGTATGGTTTTACGACAAGGGTTCGGACGCGTACGCGTGTTTACGCACCTACGACTTTTCAGACAGTTTTTACTAGCCGGCTTTGGTTTAAGCCAGATTCTAGTATCGGGTTATTGGATTTATACAGTCTAAAGTTTTTCCGTGTTTTCACAGATTGGAGGGGCATTCTCGTAATTTGTCGGGAAGCTTCTAGAAGAGTGGTGACTAAGGGGTTAAGGTGGCATTGCATTAAATGAGATTAGTGACTCATTTGTGTGATTCATCCATGTCATTAATGCATCATAAATGCTTAATGACTCATGGTGATGAATCACTCATAGATATTTATGAAGCATGGTTGTTAATTCAATTATTTCATTTTTGGCTAAATAATAATGCTTCATATATATTATGATAAGATCATTATCTCATTTCATTCTCATCTTCACCTTCTCTCTCCTCAAGCTCACTCTCTCTTCAAACCCTAACCCTAGCCTCTCATGTGGTGAGATCAAAGGTTAGCTAGACTAAAACATCCATAACCTCACTCTATATCCCCTAGGTAGCTTAGATTAGCACTTTAAGCAACCTAGTTATCTCAAGTTTGAGATTAAGCTTGGCGTAGGAGCTTTCGGGTGGATCGTTTTTGATTCGAGGAGGCCGTTGAGGTGCCGATGTTCCAAGGAGCCTACGAGGAGTGGAGGACTGCGATGAAGACCCGAAGGACTAGTATCGTGAGGTATAACTTCGTATCTAAGTAGTTAAACCTCTAGTTGTTTGTTAGTAATGGTTTAGATAACGATTCATGCGCTCAAGTCCGTGTTACGAAGCTTTGATAATCGTTTTTCATATATTCCGCCTCCCCGCAAGTTCGTGGGGTGCGTGACATGGACTTACAACAACCTTTGTAGTCCGGTCCTTCACTTCATACGTGTTGTGGTCCCTTCGCTGCGATCATCAAGTTCCCGGATTCTAGAGAGGCTCAACGAAGAGAAAGATGCAAGCTTGCTTCCGATCTTCGATAACAAAGATGATCTACCTTGAAGAAACTCAAATCCAAGCTCTTGCTTTGCTAATCAAGTATTAGCAAAGCAAACACCCTAATCTAAGTGGAAAGAATAGATGAGGATGATGAAGTAGGAATTTAGCTCTCATTTGTTTTCAATTTCTCACTCATTTTCATCACATTGCAAAAAGCTAGAAAGCTTTTTCAAGAGGAAGAAGAAGAAGAATCTATTTGTGATGAATAATGAAAAGTGTGTGAGGTTAGAAATGAAACCATGGGTTAAGAATGAAAACTTAACCCATGTAGAGAATTAACCATGGTGAAGGGTTTGGGTTTGGTTAAGAAATATCAACAAAAATATCTTTACAAAATATCTTTGCTTAAAACAAAATCAAAGCTTCTAGAAACTTCAAGAAAGTTTAACCCTAATCCAAACCCTAATCATATTTAAACTCCACAAAACATGTTGCATTTGTAATCTTAACTTGTTACAATATTATATATCACATTTACAATATTTATTGTAACAAAATAAAATAATACATTTAACATATATCACATATATATCAATGTATTACCCGAGTGAGAAAAAGAATCTTTAAGTGAGCTTATATTAGTTAATGTAATTTAATATATCAAATATATAATTATACATTAAATTATCGAATCAACACTTGATCCGATAATCCGGATATTTCACAAATAACCGACTAATATAATCTGTATCAGTTCATCGAATCAACACTTGATTCGATGACCCGGCTATATCTCATATACCCGGCCGATATCTCATATCGCGAGAATCTATTATGGTATCGCATACACATATTATTCCCGGTCCCGCACATATTGGCAGAGTACCTGTCACGATGGCATCGGATGCCTGCGCATTCTGAGGAGTCAACGCGAACACTCGGGACTGTTCACCATTAATAGCTGGCTGTCCTCTGCCTCTACCTCTGCCTCTGTCGCCTCGTTCTCTCTGAACCGGACCGCCACGCCCACGACCTCTAGAAGCATCTGCCTGGCGTAGTGTCTCATCAGGGGTAGGAAGTAGAGCTCTCTGAGGAGGTGGTGAATGTGGTAAGGTCACATGTGGCACTATCGCCGTGCCCTGGCGCCCCATGGTACAGTCTCTGATACGGTGGTACTGACTCCCGCACCGAAAACATCCTGGCGACGACTGCTGGGTCTGCGGATATGAACTAAATAACTGACCTCGTCCTAATCCTCTGCCGCCACCATCTCCCGGAAAGAATCTATCACGGTGTCTACGCATCTGCCGCTGGGCTGGCGTATCAGTACGGATCCTCTTCGGCCCAGAAACGACCGGAGTCTCAAAAATGCGCTCCTCTAAAAGTAAGGCTGCATCCATCGTGGCTGCGTATGTGTCAAAGTGCTGGGTGCCGATGGAAAGGAATAGCTGTGTGTCAAGCCCTCGCACAAACCTCTTTATTCTCTTCTCTTCAGTGTCTACTAGGTACGGAGCATATCGAGACAACTGGGTAAACTGTATATCATACTTCGACACTGTCATCCCAGGAGTCTTGCGCAAAGACTCAAAACTACGGGCTCGAGCATCTCGGACACTCTCCGGAAGAAAACGGGCAAGAAATGCAGCTGTAAACTCGTCCCAGGTCATAGGAGATAGACCTGCAGCTCGGCCTCTCTCTACCGAATCGTACCACGTCTGGCAAGGCCCTCCAGACGAAAACTCGCGAACTCCACCCATCTATCATCAGAACACCTCAACGAACGGCAAATCCTAGTCATCCTATTGAGAAATGCCTGTGGGTCCTCTGTCGCATCCGTGCCGGTAAAGGCTGGAGGTCTCAGCCTCATAAACTCCTGTAGTGATATGGAGATAGTCGCAGTAGTAGCAAGAGCAACCGTCTGGGCCGCAGGTACAATCGTGGTCTGTGCGGTGGAAGGAACGTCCTCGGATCTCTGTGCCCGACTGGACTCAACTAAAAATCCCATCATCTGTCGCAACTCCTGCATACCGTCCTCTAATCTGGCAATACGGTCTGGAGATGGCGGATCAATCTGACCCTGAGGGGTAGGCGTATCATCCCGCTCGATCCTCGCCTAAGACGAGCCCGCTTGAAGCTCATCCCTAGCGGCAGCCCGCTGAGCTCTCGTAGTCTTTGGCGGCATCGAAGCTGGAATAAGAAACAGGAGCGATAAGAACAATGTAATTGAATCAATGGATGCAAGGAATCAAGAAAGGAAATACAAGAAATTATGTCCTAAGGTCACTTAGGCGGAGTACCGTATCGTAAGTATGCCGCAGAACATACCCACGCTACGCCAGTCTGCTTAAGTCACCTACTCCATCTACCAAGGGTCGTCCTACACTCAGAAAGGTAAAACCTACGCTCTGATACCAACTTTGTCACGACCCGAAGGTACGGAACGCGACTGGCACTTAGATTACGAGACGTCTAAAGGCGTAGCGTAACCTAAGTCAGCCAAAGCCCAGAAAATCTAAACTAAAAACAATAAGAGTGAAGGAAACCTTTCATGAAAACGACTTTAAAATCAATTAAGTTGCATCAACCCCTTTTTAAAAGCATCAAAAATTTACGAAAATTTCGGCAGAGTCTCCTTTGTAAATACTAGCCCCCAAAAATGGGTACAACAAGATATATAACCTGTAACGATAAAATGGTATCCCCAAACGGGAGCTAGCTCTTCGCCCAAGGCGGATCACAACCACACGCAATATATATGCAATATCAAGCAAATAAGCATAAAGAAATGCAAAATATAAGAAAAACACAACGTCGGCTCAAGTGAGCTCGACCCCAAAGAAACCACATATACACAAATCTCTCAGTCTCATCACTAGGTCGCATATACAAATAAGAAGTGGTAGATGGAGAATACTAGATACAATGATAGTACAAAAAGAGATAAAGTGTCCTCGCAACCCACCTACGAGCAATGTCGCGAGTCTGAGAAAAAGAAGCCAATGATAAGATAAGCCCGCCGCTACTGTAAGTCCGTGTTGCCCACCCCGGTGCTTACGGGGAGGCGGAAAACATAATAAAAATCGGATTTTTAATGACTTAGGCAACATGGACTATGCTTGTGAGGATCTTTGCTAAACATAAACTAGCTAACCCTAACTACAAAGTAGCTAAGTGAAGAAAGGTTATACCTTTGGTCTTTAGTCCTTCTCTCCTTGCTCCTAGGTATGGTAGAAAAGGATCACCTTGCTTGTCTTCTCCCGTCAAAGAAGGATCCACCCGAAAGCCACCACCTTTAGCTTCAACTCCAAGCTAGGAGTAACTAGAGTGCAAGAAATGCTAAGACTTGAACCCTAGAAGTGAGTAGAGAAGATCAAGAGAGGGTTTTTCTCAAGCTTTTTGTTTCTCAACACATGAGAGGGAGAGAGCTTGAGGGAGAGGATGAGCAAGAGAGAGAAAAGATATGAGAGAATGAGAAAATAGTGAGCCATTCTCACTAATATGTGAGGATAATTTTAATTAGATAATTAGCTTGAAAATTGTCATGATAAATCATGAATTGACCATTATCATTTCATTTTTGCAAAGATCAAAGAGCATCTTCCAAATGAAATGATTATGGTCAAGTTGTCAACATGGTCAACAAGTCAATGAAGTCAAATTGTCAACAACAACCATGCACAATAATTAAGCTAATTATCAATTAACAATAATCCACACAAAATCAATAGGGTTAATAAAATGACAAAAGCCATTAACCCTAAACAAGGTCCTCTCCCCCAATCTCAAGCAACTGTGCATACGCACCCGCATTCGTGATCCGAGGAACACGAACACAATGAGAAAAACCAATCTCAAATCATATACTAGGATCCGGCTTAAACCAAAGCCCGCTAGTATAAACTGTCCGGACAGCAAACGTGCACAAGTGCGCGGATGCGAACGAACCCTGTCGCAAAACCATGCGACCTCTACTCGTTTTGCCTAAAGGCGAATAGCTCTCTGTGTGGGACTCTAAAGACTCGACACTACGCTGGCAGTGGGTTTAACCACAGACCGCAAGCGGCACTAGCTGTACGTAACGGTCCCCAGGTAGATGTCGATAAGAAGACTGACGAGGTGAACCCCATCTGCACTCCTACTGAGCCTGTATGTGACAGTCTCCGTACAGTCCGGTCTGTTCGTCTGATACATCGCATGGCGGGCCTAGGGGGGCGGTGAACGTCAGTCCCCTAATAGCGGTACAAGTCGTGTCGGAGTGAAGCCCAGAACACCCTGAGATAACACTGGAAGCCTACCAGTATATCTCGCTTGCCCTGGCCAGGGACTACTCGTGTAATGGCTCTCCTGGATACAGCGCGATGTCAACCCCCAATACCGGGAGAGACGAATCCTGTCTAACCGTCACTGCCTCCAAGTGCTTCGGGACTGCACCCAAAAACTACCTGTTTGCACAGCTCCTTTGAGCCGTGGTAGGGTAGTAATCAAAGTGCAGTGGGAACACACTCGAGGCGAAGTGACAGTGTCAAGTCAGCGGACTAAGCTGTACTCATGTCACCTGGGAACTGATAACTGACGATAGGTATATTACCAACCAACAGTTCCCGACGAGTCCTGTCCAGTGTACTCGTAACCTAACGAGCACCCGCATACTATCCCAAGTACGACGTACTAACGGCTGTGGGACAGACCGTCTCCCACACTGGGATGAGAAGCGCATACGCTAGTCTACTCCGGAGTATCGATGCCCTGTCTCGATAGTCCAACGACCAGGGACCTGTATAAGGATGTGCTTATAGATTACCCAGCTCCCACGAGTGCGAGCGCCATCACAACGCTGGTAATCAAGCAAAGATCCTAAGGGCTCTACTAATATGTATACCCGCAATATGCTAAAAGAAACACATGCACATATTAAAGCAGAGACAAACCAAGTAGCATACTACCATTTCGAGCAAGATTGTATATACAACTGTGAATATCCCAAGCTTCCATTAAGTAATATACAAGCTAGTATGATACAGTAATGGCCTCTAGGGCATATACACTAACAATCTCCCACTTGCACTAAGGCCATGTACTGGCGTATCGAAGACCTATCATCTCGATCAGCCGCTCGAACTGAGTCTGGGGCAAGGCCTTGGTGAATGGATCTGCTGTGTTATCCTCTGATGCAACTCTCCGGACCTCGATCTCCTGGCGATCCACGATCTCCCTGATCAGGTGATACCGCCTTAAGATGTGTCTGGATTTCTGATGGGACCTGGGTTCCTTCGCTAAAGCTATAGCCCCGTTGTTGTCGCAATACAGAGGTATTGGGTCAACAATGGACGGAACCACCTGAAGTTCTTTCAAGAACTTCCTCATCCAGACAGCTTCTTTTGCGGCATCAGATGCAGCGATGTATTCCGCTTCCATAGTCGAGTCAGCAACGGTTTCCTGTTTGGAGCTCTTCCAACACACCGCCCCTCCATTGAGGGTAAAGACAAAACCCGACATGGACTTGGAATCATCCTTGTCACTCTGGAAGCTGGAGTCAGCAAAGGCCTCAATCTGCAGGTCTTTTCCGCCATACACCAAGAACATCTCCTTAGTCCTTCTCAGGTACTTGAGAATGTTCTTTACTGCTATCCAATGTTTCTCCCCAGGGTTTGACTGATACCTGCTTACCACACTCAGTGCATAAGCCACATCCGGTCTGGTACACAACATTGCATACATTATAGAGCCTACCGCAGAAGCGTAGGGTATAATAGACATGCGATCCCTCTCCAAATCAGTCTTGGGAGACATCTCTTTGGAGAGGGTGATCCCGTGACAAGCCGGTAGATTACCGCGCTTGGAATCTTCCATACCGAATCTCTTCAGTATGGTGTCGATGTACCTGGACTGCGAGAGTCCTAATATCCTCTTGGATCTGTCACGGTAGATCCGGATACCCAGAATGTATGAGGCATCACCCAGGTCTTTCATGGAGAACCTGTGTGACAAGAACCCCTTGACAGATTGTAGCATAGGAATATCATTTCCTATTAAGAGAATGTCATCCACGTATAAAACGAGGAATACTACAGTTCTCGCTACAAATCTACAATAGATGCATGGTTCATCTGGATTTTTGATAAAGCCAAATTCTTTGACCGTCTCATCAAAACAGATGTTCCAACTCCGCGATGCCTGCTTGAGTCCATAAATGGACTTGAGCAACTTGCACACCTTTCCGCTGCTCCCACCCTGAATGAAACCCTCTGGCTGGTCCATATAGACACACTCCTCTAAATGACCATTTAGAAAAGCCGTCTTTACGTCCATCTGCCAAATCTCATAATCGTGGAAGGCAGCGATGGCAAGAAGGATCCGAATGGATTTCAGCATAGCTACTGGAGAAAAGGTTTCGTCATAGTCCAAACCAGGTCGCTGACGAAAACCCTTTGCTACCAGTCTAGCTTTATAGGTCTCAACCTGTCCATCTACACCAATCTTCCTTTTGAAGATCCACTTGCATCCTACGGGTTTTACCCCGTCTGGAGCAATGTCCAACGTCCATACTTTGTTGGTGTACATGGACTCCATCTCGGTCCGCATTGCATCCAGCCATTTTACCGAGTCGACGCTCTGAATGGCTTGCTGGAAGCTAGTAGGCTCATCACAATCTAGGATGCAGTCCTCTCTATCCCCGTCAATGAGGAAACCGTAGTACCTCTCGGGCGGATGAGACTGCCTACTACTCCTGCGGAGTGGCATGGGAATGTCTTGTTCTTTCGAACCTTCTGGTTCCTCTAAGCTTTCAGTGATGGTTTGTGGTTCTGGAATTTCTTCCAGTTCTATTGCGTTCCCGCTTATCTGATTTTCTAAAAACTCAGTTTCCAAGAAGCGGGCATGACGAGAAACAAGGACTTTTTGCTCCTCTGCGTAATAGAAGAGATACCCCTTGGAGTTCTTTGGGTATCCCACAAACTTGCACTGTACTGAGCGTGCCTCGAGCTTGTCCGCATGCTGCTTTTTTACAAAAGCTGGACATCCCCATGTCTTAAAGGATTTAAGACAGGGTTTCTTCCCACTCCACATCTGATATGGTGTGGTAGGCACTGTTTTAGTAGGAACCTGGTTCAAGAGATGTGCAGCTGTTTCCAGTGCATAACCCCAGAAAGATCGCGGTAACTCAGCCTTACTCATCATGGACCGTACCATATCCAATAGGGTTCGGTTCCGTCTCTCCGATACACCGTTGTGTTGCGGAGTGTATGGAGGAGTAAGCTGAGAGAGAATTCCATTCTCTTTTAAGTAATTCAGGAATTCGGCACTTAAGTATTCTCCTCCTCGATCCGATCTTAGGATCTTGATACTTTTGCCGGTTTGTTTCTCCACTTCACTCTTATATTCCTGGAACTTTTCAAAGGCCTCGGACTTATGTTTCATTAAGAAGACATAACCGTACCTTGAAAAATCATCCGTAAAAGTAATGAAGTAAGAGTAACCGCTTCGCGCATGTGTAGACATTGGACCGCACACGTCACTGTGTACGAGTCCCAAGAGCTCGCTCGCTCTTTCTCCGTGTCCAGTGAACGGAGCCTTTGTCATCTTTCCCATGAGACAAGATTCACAAGTGGCATAAGACTGATACTCGAACGGATCCAAGTATCCTTCTTTATGTAACTTAGTCAACCGTGTCTCATTGATGTGACCTAGTCTACAATGCCACAAGAAAGCCTGATTAATATCTGGAGACTTTCTTTTATGTGTATTCTGGATATTGAAAACCTGTGGTTGGTTTAAAACGTAAATACCGTTGTTTAATGTACCTGACCCAATCAAAACTTGATTAAGGTGAATGTTCACTACATTACTTACAAATGCAAATTCATAACCTTCTTTAGATAATAAAGATACAGAAATGATATTACAGGTTGCATTTGGTACATAATAACAACTACGCAAAACCAAAAAGTGTCCATCTGATAATCCCAGGTGATAGTCCCCCACGGCCTCTGCATCCATGCTAGCACCGTTCGCAACTCTGAGGGTCATGTCACCTGTCTTCAAAACTCTACGCTTTCTCAACGCCTGCAAAGAATTACAGATATGAGATCCTGATCCGGTATCCAATACCCAGGATGTAGAGTTTATTGATAGACAGTTTTCAATAACATACACACCTGAAGCTGAAGCTGCAACACGCTTCAAATCCTGTGTTCTGGCTTTCCAAGCCTTGCAATCTTGTTTCCAGTGGCCACTTTTGTGACAATAGAAGCATTCTTCCTTCCCCACCAGTTTCCCCGCTACCTTTGTTGCTTTACCCTTTCCCTTCGTATCCACTTTACCGACACCGCCTCTTGGTTTGGCGGGGGCTTTCTTCTTCTTGCCCTTGGCTTTCGCCCTGGACCTAGAAGAGGAAGATCCTCCTACAAACAAAGTGGATGTCTCCCTACCCTTCTGTAGGGTGCCCTCAGCAGTCCTCAACATGTTCAGAAGTTCGGCAAGTTCAACCTCCTTTCCTTGCATGTTGAAGTTAAGAATGAACTGGGCGTAAGTGGAAGGAAGGGACTGGAGAATCAAATCGGTATAGAGTTCATTCTCCAACGTGGTCCCAAGGTCCGCGAGCTCCTCTATGTAGCCGATCATCTTAAGCACGTGGTCCGCTACCGATGATCCGACGGCCAACCTTGCCGAAAAGAGCTTCTTCGACACTTCGTATCTTGCGATACGAGACTTCTCTCCATACAGTTCTTTTGTATGGAGAAATATGGACTCTAGGTCCATATTCTCGTGCCTCCTCTGATGGTCATTGTCCATCGAGGCTAGTACGAGGCATTTGGCCCTCGCGCAATCTATCTCCCATGTCTTACGGATTTCTACATCCGCGACGCTGGAGGTGGGACCTGGGACGGGGGGAGCTTTGGTGGTAAGTATATACCCCAGCTTGTCATAAGTGATAGCCATTTTGACATTCCTGAGCCAATCTTTGTAGTTTGGCCCTGTCAATATATTTTTATCTAACAGTAACTTAAGTCCGGTCATGTTGAATGGTCGCTGCAATTAGGAGAGAGAAAAGAAACACTTTAGCATGATGCTCTTGCAAGTTTAGAGTGGTTTTTAGTTTGTCTAAACTGGATGGCTCCCACTGTTTCTCGAATCCCTTCTCAAACCGTAAAGAAAAGGATTAGCCGGGATCATTCTCACCGTACAATACTTGCTTAACCGTTCAGCCAGGCCAGTGTCGGTACTTCGAGGGAGGTTTTCCAACGCTTTCGCGAAGTTCCTTAATTAAGTAACCTCTTTTCCCTGTGGGCGTAGCCCCGCTAACACCTTTCTAGGCACCTACTAGGTTTATAGCATTGATCGTTAAGTGAGAGTTTTCCCGAGGAGTAGCATATACTCACAGTAGGATCGGGATCCAAATATCATCGCGTGATAAAACCGAAGGAATCCTACCAGAATCATCACACTCCAAATGGTATGCAAATCTAGCAAGTTTCAGTACTTATGAAACTCCCGATGTGGATTTTTGCCCCATGCTCTTATGACCTTGACTAAGGCCAACAAATCATAAGTCACATGTCAAGTTCTACCCGTCGTTATCCAGGTTAATTTGAACCCACCCGTATCCACCCTTGACTATGGCCAACAAGGCAATACGACTGTCTCAAACCAACGCATTCTATCTATGCAACATATGAATACCCACCAGCTACCAAACACTGTGCCTTGACTAAGGCCAACAAACACAGCTTGAATACCGTTGATTATTCATATGAAACGACGGAGGGCTACGGATGGTTTTGGCGAAACCGTGAACGTAGTGAACTTGATATAATCGATGGAACGAGATAGCTTTTAAAAGGAGTGGTTCAAGCTCCGCGTTTAAAAGTTTAGTTTTTGAAAAAGAACCGAGTGGTTTTCAAAGTGTTCCAATCGACTTTTACTTGGTTTATTTCTTGCATTAGTTCTTTTAATGCGTCCCATCATTTAATCCTACCATTGCAGAAAACAACCAAAATATGACGTACGCTTATGCCATTCGCATTCGCCACGGGGCCCCGTCATCACCCGTTAGGTTACTTAACTAACGACAGAGCGGGGGCTGGGCTAGCGCGGCTGTAAAACATAAGCAACGCCTAAATAGTTATTATATATAAATATATAGCAATGATAGACATTACAGATCACAGATGAATACATTGGATATACTAGGAATCCGCAATGCGTTCGAGCCTGCAACGCAAAGCGGATTACACGGTCGCGGTGAATAGCCAATACCCCACCCAAGACCCCTACGGGTGCGGCAAACTACCCGCCAAGCACCCGAAGCGAAGCAACCTCCCTCACCACCGTGAGTAGGCCACTCGGCACTTCGAGATACCCGGTAGTTTGTGCACCCCCTCCATGGGTCTATCCTAGGAGCAAAAACAGTAAAAAGAATTATACAATGACGGCTACAACCCGACCCGGTTGTGCGGCCATACAAAGAATATTATTACATCAATTTACATGTTACAAATGAATGAAAGAAAATAACGCTCATCTCACATCCAACCCGGCTATTCACCCGCGACAATCCAATCCATTCATATCCACAAACCAACAATCACAGATCACAGAGATGTATAACCCCGACTAATCGACTTATAGCGATTAGCCGACGTTCAATACATACAAGCATTACAGATATAACCGATATAGTTAAAGTGTAGTGAAGTTCCGAAAAATACGGATTTATAGGCCCCCAAAAGTAAATTTTAGTTCTGGAAAATCTGGGCACATATAACATATCCTAAAAATCCTAAAACCAACTCAGAAACAAACTGCAGCAAAAACTATACAGAGAGTTGACAAGACGGCCGCGCTTCCGCGGCAAGAGCTTCCTTATGCCGCGGAAGCGCGGTCCTCTTGGCTCCTCTCTGGTTCGTATTTGGTGGTGTTTCACACAAAACCCTGAGACAATTTTACAAGTATACAGTTTTTCATTTTAACCAGGAAAAATTTTAACAGAAAGTTGGATTTTGAAAAAGTTTGGTTTTAGGGTTTTTCGGTTTCGAAACTTCGTTACACTTAACTACTTAGCTAGTTTGAGTTTAGTTAGGCTCTGATACCACTGTAAGTCCGTGTTGCCCACCCCGGTGCTTACGGGGAGGCGGAAAACATAATAAAAATCGGATTTTTAATGACTTAGGCAACATGGACTATGCTTGTGAGGATCTTTGCTAAACATAAACTAGCTAACCCTAACTACAAAGTAGCTAAGTGAAGAAAGGTTATACCTTTGGTCTTTAGTCCTTCTCTCCTTGCTCCTAGGTATGGTAGAAAAGGATCACCTTGCTTGTCTTCTCCCGTCAAAGAAGGATCCACCCGAAAGCCACCACCTTTAGCTTCAACTCCAAGCTAGGAGTAACTAGAGTGCAAGAAATGCTAAGACTTGAACCCTAGAAGTGAGTAGAGAAGATCAAGAGAGGGTTTTTCTCAAGCTTTTTGTTTCTCAACACATGAGAGGGAGAGAGCTTGAGGGAGAGGATGAGCAAGAGAGAGAAAAGATATGAGAGAATGAGAAAATAGTGAGCCATTCTCACTAATATGTGAGGATAATTTTAATTAGATAATTAGCTTGAAAATTGTCATGATAAATCATGAATTGACCATTATCATTTCATTTTTGCAAAGATCAAAGAGCATCTTCCAAATGAAATGATTATGGTCAAGTTGTCAACATGGTCAACAAGTCAATGAAGTCAAATTGTCAACAACAACCATGCACAATAATTAAGCTAATTATCAATTAACAATAATCCACACAAAATCAATAGGGTTAATAAAATGACAAAAGCCATTAACCCTAAACAAGGTCCTCTCCCCCAATCTCAAGCAACTGTGCATACGCACCCGCATTCGTGATCCGAGGAACACGAACACAATGAGAAAAACCAATCTCAAATCATATACTAGGATCCGGCTTAAACCAAAGCCCGCTAGTATAAACTGTCCGGACAGCAAACGTGCACAAGTGCGCGGATGCGAACGAACCCTGTCGCAAAACCATGCGACCTCTACTCGTTTTGCCTAAAGGCGAATAGCTCTCTGTGTGGGACTCTAAAGACTCGACACTACGCTGGCAGTGGGTTTAACCACAGACCGCAAGCGGCACTAGCTGTACGTAACGGTCCCCAGGTAGATGTCGATAAGAAGACTGACGAGGTGAACCCCATCTGCACTCCTACTGAGCCTGTATGTGACAGTCTCCGTACAGTCCGGTCTGTTCGTCTGATACATCGCATGGCGGGCCTAGGGGGGCGGTGAACGTCAGTCCCCTAATAGCGGTACAAGTCGTGTCGGAGTGAAGCCCAGAGCACCCTGAGATAACACTGGAAGCCTACCAGTATATCTCGCTTGCCCTGGCCAGGGACTACTCGTGTAATGGCTCTCCTGGACACAGCGCGATGTCAACCCCCAATACCGGGAGAGACGAATCCTGTCTAACCGTCACTGCCTCCAAGTGCTTCGGGACTGCACCCAAAAACTACCTGTTTGCACAGCTCCTTTGAGCCGTGGTAGGGTAGTAATCTAAGTGCAGTGGGAACACACTCGAGGCGAAGTGACAGTGTCAAGTCAGCGGACTAAGCTGTACTCATGTCACCTGGGAACTGATAACTGACGATAGGTATATTACCAACCAACAGTTCCCGACGAGTCCTGTCCAGTGTACTCGTAACCTAACGAGCACCCGCATACTATCCCAAGTACGACGTACTAACGGCTGTGGGACAGACCGTCTCCCACACTGGGATGAGAAGCGCATACGCTAGTCTACTCCGGAGTATCGATGCCCTGTCTCGATAGTCCAACGACCAGGGACCTGTATAAGGATGTGCTTATAGATTACCCAGCTCCCACGAGTGCGAGCGCCATCACAACGCTGGTAATCAAGCAAAGATCCTAAGGGCTCTACTAATATGTATACCCGCAATATGCTAAAAGAAACACATGCACATATTAAAGCAGAGACAAACCAAGTAGCATACTACCATTTCGAGCAAGATTGTATATACAACTGTGAATATCCCAAGCTTCCATTAAGTAATATACAAGCTAGTATGATACAGTAATGGCCTCTAGGGCATATACACTAACAGCTACAAGGCTGACGGGTCCGACCTGCAAGACACTGTGGCACAACGAGGGTGAGTTGCCAGTTGCCAGCTCGTGAGTAGAATATAATATCTAGTAAGGCTATCGTAAGAATGCACGCAAATGCGTCACAACATGTATGTCTAGAGGTGATGTAATGCCACTAGTATGTATGCACATGTATGCAACATCAATACGAAATCTTAAAGTGTTTAAAATACTATAAGCTCTGCATTCTTAACTTAGAAAAAGAATATCTGTGCAATAGCTAAAGTACCATCAATGAAATCATCTGAAAACCGTGTCAAGCATCGACACCAAATATGGAAATATATCTGTCTCAATGTCTCACTATATCAATATCTCAATACATCGGGCTCCGTCAGTCCGGATCGGCCCATATCATTAAATCACATGACAACGGTCGGTATCCTCCGGATATCCGCTGCGCCAGACATCACCGGTAGGTAGTCTTCCTCTGCCAGGCTCATCGTCTACAACTCGATCTTCTTGACCCGGGGTACCATACCGGGCCCACCATGTACCCAAGACGGTTCATCCACTCCTCGAATCGGGTCTCGAAATCCAACAGAAAACATGAAAACTCATGGTGGATGACACATACATCACGAGAAAACCGCAATTTTATTTTAAAAATGATAATAATAAGCTTTTGTTAAATTCTTGCGGTTTTCTCCAAAATCCAGAAATCGCATTATTGATGCTATCCTCAAGAAAATCATAATACCCAACATGTTGTATATGATAAATGCTTATGATGTCAAAGGTATGCAATGTGATTTATGGCTAGGAACCTATATAAGCATGATGATGAAGTGATGTATATATCTATGCTATGCAATTCAATGTATCATATACGATGCAAGTGTTGATACTGAACTAAGCAGGTTCTACAGTGCTCGTGGCATGGCAATTACCAAAGGCGTGTGTGTCACATGAATAGTGTGCGTGCAACATGAGCCAATGGTAATGGTGTACGTGTCCTAAGAGGTGATATCACACATGTGTATGTGAATAACCATGCAATGCCAGTAGACGAATAACTAGAAAGATGTGCATATGAATGAGATGGTTAACTAACTAACAATGCATATAGTTTGCAAGAATAAAGTGATCCTAACTATGGGGCGCCTCGCGCCATCCAGACGATTTCCTCATAGATGTATACATCTACTCACCTGGACGCCTCGCTAATCGGATCCAACCACCGCTTTGTCTTTGCGCGCCGCGTCCGATATTTCCGCAACCGATCCTGAAATTGCATAACACACAACATAAGATTAAACATCATGGAACGACGAAAGTCACAATATTAAATGATCGACGCTCACAAGTTAGGCACAACGTCCACTCAGTGCGCGGAAAATACACGAAAATCGCTAAAACCTTAACTAAAATCGTCGTTTCGGGGCAACCGTCAAAACTAAAACCCGAATAAACAAAATTCCGCATTCTCACACCCTAAAAGTCGTAGGAGATGCCAATAATATCATCATGATATCGCAATTAAATCACTTCCTAATTTTAAGAAAAACCTAGTAAGCATTCACAGACAAATTTCGATGCAAACCTCATGAATTAACGATTTACCGATCGCAACATCGCACAAACGTCCGATCTAACCCACTAGATGGCCACAACGCTAACTTAAACCCACTTATCATACTTCAAACCCAAATTACAACACCAACCCTTTTCTAGAATTTCCTAAACAAGAATTTATAACCAAATTAACACTTTAAAAATCTAAATTAGCATAATTAAACTACCAATTTAACAACTAGGTTAAAATTATACCTCCCAAGTGTTGATCCCCTTGCACTTAGCCTCCAAAGTTGCCTCTTTTCTCTTTGTTTTAAACCAATTAGGGTTTGGGAAGAGGTGGAATAGGATTTAGGTTAGAATTTGTGAAGGAATTTGTGAATTTTTGGTTGATTTTTACATGAATTTTGAAGCAAGAAAATGGTGGAAAATGGGGAGGGTTTCCTGCAGTGAGCTCGGCCTGAGGGTGAGGGGGGAGGTGTGAGTGATATTGTGTAGAAAATTCTACACAAAAAGCATCTTTTAAACTCATTAGATGCATATCACATCAATTTTACACAAAAAACCCCATTTTTAATTCATTTTTGCTTAAAGTTTTAACCATAGAACTAAAATCTTGAAAAGTCTTGATAAAATTTTATTAACACTAGATTTTAGTTTATAATGTTTCCTAAGTGTGTAATTTACCCATTTAAATTTGTATTTATCACTAATTTAATGTATTTTTAAAAGCTTAAAATAATATTAAAAATAATTAATTAAGATTTTTTTTTTAAATAACTAAAAAATTTTAAGTGACAATTTAGTGACCAATTTCTAGCAATATCTTATCTAAATTTTTTATGATTAGACCTATATTGAGAAATACTTATTTTGAGTTTTTACGGAAAGGACTGAGTATTTTGCCGATTATCGAAAAACTGCCTAAACGATTTTCGAAGCGTTACACATGTTGTTGAGGTCTCTGGATTTTGTGGGTGTTTGCTAAATTGATCGAAAAGTTTAACATTGTATAGATCTTGATGATATGTGATACAATTGTTAGAATCCGGATTAATTAGTTTTGTGAAAACTAGTTAGTATATTATAAACCCAGTGTATTAGTCTCGGTTAATCGGTTGCCACGGAGTTTTGATTCGGATCAAAACTCTGTCACAATAGCGTATTGATCACAAACACTCGCCGGATTATTCTAGTAGACAGCCACGCCCCATATCCCTGACCAAGTGACTGTAGGAGAACCCCGTTGCCAAAAGCACCCACTAGGGTGCTTACGGCCACGGTGTTCCGCCTGAGTGCACTTCGTCGACGGTATCGGGGGTGCGACCATCTGGTAATGTTTCCGACGAGTATTCAATAATGTAGTCAGGAATCCCGTTGAATTACCCGACTAAAGCAATTGAAAAGTGTTTTCAATTTGAGACTAAAATACAAGGTTTATAGGTTAGGCATGAAATCCAGAATATGAGATATTCTGGGTTTATGTGTCTAAGGATATACGGATTCTAATTATTGTAGTTTTCTATTTCTTTTCTGCGACCGTAAGTGTAATATGTGGGGTATCCCGATCTCGTTGCTATATGTCAACGAATTTCGGGATACACATATTTACTTACGTTGATGACATAAGATGTTATGTGTTGCTGATGATATAATTTATTAGATCGTCGTGAATGAATAGCCGGGGGTTTTATGTGAGATGAGGGTTTTTATTTTCATTCATGTAAAATCTGTATGTAATATTCTTTTATTGGGGCACTTCCGGGTTGAGAATGATGTCACCATTGATAAATATTATTTACTTTTCCACATTAGGATAGGCCCAAGGCGGGGAGCACAAGTAATCGGGTTCTAGAGTCCAGTAGGAGACCATCTCAAGGAGTTGAGACCGGGTCTCCTAACCCTAGAATTGGTAGGGTTACTTGTCGCTCTCGTAGGGATCTAGGGATATGGGTTTGGCTATTCATCACGACTGTGGAATCCATGTTTTACATTACTAGCTAAATTTAAAACACGGACATCCTAATATATCCAATATTTCATGTGTTGCTTCTGTTGCTTAGTTCTGTGATGTGATCATATAACCGTGTGAGATGAATGTTATATTATATATATGATATATAATAAACGTTGCTTATGTTTTGCACCCGCGCAGTCCAGCCCCCGCTCTGTCGGTAGTTAAGTAACCTAACGGTGCATGACGGGGCCTAGTGGCGAATGCGGATGGCATAAGCGTACGTTCTATTTTCGTTTCATTTTTCTGTGATGTTTAGGAAATATTAAATGATGAGACTTCGTTAATGAGATTAATGAAAATAAAGAAACCTAAAGATGTTATAGAATCAAATTTACAAAAAGGGTAGCTCTAGTTTTTTGCTTTGCATAGTGGTATTCCTTGATGAATATCCAGCACCTCATTCGATGAGGAAAGAGCCGGGATCCCTTCACCGGGAGTGACCTCTTTAGCGAAACTAGTAAATGCTACAACCCACTCGGTTTTGTCCTTTAATATCTTCTTTAGTTCTTGCTTTGCATAATGGTATTCCTTGATGAATATCCAACACCTCATTCGATGAGGAAAGAGCCGAGATCCCTTCACCGGGAGTGACCTCTTTAGCGAAACTAGCAAAAGCCTAAAAAACACTCCTTTTCAAAATCACAAGATTCTACAACGATATCAAGTTCATTACGCTCATGGTTTTCTTAAAAACCTGCGTAGCCCTCCGTCATTTCAGATAAGTGCCATTTAGTATTCGTGCTACGTTTGTTGACTATGTTAAGGTGTAGTATGCGGTTGCTAATTAGTGCTTATCTGTAACTATATGATACGATTGGATTAGGGTAGTCGTACAGCTTTGTTGACTATTTTAAAGGTCGAACGGGTGGGTTAATCTAATCAAGAAATGACGGGTTGAACTTGACTAGCGCTTATGATTTTTTGACTATGTTAAGGTCATAAGTCGCTACGGGTAAAAATAATTATCGGTAATTTCAAGTGTTGAAATTTGCAATGAGATTGCATACCTTCTATATGATAGTTGGATCCCGATACCCACTGCGAGTAAGAGTTACTCCTAGGAGAGTTTTGCACTTTACAATTAGCTAATCCAGTAAGTGTCTAGAAAGGTGTCAACGGGGTTATGGCTCTAGGGAAATTAGATTTATTTTAATTAGGTCCGTGCGAAAGCATGGGGAACCTCCCTCGGAGTACCGACATTTGCCTGGCCGACCGGTTAGCGAACTTGTAGAATGTAATTAATACCGGCTAATCTTACCTTTTAGGGTTTGAAGGAAGATTTGATAAAAACAGTGGGAGCAGTCCTGATTAGAAAAAACAATAACCAATCTAATCTTCCAAAGAGCGCATGCAAAGTAATTATCCTTCTCTCTCTCCTGGTAGCGACCAATGACATGCCTTAATCAAGATAATAATATGGATGTGTTGACCGAACCCACTTATTATACTGGGCTAGGTTCCGCTCTATCTTATAATTGTCATAAGTCTGAGCAGGGAATGGTGGAATATCCGGATTCCCACGCCACCTAAATGAAGAATAAGCATGTTGATGCATTGTCTTCGGGTGTGTTCTTAACCAAGAACTGTTTCTCAGTTCGCTCTGCGTCCTGGGTATTAGATACCGGATCAGGATTACACATATGTAATTTGTTACATAGGCTAAAGAGAGGTAGAGAACTGGGAAAAGATGATATGTCTCTAGTAGTAGAGAATGGTGTAATTTTTGTAGCCAAAGCAGTTGGCATATATCACATAGTGTTACCAACTGGTAATACAATGATTCTGAGCGACTGTTATTTCGTACCAAAAATATTGTGAACATTTTCCTAAATCAAGTGTTGATTGGGTTTGGTATAACGGTATATACGTTCTCAATCAAACCACAGTTCTAGGTATACAAAACACACACAAGAGGAACAGTTCAGAAATGAACGAAGTCTTCTTGTGGCATTGTAGACTAGGTCATATCAATGAGACAAGACTAGCTTAAGTTGCATAAGGATGAATATTTGAATCTGTTCGAATTTACATAACATTCCAGTCATGTCTCAAAGGCTTGGTGACCAAATCTCGTTTACTGGAAACGGAGAAAGAGTTACTGAACTCTTGGACAGATACATGGTGATGTATGCCGTCCTATGTCTGCACATGCCAGGGATGGTTCCGCGTACTTTATTACATTCACCGATGTTCTCTCAAGATACAGACATGTGTTCTTGTTGAAACACAAATCTAAATCTTTTGAGAATTTCAAGGAATATAAGTACGAAGTTGAGAACCAGATGGGTAAAAGTATTCAAATCCTTCGATATGATCGGGGAGGAGAATACTTGAGCACGGAATTCAAGGATTATTTAAAAGAGAATGAGATTCTCTCTCAGTATACTCCTCCGTATACACCACAACACAACGGTATATCGGGGTGGAGGAATCACACCCTATTAGATATGGTGCGCTCTATGATGAGTACTGCTAAGTTACCTATTTTCTTTTGGGGATATGCACTTGAGATAGCGGCATACCTATTGAATAGAGTTCAGAACAAATCCGTTGCCTACCACTCCATATGAGATATGGAATGGGAAAAGACCATCTCTTAAACGAGTTAAGATTGGGGTTGTCCGGCCTATGTTGAAAAGAAAAATCCGGACAAGCTTGAGACAAGGTCAGTTCTATGCAAATTTGTAGGATATCCCAAAAATTCGCGAGGGTATATTTTCTACCACACCGAGGAACAAAAGGTGTTTGTTTCTTGACATGCCACCTTTTTAGAAAAGGAATTTCTTGTGAAAGAAATTAGTGGCAATGAGGTAGAACTGGAAGAAGTTCCAGCAACACAAACTATAACTGACGATTTGGTGGAACCGGAGGATTCAATATTCCCCGATGAATCGCAGGCACTCCGCAGATCTAGTAGGGTTCCTCATCCACCTGAGAGATACTATGGTTTTCTCATAGACGGTGGGATCGCGGATTGTATCATGGAAAATGATGACCCAACTAGTTTCGAGCAGGCCATCACGAGTGGGGACTCTATGAAATGGCTGGATGCTATGCGATCAGAGATGGAATCCATGTACACTAACAAAGTATTGATTTTGGATGTTGCTCCGGAAGGGGTAAAACCCATCGGGAACAAGTGGATCTTTGAGAAAGATAATTTGGTGTAGATGGAAAAGTTGAGACTCTCAAAGCTATACTTGTAACAAAAGGTTTTCGTCAACGACCTGGTATCGACTGTGATAAAACCTTTTCTCCCGTCGTTATGCTTAAGTCCATCAGGATCCTACTTGCCATTGCTGCATACCATAACTACGAAATATGACAGATTGCACGTCAAAACCGCTTTTCTAAATGGTGATTTAGAAGCGAGCATGTATATGACACTGCCAGAGGTCTTCGTAGACAGTGGGAGCAGCGGAAGCGTGTGCAAGCTACTTAAATCCATCTAGGATTAAAGCAGGCATCACGGAGATGGAACATCTGTTTTGATGAAGCTGTCAAAGAGTTTGATTTCATCAAAAATGTAGATGAACCATGTATATATAAGAAGGTTGTAGAGAGTATGGTTGTCTTCCTCGTATTGTACGCGGATGACATACTCTTGATAAGAAACGATGTTCCAATGCTACACTTGGTCAAGCTCCTCTTATCACACAAGTTCTCCATGAAAGATCTAACTGATGCCTCCTACATTCTGGGGATATAGATTTATAGAGATAGATCTAAACGGATGTTGGGATTGTCCCAATCCAAGTACATAGACACCATACTAAAGAGGTTCAGTATGGAAGATTCTAAGCGTGGTAATGTACCCGCTTGTTCAAGAATCACTCTCTCCAAAGAGATGTCTCCCAAGACTAATTTGGAGAGGGCTCGCATACACGGGATACCCTGTGCTTCCGCAGTCAGGTCAATCATGTATGTGATGATGTGTACCAGACCGGATGTAGCTTGCTCACTAGGTGTAGTGAGTAAGTATCGAAATGATCTTAGGGAAAAGCACTGGACAGCTGTGAAGAACGTTCTTAAGTACTTGAGAAGGACTAAAGAGATGTTCTTGGTGTATGGTAACGGTGAACTTCAGGTGGAGTCCTTTTCCGATTCAAGCTTCCAGAGTAATAAGGATGACTGAAAGTCAGTCTCGGGTTTTGACTTTACCCTCAGTGGAGGGACGGTATGTTGGAAGGGTTATAAGTTATATACCGTAGCAGACTCGTTGATAGAGGCTGATTACATAGCTACCAATGATGCTGCCAAAGAGGTTGTCTGGACGAATATAGTCATAAGATGAACTTGGTTCATACCATTGAGCATCCAATACCTATGTATTGTGTAACGATGGAGTTGTGGTTTTTTCCTAGGAACCCCGATACCATCAGCGATCCAGACATATTCTTAGACAGTATCACCTGATCAGTGCCAGGCAATGCTTTTTGATGGGGGAATTGTTGTTTTCTATCCGTAGGAGAACTCGACTTAAATAGTATAGAGCTCTCTCCTTTCCCTGATTGTTCTCTTATGCCCATAATGCGCCCAGAGAACCCTCAAGGGCCGTTGTATATAGGATAAGGGGTTTTCCCTTAACCAGAGCGGTAAATATCGGTGGATTTTGCAGGTATTTCTTGATTTCGTCTAGTGCAATTTGGAACTTTTGATCCCAGACGAAAAGGGTCCCTTCTTCATTAAATGACTATAGGGAAGGCATTTTATGGAGAGGTTGGTTATGAACAGCCGGATATACGCGAGCTTTCCTTGGAGAGACCGCAATTGTTTGAGGGTTCTTGACGTGGGCATTTCCATAATCCCCTTGATCTTTGAGGGATTGATTTCGATACCCCGGTGACATATGATGAATCCTACGAATTTTTCTGAGGAAACTCCAAACGCGCATTTTAGAGGGTTCTTCAGATTATACTTCTGAAGACATTGGAACACTATTTTTAGATGTTCACAATGTTCCTCATGAGATTCACCCTTCAGTACAAGGTCGTTGATGTAGCATTCGACAATCTCATGTATGAGGTCATCAAAGATCTTTGTTATGACCATCTGGTGGGTAGCGCCAGCGTTCTTCAAACTAAAGGGCATCACTTTATTATAGAATATGCCCAACGGGGTCCGAAAGGCGGTATGCTTCTTGTCTTTAGGATGCATTTTTATTTGGTTGTATCCTGAAGATCTATCGATGAAGGAGAAAACTTCGTGAGTGGACGTGTTATCGATCATCAGCTCGGTAACGAGTACTGGGAAGTCATCCTTTGGGCAAGCTTTAATAAGGTCTCGAAAGTTCACGCAGATGCGAACCGTCCCATTTTTTTCATCACTGGAACGATGTTAGCGATCCATTCGGGATATTGAACTTCTTGGATCAAGCCGGAGTAGATTAGTTTCTTGACTTCAGCATTGATACTGATCACAAGTTTGAGTCGCATCTTTCTTGATGCCTGTTTGATTGGTTTTATACTTGGCGATATAGCCAATTTATGTACTGCCACTTTTGGATCTAGACCCGGCATTTCAGAGTAGTTCCAGGTGAAGCAATCTTTATACTGCATGAGCACGTTTTTTAACGTGGCCACATTTTTTTTAGATAGTAACCCACCGACGAACGTTGGCATCGGATCATTTTCCGTTCCCAAGTCAATTTTTCTTAAGTTGTCTACCGTAGTGTGTATCCCATCTTCCAGCTCTTTTGGTGCTGGTGGAAACTCTAAGATTAGCTCATCCTCGTCTTCCTTTGCGAAGCACCTATAGTGGTCATTCATAGTCTCGTGCCCTCTCTCTTTTGAGAGTGCTATCATATGGTAGGTACGAGTTTGCTTCAATTCTTTTGGTTGAGATGGTCTTGACCTGATGGTGTAGATCCTTTTGGGCTTATGCTTTTATGGCAGGGTTAACCTCCAGCTGTCGGATAACGTAAACCTTCCTTATTGATACTGGTCTTTTACACAGTCTATGAAGGTGAAGCAATCTTTAAGGGGATGACCTATTACTCTGTGATAGGAGAAATAATCCGGATGATGGACCTCGTTTATTTGTTTAAAGTGACGAGACTTCGAAAGCGACATCATTTGGTGCTTCATGACTGGGTTAAATATTTTCCTTGTCTTATCTTAGGAGAAAGAGTAAGCGCGTCCTAGTCTTTCCTCCAAGGACAGGCGTGGACGCACGTTGTTTTGGCGAGCGGCTGGTTTTGGGCCACTCGGCTGTTGTTGCGTATTAGCGATGGAGGCCGCCTTTCCTTTACCCTTAATATTTCAAGGGTCCTTATTTGAGGATGAAGGCACATGATCTATCTGATCCATCTGGGCCAGTTTTTCTATCAGAGCCTAAAAGGTTGTGGGCTTGAAGAATGTCATGAACTGGAACACAGTTGTTTGAGGATCAAGGGTTCCGATGAACATGCCCACGACAGGAGACTTTTCAATATGCTGCTAACATTTAGACTACAGGTTTTGCCACCGGATCCCGTATTGGACCCATGTTTCTCCCGGCTTTACCCTGGCATTGATTAATTCCGTGATCGGAGTGCAATCGCTCGTGCTGGCGAATCGCTGTGAGAACAGCAGCTCCATTTCTGCGAATGTTTTCACGGAGTCATTTGGGTGCTCCGAGTACCATTCGAAGGCTATTTCTGACAAGCTGCCGATGACCTGGCGATAAAAAAGTTTATTGACACCTCCAGTGTTGCCGTACAGAGCTCTGAATTGCACGACGTGTTGATAAGGGTTGCATGTTCCTTTGTAGACATGGAACTTTGGGAGCGTATATCCCGGCGGGTATTTGATTTGATTATACCAGCCTTGATACGGTCGTCAAGTTCTGACAATTTGGCCAGTGGCTTCATTAGCTTGATGAGCTCTTATTTGTTGAGTAATGTAATCATCAAGGTCGGCCTTGGAGATCATTTCCTCCTTGGCCGCTGATAAGCCGGACGAGGGTTTGTTGTTTTCCCTCTGTCATCCTCGATGATTATCTGCGGATTTTCGGCCGGGGGTTCTGGTTGGATCATCATTCCAACTATGTTTTGGAACAAGAGAGCCATTTACATTATGTTAGCATCTTGCTCAGCAGCCTCTTTGTTGTTATGACCCGGAGGGTACGGAACGTGACTGGCACTTAAGTTACGAAACGTCTCAAGGTGTCCGTAAAATAAGTAAGACAAAGCCCAGAAATCAAAACCAAATAAGCAGAAGAGTGAAGGAAAACCAATCAATTGAAAGCGAGTTTATCAAATAAGTCACATGAAGCCTTTTTAAAAACAATATCAATTTTTCCGAAAATTTCGGCAGAGTCTCCTTTGTAAATACTGGCCCCCAAAATGGGTACAACAAGAATATATGTGAATACAACAAATAAGGCATCCCCAAGCGGAAGCTAGCTCTTCGCCACAAGGCGGTCACAAATCCCACGCAATATAAATCAGCAATGTGCATAAAAAGGCATAAGAAGCACAAGTAAAACATCATGTCGACTCAAGTGAGCTCGATCCCAAAATATAGCATAAAAAGCCCACAAATCTCACAGTCTCGTCTTTAGGTCAATATACAACAATACTGGTAGATACAGTAGATGGAGTACACTAGATACAATGAATGTATAAGGTGGAAGACAAAATAAACATATAACCCACCTACGAGCAAAAATCCTCAATCCACGCAAAAGGAGAAAGTGCGTCCGCCGCAACGGTACCGACGGATCGGACCTGCAAAAAAAGTCTGTGGCACAACGGGGGTGAGTTGCTGTTCATACCAGAATATTGCATTTTATACCGCCCATTCTTACGCTCGTTTGTTTATAGACAGGTGCTTTTGATCAGTGTTTGCTACATATTTGCAGAATACTGGTTCTCAGCTCTAAACAGTGAAATCTATGGAAAAGTACGACAAATTCCGGATTACTGCCAACAACAGATAAAACACGGGTCTCCGCTCTCTATCCGTGTGTTGCTACATACCAGTTTAAGGGACAAAATGGCAAATCGATTGTCATTTTCATGCACAAAGCTCAATGTCAACATAAGATCCAAGAAATCTACGCGGAGCTCGAGGAAATCATGGCAAAAGATCCACATCACTTCACCTTTTGATCTACTGAAATTCTAGAAGAATTGTGAAGAGATTCTGAGAAAAGTACTATACCACACTGAAGAGGACCACAAACTAGGGGATACGACAAAAGATGAAGGCACGATCCTTCTAAAAGGCCGCGGAACCAAGGCATAAGCGCGCTTAGGCCGCGGAACCGCGGCCGCGGAACCGCGGCATAAGCGCGCTTAGGCCGCGGAACCGCGGCATAAGCGCTCTTAGGCCGCGGAACCGCGGCCATATAGGCTCCTCACTGTGTCGTTTTCTGGGGTTATATTGGTACATTCATGTGGAGCCCGATTCTTGCCTTAGGTTTCCAGTTCCCTGCCTATAAATATCCCAGAACTTGCCAAGCCAAAAGGTGTTCATTCTCATGCCTCTTTTTTGGTAGTTTTTAGTCTTCTTCTTCTTCTTCATTCATTCCTCCATGAAAATGTAGTGAGAGCATTGAGTGGATGTTAAATGAAGATGAGGGTTTTCGTATCATTCTTTTTTGCTTAGCTTCCCCCTTGAGCTCTCTACCTTAACTTGATCTTGCAACCTCTTAAGTGAGCTTGCAAGTTTAAGCTTTGGTCATTGATCTCAAGGGGTTGTATCATTTTTCTCTCTCTCTTGTGCTTCATTTCACATGAGTTCTTTACCCTTCTCTTGATCTTGCAACCTCTTGATTGAGCTTGCAAGTTTAAGGGTTGGCTATTGATCCCATGGCTTGTCTTGAGTTCTATGGTTCTTAGTGTTACTTTCTTTCTTATCTCTTTCTTGCATTTTTCATTCTTGTCTTTTATTACTTGCAATTTATTACCATGCACTTTAATCACTTGCTTGTAATCTTTTCTTTTCTTTGTTTATCTTTTTGTTCTCTCTTTTTGGTTCGTTTTGTGAATGATTGTAATTATTGTTGTTAAGAATAAATATGATATTGTAATTTAATGTTTCTTTGCTCATTTTCTTTTCCCGTTATTTTCCTTTGAACTCCGCCCAAACGTTACGCAAGCGCTCCGTTAGGCACCCTACCCTACCAAGGTAAAGGTGATTCCTAACCGCGACCGGTTGCGTTCGGTTTGGCCGGAGGCGAAAGCAAGAGACAAGAACGGATGGACAAGGGTAAATAAGCCGGATTCCACGAATACCGCGCTTAAATCCCCTAATCCACGTTGTTTCCGATTGCTCTAACTTCAATTGGTCAAGACTCGGCTCAAAGGTTTTGAGTGCGGATTTCCTTAGCTTACACTTTCGTATCTTTTTCTTAAAAACTTTATACTTGCATATAACACTTAGGATAGAACTGAACAAACATATACAAATTCTTCATTGACTCGTCTAAAACTCGAACGGACATACAACCATCTCCCTGTGGATCGACCCGTGCTCAACCGGCTAGCTGCATAGCGACACCGTCCTGATCGTGGTTATAACTTTAGAACTTTGAACATCCGACACGCCAAAAGCGTGCGATCAGTTGCCAACTCGTGAGTAATAAATAACTTCTATAAAGGCTATTGCAAGCATGCACACAAGCATCCTAGCATCTACAATACAGGTATGGTAGGATATACTAGCAGGTATGTATGCAACATGAATGTACTAGCAGGTGTGTATGCGACATGAATCAACTTGTGATCTGAATATGTACATATAAGAATCATTCTTTACTTTTGGAAACTCTTTTTAAATATCAGCATAATATCAATAGAATCAACAAGAATCCGTGTCCAGCATCGACACCTCAAAACTGTCTCAATCTCATTTATCCATATCATAGTATCTCTGGCCTCAGCCGTCCGGCTGACCCATCTCAAATGTCAATATCTCATCATCTCGCGGCCACGGTCGGTATCCTCTGGATATCTGCCGTGCCAAAAGTCACCGGTAGGTAGTCTATCCCCTGCCAGGCTCAACGTCAACAACACGACCTTCTCGCCCTGAAGTACCTTACCGGGCCCACCATGTACCCGAGACGGTTCATCCAACTCCTCGAAACGGGTCTCGAAAACCACAACAAACTCATGGTGGACGACACTTACATCACTAGAAAACCGCAAATTTGCATATTTTAAAAAGGGAAATAAGTTTTAGAAATTTTGCGGCTTTCCCCCGAAATCCAGAAATATCATAAATCTTAAGAAATCATCATGAATGCATACGTCAATGATAATGAATGCATATGGTATCAATGTTCAAGTTACAATGTATGATTATTAGACTAGGCATGAACAAATGATATAATGATATACATGCACATGAATAACAATTCTACAATGTTATTTTAAGGATTTATTGCAATAGTACAGGTTTAAGTATCAAATATGGCGACAATATTCTAGATTATAGATTATCTAGTGTCGTGGCATGGCAATTACCAGGGCGTGTGTGTATGCATGAATAGTGCTCGTGCTGTATATAAAAACCCTGGCAATGGTACAGGTGTCCTATAGAATGGGTTCACATATGTATGACAATATAAAGCATGGATGTAGCAAGATATTACGCAAGCATTTACTCCTAATTACTAATATCACTAGAAATATTTAAACAAATTAAACTATCGGGCGACTTGCGCCATCCAAACAATAGTCCCCCGTAGATGTTACATCTACTCACAGGAATCCCCAGCTAGCTATGTCCAATCACCGCCTTTCCTTTTCGTGCCGCGTCCGAAGTCTCCGCGACCGAACCTGGAATTTGCACCAATACAAAACATAAGGTTACATATCATGAAACGACGTAAATCCCAAACGAAAATATCAATGTTCACGAGTTAGGCACAACGTGCACAAGGTGCGCGGAACACACAAGAAAATCGCAAAACTAACTAGAATCGTCGTTTTGGGCGCTCGGCAAAGCTAAAACCCGATAAAACCAAAAATCCGCATTCACACACCCTAAAAGTCGTAGGAGATGCCAATACAATCATCAAGATATCACAAATAATTCATCACATAATTTTATAAAAAAACTAGTAAGCATTTGCATTCCGAAATCGGTGCAAACACCGTCGCATTGCGACAAAAAAAACTACTATCAAGCTTGAACAACCAACCACACTACAAGCAATCTACAACCCTCACATAACCCACATGTAATGCTTCAAATCCCCTTTTTTTTCCATAACAAAACCTTTCTTGATTTTTCATAACTAACAAATTCCAACCCAAACTATACATAAAACCCTAAATTAACTCTAATTTGAAGTCCAATAAGCAAGTTAAACCCTTAGATTTGGTTTGTATAAAACACTAGATAGCAAAATAGAATAATTAACTTAATAATGGTTTCTAAAATCCTAGTTTAACTCAAACCATTCTCTTGAAAAACCTAGATTAGAAATTAACAAAAGATTTAACACTAAACAATTCAATTTAAGGAAATCTAACCATAAGAACTTAAATGGGTAGAAATTATACCTCAATTCTATGGATCTAGCATGGTGATTTTGCCTCTAAAGATGCCTCCTTTCCACAAGTTTTCAACTAATTTGAGTTTGAGAAAAGATAGAATAGGGTTTTGTGTTGAGTTAGTGAAGGATTTGTTGATTTTTTGATGGATTTTAATGGATTCTGATGAATTTTTGGAAGGAAAAAGAGAAGGGAAATTGGGGCTGTTTCTGCAGGATTTTCAGCAGCAAGGGAGTGGGGAGAGGTGTAGGGGAGTTGGGGAAAAAAGTCCAAGTCAACCCTCTCATATTACCATAATACCCTTACCTCAAATAAATATATATATAACCCTTTTTTAACCCATTCTCACATAATTTAAAGTCAAAAAGAGGGAAAGAAAATTCTTGGACTGCTACAACAGTGTAGGGCCGGCCATGGGGAGTGAGGGTGAGTGTGAGAGACATTACAAAAAAATTCTATGCAAAAAGACCCCCCACAATACCATATTTGCAAGTTTTAGTTCAAAATAATTATATTTTTGTTTTCCATAATAAAAACCAATTAAAACTTGAAATAAAATACTAAAAAATTATATTACAACTAATTTTTAATTAAAATGATTTTAAAGATTAAAATTAGCCTATTTAAATTTGTATTTATCGCTAATTTAATGTATTGTTTTTACCGGCTTAAAATAATATTAAAAATTGAAAAATTAGGGAAATTTTTTAAATGACCAGAAATTTATAAGTAACTCATTAGCTACTAAAAACTAGCAATTATCTATCCAAATTAGGTATAATTAGGCCTAAACTGCAAAATAACAAAAAGGACGATTTACGGAAAAATACCAAATTTTCACCGATTTTCGGGAAAACACCAAAACGACTTTTCATGGCGCTACAATCTTCCCCCCTTAAAGAAATTCGGTCCCCGAATTTAAAAATATAACCACGCGTACCTTCAAAGAGATGGGGATATTTCTTCCTCATCTCGTCCTCGGTCTCCTAGGTGACCTCCTCGCTGCTCGGGCCACGCCAAAGGACCTTGACTGTTGGTATAACTTTCGATCTCAATTTCTTCACCTGCCGATCCAGGATGACCACCGGCTGCTCTGCAAAAGAAAGGTCGCGCTCTAGCTGGACTGTAGGGTGCTAAATCGCATGCGAAGGGTCGTGAAGGTACTTGCGGAGCATCGAAACATGGAAAATGGGGTGAACATCGGGAAAGCTGGGTGGAAGAGCCAAACGATATGCAACTGCGCCGGCACGCTCGAGAATCTCGAAAGGAATCACAAATTTGGGACTAAGCTTTCCTTTTCGCCCAAATCGCATCACGCCCTTCATCGGAGAGACCCTCAGAAAAACATGATCGCCAACAGCGAACTCTAGCCTGCGATGGCGCCTGTCTGCATACGATTTCTGCCTACTCTGAGCCGCTCTCATCCGGTCTCGGATCAACTGTATCTTCGTTGTCGTCTCCTCAACAAGCTGCGGCCCCAATATACTGCTCTCGCTGAGTTCTGTCCAACAGACGGGCGATCTGCATCTCCTCCCATACAATGTCTCGAAAGGTGCCATCTGAATAGTATCCTGGAAGCTGTTGTTGTAGGAGAACTCCACTAAGGGTAAATGATGATCCCAGCTACCTCCGAATTCTAATACACACGCTCGGAGCATGTCCTCAAGAGTCTGAATAGTCCGCTTTGACTGGCCGTCGGTCTGCGGATGAAATGCTGTGCTGAAACTCAAACGGGTGCCCAATGCCTCCTGAAGTCTCTGCCATAGTCGGCTGGTAAACTGGGTGCCTCTGTCGGACACGATACACGTCGGGACTCCATGCAGTCGTACAATCTCGTCGATGTATATCTGGGCATACTGAGCAAAACCGAAAGTCGTCTTCACTGGCAGGAAGTGAGCCTCTTTCGTTAATCGATCCACGATCACCCAAATGGAGTCATACCCTCGACTGGTCCTGGGTAGACCCACAATGAAGTCCATAGAAATCTGCTCCTATTTCCACTCCGGAATGGGCAAAGGCTGCAACTCTCCCGTGGGCCTCTGGTGCTCGACCTTGACTTGCTGACAAGTCAGGCATCTCGACACGAAATCAGTGACGTCCCTCTTCATCCCGTCCCACCAAAAGACATCTCTCAAATCGCGGTACAACTTGGTGGAACCCGGATGAACGCTGTATGTCGATCTATGCGCCTCCTCAAGAATCTCATGTCGTAGTCCCTCAGAATCTGGTACGCACAATCGAGTCCCAAATCGCAATACTCCCTGATCATCGATCACGAACTCGGAATCTCTGCCCTGCCTAATCTGCTCCATGATCTCTGAAAGACGGTTATCGCTGGGCTGTGCCTCTCGAATACGGTCAAGTAACTGCGGACGAGCACGAACATGCGCAACCTGTCCCCCTGTCGGAGTGAACTCGAACTCAACCCGGCTGTTGCATAAAATCTGCCGATGACCGCCTCTGTACTGCGCGCAAACATGATAGACTACCCCCGGGCCTCCTGCTCAAAGTATCCGCCACTACATTAGCCTTTCCCGGGTGATACAAAATCTCGCAATCGTAGTCCTTTACTGGTTCCATCCAACGGCGCTGTCTGAGATTCAGGTCTCGCTGCTGAAATATATACTTTAAGCTCTTGTGATCAGTGAATATCTGGCACGACTCACCGTATAGGTAATGTCGCCAGATCTTAAGTGCAAAGACCACTGCAGCCATCTCCAAATCGTGAGTGGGGTAGTTCTATTCATGTTTCTTCAACTGCCGTGAAGCATACGCGATCACCCTGTCATGCTGCATCAATACGCACCCTAACCCCACTCGTGAAGCGCCACAATAAACCACGAATCCGCCTGATCCTGAAAGCAAAGATAATACCGGCGTTGTAGTCAAACAAGTCCGTAGCTGCTGAAAACTATGCTCGCACTCCTTCGTCCAAACGAAAGGAACTCCCTTCCGGGTCAATCCGGTCAAAGGTGCAGCAATACGGGAGAAATCCTGAACGAATCGCCTGTAGTAGCCAGCCAGGCCTAAGAAACAGCGGATCTCCGTAACTGATGTCGGTCTGGGCCACTGCTGAACGGCCTCGATCTTCTTCGGGTCCATACATATGCCATCTCTCGTAATCACGTGACCCAAGAAACCAACGCTGTCCAGCCAGAATGCACACTTGGGGAACTTTGAGAACAGCTGGTGCTCCCTCAAAGTCTGCAACGTAATCCGCAAGTGCTTGTAACATTTTCAAAAAAATAAAATATTAATTTTGGGAATTTTTATAATTTAATATTATTTTATTGATTATTTTAATATTAAATCTATAATTAAATGCAAATAAATAGGAAAAATTTGAGAAAAATTATGGAAAATTCTAAAATAGGGTAAATTAGTGAATTATGACATTTTTAAGTTTTTGTGATTAGTTTGACACTAATTTAGTGCTAATCGCGATTAAAAATCGCTAATCGGACTTTTTGGCTTTTTGTGCAAAATTGTGCACATATCATTTTTGGACTTGTGTTACATTTTCTACCATGTTATTTTGGGATCACTATTCTTGTGAGAAGGGTTTTGGAATTAAAAGAAAAGGGGAAAAAGAAAAAGAAATGAAATGAGGGTAGGTGAGAGAGGGGTATGGGTTGCATTGACCTTGAGACTTAGCCATTTTCTCCCATCATTTTTCCCTCCCTCTTCTTCCTCTAGCTGCTGCTGCCCCTTCCTCATCTTTTCCCCCCTCTTCAATCCCTCTCTTCATCTCAAAAACTACACCATAAGCTCATGTCCGTTTCATTAAAAATGTGCACGAGCCCGAGACCTTCAAGATGGACCAAGAAAGCATGGATTTTGGCCACTAGGGGCAACTCAAGAAAATTCTTGAGTTGCCAAGTGAGGTAAATTCTGAACCATTAGCTTAATTTTAGCTTTACTCATACCCCTATGCATGTTTAGAATCGAAATCGGGTGATTTGTGGATTTTTAGGAAAAACTAGTAAGGGTTGAGGGAATTGTGAGTTTTGATGGGAAATTGAGTTTAGTGGGGACCATAAGAGCACCCTAGTGCTAGAAACCCAGTCCAATCCCACTGGAAACCAAAAATACGGAATTTCGGGACTTTCATGTCGGTTTGTGAGTGTTTGTGTGTGCAGGAAAATCTGGAATACACTGGGACCTTTTCAGGGAAAATAAGCAATACCAGGGACCAAAATTAGACCACAGGAGGCCACCCTAGGAGTACGAACCCCTTTAGACATAGAGGGGCCGGCGAGGCCGGGCATTTTGGGGATGTGGCCGGCCCCTCTGTGATGGAATTGGCCCATGTTTCTTCTATACCTCATATACCCCCTGCATAGCACCCTGGAGTTGTTTATTTGATCTAGTTTTGCCTGAGATGAAATCTGGGATCATTTCTCGATTTGCTGCTTTGAAATGTGTTTTGGTTTTACGTATTTTGAATTCCAGATTTTGGTATTTGTGTGTTATCTCGATCGTGTGACGTTTATACGTCTATATCGAGTGATTTCGAGTTGTTTTGCGAAGGCTAACCGTAGGTTCTAACCTATAAGCCTTTTAGCGTATCGTGTTGGTTTTAGTGTGTGTCGTTTCAAGTGTTGAATTGGTTTTGATGCGATGCGATACGTGTGATATGTGTAGGTACACCGCGACGATCCGAGGCGATGCAGAAGATGACGGTGACATCGACACCGACACGCAGGATACAGGTGAGTAGATTATATCTACAGGGGGAAGTCGGGTGGATGGCGTATAGCACCCCCGCAGTCCGTAACTAGTACTATGTAGTATATTTATATGTGTGATAGCTTTAGTGTGTTATGGTTAGTTAGGGGTAGAAATACCTAGCGTAGTTCCTAGTTGCGAACCATAGGATAGATTTGCACCCACACGCACACACTTGTGTGTTTTCTTATACTTGCACTGTGTTTGATGATATGGGATGACTTTGGAATTGAGTCGATGATGTGGGATTTGTGCCGCGAGATCGGTGATTTGATATGATTCGTATTTGGGATACGACATGTGATTCTTGCGGGTTTGGGATGTGTGTTTACCCCGCATTCATACTTTGTAGATGATATCAGTTGTACTAGACTTAGATCAGTACCCCCAGATTATGTGATCTAATGATAGTGATACCTGTTATGTGACGAGATCATGAGATGTTGACCCGTACCCAGCTATTGGGATGCCGTACGACGATTTACCGTACGAGCCTATATTGATGATAGATCCGCGCTCATGACTCGAGGATGTCAAATGATATACTGTATCGTACGCGATACTATTGAGGCGGGATCACCGACTTATATATATATATATATATATATATATATATATATATATCGACTCAGATGTTAGGCGGTTTCTTTACCTGTAGTTCAGCTTGTTAGTTCAGCCGTATAGTTAGTGTAGTTGTTAGAGTAGATTAGACTTCTTACCTATTTCAAAAACTAACGAATCGTGGGCATTTTTAAAGACAGCTTAAGGGAATCTACGGATATTTCAAAAACGACGTATCTTTTCATAAAAACACCGTAGTCCCTATTTTCAAAACCCCATGATTCGTGTTATTTCAAAAGGCACCATTCGTAGGACTTATATTAGATTAATGCAGATTAGTTTTGGTTACGTCTAGTTTCAGCTCCCACTCCTTTTTTGTGTGGTTCGCTTTGCATCGCATTCTTATACTATGTTTCATACTCCAGTATTAATATCATGCGGATAGGACACCAGCACCATTACCGATGATGCGTATGTACCACGTACACTTACTTGCCGGCTCACACACATCTTCATCGGTAATTGCCATGTCACGTACACCTTAGAAATATTATTGCTTGACATAGCCTTTTAGCTAATAGTTTAGACATTGTAGTTATTACCTGCTACTTCCTGCATACTGTTATTCATTGTTATGCCGCATTCATGGATTCTCATGCATATATTCATTATTTTACGTGCTATTGAGGTTTGGATTTGGATTTCTATGAGATTTTCTGGATTTGGAGGAAAACCGCAAAGACACAAATAATCATATTCTCTCTTTTAAAATAAAAAGTGCGGTTTTCCCATGATGTATGAGTCGTCCACCATGAGTTTGCTGATGGATTTGGAAACCCGATTCGAGGAGACGGATGAACCGTTTCGGGTACATGGTGGACCCGGTACGGTACCCCGGGGCAAGAGGAATGTGGTGATGACGTTGAGCCTGGAAGGGGAGTACTACTTACCGGTGATTTTACCCGACGCGTCGGATATCCGGAGGATACCGTCGTGGTCTTGAGATTTATGGTAGGGGCCGGTCTGGACTGACGGCGCCCTAGATATTGTGGTTGAGACTTTGAGATATCGGGATATTGGGATTTCGTTTGTGCCGATGCTAGGCACAGTTTTATGCTGATTTCATTATGGTACCTCATTTTAAAAATACAAGGGAAATCTCACTAAGTATGAAAACAGTTGCTTCATGTAAATGTATTCTGTTTTCACGCATTCATATCTCATTCATATGTTATATTGCTACCTGAGGCACTGACACAGGCACATGAGATTGCACTCGGGTTAGATATTTACCCCAGTCTTGTTATAGGCTGCATGTTTTATATTGAGGATTTTATACACTGATCGTATGGACCTAGGATTATGTCTTGCTTTCGGTTTCTGCTTGTAGATATTTCTATTCACGAGTTGGCAACTCACCCCCGTTGTGCCACAGTTCTTGCAGGTTTTTGCCGTACAGGTTCCTTGCAGCATTTCTGGCACATTGCTTCCTTGAGGGTGAATTGCAGTTGGTAGGTGGTTTCTTTTGCATCAAGAACCACCATTGTATTTATTTATTTCATTGTATCTAGAATTTCCATCAACCAAAACTTGTATATTGTTTCAGACCTAGACTTTAGTGATGTATTATTCGACCTTAGAGTCGCGCTTAGTAGTATTGCGGTTTTCTTGTTGCTTTTGAGCTTTCTTTTGGATTTGATCCTCGCCACTTGGCGTTGTATATTATTGTTGCATGTGTGGTTGTGGCCGTCGATTGACGAAGAGCTAGCTCCCGCTTGGGGATGCCTTTATCATTGCATATATTGTTATCCTTGTTGTACCCTATTCGGGGCCAGTTTTACAAAAGAAACTCTGCCGAAATTTTTAGAAAAGACTGTACTGTTTCAAAATGCATATTCGGCTTAGTTATTTAAAAACCTTGATTTCAAACATGTATTTCTTCACTTCTTTAAACCAGTTTCTTTACTTATTCCTAAAAATGGTTTTAGATTTCTGGGCTTTTGGCTTACTTGGATCAGATGGAGTCCTATAGACTTCATATGGTTCAAGGGCCAGTCACGTGCTCTTTCGGGTCGTGACAGTGCTGCTCGTGCTCCTCTTGGCTCCGGGAATACACCAAAATATCGTCGATGAACACGATGTTGAACAAGTCGAGATACAGCCTGAATATACGGTTCATCAAATCCATGAATGCTGCTGGGGCGTTGGTGAGTCCGAATGACATCACCAAAAACTTATAGTGGCCGTAGCGCGTATGGAAAGCTGTCCTCGGTATATCCTCCTGTCGAACTCGTAGCTGATGGTATCCTGATCGCAAATCGATTCTCGAAAAATATCCTGCCCCTGAAGCTGTTCGATCAAATCGTCGATACGTGGTAAGGGATACCGGTTCCGTACGGTAACTTTTTTCAGCTGGCGGTAGTCGATACACAAACGCAAACTGCCGTCCTTCTTCTTGACAACCAGGACCGGAGCACCCCACGGAGAAACGCTAGGTCAAATAAGCCCCTTATCTAACAAATCCTGCAACTGATCCTTCAGCTCTCTAAGCTCCGCCGGGGCCATCCGATAAGGCGGTATGGAAATAGGCCTCGAGCCGGGAATCAAGTCAATGCAGAACTCAACATCGCGCTCAGGCGGTAACCCAGGCAGCTCCTCAGGGAAAACATCAGGGAACTCACTAACAATCGGGACCCGGTCCAAAGGAACTTCTACAACTCAAGTATCACAAATATACGTTAAGAATCCCTGACATCCCTTCCGTAAGAGCTGACCAGCGCGAAGAGACGAAATCAAGCCGGGAAGGGTGACGCTGCGGTCTCCCTGAATAACAAGGACTGGCTCTCCCGGAAAGCTAAATCTGACTGCCTTCTTACGGCAGTCCACAGATGCATAACAAGTGGCTAGCCAATCCATGCCCAGAAGCACATCAAAGTCCAACATATCGAGGAGAATCAAATCTACTAATGAATTCCTCTCCCCGATACGAACGGAACACAAACGAAACAAAAAACGAGCGACAAACGACTCGCCTATCGAAGTAATAACAACAAGCGACTGATCTAAGGATGACGACTCACGGCCCAACATCGGTGCAAAGTGTGTAGATACATACGAATGTGTGGAACCTGGGTCGAATAATACCCGTGCGTCGAAAGAACAAACTGGCAAGGCACCTGTCACAACGGCATTGGATGCCTGTGCATCCTGTGGTGTCAAGGTGAAAACTCGGGCCTGTCCCCCACCAATAACTGGCTGTCCTCGGCCTCCTCGTCCTCTCTGGATCGGACTGCCATGTCCACGCCCTCTGGGTGCATCGAACTGTCGTGGAGCATCGCCTGTGGTAGGAAGTAAGGCTCTCTGAGGAGGAGGTGGTGATGGTGGTACAGTCACATGTGGAACTGTCGCCGCTCCCTGTCGTCTCACCGGACAGTCTCTGATACGATGATGCAGGCTACCACACCGAAAACATCCTAACCATGGATGCTGACCATATAGATGAAGGCGATACAACTGGCCCCTATAGAATCCGCCACGGCCTCTGCGAACTCTCCTAGGTGCTAACATATCAGTGCGAATCCGACTCGGTCTCGAAACGACCGCAGGGGGAGTAATATCCGATCTCTACGCTCGATTGACCTCTACTAAGGATCTCACCATCTATCGTAACTCCTGCATGCCTCCCATCATCTGTCGTAGGTCCTCCATACCAGACTCTAGCCTATCCATGCGGCCTAGGAAAAGAGGATCAGTCTGTCCTTGAGGCGTAGGTACGCCACCCTGCTCGGTCCCCATCTCGGACGAGCCTGCTCGGATCTCATCTCGGGCGGCAGCTCTCTGCGCTCTCGTAGCCTTCGGCGGCATAGTGGCTGGTACAGGAAACAGGATAATAAGAATAGTGTAATAGAATCATAGGATACACGGAATTGAAGAAGGAATTTTCAAGCAAGTATATCCTAAAGTCACTTAGGCGGAGTACCGTATCGCAAGTATGCCGTGGACATACGCACGCTATGTTACCCTGCTTAAGTCACTTACTCCATCTATCAAGGTCATCTTACACTCAGAAAGGTAAAACCTATCGCTCTGATACCAACTTTGTCACGACCCGGAGGGTACGTAACGTGACTGGCACTTAAGTTACGAAACGTCTCAAGGCGTCCGTAAAATAAGTAAGCCAAAGCCCAGAAATCAAAACCAAATAAGCAGAAGAGTGAAGGAAAACCAATCAATTGAAAGCGAGTTTATCAAATAAGTCACATCAAGCCTTTTTAAAAACAATATCAATTTTTCCGAAAATTTCGGCAGAGTCTCCTTTGTAAATAACTGGCCCCCAAAATGGGTACAACAAGAATATATGTGAATACAACAAATAAGGCATCCCCAAGCGGGAGCTAGCTCTTCGCCATAAGACGGTCACAAATTCCACGCAATATAAATCAGCAATGTGCATAAAAAGGCATAAGAAGCACAAGTAAAACATCATGTCGACTCAAGTGAGCTCGACCCCAAAATACAGCATAAAAAGCCCACAAATCTCACAGTCTCGTCTCTAGGTCAATATACAACAATACTGGTAGATACAGTAGATGGAGTACACTAGATACAATGAATGTACAAGGTGGAAGACAAAATAAACATATAACCCACCTACGAGCAAAAATCCTCAATCCACGCAAAAGGAGGAAGTGCGTCCGCCGCAACGGTACTGACGGATCGGACCTGCAAAAAAAGTCTGTGGCACAACGGGGGTGAGTTGCCAACTCGTGAGTAATAAATAACTTCTATAAAGGCTATCGCAAGCATGCACACAAGCATCCTAGCATCTACAATACAGGTATGGCAGGATATACTAGCAGGTATGTATGCAACATGAATGTACTAGCAGGTGTGTATGCGACATGAATCAACTTGTGATCTGAATATGTACATATAAGAATCATTCTTTACTTTTTGGAAACTCTTTTTAAATATCAGCATAATATCAATAGAATCAACAAGAATCCGTGTCCAGCATCGGCACCTCAAAACTGTCTCAATCTCATTTATCCATATCATAGTATCTCTGGCCTCAGCTGTCCGGCTGACCCATCTCAAATGTCAATATCTCATCATCTAGCAGCCACGGTCGGTATCCTCTGGATATCCGCCGTGCCAAAAGTCACCGGTAGGTAGTCTATCCCCTGCCAGGCTCAACGTCAAAAACACGGCCTTCTCGCCCTGGGGTACCTTACCGGGCCCACCATGTACCCGAGACGGTTCATCCAACTCCTCGAAACGGGTCTCGAAAACCACAGCAAACTCATGGTGGACGACACTTACATCACTAGAAAACCGCAAATTTGCATATTTTAAAAAGGGAAATAAGTTTTAGAAATTTTGCGGCTTTCCCCCGAAATCCAGAAATATCATAAATCTCAAGAAATCATCATGAATGCATACGTCAATGATAATGAATGCATATGGTATCAATGTTCAAGTTACAATGTATGATTAATAGACTAGGCATGAACAAATGATATAATGATATACATGCACATGAATAACAATTCTACAATGTTATTTTAAGGATTTATTGCAATAGTACAGGTTTAAGTATCAAATATGGTGACAATATTCTAGATTATAGGTTATCTAGTGTCGTGGCATGGCAATTACTAGGGCGTGTGTGTATGCATGAATAGTGCTCGTGCTGCATATAAAAACCCTGGCAATGGTGCATGTGTCCTATAGAATGGGTTCACATATGTATGACAATATAAAGCATGGATGTAGCAAGATGTTACGCAAGCATTTACTCCTAATTACTAATATCACTAGAAATATTTAAACAACTTAAACTATCGGGTGACTTGCGCCATCCATACGATAGTCCCCCGTAGATGTAACATCTACTCACAGGAATTCCCAGCTAGCTATATCCAATCACCGCCTTTCCTTTTCGTGCCGCGTCCGAAGTCTCCGCGACCGAACCTGGAATTTGCACCAATACAAAACATAAGGTTACATATCATGAAACGACGCAAATCCCAAACGAAAATATCAATGTTCACGAGTTAGGCACAACGTGCACAAGGTGCTCGGAACACACAAGAAAATCGCAAAACTAACTAGAATCGTCGTTTTGGGTACTCGGCAAAGCTAAAACCCGATAAAACCAAAAATCCGCATTCACACACCCTAAAAGTTGTAGGAGATGCCAATACAATCATCAAGATACCACAAATAATTCATCACATAATTTTATAAAAAAACTAGTAAGCATTTGCATTCCAAAATCGGTGCAAACACCGTCGCATTGCAACAAAAAAAACTACTATCAAGCTTGAACAACCAACCACACTACAAGCAATCTACAACCCTCACATAACCCACATGTAATGCTTCAAATCCCCTTTTTTTCCATAACAAAACCTTTCTTGATTTTTCATAACTAACAAAATCCAACCCAAACTATACATAAAACCCTAAATTAACACTAATTTGAAGTCCAATAAGCAAGTTAAATCCTTAGATTTGGTTTGTATAAAACACTAGATAGCAAAATAGAATAATTAACTTAATAATGGTTTCTAAAACCCTAGTTTAACTCAAACCATTCTCTTGAAAAACCTAGATTAGAAATTAACAAAAGATTTAACACTAAACAATTCAATTTAAGGAAATCTAACCATAAGAACTTAAATGGGTAGAAATTATACCTCAATTCTATGGATCTAGCATGGTGATTTGCCTCTAAAGATGCCTCCTTTCCACAAGATTTCAACTAATTTGGGTTTGAGAAGAGATAGAATAGGGTTTTGTGTTGAGTTAGTGAAGGATTTGTTGATTTTTTGATGGATTTTATTGGATTTTGATGAATTTTTGGAAGGAAAAAGAGAAGGGAAATTGGGGCTGTTTCTGCAGGATTTTCAGCAGCAAGGGAGTGGGGAGAGGTGTGGGGGAGTTGGGGAAAAAAGTCCAAGTCAACCCTCTCATATTACCATAATACCCTTACCTCAAATAAATATATATATAGCCCTTTTTTTAACCCATTCTCACATAATTTAAAGTCAAAAAGAGGGAAAGAAAATTCTTGGGCTGCTACAACAGTGTGGGGCTGGCCATGGAGAGTGAGGGTGAGTGTGAGAGACTTTACAAAAAAATTCTATGCAAAAAGACCCCCCACAATACCATATTTGCAAGTTTTAGTTCAAAATAATTATATTTTTGTTTTCCATAATAAAAACCAATTAAAACTTGAAATAAAATGCTAAAAAATTATATTACAACCAGTTTTTAATTAAAATGATTTTAAAGATTAAAATTAGCCCATTTAAATTTGTATTTATCGCTAATTTAATGTATTTTTTTTACCGGCTTAAAATAATATTAAAAATTGAAAAATTAGGGAAAATTTTTAAATGACCAGAAATTTATAAGTAACTCATTAGCTACTAAAAACTAGCAATTACCTATCCAAATTAGGTATAATTAGGCCTAAACTGCAAAATAACAAAAAGGACGATTTACGGAAAAATACCAAATTTTCACCGATTTTCGGGAAAACACCAAAACGACTTTTCATGGCGCTACATTTGTCCTTTTTTTCGAGCACCCTTCGCAGAAATTCTGTATCATTCTCTTGTTCTTGGCGCTGTTTGGCCTCTTTAGCCCGACTTTCTTTCTGTCGGGTAAGTGCCGTCATTTTGTTTAGCGTTTCTTTGATCTTTTTTTGCTTCACCTAAGCCTTTGTCAGCTATCGAGTTTACGGTTGGTGACTCACCGAAACAAGGCTCTCTTCTTTCCCATTGGTCATATAGACCATATGTACGATTATGTCCCCAGACTTGGGGCATTTAGATCCATCGCTTTTGGAATTTGCCACGGGCGGTAAGTTTTCTCCAGCCTCGTTGTTTTATGAGAGATTGGAGGTGAAGGAGCCATTGTGACAGGCACCTGTTTAGGAGAAGTCCCCCGCTATATGGCGAAAGTGTGGTCTTTTTCCTGTCGGACCTTCGATTTCTTTGGTTGACAAGAGTAGTTTTTGTCAATCACAGAGTCTAGGACTTTTCGGCTGACATTATGAATTTGCGAGGAGAGCCGCTGATAAGGCCCTTCTGACTTTTCCTGCACTATAACTTTTGCAGGTGGGGGCGATTTCTTTAGCACCGCCGTTGGGGAGTTTGTATGCACCCTCTTAAGCGGTTCAAAACTGTTCCCAGTTAGAATAGCAGTGTCGACCTCCACCATAGGAGCTGGTGGAGTGAGTCTAGAGGGGGAGTTGTCGCCAGTTTCTCTCACTCGGTGCCAGTAGCGACGTTGACTATGCCTTGCTGAAGGGACCGCCTTAATTTTGGAAGCGGCTTCATCATGCCCCTGGCTTTGCAGAGGGGTTTCAATCGGCGTCAGCTTGTTGAAGACCGACGTCCTTGATGAAGTTGGAGCAGAGCTGGCCAATCTTTTGAAGACTGATCGTCTGATTGGGAAGCACCTTTGACGGTTTCGTCTGTAGCAGGAGTAGGGACGGCTAGCCGTTTTGGGGTAGCCCCTTCAGGTATCACGATCTTCTTTATGGGCCCGTTTGAGTTCTTGCTCAGCCTGTTGAAGACTGAGACGACAGAGTTTGATGGCTGGCTGATGGGAGCCGTCGTGGTTGTCAGTCGATCAAAGATCGACTTTCTAGGAGCTTTTTCTTATGGCGTTGAGGTACCGAAACTCACATGTGGGAGCATAGTCCTGAAGAACAGTCCGGTAGTGGCTTGTGTTACCTTCCCCATCGGCATTGAGAAAATAGAGGCCGCGTTGGGCCCATTGGTCACTCCTCCAGTTAGGGTGGAGCGGGAGTTGCTATTGCATGAGGTGCAGTTGAGAGCCATTGATTTTCTACACAGGAGCAAGACACCAAGTTTTAGTACCTCGAATCTAAGGGCAACTATAGTGAACTACAATTTTGTTCACGAAATACGACACACGAAGTGTGGAGTGGAAAGAGGAAAAGGTCCGACTGGGCGTGCCAGAATCTATTTACCGCCGAAAATAGAGACGAATTGGGATAAATCGTCTTGCCTGAATTTGGGGGCAGATACTATTTGGACATATCCATCCACCTCTCCAAAGATATTAAGTTGATTTATGGTACCGTATATTGAAGGTTTGGATAGATGCGACCGTTATAGCAGACTTTATCAGATTCCCTCTCATTTGTGAGGGGTTTTTGATTGTGGGGCGCTCTTCTGTGCAGGCGCAAGCCCCTGCAGTTAGTTACGTTATCGCGTTGCGATAACTGTTGGATATGTATGCCCTAGAAGCCAGTATTGTATATGTATACATATGGATGCTTGGACATATATATGTACAGGATAGTCTTGCTCGATATGATAGTATGCTATCTGGTTTGTCTTTATCTTAACATGTGCATGTTTTACTTGCTATTACATATCTTTTATACATGTTGATAAAGCCTGTAGGATCATTACTAGACTACCTGCATTGTGATGGTGATCATACTTATGGGAGCTGGGTAGTCGGTACGCACATCCTTAAATGGTCCCCAGCCATGGGAGTATCAAGACCGGGCATCGATATTCCGGAGTAGACTAGTGTATACGTTTCTATACCCTAACAAGGGGCGATGGTATAGTCCCGCAACCATTGGTCTTTCACACCTAAGATCGTATACAGGTGCTCACTGGGGGTGGGTACACCGGACGGACTCGCCGAGAATTTCCAGATGGTACTATACCTATCGTCAGGTGGAAGTTCTCAAGTGACATGAGTACATGTTAGTCTTTAGACCTGAGATCGGCATTTGTCTCGTGTGATTTCCCACAGTGCTTTTATCACTACCCAACCACGACTCTACTGAGTCGTGCAAACAGGTTTTGGTTGGGTACATTCCCGAGCCACATGGAGGCAGTGAGCGATTGTTGGGGATTCGACTCTCTCGGTATAGGGAGTCGATATCGCACTGTGTTCGATTGGTCAGAACCATAAGATCTTGGCCAAGGCAGTTGGGATTTACTGATAGGCTGACCAGTAGTTTCCTGGATTGGTCCCGAGCCACATCAGCTCGAATTACCGAGTTATTAGGGTCTGACGTTTACCACCCCCCAGACCTGGTATATGATACTTTCAGACGAAGAGACCGGACTGTACGGAGATTGTCTGTAACGCCTTAGATTTCGGTTAGTGTTAGTTTAGATGTTAATGCGGGTTTACTGTTAAAAGTTTACCATTTTGGATTCCTCACATTTTATAACATTTAATTAATAATTTATTATTATTTGTTATGGCATGCACACACGTGTGCACGTTAATGTGAGGGTTTATTTTGTGTTAATCTTATTCTTAGCAACCATGACAACTTAACCTAATCTAATCTTTGCTCTAATCCAATCCTTTGCTTAATCTTATCCTTAACCCTAATCCTGGATATTTTGTGTGAGAAGAGAGATATTTTCATTTGGATTTTTGTTTGTGAGAAGATATGGCATGATGAGGTTGTGTGAATGCATTAATGGTGATTGAATGCAAAGGTTACACTCACCTCACTCTCACCCTACACTCACCTCCTTCTCTCATTATCCTCTCACTCTCTCATTCTCTCTCACTTATTACTTTCTCATTTCTATTTCATCTCCTCTCTCATCACAACTGAACACTTCATTAATCCATCACAAATCCATTTCAAATATTCACAAAAACTCACAAAAATCACATCTTTTGCCATCTTTTGCCTCTTGGATACCTTGGAGCTTGGAAAGCTAAGATCTTTGAGTTCTTTTGGTTAGGTAATGATCTTTTTCTGTTAGTTAAGTGTTTATTGTGTTGTGTAGTCTTGTAGTTTTAGTTTAGAACGTTAAAAGTTAAGTTTCGTGCAAATATCGTATTTTTAGTGTCAATATACCCTTGTCTATTGCCATGATTCACATGCTATGCTACCATCTTGTTCATGTTATTTTACAATCTCGTATCACTGCTAGTTCATGCTTATTATTTCTGCAACATATTATGCATTGTTATATTACTATATTGTGTCTCTCTGACAACCCGAGTATACATGCTCAGAGGAAAAAGTGGAGCTAGCCCCAAAACAGGTCCTGCCTTATTTTAATGAGCTCGCGGAGATCTAGATCAACGACGTCTACTTTATTATTTAGCTTTACTTTCAATAATGGAACACTGTTATCGTTTCGTTAGTTGTAGTTGTTTCTTTTGTTATTAAAGACTTTGTATCCGTTGAACTTTTGTTTCGTTTGAATGTAATAAATTAGTGACTGTACTTCTCTTTATTTGTGCTTGAATTACTAATTACCATGCAACATTAGAAACCGAAGTGTGATTACACCGGGATTTTTCCTTGACCGTAGGAGCATGGCTGACCTAATCACCCATCGTATTCCATATTTTTGGAAGCGAGACGCGACAATTTGTGAAAATGGTATTTATTTGTAAAAAAAATCCATGGTATTTATCCGAAAAATGTTTAAATTTATTTAAGAACATTGAAATTTAATGTTATTTATTTGTGACAGACAAACCCATGGTATTTATCTAAGTGTGACCCTGAAATCCCTGTACAATTGTAACTTATTCAATGTATATAAAGGTTTTTTTTTCAGTTCTGACTATGAGTTATAAGTAATTATTATTAATTAAAAGCAAGAAACTCCTAATAGTTCATTGGTTAAGCCTCTGCACTACTGTCCCATAGCCCGCATGTTCTGCCACAATTATTTTTATTTTTATATTTTGACTTTTTAGAAGCTCAAGAGTTTGCACCGGCTTCATACGGGGTTACAAAAAGTCATCAAATAAAAGAAGTATGCCAATAGAACCCAGACCATGGCCCGAAACCAAACCCAATGACCTAGCCCTTGGGGCCGACGTGGGGCCGACGTAGGCGGCCAAGACAGATGGGTCCGTCTTATGCCCGTGCATCTCTTGATCTTCCCTCTTCTGCATAGTATAATTTAAAATCCCTCCACCAACATGAGAACTCCAAGACCTTTCATTTCCTCTATAAATACAATTTTAATACCATTAATCCCTTTTTAATTCACCATAACCTTACCTCAATTCCCTATAAATACCTACTTTCCTATCTTCATCCCCATTTCTGAAAGTTCCTCTCAAAAATCTTCATATACCAAGTTCAGTCCATCAAGTCCAAACCAACATTTCCCTCAAGATTGTTCCTCTCGCCTCATCAACTCACCCGCGTCGTAGTCACGGTTCTTCCAACCATCTTCGTCTTTTACACCTTTATTTCTAGCGCAAACCGTAAGTCCTCAATCGACTTCTCTCTCTTTTGCTTTTCCTCTCACATCGACATGAAAGAATACGGTATTATAAACAAAGTTTAATTTAAAAATATATTTATTGTAATTTGACATGTTCATTATAAATTTTCATACCATGATACCAAGAAAATACGAATTTACAACCCTATGATATTGCAATCCATGTTTCATAAAATTTTATATGAAATTATTATGTTAAATAATATGTAGAATACAAATAACGAATAAATACCATAGTTAATTAATTATTTATTCCTATGATAGTTAATGTAGATCATACACGGAGTAATGATCTACCCCACATGCACACTCGGAAATCATAGCACGATTATATATTGGTCACATATTTGCTAAAGAAACATTTTTTATTAAAATATCCCCACTTTCTAAAAATACGTTTTAAATCGCTATTTTAAAACCTTTGCAATTACGTCTCTACAACCTTCGTTAGAGAACCCGTTTGTAGATGGTGTGGGTTAACGCGTGTTCTTGGGATAGTAGAGTGAGATGTAGAACTTCTCACGGAGAATTCGGTCTCGAAACGAATAAAATACGGTTTTTAAAGAAAATATAACTTTTTAAAACAAGTTAAATAGTTAAAAAATTATTTAAATCATAAATCCGTATTGCGAAGGAAAACAATTTGTGAAAATTAAATTTTTAAATAAATATTAAATTTTTAAGAAAATACTCTCAAGTTTCCAAATACTAGATTTTTCATAAAAATACTATAAACTTTAAAATTTAGGTTTTGACACTAAAATACCACAAAATATAAAAATACATTTTTATGAAAAATCTTGACATTTTAATTAACATTTTTATTAAAAATATCTTCGAGGCTTTAGGACGAATCAAGAATTTTAAATGATTTTTTATACAAATACCCTTGAAATCAAAAGACTAGTTTAGCTTACGTGTTTATATTGTACATTAGTTTGAGGGACATCTTCTCTTGTCAGTGCCTCGGGATTGCCGGAGACAATGATGCATGACTTACCTCTCTCTAAATATAGATCGTAATCTAAGGGTGGAACTGTTGGCTATAATGCCCTCAATTCAATTATTGGATCATAGGCATGCGATTGCGATGTTTGAGGGATGACCTATACGGATAGAACAGTCTTACTCGAGATGATAGTATGCTATTTGGTTTGTCTTTATCATCATGTACATGCTTCAGGTGGCATTACAGATCATTATTCCATGTTGGTAGAGCCCATAGGATTCTTTCTTTACTACCTGCAGTATGATGGCGATCATATACGTGAGAGCTGGGTGGTCTATAAGCACATCCTTAAATGTCCCTAGTCGTGGGAGTTTCGATACCGGGCGTCGATACTCCAGAGTAGACTAGTGTATACTGATCAAGACATCGCATCCCTAACCAAATGAATTCCTTAGACATCTCATGCCTAACAATTATAAACCCCGCATTTTAGTCTCGATCTCGAAAACACTTTTCAATATCAAGTCGGGCAATTCAACAAGATTCCTGACATCCTGATCGAATGCTCGTCGCAAACTTTAGTAGACGGCCGCACCCCCAGATGCCGTCGAGGAAGTGCACTAAGGTGGAACACCGCTGCCGCGAGCACCCGAACGGATGTTTTTGGCGACGGGGTTCTCCTACAGTCACTTGGTCGGGGCTATGGGGTGTGGCCATCTATTAAGTTTACCCGGCGAGTATCCGTGTACGCTACGTGATTGCGACGGAGTTTTGATCGCATCAAAATCCTGTGGCAACCAATCATTTGAGACTGAACTGCTAGATTTCTAACATTCAAATTAGTTATCTCATAACTACTTGTGGATTCCAAATATTGTATCACAATCTAGATAAATAGACAATGTCAAACTTTCCGATCGAATAAACAAACACCCAAAATTTCCCAAATGGCTCAACACTTGAACGGAGTTCAAAAAATCCCAGAGCATGTCACAGCCCCAATGAACCAGCCGCAGAAGGGTCAAACCAACGCCTCACAACTACCACAAACCCTAGGGTTCAAGTGGCAGTTTTGACGGTCATATAATTGAGTTAAGGTTACGTTCTTCTAGAGGGTCCATAGATACGCTTGCATGATTTTCCGAAAGTTTCAAACTCGAGAAAAAATCCAACACTTGGAAAGTTTTCCGACAGAGGAAAAAGTGAGTTATTGATATCCGTTTGAACTTTTTAACACGTTCTAAATTACCCGGAAAAACACTTAAACGAAGTTAAACTTTCCGATCGAATCAACGAGTTCCCAATACATCCCAGAAAACTCAACACTTGAGTAGAATTAAAAATTCCCAGAACTATGAAAAAGAACCCAAGAATAAAGACCTGAAGTAGCAGCCCCCAACTCCAACGTTTAGCCGCGGAACTGCCGCCAAACGCATGGTTTGGCTGCGGTTTCGCGGTCAAGTGAGAGAGTTTTTGGTCCGTACTTCACAGTAATTCTTATATTTCCCTGCATGATTTTCTGAGTATTTTTAATATCAAAAATGTCAACTTTTGAATTTTTTTCCAGAAACTAGGATTTTACGGGTATTCAGAGTTCGATCGGACTTTAAACTTCGCCTACACATCGCCTAATACTCTAGCTTGGCTCTGATACCACTGTAGGGTTACTAGGCACTCTCACAAGGTTCTACAAGGCATCAACCATACCCGATTTAAATTTTAGACGTGCCGAACAACCCTAACCAAGATCTTAGAATAGAGATTAGGTGAAACAAAGCAAGTAAACAACTTTACTTCCAAGAGTTTGGGATTACAACTGTTAGTGTATATGCCTTAGGGGCCATTATTGTATCATACTAGATTGTATATTACTTAATGGAAGCTTGGGATATTCACAGTTGTATATACAGTCTTGGTAAAAATGGTAGTATGCTACTTGGTTTGTGTCTACTTTAATATGTGCATATGTTTCTTGTAACGTATCACTTATACATATTAGTAGAGCCCATAGGATCTTTGCTTGATTACCAGCGTTGTGATGGCAGTCACACTAGTGGAGGCTGGGTAGTCTGTAAGCAACATCCTATACAGGTCCCTGGTCGTTGGATTATCGAGATAGGGCATCGATATTCCGGAGTAGACTAAGTGTGTACGCTTCTCATCCCAGTTGGGGAGATGGTCTGTCCCAATGCCATCAGTACGTCGTACTGGAGATAGTATGCAGGTGCTCGTTAGGTTACGGGTACACCGGACAGGACTCGCAGGGGAACTGATTGGTTGGTATTATACCCGTCGTTAGTTAACAGTTCCCAGATGACATGAGTACAGCATAGTCCGCAGACTTGACACTGCTAGTTCGCCTCGAGTGTGTCCCACTGTTCTTAGATTGCTACCCTACCACGGCTCAAAGGAGTCGTGCAAACAGGTAGCAGTTGGGTGCAGTCCCGAGCACTTGGAGGCAGTAGTGGTTAGACAGGATTCGTCTCTCCCGGTATTAGGAGATGATATCGCGCTGTGTCAGAGAGCCATTACGCAAAGTCCCTGGCCAGGGCAAGCGAGATATACTGGTAGGTTCCAGTAGCTTCTCAGGGTGTAATGGGCTTCGCTCCGACACGACTTATACAGCTATTAGGGGACTGACGCTTGCCGCCCCTAGGCTTGATATGCGATAGTTTTAGACGAGCAGACCGGACTGTACGGAGATTGTCACATCAGGCTCAGTGGGAGTTCGGATGATTTTCCTCATCCGCCTTCTTATCGACATCTACCTGGGGACCGTTACGTACAGCTAGTGCCGCTTGCGGTCTGTGGTTAAATCCACTGCCAGCGTAGTGTCGAGTCTTTAGAGTCCCACACAGAGAGTTTCCCTGCTCCAGGCGAAACGATATAGAGGTCGTATGGTTTTACGACAAGGGTTCGGACGCGTACGTGTGTTTACGCACGTACGACTTTTCGGACAGTTTTTACTAGCCGACTTTAGTTTAAGCAAGATTCTAGTATCGGGTTATTGGATTTATACAGTCTAAAGTTTTTCCGTGTTTTCACGGATTGGAGGGGCATTCTCGTAATTTGTCGGGAAGCTTCTAAAAGAGTGGTGACTAAGGGGTTAAGGTGGCATTGCATTAAATGAGATTAGTGACTCATTTGTGTGATTCATCCATGTCATTAATGCATCATAAATGCTTAATGACTCATGGTGATGAATCACTCATAGATATTTATGAAGCATGGTTGTTAATTCAATTATTTCATTTTTGGATAAATAATAATGCTTCATATATATTATGATAAGATCATTATCTCATTTCATTCTCATCTTCACCTTCTCTCTCCTTAAGCTCACTCTCTCTTCAAACCCTAACCCTAGCCTCTCATGTGTAGAGATCAAGGGTTAGCTAGACTAAATCATCCATAACCTCACTCTATATCCCCTAGGTAGCTTAGATTAGCACTTTAAGCAACCTAGTTATCTCAAGTTTGAGATTAAGCTTGGCGTAGGAGCTTTCGGGTGGATCGTCTTTGATTCGAGGAGGCCGTTGAGATGCCGATGTTCCAAGGAGCCTACGAGGAGTGGAGGACCGCGATGAAGACCCGAAGGACTAGTATCGTGAGGTATAACTTCGTATCCAAGTAGTTAAACCTTTAGTTGTTTGTTAGTAATGGTTTAGATAACGATTCATGCGCTCAAGTCCGTGTTACGAAGCTTTGATAATCGTTTTTCATATATTCCGCCTCCCTGCAAGTTCGTGGGGTGCGTGACATGGACTTACAGTGGTATCAGAGCCAACTAAACCATTACTAGTTTGTTAGCAACCGATTAGAAGTTCGATCGACGGAAAATACGAAAAACGAAAAACCAAAACCCTAAGTTTCTGTTAATTTTAAAACTGTCTGAAAAAATATTTGACATACCTTAAAATTCACAGTAGGGAATTTAATGAAAACTGAGAAAATACGAGCCCCTAACTCGGCAACTCGGCCGCGGAACCGCGGCACAAAGGTGCTTTTGGCCGCGGATCCGCCGCCGAGTCAACTCCGAGTTGACTCGGATTTCCTCTGTAATTCATAATTTTTGGTTTTCTGTTTTCTTGTATGTTCTGTTTCTGCCCAGGTTACTTCAGTGTTGTTTTGCTATTGGGGTAGACATGGAAAATGGTTGTCGATCGATGTTCTAAGATATTTGCTAATTGGGTTTTTATCAGTAATGTTTAATGTATTCGTAAACCTCCCCTAACTGCTAGTATGTCGGTTGGCATGGGGTTGCACATTTCTGAAATGTTTACTGCTTGTGTATATGAACTGTGTTGGACTGTTGTGATGATTAGCCGGGGTTTGAGATGTGTTTAATATTCATTCATTCAATGTAAATGTAATTTGATGTAATATTCTTTTGCGGGGCACATCCAGGTTGCGGTTGTTGCCACCGTTGTATTATTTCTTTTTACTGTTTTTGCTCCTATGATAGACCCAAGGTGGGGTACACAAACTACCGGGTACATCAAAGTGTTTAGTGGCCTACTCACATTGTTTAGGGAGACCGCTTCACTTCGGGTACTTGACGGGTAGTTTGCCGTACCCGTAGGGATCTAGGGTAGGGTAATGACTATTCATCACAACTGTGTAATCCGTCTTTTATTGCAGGCTCAAAGCAAATGCGGATTGCTAGCAAATCCAATAAAGTTCATCTGTGATCTGGAATGCTTATTATTGCGTCTGACGAATGTACAATATCTATATATGATAGCTATTAGACTTCACTTATGTTTTACACCCGTGCTAGCCTAGCCCCCGCTCTGTCGTTAGTTAAGTAACCTAACGGGTGATGACGGGACCCAGTGGCGAATGCGGATGGTATAAGAGGACGTGGTATTTTCGTTGTTTTCTGCAATGATAAGATTAATGATGGGACGCATTATAATAATGCAAAGAAAATAAACCAAAGTTTAATCGTTGGAACAAATTTAAAAGAAACCACTCGGTTATTTTAAAAGATCAGAATTTTTAAATTACGGAGCTTTAACCGCTACTTTTAAAAAGTATCAGGTTCCTTCGATTATATCAAGTTCACTACGTTCACGGTTTTGCCAAAACCATTCGTAGCCCTCTGTCATTTCTTATGGATGGTCAGTAGTATTCAAGCTATGTTTGTTGGCCCTTAGTCAAGGCATAGTGTTTGGTAGCTGCTGGGGTATTCATTTGTTGCATAGAAGATGCGTTGGTTTGGGGCAGTCGTATTACTTTGTTGGCCCTTAGTCAAGAGTATGTACGGGTGGGTTCAAATTAACCTGACAATGACGGGTAGAACTTGACATGTGACTTATGATTTGTTGGTCCTTAGTCAAGGTCATAAGAGCATGGGGCAAAAATCCACATCGGGAATTTCTAAAGAAACTGAAATTTGCAGAGAGATGCATACCATTTTGGAGTTTGATGAATGTTGGTAGGATTCCTTCAACATTATCATACGATGATATTTTGGATCCCGATCCTACTGTGAGTACAAGCTACTTATCAGGAGATTCGTCACTTAACGATCAATGCTATAAACCAAGTAGGTGTCTAGAAAGGTGTCAGCGGGGTTACGCCCCCAGAGAAAAGAGGTTATTTAATTAAGGAACTTCGCGAAAGCGTTGGAAAACCTCCTTCGAAGTATCGACACTGGCCTGGTTGAACGGTTAAGCAAGTATTGTACGGTGAGAATTGTCCTGGTTAATTCTTCTTTTATGGTTTGAGGAGGGATTCGAGAAACAGTGGGAGCCATCCCGTTTAGATAAACTTAAAACCAATCTAAACTTGCAACAGCATCATGCTAAAATGTTTTCTTCTCTCTCTCTTAATTGCAGCGACCTTGTGACCACACATAGGTTACATCTAGATAACAAATTGACTGAATCTGACTTATATGACTGGAAAAGGTCTGTCCAGATGTCCATTGCCTATGACAAGCTGGACCACCCTATTACTACTCAAGATCCCGCCGTCCCAGGTCCAGTTTCCACTGTTGCGGATATGGATATCCGTCAGACAAGGGAAAAAGATAAAGCGAAAGCTAAGTGCCTCGTGTTAGCTTTAGTTGATGGTGTATACCAGAAGCAGCACGAGAAGATGGACTTAGTTTCCATCTTTCTCCATAATAAAGATTTATATGGAGAGCAATCTTATATCACTAGATATGAAACCTCGAACGAATTGATTCAAGCGAGGATGGCTAACGGGTCATCTGTAGGGGACAACGTCCTTACAATGACTAGCTGTATTGATGAGCTCCAGGACCTGGAGACCGCGTTGGGAAACGAGTCAAATACTGACTTGATTCTACAGAGCAATTTCTGTCTGGAACCTCATCTAAATCTAAGCTGCCTCCTACCCTGAAGGAAACCAGGGAAGGAGAAGGAAAGAGAAAGGCAAAAGTTTCGGGACTAGATATAGTAAAAGAGGGACGTTCCTATTGTTACAGGAATGAACATTGGCAGAATGATTGCAAGGCTTTAGAAGCCAGTAGCCAGGATACGAAGCATGTTGTGGCTTCAGCCTCAAGTGTGTTTGTAATAGAGAACTGTATGTCAGTTAACCCTACTTCCTGGGTATTGGATACCGGGTCAGGATCTCACATCTGTAATTCATTACAGGCTCTGAGAAACTGTAGTGTTATCGGGATAGGTGATATGACCCTCACGGTTGCTAACGGAATGAGCATGGACGCTGAATCCGTAGGGGAATATCATCTTGGACTGACAACTGGGCAGATATTAATTCTGCGTAACTGTTTTTATGTACCAGGAACAACTTGTAATATCATATCTGTATCCTTACTTTCTAAGGAAGGATATGATTTTACTTTTGTAAGTGATGTAGTTCACATCCACCTAAATTAAGTTCTGATTGGGTCAGGTACATTACAAAACGGAATATGCGTGTTAAATCAAGCTCAGAATTTCAGTGTCCAGAACACACTTAAAAGAAAGTCTCCAGATATAAATCAGGCTTTCTTATGGCACTGTAGACTAGGTCACATCAATGAAAGAAGGTTGACTAAGTTACATAGAGAAGGATATTTGAATCTGTTCGAATATCAATCTTATGCTGCTTGTGAATCTTGTCTCATGGGAAAGATGACAAAGACTCCGTTCACTGGACACGGAGTAAGAGCAAGCGAGCTCTTGGGAATCGTATACAGTGACGTGTGCGGTCCAATGTCTACGCATGCGCGAGGTGGTTATTCCTACTTCATTACTTTTATAGATGATTTCTCTAGGTATGGATATGTCTTCTTAATGAAGCATAAATCCGAGGCTTTTGAGAAATTCCAAGAATATAAGAATGAAGTGGAAAAACAAACAGGCAAGAGTATAAAGACACTGAGATCTGATCGAGGTGGTGAATACTTAAGTGCCGAGTTCCTGGGTTACTTAAAAGAGAATGGAATTCTCTCTCAGCTTACTCCTCCATACACGCCACAGCATAACGGTGTATCGGAAAGTAGGAATCGAACCCTATTGGATATGGTTCGTTCCATGATGAGTAACGCTGAGTTACCATGACCATTCTGGGGATATACACTAGAATCAGCTTCATATCTTTTGAACCAGGTTCCTACCAAAACTGTGCCTACCACACCATATCAGATGTGGAGTGGGAAGAAACCCTGTCTAAAACATTTTAAGACATGGGGATGTCCAGCTTTTGTAAAAAAGCAGCATGCGGACAAGCTCGAGGCATGCTCAGTAAAGTGTAAGTTTGTGGGATATCCAAAGAACTCTAAGGGATATTATTTCTATTACGCAGAGGAACAAAAGGTTTTTGTTTCTCGTCATGCCTGCTTCTTAGAAACTGAATTTTTGGAAAATCAGAAGAGTGGGAGCGCAATAGAACTGGAAGAAATTCCAGAACCACAAACTACTACTGAAAGTATGGTAGAACCAGAAGTTCAAGAAGAACTGGACATTCCCACACCACTCCACAGAAGTAGTAGGCAGTCTCATCCGCCCGAGAGATACTACGGTTTTCTCATAGACGGGGATAGAGAGGATTGCACTATTGACTATGATGAGCCTACTAGCTTCCAGCAAGCCATTCAGAGCGGTGACTCAGTAAAATAGCTGGATGCAATGCGGACCAAAATGGAGTCCATGTACACCAACAAAGTATGGACTTTGGACATTGCTCCAGATGGGGTAAAACCCGTAGGATGCAAATGGATCTTCAGAAAGAAGATTGGTGTAGATAGACAGGTTGAAACCTATAAGGCTAGACTTGTTGCAAAGGGTTTCTGTCAAAGACCTGGTTTGGACTATGACGAAACCTTTTCTCCAGTGGCTATGCTTAAATCTATTCGGGTCCTTCTTGCTATTGCTGCCTTCCACGATTATGAGATCTGGCAGATGGACGTAAAGACAGCTTTTCTAAATGGAAATTTGGAAGAGAGCATCTATATGGATCAGCCAGAGGGATTCATTCAGAGTGGGAGCAGCGGTAAAGTATGCAAGCTGCTTAAGTCCATTTATGGACTAAACAGGCATCACGGAGTTGGAACATCTGTTTTGTTGATGCTGTCAAAGAATTTGACTTTATCAAAAATCCAGATGAACCATGCATATACAGTAAGATTGTAGGGAGAGCTGTAGTATTCCTCGTCTTGTACGTGGACGACATTCTCTTAATAGGAAATGATATTCGTATGTTACAGTCAGTCAAAAGATTCTTGTCATACAAATTCTCCATGAAAGACCTGGGTGATGCCACCTACATTCTGGGGATCCGGATCTATCGTGATAGATCAAAGAGGATATTGGGACTTTCGCAGTCCAGGTACATAGACACCATAGTGAAGATATTCAGTATGGATAATTCTAAGCGCGGTAACCTACCGGCTTGTCACGGAATCACCATCTCCAAAGAGATGTCTCCCAAGACTGATTTGGAAAGGGATCGCATGTCGATTATACCCTACGCTTCTGCAGTAGGCTCTATAATGTATGCGATGTTATGTACCAGAGCAGATGTAGCATACGCACTGAGCGTTGTAAGCCGGTATCAGGCAAACCCAGCGGAGAAGCACTGGATAGCAGTAAAGAACATTCTCAAGTACCTAAGAAAGACTAAGGAGATGTTCTTAGTGTATGGCGGAAAAGACCTCTAGATGGAGGCCTTTACCGACTCCGGCTTCCAGAGTGATAAGGATGACTCCAAATCCATGTCGGGTTATGTCTTTACCCTCAATGGAGGGGTGGTCTGTTGGAAGAGTTCCAAGCAGGAGACCGTTGCTGACTCAACGATGGAAGCAGAGTACATAGCTGCTTGCGATGCCGCAAAAGAAGCTGTCTGGATGAAGAAGTTCCTCACAGAATTTCAGGTGGTTCCTTTCAGTGTTGGTCCAATACCTCTGTATTGTGACAACAACGACGCTATAGCTTGAGCAAAGGAACCCAGGTCCCATCAGAAGTCCAGACACATCTTAAGGCGGTATCACCTGATCAGGGAGATCGTAGATCGCCGGGAGATCGAGGTGAAAAGAGGAGAGACGGAGAATAACATAGCTGATCCATTCACAAAGGCCCTTCCTCAGACGCAGTTCGAGAGGCTATTCAAGATGATAGGTCTACGATATGCCAGCTCATGGCCCTAGTGCAAGTGGGAGATTGTTAGTGTATATGCCGCAGGGGCCATTATTGTATCATACTAGATTGTATATTACTTAATGGAAGCTTGGGATATTCATAGTTGTTTATATAGTCTTGCTAAAAATGGTAGTATGCTACTTGGTTTGTGTCTACTTTAATATGTGCATATGTTTCTTGTAACGTATCACTTATACATATTAGTAGAGCCCATAGGATCTTTGCTTGATTACCAGCGTTGTGATGGCAGTCACACTAGTGGGGGCTGGGTAGTCTGTAAGCAACATCCTAAATAGGTCCCTGGTCATTGGATTATCGAGATAGGGCATCGATATTCCGGAGTAGACTAAGTGTGTATGCTTCTCATCCCAGTTGGGGAGATGGTCTGTCCCACAGCCATCAGTATGTCGTACTGGAGATAGTATGCAGGTGCTCGTTAGGTTACGGGTACACCGGACAGGACTCGCAGGGGAACTGATTGGTTGGTATTATACCCGTCGTCAGTTAACAGTTCCCAGATGACATGAGTACAGCATAGTCCGCAGACTTGACACTGCTACTTCGCCTCGAGTGTGTCCCACTGTTCTTAGATTGCTACCCTACCACAGCTAAAAGGAGTCATGCAAACAGGTAGCAGTTGGGTGCAGTCCCGAGCACTTGGAGGCAGTAGTGGTTAGACAGAATTCGTCTCTCCCGGTATTAGGAGATGATATCGCGCTGTATCAGAGAGCCATTACGCAAAGTCCCTGGCCAGGGCAAGCGAGATATACTGGTAGGTTCCAGTAGCTTCTCAGGGTGTAATGGGCTTCGTTCCGACACGACTTATACAGCTATTAGGGGACTGACGCTTGCCGCCCCTAGGCTTGATATGCGATAGTTTTAGACGAACAGACCGGACTGTACGGAGATTGTCACATCAGGCTCAGTGGGAGTTCGGATGATTTTCCTCATCGGCCTTCTTATCGACATCTACCCGGGGACCGTTACGTACAGCTAGTGCCGCTTGCGGTCTGTGGTTAAACCCACTTCCAGCGTAGTGTTGAGTCTTTAGAGTCCCACACAGAGAGTTTCCCTGCTCCAGGCGAAACGATATAGAGGTCGTATGGTTTTACTACAAGGGTTCGGACGCGTACGTGTGTTTACGCACGTACGACTTTTCGGAAAGTTTTTACTAGCCGGCTTTGGTTTAAGCCAGATTCTAGTATCGGGTTATTGGATTTATACAGTTTAAAGTTTTTCCGTGTTTTCACGGATTGGTGGGGCATTCTCGTAATTTGTCGAGAAGCTTCTAGAAGAGTGGTGACTAAGGGGTTAAGGTGGCATTGCATTAAATGAGATTAGTGACTCATTTGTGTGATTCATCCATGTCATTAATGCATCTTAAATGCTTAATGACTCAAGGTGATGAATCACTCATAGATATTTATGAAGCATGGTTGTTAATTCAATTATTTCATTTTTGGATAAATAATAATGCTTCATATATATTATGATAAGATCATTATCTCATTTCATTCTCATCTTCACCTTCTCTCTCCTTAAGCTCACTCTCTCTTCAAACCCTAACCCTAGCCTCTCATGTGTTGAGATCAAGGGTTAGCTAGACTAAAACATCCATAACCTCACTCTATATCCCCTAGGTAGCTTAGATTAGCACTTTAAGCAACCTAGTTATCTCAAGTTTGAGATTAAGCTTGGCGTAAAAGCTTTCGGGTGGATCGTCTTTGATTCGAGGAGGCCGTTGAGGTGCCGATGTTCCAAGGAACCTACGAGGAGTGGAGGACCGCGATGAAGACCCGAAGGACTAGTATCATGAGGTATAACTTCGTATCCAAGTAGTTAAACCTCTAGTTGTTTGTTAGTAATGGTTTAGATAACGATTCATGCGCTCAAGTCCGTGTTACGAAGCTTTGATAATCGTTTTTCATATATTCCGCCTCCCCGCAAGTTCGTGGGGTGCGTGACATGGACTTACAACAACCTTTGTAGTCCGGTCCTTCACTTCATACGTGTTGTGGTCCCTTCGCTGCGATCATCAAGTTCCCGGATTCTAGAGAGGCTCCACGAAGAGAAAGATGCAAGCTTGCTTCCGATCTTCGATAACAAAGATGATCTACCTTGAAGAAACTCAAACCCAAGCTCTTGCTTTGCTAATCAAGTATTAGCAAAGCAAACACCCTAATCTAAGTGGCAAGAATAGATGAGGATGATGAAGTATGAATTTAGCTCTCATTTGTTTTCAATTTCTCACTCATTTTCATCACATTGCAAAAAGCTAGAAAGCTTTTTCAAGAGGAAGAAGAAGAATCTATTTGTGATGAATAATGAAAAGTGTGTGAGGTTAGAAATGCAACCATGGGTTAATAATGAAAACTTAACCCATGTAGAGAATTAACCATGGTGAAGGGTTTGGGTTTGGTTAAGAAATATCAACAAAAATATCTTTACAAAATATCTTTGCTTAAAACAAAAGCAAAGCTTCTAGAAACTTCAAGAAAGTTTAACCCTAATCCAAACCCTAATCATGTTTAAACTCCACAAAACATGTTGCATTTGTAACCTTAACTTGTTACAATATTATATATCACATATACAATATTTATTGTAACAAAATAAAATAATACATTTAACATATATCACATATATATCAATGTATTACCCGAGTGAGAAAAAGAATCTTTAAGTGAGCTTATATTAGTTAATGTAATTTAATATATCAAATATATAATTATACATTAAATTATCGAATCAACACTTGATCCGATAATCCGGCTATTTCACAAATAACCGACTAATATAATCTGTATTAGTTCATCGAATCAACACTTGATCCGATGACCCGGCTATATCTCATATACCTGGCCGATATCTCATATCGCGAGAATCTAATATGGTATCGTATACACGTATTATTCCCGGTCCCGCACATATCACATATGTGCTCCTACTCCGTTTTGCCTGAGCCAGGAAACCTCTGTGTAGGACTCTAAAGAATCGTCAATACGCCGGCAGTAGGTGATGATCATATCAAACACCCACAAGCTGCAAGCGGTCAGCTAAACGTAATAGCCACCCAGGTATTGAGCGATCAGAAGATCAACAAGCAAGCCTGTACATTCTCCTGCGAATCTAATCAGTAACACTCCCGTACAGTCCGGTTTCTTCGTCTGATATGTCGTATATCTCGCCTAGGGGTGGTAAACGTCAGACCCCAGTAGCTTGATAAGTCGTGTCGATATGAGGTCCATAATAGTTCGAGAAACTACTGATAACACTTACCAGTAAATCTCAGCAACCCTGGCCAGGGATTTCCAGTTATAACCAATCGAACACAGCGCAACATCAACTTCCTATTTCGGGAGAGACGAAACCTCTCCTATCGCTCATTGCCTCCATGTGATTCGGGACTGTACCCAAAAGCCACCTTTTTGAATGCCCTCTTGGACGTGGTATGGTGGAAATTAAAGCACAGTGGGAATCACACAAGACTCTATGACGATCTCGGGTTTACAGACTAACCTGTACCAGTGTCACCAGAGAACTGCCATCTGACGTGAGGTATAATACCATCTGGGAGTTCTCGGTGAGTCCGTCCAGTGTACCCAGTCTCCACTGAGCACCCGTATACCTTCTCTGATGTCAAACACCAATGGATATGGGATCATCTATCGCCCATCATATGGGTCAAGAAGCGCATACGCTAGTCTACTCTGGAGTATCGATGCCCTGTCTCGGTACTCCCACGACTAGGAACATTTGAAGGATGTACTTGGCGACTACACTGTCCCCACTAGTATGATCCGCATCATAGTCCTGGTAGTCAAGTACTCATCCTAAGGGCTTTATCAACATGTAATATAGAGACAATCAGAGTACATGTTAAGATAAAGAGCAACCAGATAGCGTACTATCATGTCGAGCAAGAAAGTCCTCCCTATATATGTCCGCATCCATTACAATATACATCGTATGTACAGTAATGGCCTCTATGGCATACATATAACTAACAGAGCTGACTGGCACGAAGAGAAGAAATCAAGCCGGGAAGGGTAGCGCTACGATCTCCCTGAATAACAAGAACCGGCTCACCAGGAAAACTGAATCTGACTGCCTTCTCACGGCAGTCCACGGATGCATAACAGGTGGCTAGCCAGTCCATACCAAGAAGAACGTCGGAGTCTAGCATATCGAGGAGAATCAAATCAACTAAAGAATCTCTCTCCCCGATACGAACAGGACACGATCGGTACACATAACGGGCAACAAACGACTCGCCTACCGGAGTAATAACGACAAGCGGCTGATCTAACGAAGAAGACTCTCGGCCCAACCTCGGTGCAAAGTATGGGGATACATAAGAATGTTTGGAGCCTGGATCAAATAATACCCGTGCATCAAAAGAACATACTGGCAGAGTACCTGTCAAGATGGCATCGGATGCCTGCGCATTCTGAGGAGTCAACGCGAACACTCGGGACAGTCCACCACTAATAGCTGGCTGTCCTCTGCCTCTACCTCTGCCTCTGTCGCCTCGTTCTCTCTGAACCGGACCACCACGCCCACGACCTCTAGAAGCATCTGCCTGGCGTAGAGTCTCATCAGGGGTAGGAAGTAGAGCTCTCTGAGGAGGTGGTGAATGTGGTAAGGTCACATGTGGCACTGTCGCCGTGCCCTGGCACCCCATGGTACAGTCTCTGATACGGTGGTACTGACTCCCGCACCGAAAACATCCTGGCGACGACTGCTGGGTCTGCGGATATGAACTAAATAACTGACCTCGTCCTAATCCTCTGCCGCCACCATCTCCCGGAAAGAATCTATCACGGTGTCTACGCATCTGCCGCTGGGCTGGCGTATCAGTACGGATCCTCTTCGGCCCAGAAACGACCGGAGTCTCAGAAATGCGCTCCTCTAAAAGTAAGGCTGCATCCATCGTGGCTGCGTATGTGTCAAAGTGCTGGGTGCCGATGGAAAGGAATAGCTGTGTGTCAAGCCCTCGCACAAACCTCTTTATTCTCTTCTCTTCAGTGTCTACTAGGTACGGAGCATATCGAGACAACTGGGTAAACTGTATATCATACTCCGACACTGTCATCCCAGGAGTCTTGCGCAAAGACTCAAAACTACAGGCTCGAGCATCTCGGACACTCTCCGGAAGAAAACGGGGAAGAAATGCAGCTGTAAACTCGTCCCAGGTCATAGGAGATAGACCTGCAGCTCGGGCTCTCTCTACCGAATCGTACCACGTCTGGCAAGGCCCTCCAGACGAAAACTCATGAACTCCACCCATCTATCATCAGAACACCTCAACGAACGGCAAATCCTAGTCATCCTATCGAGAAATGCCTGCGGGTCCTCTGTCGCATCCGTGCCGGTAAAGGCTGGAGGTCTCACCCTCATAAACTCCTGTAGTGATATGGAGATAGTCGCAGTAGTAGCAAGAGCAACCGTCTGGGCCGCAGGTACAATCGTGGTCTGTGCGGTGGAAGGAACGTCCTCGGATCTCTGTGCCCGACTGGACTCAACTAAAGATCCCATCATCTGTTGCAACTCCTGCATACCGGCCTCTAATCTGGCAATACGGTCTGGAGATGGCAGATCAATCTGACCCTGAGGGGTAGGCGTATCATCCCACTCGATCCTTGCCTCAGATGAGCCCGCTTGAAGCTCATCCCTAACGGCAGCCCGCTGAGCTCTCGTAGTCTTTGGCGGCATCGAAGATGGAATAAGAAACAGGAGCGATAAGAACAATGCAATTGAATCAATGGATGCAAGGAATCAAGAAAGGAAATACAATCAATTATGTCCTAAGGTCTCTTAGGCGGAGTACCGTATCGTAAGTATGCCGCAGAACATACCCACGCTACGCCAGTCTGCTTAAGTCACCTACTCCATCTACCAAGGGTCGTCTTACACTCAGAAAGGGAAAACCTACGCTCTGATACCAACTTTGTCACGACCCAAAGGTACGGAACGCGACTGGCACTTAGATTACGAGACGTCTAAAGGCGTAGCGTAACCTAAGTCAGCCAAAGCCCTGAAAATCTAAACTAAAAACAATAAGAGTGAAGGAAACCTTTCATGAAAACGACTTTAAAATCAATTAAGTTGCATTAACCCCTTTTTAAAAGCATAAAAAATTTCCGAAAATTTCGGCAGAGTCTCCTTTGTAAATACTAGCCCCCAAAAATAGGTACAATAAGATATATAACCTGTAACGATAAAATGGTATCCCCAAGCGGGAGCTAGCTCTTCGCCCAAGGCGGATCACAACCACACGCAATATATATGCAATATCAAGCAAATGAGCATAAAGAAATGCAAAATATAAGAAAAACACAACGTCGGCTCAAGTGAGCTCAACTCCAAAGAAACCACATATACACAGATCTCTCAGTCTCATCACTAGGTCACATATACAAATAAGAAGTGGTAGATGGAGAATACTAGATACAATGATAGTACAAAAAGAGAAGTGTCCTCGCAACCCACCTACGAGCAATTTCGCGAGTCTGAGAAAAAGAAGCCAATGATAAGATAAGCCCGCCGCTACAAGGCTGACGGGTCCGACCTGCAAGACACTGTGGCACAACGAGGGTGAGTTGCCAGTTGCCAGCTTGTGAGTAGAATATAATATCTAGTAAGGCTATCGTAAGAATGCACGCAAATGCGTCACAACATGTATGTCTAGAGGTGATATAATGCCACTAGTATGTATGCACATGTATGCAACATCAATACGAAATCTTAAAGTGTTTAAAATACTATAAGCTCTGCATTCTTAACTTAGAAAAAGAATATCTGTGCAATAGCTAAAGTACCATCAATGAAATCATCTGAAAACCGTGTCAAGCATCGACACCAAATATGGAAATATATCTGTCTCAATGTCTCACTATATCAATATCTCAATACATCGGGCTCCGTCAGTCCGGATCGGCCCATATCATTAAATCACACGACAACGGTCGGTATCCTCCGGATATCCGCCGCGCCAGACATCACTGGTAGGTAGTCTTCCCCTGCCAGGCTCATCGTCTACAACTCGATCTTCTTGCCCCGGGGTACCATACCGGGCCCACCATGTATCCAAGGCGGTTCATCCACTCCTCGAATCGGGTCTCGAAATCCAACAGAAAACATGAAAACTCATGGTGGATGACACATACATCACGAGAAAACCGCAATTTTATTTTAAAAATGATAATAATAAGCTTTTGTTATATTCTTGCGGTTTTCTCCAAAATCCAGAAATCGCATTATTGATGCTATCCTCAAGAAAATCATAATACCTAACATGTTGTATATGATAAATGCTTATGATGTCAAAGGTATGCAATGTGATTTATGGCTAGGAACCTATATAAACATGATGATGAAGTGATGCATATATCTATGCTATGCAATTCAATGTATCATATATGATGCAAGTGGGTTCTACCGGGTTTATTATGACACCAAGTGTAATCCGGCCCCGAGTAAGCGAGATCTATCAACCCATTCGACTGGTGATACTGAACTAAGCAGGTTCTACAGTGCTCGTGGCATGGCAATTACCAAAGGCGTGTGTGTCACATGAATAGTGTGCGTGCAACATGAGCCAATGGTAATGGTGTATGTGTCCTAAGAGGTGATATCACACATGTGTATGTGAATAACCATGCAATGCCAGTAGACGAATAACTAGAAAGATGTGCATATGAATGAGATGGTTAACTAACTAACAATGCATATAGTTTGCAAGAATAAAGTGATCCTAACTATGGGGCGCCTCGCGCCATCCAGAAGATTTCCTCATAGATGTATACATCTACTCACCTGGACGCCTCGCTAATCGGATCCAACCACCGCTTTGCCTTTGCGCGCCGCGTCCGATATTTCCGCAACCGATCCTAAAATTGCATAACACACAACATAAGATTAAACATCATGGAATGACGCAAGTCACAATATGAAAAGATCGACGCTCACAAGTTAGGCACAACGTGCACTCAGTGCGCGGAAAATACACGAAAATCGCTAAAACCTTAACTAAAATCGTCGTTTCGGGGCAACCGTCAAAACTAAAACCCGAATAAACAAAATTCCGCATTATCACACCCTAAAAGTCGTAGGAGATGCCAATAATATCGTCATGATATCGCAATTAAATCACTTCCTAATTTTAAGAAAAAACCTAGTAAGCATTCACAGACAAATTTCGATGCAAACCTCACGAATTAACGATTTACCGATCGCAACATCGCACAAACGTCCGATCTAACCAACTAGATGTCCACAACGCTAACTTAAACCCACTTATCATACTTCAAACCCTAATTACAACACCAACCCTTTTCTAGAATTTCCTAAACAAGAATTTATAACCAAATTAACACTTTAAAAATCTAAATTAGCATAATTAAACTACCAATTTAACAACTAGGTTAAAATTATACCTCCCAAGTGTCGATCCCCTTGCACTTAGCCTCCAAAGTTGCCTCTTTTCTCTTTGTTTTAAACCAATTAGGGTTTGGGAAGAGGTGGAATAGGATTTAGGTTAGAATTTGTGAATTTTTGTGGAATTTTGGCTGATTTTTACATGAATTTTGAAGCAAGAAAATGGTGGAAAATGGGGAGGGTTTCTTGCAGTGAGCTCGGCCAGAGGGTGAGGGGGGAGGTGTGAGTGATATTTTGTAGGAAATTCTACACAAAAAGCATCTTTTAAACTCATTAGATGCATATCACATCAATTTTACACAAAAAACCCCATTTTTAATTCATTTTTGCTTAAAGTTTTAACCATAGAACTAAAATCTTGAAAAGTCTTGATAAAATTTTATTAACACTAGATTTTAGTTTATAATGTTTCCTAAGTGTGTAATTTACCCATTTAAATTTGTATTTATCACTAATTTAATGTATTTTTAAAAGCTTAAAATAATATTAAAAATAATTAATTAAGATTTTTTTTTAAATAACTAGAAAATTTTAAGTGAAAATTTAGTGACCAATTTCTAGCAATATCTTATCTAAATTTTGTATGATTAGACCTATATTGAAAAATACTTATTTTGAGTTTTTACGGAAAAGACTGAGTATTTTGCCGATTATCGAAAAACTGCCTAAACGATTTTCGAAGCGTTACACATGTTGTTGAGGTCTCTGGATTTTGTGGGTGTTTGCTAAATTGATCGAAAAGTTTAACATTGTATAGATCTTGATGATATGTGATACAATTGTTAGAATCCGGATTAATTAGTTTTTTGAAAACTAGTTAGTATATTATAAACCTAGTGTATTAGTCTCGGTTAATCGGTTGCCACGGAGTTTTGATTTGGATCAAAACTCCGTCACAATAGCGTATTGATCACAAACACTCGCCGGATTACTCTAGTAGACAGCCACGCCCTATATCCCTGACCAAGTGACTGTAGGAGAACCCTGTTGCCAAAAGCACCCACTAGGGTGCTCACGGCTACGGTGTTCCGCCTGAGCGCACTTCGTCGACGGCATCGGGGGTGCGACCATCTGGTAATGTTTTCGACGAGTATTCAATAATGTAGTCAGGAATCCCGTTGAATTACCCGACTCAAGCAATTGAAAAGTGTTTTCAATTTGAGACTAAAATACAAGGTTTATAGGTTAGGCATGAAATCCGGAATATGAGATATTCTAGGTTTATAATGTCTAAGGATATACGGATTCTAATTATTGTACTTTTCTATTTCTTTTCTGCGACCGTAAGTGTAATATGTGGGGTATTCCGATCTCGTTGCTATATGTCAACGAATTTCGGGATACACATATTTACTTACGTTGATGACATGAGATGTTATGTGTTGCTGATGATATAATTTATTGGATCGTCGTGGATGAATAGCCGGGGGTTTTATGTGAGATGAGAGTTTTTATTTTCATTCATGTAAAATCTGTATGTAATATTCTTTTATTGGGGCACTTCCGGGTTGAGGATGATGTCACCATTGATAAATATTATTTACTTTTCCGCATTAGGATAGGCCCAAGGCGGGGAGCACAAGTAATCGGGTTCTAGAGTCCAGTAGGAGACCATCTCAAGGAGTTGAGACCGGGTCTCCTAACCCTAGAATTGGTAGGGTTACTTGCCGCTCTCGTAGGGATCTAGGGATGTGGGTTTGGCTATTCATCACGATTGTGGAATCCATGTTTTACATTACTAGCTAAATTTAAAACACGGACATCCTAATATATCCAATATTTCATGTGTTGCTTCTGTTGCTTGGTTCTGTGATGTGATCATATAACCGTGTGAGACGAATGTTATATTATATATATATGATATATAATAAACGTTGCTTATGTTTTGCACCCGCGCTAGTCCAGCCCCCGCTCTGTCGGTAGTTAAGTAACCTAACGGTGCATGACGGGGCCCAGTGGTGAATGCGGATGGCATAAGCGTACGTTCCATTTTCGTTTCATTTTTCTGTGATGTTTAGGAAGTATTAAATTATGAGACTTCGTTAATGAGATTAATGAAAATAAAGAAACCTAAAGATGTTATAGAATCAAATTTACAAAAAGGGTAGCTCTAGTTTTTTGCTTTGCATAGTGGTATTCCTTGATGAATATCCAGCACCTCATTCGATAAGGAAAGAGCCGGGATCCCTTCACCGGGAGTGACCTCTTTAGCGAAACTAGTAAATGCTACAACCCACTCAGTTTTGTCCTTTAATATTTTCTTTAGTTCTTGCTTTGCATAATGGTATTCCTTGATGAATATCCAACACCTCATTCGATGAGGAAAGAGCCGAGATCCTTTCACCGGGAGTGACCTCTTTAGCGAAACTAGCAAAAGCCTAAAAACACTCCTTTTCAAAATCACAAGATTCTACAACGATATCAAGTTCATTACGCTCAAGGTTTTCTTAAAAACCTGCGTAGCCCTCCGTCATTTCAGATAAGTGCCATTTAGTATTCGTGCTACGTTTGTTGACTATGTTAAGGTGTAGTATGCGGTTGCTAATTAGTGCTTATCTGTAACTATATGATACGATTGGATTAGGGTAGTCGTACAGCTTTGTTGACTATTTTAAGGGTCGAACGGGTGGGTTAATCTAATCAAGAAATGACGGGTTGAACTTGACTAGCGCTTATGATTTTTTGACTATGTTAAGGTCATAATTCGCTACGGGTAAAAACAATTATCGGGAATTTCAAGTGTTGAAATTTGCAATGAGATTGCATATCTTCTATATGATAGTTGGATCCCGATACCCACTGCGAGTAAGAGTTACTCCTGGGAGAGTTTTGCACTTTACAATTAGCTAATCCAGTAAGTGTCTAGAAAGGTGTCAAAGGGGTTAAGCCTGTAGGGAAACGAGATTTATTTTAATTAGGTCCGTGCGAAAGCATGGGGAACCTCCCTCGGAGTACCGACATTTTCCTGGCCGACCGGTTAGCGAACTTGTAGAATGTAATTAATACCGGCTAATCTTACCTTTTAGGGTTTGAAGGAAGATTTGATAAAAACAGTGGGAGCAGTCCTGATTAGATAAAATAATAACCAATCTAATCTTCCAAAGAGCGCATGCAAAGTAATTATCCTTCTCTCTCTCCTGGTAGCAACCAATGACATGCCTTAATCAAGATAATAATATGGATGTGTTGACCGAACCCACTTATTATACTGGGCTAGGTTCCGCTCTATCTTATGATTGTCATAAGTCTGAGCAGGGAATGAGGGAATATCCGGATTCCCACGCCACCTAAATGAAGAATAAGCATGTTGATGCATTGTCTTCGGGTGTGTTCTTAACCAAGAACTGTTTCTCAGTTCGCTCTGCGTCCTGGGTATTAGATACCGGATCAGGATTACACATATGTAATTTGTTACATAGGCTAAAGAGAGGTAGAGAACTGGGAAAAGGTGATATGTCTCTAGTAGTAGAGAATGGTGTAATTTTTGTAGCCAAAGCAGTTGGCATATATCACATAGTGTTACCAACTGGTAATACAATGATTCTGAGCGACTGTTATTTCGTACCAAAAATATTGTGAACATTTTCCTAAATCAAGTGTTGATTGGGTTTGGTATAATGGTATATACGTTCTCAATCAAACCACAGTTCTAGGTATACAAAACACACACAAGAGGAACGGTTCAGAAATGAACGAAGTCTTCTTGTGGCATTGTAGACTAGGTCATATCAATGAGACAAGACTAGCTTAAGTTGCATAAGGATGAATATTTGAATCTGTTCGAATTTACATAACTTTCCAGTCATGTCTCAAAGGCTTGGTGACCAAATCTCCGTTTACTGGAAACGGAGAAAGAGTTACTGAACTCTTGGACAGATACATGGTGATGTATGCCGTCCCATGTCCACACATGCCAGGGATGGTTCCGCGTACTTTATTACATTCACCGATGTTCTCTCAAGATACAGACGTGTTCTTGTTGAAACACAAATCTGAATCTTTTGAGAATTTCAAGGAATATAAGTACGAAGTTGAGAACCAGATGGGTAAAAGTATTCAAATCCTTCGATATGATCGGGGAGGAGAATACTTGAGCACAGAATTCAAGAATTATTTAAAAGAGAATGAGATTCTCTCTCAGTATACTCCTCCGTATACACCACAACACAACGGTATATCGGGATGGAGGAATCACACCCTATTAGATATGGTGCGCTCTATGATGAGTACTGCTAAGTTACCTATTTTCTTTTGGGGATATGCACTTGAGATAGCGGCATACCTATTGAATAGAGTTCCGACCAAATCCGTTGCCAACCACTCCATATGAGATATGGAATGGGAAAAGACCATCTCTTAAACGAGTTAAGATTGGGGTTGTCCGGCCTATGTTGAAAAGCAAAATCCAGACAAGCTTGAGACAAGGTCAGTTCTGTGCAAATTTGTAGGATATCCCAAAAATTCGCGAGGGTATATTTTCTACCACACCGAGGAACAAAAGGTGTTTGTTTCTTGACATGCCACCTTTTTAGAAAAGGAATTTCTTGTGAAAGAAATTAGTGGCAATGAGGTAGAACTGGAAGAAGTTCCAGCAACACAAACTATAACTGACGATTTGGTGGAACCGGAGGATTCAATATTCCCCGATGAACCGCAGGCACTCTGCAGATCTAGTAGGGTTCCTCATCCACCTGAGAGATACTACGGTTTTCTCATAGACGGTGGGAGCACGGATTGTATCATGGAAAATGATGACCCAACTAGTTTCGAGCAGGCCATCACGAGTGGGGACTCTATGAAATGGCTGGATGCTATGCGATCAGAGATGGAATCCATGTACACTAACAAAGTATTGATTTTGGATGTTGCTCCTGAAGGGGTAAAACCCATCGGGAACAAGTGGATCTTTGAGAAAGATAATTTGGTATAGATGGAAAAGTTGAGACTCTCAAAGCTATACTTGTAACAAAAGGTTTTCATCAACGACCTGGTATCGACTGTGATAAAACCTTTTCTCCCGTCGTTATGCTTAAGTCCATCAGGATCCTACTTGCCATTGCTGCATACCATAACTACGAAATATGACAGATTGCACGTCAAAACCACTTTTCTAAATGGTGATTTAGAAGAGAGCGTGTATATGACACTGCCAGAGGTCTTCGTAGACAGTAGGAGCAGCGGAAGCGTGTGCAAGCTACTTAAATCCATCTAGGATTAAAGCAGGCATCGCGGAGATGGAACATCTGTTTTGATGAAGCTGTCAAAGAGTTTGATTTCATCAAAAATGTAGATGAACTATGTATATATAAGAAGGTTGTAGAGAGTATGGTTGTCTTCCTCGTATTGTACGCGGATGACATACTCTTGATAAGAAACGATGTTCCAATTCTATGCTTGGTCAAGCTCCTCTTATCACACAAGTTCTCCATGAAAGATCTAACTGATGCCTCCTACATCCTGGGGATATAGATCTATAGAGATAGATCTAAACGGATGTTGGGATTGTCCTTATCCAAGTACATAGACACCATACTAAAGAGGTTCAGTATGGAAGATTCTAAGCGTGGTAATGTACCCGCTTGTTCAGGAATCACTCTCTCCAAAGAGATGTCTCCCAAGACTAATTTGGAGAGGGCTCGCATACACGGGATACCCTGTGCTTCGGCAGTCAGGTCAATCATGTATGTGATGATGTGTACCAGACCGGATGTAGCTCGCTCACTAGGTGTAGTGAGTAAGTATCGAAATGATCTTGGGGAAAAGCACTGGACAGCTGTGAAGAACGTTCTTAAGTACTTGAGAAGGACTAAAGAGATGTTCTTGGTGTATGGTAACGGTGAACTTCAGGTGGAGTCCTTTACCGATTCGAGCTTCCAGAGTAATAAGGATGACTGAAAGTCAGTCTCGGGTTTTGACTTTACCCTCAGTGGAGGGACGGTATGTTGGAAGGGTTCCAAGCTATATACCGTAGCAGACTCGTTGATAGAGGCTGATTACATAGCTACCAATGATGCTGACAAAGAGGTTGTTTGGACGAATATAGTCATAAGATGAACTTGGTTCATACCATTGAGCATCCAATACCTATGTATTGTGTAACAATGGAGTTGTGGTTTTGGCCTAGGAACCTCGATACCATCAGCGATCCAGACATATTCTTAGACAGTATCACCTGATCAGGGAGATAGTTGATCTCCGGGAGATCGAGGTCAGGAGAGTTGACACAGAGGATAACACAGCGGATCCACTCACCGAGGCCCTCCTCCAGATGCTATTCGAGAGACTTTTGGGACATTGGGTATGAGATACTACAACAACTGGCCTTAGTGCAAGTGGGAGTTTTTTAGGAATATGTATGCCTTAGAGGCCATTATTGTTGATATAGTGGATGCTTGGACATATATATAGAGGACTTTCTTGCTCGACATGATAATATGCTATCTGGTTGCCTTTATCTTAACATGTTGACTGGTATCTTTATACTGTCTGTCTCTTACATGTTGATAAAGCCCGTAGGATATGTACTTGACTACCAGGATTATAATGGGATCATACTAGTAGGGCCAGGGTGGTCCAAAAGTACATGCTTTAACTGTTCCTAGTCGAGGGGATATCGAGATAGGGCATCGATGTTCTAGAGTAGACTAGTGTATACGTTTCTTGTCCCTTGGAGGGCGATGGTTGATCCCACAACCATTGATGTGTGACATCAAAGATTGCACACAGGTGCTCATTAAAGAATTGGTACACCGAACGGACTCGTCGGGGTCTCTTTGTTGGTAGTATACCTATCGTCAGATAGCAGTCCTCTGGTGACACTGGTACAGGTTAGTCTGTAGACCAGAGATCGTTATAGAGTCTTGTGTGGCTCCCACCATGCTTTGATTTCCTCCCTACCACGCTCAAGAGGAGTTATGCAAACATATGGATTTTCGGTACAATCCTGAGTCACATAGAGGCAATGAGCGATAGGAGGGGTTTCGTCTCTCCCGGTATTAGGGGTTGATGTTGCGCTATGCTCGATAGGCTATAACTGGAAGTCCCTAGCTAAGGCTGCTGCTGAGATTTACTGATAAGAGTTATCGGTAGTTTCTCGAACCGTTATAGGCAGACATTAGCATGACTTATCACGTTACTGGGGTCTGACGTTTACCACCCCTAGACATGATATGCGACATATCAGACGAAGAGACCGGATTGTACGATAGTGTTACTGATAGGCTTCATGGAGAGTATGGACAACCTTGCTTGTTGATCTTCATATCGCTCAATACCTGGATAGCCGTTACGTCTAGCTAGTACCGCTGACGGCTTGTAGGTGACTGATGTGATCATCACCTACCGCTGGCGTATTGACGAGTCTTTAGAGTCCCATACAGAAGTTTCCTGGTTCAAGCAAAATGAAGTAGGACACATATGTGATATGTACGTGGGCCTGATTAAATACGTGTATGTGATTCCGTATTGTAATCTGGCAGTTATCTGTTATCAGTTAAGTTATACGTGATATAACCAGATTATCGAATCAAGTATTGATTTGATAATGTGATATACAGATAAATGATATTAGTCGGTTATATGTGATATAACCGGATTATTTAGTCAAGTGTTGATTCAATAATATGATGTACATTATATTTGATATAATTATATCTTAACTAATATCATTAGCTCACTAATTATTCTTCATAATATATATATTAATATATATGATATATATATATATATAATAATAATAATAATAATAATAATGAAGCATGGCATGAGTTTTTATTTTGTGAAAATAGAAATTGAGGTGGAAAATGGGAGCATGGTGAGGCATGGCTTTTTTCTTTTGTTTATTTATCTTGACTCACCATTCAAGCATAGTTACGATTTTATATTGTATTTATCTCCATGCTTGAATGAGTGAGGGTCAAGAGGGGTTGCCATTCTACACTTCATTCACAATACTTAGCCATTTTTTGGTCAAGTATTGCTGTCCTTGCTCTCTAGAGTTTAGTTCTTCTCTTGCTCTCATTTTCTTCTTCCTCCTCATCATACTTCAAGCTTCAACCCCTCACATGAGATGTGAACCATGAAACTTGAACACATACTAGTGAGCCTCAAGTTGCCTACTTCACCATCCCACGCCAAACTAGCACTTTGGTGTGGCGTGTTTTCTTCACTAATAGGAGATTAGTGAAGAGGTAGCTTGAGCTAGTGGGCTTCGCGTGGATTATCTTCGGCACGAACGTCATCGGAGGAAGTTCATCCAAACTCTCAAGTGGAGCCTAATGGAGTCGTGTGGACTACAACCTGGAACTTATGAAGTGAAGGACTCGATCTACGAGGGTATAACCATCTTCATTTCTCTTTAGTATACATATCATCATAAGTTAAACCATAATCTTCTAGTTACGATCTTGTTTGGTCTAACTTAGCACCCGAAAAAATTTAAATTTGGCATGCTTGATGCAACAAAAACCTCATGGTGGTGCTAGGGTAGACTTTCAAGTTCGTCAGGAGGACAGGAATCCGAGGAGATAGAGCCGAGGCAGGAGGACTTGGACCAGCTTACTACCCAGCCTGGCTACTAACTCCTTTTCTGCGCTTACTTTCTGTATGCCATTGTTTAGGCACCTTTCAATTATTGTATCTTTTATTTCAGACAGTTGTATTTGAATTTTGAATGTAAATAAAGTTGCTGTTTTTTAATTACTCTTGCTATTCTTACACATTGTTATATTGCTTATATACACTTAATGTATTTATTAATGGAAATGACCTTCTCATAGTAAATACGTTGCTGGTTTGCCACGTCATCGTTTTCGTCTACTAGGAAGTGGGGCGTGACACCCATCTTTTTTAGGGACTTACCGAGCAAAAGATTGCTGATGGGCATTCTACCCATCTTTCTTTCTTTATTAGAATGTTCGTCAGATAATCTAGAGACTAAGGAGGTGGAACCGACTTTTGAGAATTGCTCGCAGTTTGAAGTCCAGTCCGACTACTAGTCCTTCTGCAATTATTTCTTTTTATTCCAGTATGTCATTGTTTAGGCACCTTCATTATACTTTTCTTTTACGTGATCTTGTATTAGTGTATACTTTGTAAAGTTAGGAATATAAATATATAAAGTGTTGGATTTTATTATCACTTGTCTATTCTTGATAATGTTATACTGCTTACTTTATGCTTAGCGTATTTATTGCGAGAAAGGATCTTCTCGGAATAAATACGTCGCGGGCCTCGTCATGTGCCATTACCGTCTTTTGGGAAGCGAGGTATGTTAACATTTATTCTCTGTATGCCATTGTTTAGGCATCTTTTTCAGTATTTGTAGCTTTTATTTTCAGACATCTGTATTTGAATTTGAATGTAAATAAAGTTGTTTATTTTTATTGCACTTGTTAATTCTTGCATATTGTTATATTGCTTTCATACGCTTAATGTATTTATTAAGGGAAATGACTTTTTCATAGTAAATATGTTGTGGGCCTCGTCACGTGTCGTTGTCGTTTTCTGGGAAGCGGGTGTAACATTTCAGAAAAATAAAATATTATTTTTTGGAATTTTTATAATTAAATAATATTATAATGAATATTTTAATAATGCGGTATAATTAAATACCGATAAAGTGGAAAATATTTGGAAAAATTATAGAAATTACTAAAAAGAGGGTGTTTTATACGATTTAGGCGAATTATGAAATTCTATGATTTATTTTGCACCATTTTAGCGCTAATCGCGATTAAATATCACTAATCGGGCATTAAGCGCATTTTGTGCACATGACATGCACCATATCATTTTTACACTTGTGTTACATTTTTCTACATGACCTTCTTGTTTTGTTTTGGTTTCTATTTAGAGAAAAGAAAAGAAAAGAAAGGAGGACACAATGATGACAAGAGGGATGGGCATGAGAGAGAGTTTTGATGACTGAGTTTCATGATATTTGTTTTCGTGCGCCATAGCTGCACCTACTGAGTATTTACGTTTTGTGCATAGTTATTGCACTTGAGATATGTTTTATACACCGTTCTGTTGATTTATGATTTGTGCAGGTTTATTGCACTTGATTCAGTTTTGTGCCTTGGCTGCACATGTTTATGATTTCATGGATTGCATACAGCTGATTTGATTTTTGTGCAGGTGGTATGCACCCGATTTGTATTTTGTGCAGTTGTTGCACTAGGTTTTTACGCTGTGTATTGTTGCACCATATTGTATTTCGTGCACTGGATGCATTGTATTTGGTAATTCGTGCACTGGATGCACTGTATTCGGCATTTCGTGCACTCGATGCACTGTATTTGATATTCCGTGCACTGGATGCACTGGAGTTGGTATTTTGTGCACTTGATACACCATATTTGTATTTTTGTACGATTGTTGCATTGTATGGTATTTCGTGCACTGGATGCACCGGATTCATATTTCGAGCATTTGTTGCACCAGCTAGGTATTTTGTGCATTGGTTTCACCGGAATTATACTCCGTACCTTGGTTGCACCCGATTTATGTTTTTGAGCATTTGTGTTACCAGATTTGTGTTTTGTACGCATCGGTTGCACTTGATTTAGATTTTATTTGTGCATGTTGGATGCACTTGATTTAGATTTTATTTGTGCATGTTGGATGTACTTGATTTAGATTTTATTCATGCATGTTCGATGCCCTTGATTTAGCCTTTATTTGTGCATGATGTTGTACTTGATTTGGATTTTCGCGCATGTTGAGCGCATAATATGAGATGCGATTTTGGTGCACACCAGATGCACTAAATCAGGATTCTTTATGCATATCAGATGCACCTGATATTGCTGTCAGGCACACCGTTGCCTCTGACAGGTGTTTTGTGCACACCCATTACACTTAGATGTTGTTTCTTTTCACATGTATGGCACATTCATAGATTTTGATTTCCGTGCGCACCAGACGCACGCGACATTCTTATGCACATTTTGGGATTGATTTTTGGAGCAGTACGTTTTTATGATATTTACTATTTGTTTTCGTACTAAGAAGGACTAGTAAGAGGACAGTACCTGGATATATTTGCATGCATTGATAGTTATCGAAGGAATTTCCAAAAAAAAGGGGAGCTATAGTCCTAGTAAGTACCTACGTGTTCTAGATGACACGAAACTTGTTATAAAGGAAAACCCTTCTAAGATTATTTTCAAAAGGCGGGACGTACATATTAAACAAAGGATATGTATATATGTATATGTATATATATATATATATATGTATATATGTATATGCACTAGTAAAATAGGGGGTTGCCCCTACGGATATTGGAATCCGTAGGGGCAGATTTAACTTGGCCCTACGGATTAATCCGTAGGGCTAAAAGGTTGCCCCTACGGGCCCAGACGTCCAAGAATAAAAATATTAATTCTTAATTTGGTGGTTGCCCCTACGGAGCCGCAAACAAAGGACCTACGGGTATATCCGTAGGGGCAACTAAATATCGATTTAATAAAGGCACAGATCGATCGCCTACGCTCACTTTCTTTCTCTCTCTCTCGATCGCGCGCGAAAAAAATCCCCAAATCGCCACGCCGTTCTCCTCGTCGCCACCGTCGTTCTCCTCGTCGCCACCGCCGTTCTCGTCGCCATCGCCGTTCCGGTCGTCGCCATCGCCGTTCAGGTCGTCGCCACCGCCGTTCAGGTGAGTAAATCTTGAGGTAAATTAAAGAATTTTTTGATTATTTTGGGCTTAGGGTTCATGGCTGGGTCTGGGGTTGCGCACACGAGTTGGGGTTCGGCAGGGGTCGCGGTCGGGGTCGGGGTCGGGGTTGGGGTTAGGGTTAGGGTTGGGGTTCGGCTGCTGCTGGGGCTGGGGCTGGGGTTAGGGTTTGCCTTAGGGTTGGTGTTAGGGTTTAGCTGGCCGCGCTGGGGTTAGGGTTAGGTTGGGGCTGGGCTGCGCTGGGGCTGGGGCTGGGGCTGGGGCTGCGGTTGGGGCTGGGGCTAGGGTTAGGTTGGGGTTAACACGTGGGGAGTTGGAAAAAAAACAAGAAAATGAAAGAGTAATGAATGTGAGAAATTAAGAATGAGAACAATTGCACAACAAATTTGTTGACAAGAAAATGAGAGAGTAATGAATGTGAGAAATTAAGAATGAGAACAATTGCACAGAGAAAGCTATGCTTGACTAGGGGGGATGGTTCTATGTGCTTTCAGAGAGCAACTTGGGGTTAGGGTTAGGTGGATTGATGACAACAAAATACCATAATTTATAACTATATTACTCATCTAATGTGTATGGCATGTGAAAGCTAGATGAAGGTCGAGGCAAGCACAACAAATTTGTTGGATTGGACAATGTCAATAGGAGCTCAATGCTATTTGGAAAAATAATAATTCAAAGACATAGTGGAGTTTCCGATTGGTGGCATGGACTAGTTTGATGTATGTAGTTGGTTTGATTTATGAAAAAATGGGGAGACAACATGCATGTATGCATATAGGTAACATCTGCCAATATGCCATATCCAGACCGCAATCTATTTTTGCCTATTGGCTAATATGAAAATATCGGCCCGCGTATATGACATAATCAAAGTTGTTAAATCTTGATACGGTTTGTGTTTCGTTTTTTTATTTATCAGTTCTATCAATGTTGCGTATAACGCTTTATGATATCAGTATCCTACATTTGTAGTTTTAATTGTTGATTGTTATAGATGAATACCATTGCAATAATAGTTTTTGGTTGATGAATGCTATTGCAATGTAGGATGATCAGTTCTATCAATCTTGATCTCAATGGTTTAAAATCATGTTACACATACAACACGAATGCACAACAAACGCATAATTAGAGAGCGACTCGAGATATTCAAGTTAAAACCAATATATGATACTCGATGATAATATGAAACCTTCATATTCCCATCGATACTCATATATGAAACTAAAAGCGCCACTTAGTCCCCGTCTATCGGTTAACATACGTGCGATGCTCGTCGTGACCTAGAACTATACGAAGGTTGTTAAATATCGGACAATATAGCTCGATACTAACAACCGTCGTATAGTCTACGCGACGAGAAAATTCAATCGTATGGTAACCCATAGATTTGTCCCTTGTGGACAAGTTAAGAATGTATAAAGCAAACGCCTTCATTCACTTGTGTTTTCATCCGTTTCGAGATATTTCGTCGGTACCTTTCCGCTGGTTCTCCGTGTACAAAGATAGATTAGATGTTCATTTCAATGTTGTTTCACAGCTTTGAAATGATTATCTATTCTATTACAGTGTACTCGGAGAACAGCGGGGAGGTGCTGCCGAAATTTACTCGAAACGGTTGAAAGCACAAGTGATGGGCGTTCGCTCTATACATTCTTAATGGGATAGAAGCCTACCCCCGACAGCCGGAACACACACATACAACAAGAATACACAACAAACGCATAATTAGAGAGCGATTCGAGATGTTCGGGTTAAAACCAATATATGATACTCGATGATAATATGAAACCTTCATATTCCCATCGATACTCATATATGAAACTAAAAGCGCCACTTAGTCCCCGTCTATCGGTTAACATACGTGTGATGCTCGTCGTGACCTAGAACTATACGAAGGTTGTTAAATATCGGACAGTATAGCTCGATACTAACAACCGTCGTATAGTCTACGCGACGAGAAAATTCAATCGTATGGTAACCCATAGATTTGTCCCGTGTGGACAAGTTAAGAATGTATAATGCAAACGCTTTCCACTTGTGTTTTCATCCGTTTCGGGATATTTCGTCGGTACCTTTCCGCTGGTTCTCCGTGTACAAAGATAGATTAGATGTTCATTTTAACGTTGTTTTACAGCTTTGAAATGATTATCTATTCTATTACAGTGTACTCGGAGAACAGCGGGGAGGTGCTGCCGAAATTTACTCGAAACGGTTGAAAGCACAAGTGATGGGCGTTCGCTCTATACATTCTTAATGGGATAGAAGCCTACCCCCGACAGCCGGAACACACACATACAATAAGAATACACAACAAACGCATAATTAGAGAGCGATTCGAGATGTTCGGGTTAAAACCAATATATGATACTCGATGATAATATGAAACCTTCATATTCCCATCGATACTCATATATGAAACTAAAAGCGCCACTTTGTCCCCGTCTATCGGTTAACATACGTGCGATAATTTATTCTTTTCAACGACAGACGCACACACAAAGCATATACACGGATTTTCTCCTTTGTCAGTAACTATCCCGTTCTTATATTTCTCAATATAGTCAGCATAACCTACAATTTATATGTTATTCAGTCTAACATGGCCCATGAGTACGTCAGAGTTAAGGACTGGATGTATGTAGATTGGAAACAACGTATGCAACCTAAGTTTGTCGCAGGAGTTGCTGCTTTCCTTGAATTTGCATGCGCACATAATAAGATCATAATAGAGAAGATTCTCTGTTCGTGCGATAGATGTGGCAATAAGTACTGGCAGAAGGTAGAATTGGCAGAGCTTCATATTGTAAAACATGGGTTTACTAGATTTTATTCAACTTGGAAATATCACGGGGAAGGAGAAGAATGCAGTACTGCGGTAGAAGGAGAAGGAGAACACGATAATGCGGCAGGAGAAGAAGAAGAATTCGGTAATACGGCAGGAGACAGAAATTTATTTCCATCAGAAGAAATGGAGGATATGGTAGAGGCTGCCCTAGGTGAATCTATTCGTACCGAAGATGACATTCCTTCCGGTCAAGGACCGCGTGCGGATAAATATGAAAATTTCATGAATGATGCTAGGAAACCAATTTATGAGAATGCGAAGTATTCCACCCTCTCATGGTTCGTCCAACTTTTCCAGATTAAGTGCCTAAATGGATGGAGCAACAAGTCATTCACAATGCTTCTTTCGTTCTTGAAAGATTCTATGCCTCCGGGAAATAATGTGCCCGAAAGCTGGTACGAAGCCCAGAAGATGATGTCTGATTTGGGTCTAAAGTGCGAGAAGATTCAAGCATGTCCTAAAAATTGCGTGTTGTACCGGAAAGAGAATTCAGATTTGAAAGAGTGTCCAACATGCGGAGAGGCCAGGTATAAGCCGAAAGATTCTGATAAGAAGCCTGATATACCTGTGAAGATAGCACGATACTTTCCCATAACACAGAGGCTACAGAGGCTATTCAGGTGCAAGAAAACAGCCGAGGCAATGATTTGGCATCACCGTGCTCCTCCAAGAGAAAATGGAAAAATGAGCCATCCAAGAGATTCACCGGCATCGAAGGATTTCGATAGGAGGCACGCAATATTCAGTAGCGATCCTCGCAATGTCTGGCTCGGACTGGCTACCGATGGCTTATGTCCATTCAACTATATGGCTGGAAGTCACAGTACATGGCCCGTTGTAATGATAATTTATAATCTGTCGCCTTGGTTGGCTATGGACCAATCATACTTTATGATGCCTCTTCTTATCGACGGACCAAACTCACCGGGGAACAATATCGACGTCTATCTCCGACCTCTGATCGAGGAGCTGAAAACTTTGTTCATTGATGGTGTAGAGACATATGATTCAAACACAAATACAACCTTCATATTGCGTGCGGCTTTAATGTGGACAATTAATGACTTTCCTGCGTATGGAATGCTATCAGGTTGGTCCGTACATGGTCACAAAACATGTCCTCATTGCCATGAACACACAACATCAAAATTTTTGAATTTTAGCAGGAAGGTTTGTTATTGCGGCCATCGACGTTTTCTGCCTCCAGACCACCCTTATAGGTTAGACACGGTTCACTTTGATGGTCATCAGGAGCTTCTTGGACCTCCATCCCCATTGTCCGGAGAGGACGTGACTGCTAAATGGGATGGTTACAATAACGTGACCTTCGGGATGGATCCGACGAAATAGGTCAAACCACAATATTGGAACAAGTTAAGCATTTTCTTCGAGCTTCCGTACTGGTCTACAAATTCAGTGCGTCATTGTCTGGACGTCATGCATATAGCGAAGGGAGTATCAGAGCACATACTTAACCTGCTTCTGTGTAAAGATGGGAAATCGAAAGACAACATGAATGCTCGGATGGATCTACAAGAGTGGGGAATAAGAACTGAACTGCACCCTAAACCGGTAGCGGGTAAACCGGGCAAGTTTGTACTTCCCAATGCCGCTTATCATATGTCACAACCGGAGAAGAAAAGATTCCTGTAGGTGTTGCATGATTTGAAAGTCCCCACAGGTTTCTCAGGATCATTCAGTAAGAAAATAAAAATTGTGAAGGGCAAGATCGATGGGCTGAAAAGTCATGATCACCATGTTATCGTGGAGCACCTTCTTCCATTAGCCCTCAGGACTTCTCTCCCCGACTCGGTTGGTCTAGTAATCAACGACCTATGTTGTTTTTTCAGGGAGTTGTGTGCTAAAACACTGGAGGTTGCGACGCTGGATAAACTAGAGAATTCTATTGCGTTGATATTTTGCAAGTTTGAGCGTATTTTCCCACCGTCATTCTTCGATATCATAATACACTTGACGGTTCATCTTGCAACTGAGGCGAAGCTAGCCGGACCGGTACAATATCGATAGATGTATCCCGTCGAGAGGTACGTGTAATTTTTCGTTTCGCGCAATTTATAAATTTATTGTTGTCCTGTATGCCCGTATTTATTTATTCAACATATTCTCATTAGGTACCTTTACACTCTTAAGAAGTATATACGCAATAAAAATCGACCAGAGTGTTCTATCATGCAAGGTTATCTTCTTGATGAAGCAACCACATTTTGTTCCCGCTATCTGGACGAGAACATTAAGACAAGGCTTAACCGACCATGAAGAATTCAAGACGGGCCATATGGTAAAGCCGAGTATAAGAGGGTAGACACTATGTTTATCAACAAGATATACCGGTTTATCTTGCTTAATTGCGCATGTCTTGAACAAATTAGAGAGTAAGTTCTTTTGGATTAATTTTTATATCTGTGTTTGTGTGTGTATGAAATGACCTCCATCCCCATTGCCGGCTCGTGAAGAACTATCCACTTCACGTTGAGTGGGGCGAGCAGCACCAGCGCTCATTCGCCCTCTTCTTTGATCAGGCTCGGGTATGTATTAATATATATTTTCATTTGATCTATCCAATATATTTATTATTAACACTTGCAATCTAATAACAATGTTTTTTTGTATTTTCAGTTGGATTACGATTTTCAGCCTGTAGCCGACCCTGATCACCCGGGGAGGGTGCTCGACCTTCATGCTCTGTACAATGGCCTGATGAAGAACATGCAGGCCAAGGTCCGATACAACAGGAATGAGCTGAAGGCCGACTGCTACTCCCTGTGGATGGAGACCCCCGAGGCAGAGAGAGCGGCCCTCCTATCTACTCCGGCGTTTCCGAGAGTCGACGTAGAGACATGGCCTCTATTGTGCGCTTATTTCGACTCCCAACGCAAACAGGTATGTATTTTAAATGTAATTCATTATTTATGATATAATTTATTTCTTTGTGTTTCTTAATTAGAAAACTAAATGTTAATGCGTTGTGCAGAAACAGGCCGCTCAGAATACAGAGAACAGGAAGTCGGCGAAGAGGGGTCGCCCCACTTACACAGGTGGCTCGAGGAACATTACTCGAGCCATGGAGTTATCGGTAAATTACAATAGACCGACGTTTGTGATATTCTGCAATATTAAGAGTTATTTTCTAATATTTCTAATATTAAGAGTTACTTTCTAATAATGCAGACATTTCGGACCGTGGCGTCAGGTGGTACACCGGGCGTGCTGTCCGCATATCTTGCCGTCCACGGCACCTCGACAGATCCCGCCACGGGCGAGGTTCGATATCCCGACGTCGCTACCTAGGAGTACTGCGTAAGTGTTAATATTTGTTTCTACCCAAATTTGAAATTTTAGTTTTGGAAGGTTCAAGTTTAAATCTTATACTTATACTTTACTGCTTAATGTGGGTGTAGGAGCGGGTGGTTGAGCAGGCCCAGGCCTCGGGGATCGATTTTACTGGACAGAGCGATCCGAGGCTGCTGACCCCAGTTCTGGACGCCGCACACGGAGGGCACCACGGAGGTTGGGAGAGAGGCCGGGGACTGGGCCCTAGCAGGGCCCATATGAGGTTGGACTCCACCCCGGCGGTTACTTCCTCCGTCTCCGGTGACCGACGTGTCCATCAGGAACTGGAGAGCTTGAGGGCCACCGTTCAGGAGTTGAAGGAGATGCTGGTATGTATACTGCTTTATAGTAAAATATCATGTCATATTATATAGATATCAACATATCCATAATTAGTACGTAGCTTGAGCTTATTTGGTTTTAGACTTAAGTTTGATTAATCATACATACAGATGTAATTAAAATAAACAACAAACTAGATATCCAAACGGGGTTTCAAAATAACTTAATAATGATACAGATTCGAATAATACACAGTTCTTACACGCTTATTACACACGTTAGGTCCAGACGCGATAGGGTACATCGGCCGAGCCTCCACATGCATCTCCTTTGGCTGCGGCTCCGCAAGCCACTACATCGGCTGCGCTTCCGCAGACAGCTCCTGTAGCTCCACCGCCCACTCAGACTCCCGCAGCCGCGGCTCCGCAAGCGACTACCTCGACGGCGGCTGCGCAGACCACATCGCCAGCTCCACAGGCCGCTCAGACTCCTGCTCGTGCCGAATTGCAGAGTTTATTGACCGAGGAGCAGGCGCGCGTTATTCTATCGTTATTCAGAGGTGGAGCTGGACCGAACTAGGGTAGCTTTTTGGTTCTTATTTTTTGAAACATGTATTTATTTATATCATACACATTGTACTACATTTTGAAACGATATCGATATTGGTTTATATTTATATCATATTCAGTTTTTGGATTTCTTTTGTATATTATATGCGTGAGATGTGATTATGAATACTGCGATATATGTTGTGTGATGATTATTTTTATATTTGATTGATGTACATATTATTGTGCACAGGGCGGGAAAAAATCAGGCAGCACTTTTTAAAAAAAAAATACAGACAATATGTACCTACGGATTAATCCGTAGGCACACATGTTGCCCCTACGGATATATCCGTAAGGGCAAAATGTCAGCAGTAACTGATATTTGCCCCTGATCTCAGTACCAGGGGTTGGAAGTGCCCCTACGGACATATCCATAGGGGCTACAGCCTCTCCCCTACGAAGATATCCGTAGGGGCAAAATATCAGGAATCCTGATATTTTGCCCCTACGGATAGGTACCTACGCAGTTATCCGTAGGGTATATAACTTGGACCTACGGACATATCCGTAGGTACACTTAATATATTAAAAAAAACCGTATATAATATAAATTTTTTTACCCTACGGCTTAGTCCGTAGGGACACTAGGACCTACACAGAAATCCGTAGGGGCAAGAATTTGCCCGTAGGGGCAAGTTCAGGGCCTCAACTTGCACCTGCGGCCTTTGCACCTACGGGATATTTTTTCGCCCCTACGCATATATCCGTAGGGGCAGTGGTTTTCCCCTACGGATAAATCCGTAGGGGCAACCCTTATTTGTAGTAGTGATGTATATATATATATGTATATATATGTATATGTATATATATATATATATATATGTATATATATATATATATAGTTATTTTCTTACAATAGACGTCCGCCCTTTGCAGTGTTATGCTCATCGCACAACGATTTAAAAAGGTTTGGCATGCATTTCCTTCAGATGTTTACATGTATAGTTTTGATATTTACATGTATGGTTTTGATGTATATCATATTGGTTTCGTTTTGGTCTTTGACATTGATGTCTTCGCCATAACTCCGATGATTGCGAGATGCTTGACGGAGTTTTGATTTGGTTTATATACTCGTTTTCATGTGCATGCATTGCGCTATGATGTGATTTATGTGTTTATGATTTCGGAGCCCCGACGACTTGATCATTGTACTGAAATCTTTTAGTATTTGGAGGAGTTTTAATTTAAATTCGGGAACCTAATTTTTTTAAGGGGGGAACATTGTAACGTTTTGAAAATCGTTCAGGTGAAATTTCGGAGAATCGGTAAAATAACGGGTGTTTTCCGTAAAAATCAAGATATAATTATCTTTCATTATAAAATCAAATATACCTATCTAGCTATGTGATTGCTAGTATTTGGTGTTTATTGAGTCACTTGAAAAATTTCTAGTTGACTGAAATTTTTTCCGAAATTAATTATTTTAATATTATTTTAAGCCGTCACTGACATACTTAATTAGGGATAATTACAAATTGAAATGGTTAATAAAATTTTTGTGTATCATGACACATTAAACTAAAATCTAGCATGTGGTTTTTGAAATGAAAGAAAATGTCAAAACGGTTTTTGAAAATATGATAGAAAAAGGCTTAAATAGTGAAATTAATTTAAATGGAAATTGGGGTATAATATTTATCATTTTTTCCTCACACACACCCACACACCCTCACCCTCTCCCCTATTGTGGCTGAAATCAGCAGCCCTTCCCTTCATTTTTCCCCACTTGAAAAGTTTTGGAAAGAAAAGAAAATTTAAAAAAAAGAGATGAATAAACAATGAGGAGTGGGCTTTGTTGACTTGGGAATTATCATTCATTCACCATCTCACTTTTTCTCTGTCCATTTCTTGCTGCTGCTGGCCGAGCCCCCCATCTCTTACAGCCCCAAATTTCCCCACCTCCTATTCACTCCAAAATCCTTCAATTTTTGCCTCAAAAATCAACACAAAGTCACATTAATTCATCATTAATCCCTTATCCATTATTCTTTACTCAAATTAGCATGGATCTTGGAGATAGAAGCCATTTTGGAGGTCAAGTGTGCGAGTGTGATCTCTTGTTTTGTGAGGTATAAATCTTTACCCAATACTTAATTTGTTAGTTCTTTGCTTAAAGATAATGTATTTAAGTGTTAATTAGGTTTAATTGCAAGTTTGGAAAATTCAAGAATAGGGTTTGAATTTAATTAGGGTTTAACCATCACTACTAGGATAATCAAGTGTAATTCATCATCTTAGGAAATGAAAAATCTAGTCTAGTTGTTGTATTGTACATTGTTGTTTCAAAATTGTTCAAATTAAATAAATTTGAGAACTAGGTTTTTGTTATTAATATCAAGAGGTGAGATAAAATTTTAAAATGGGTTGTGTGACTTAATTAAGAAAAATTAGTGAGCTTTATGGCCACTAAAATTGTTAAAATATTTATATTGGTTAAAACATCAAGTTTTGAACAAAAGGGTAACTTGTGCTAACTAGGTTTTGGTTTAATGTAATTTAGCAAGATTAAAAATCTAGTAAATGTTTATGTGGCCTAATTAAGATAATTAGTGAGTATTGTGTAAGTCCATGCTACCTCTCCCGGTTCTTACGGGCTTGTGGAAATGATGAAAAACAATTTTCTCGAGGCGGTAACATGGACTCAAAACGGATCTTTGTTAAACTATCTACCTAACAACCTAACAACCTAACTAGGAGTTGTTAACTACTCGGTTAGGGGGTTATACCTTTCTTGAACTCCTTCGTCTTCAACTCTTGATGGTGTACGGATCGGCTTCACCCCGTCGTCTCCTTGCGCCGAAGATCGATCCACCCAAAAGCTTCTACCTTTGGCTTCTTCTTCGATCTTTGAAGAAACTAGTTCACTCGGTTTGCTAAACCTTGTGAACTAGAGTGAGTAGAGGATTGTTTTGGTGCCTTTTTATCTCTAGGGCAATGAGTCTCAACACATGAGAATGTTTTGCCTTGAGGTAGAGATAGCAAGAGGAAGAGGGTGAGAACAAGAGAATGAGAGAGCTCAAAGGAGAGAGAAAGCAAATGAAAGAATGAGCCTCTCTTTTCTCATTCACCCTCTCATAATCCAAAAGCATCATGAGCCATAATGATAATCAAGTATTATGTGATGGTTCATATCATGTCAAAGGCAATATTATTTTCATGCACTCATTTTGCAAACCACAACAAGCAAGCAAAAGTCTTTGCATGAAAGTGACAACCATTGTGATGATAATGGTCAACTAGTCCAACCTAGTCAACCAGTCAACAAAGTCAACAAGTCAACAAAGTCAACCCCTCAACAACCATGTCACCATAATACTTAATTAATATTATTGCTAATCATATTTCTTATTCTTATTAGGGTTTAGTAAAAAGTCAATAGTCAACAACCCAATGAGAATCCTCTGCCTCTGTCTCTCTGTCAACTGTGCATACACACCCGTATCCGCATTCCGAGGAACGCGAATACAAACGAGATAAAACCAATCCCAAAATGTACACTAGGATCTGGCTTAAACCAAAGCCCACTAGTGTTAACTGTCCGGACACTAAACGTGCACAAGTGCACGGATGTGACCGAACCCTGTCGCAAAACCATGCGACCTGTCGCAAAACCATGCGACCTCTACTCTTTTGCCTAAAGGCGAATAGCTCTCTGTGTGGGACTCTAAAGACTCGACACTACGCTGGCAGTGGGTTTAACCACAGACCGCAAGCGGCACTAGCTGTGCGTAACGGTCCCCAGGTAGATGCCGACAAGAAGACTGATGAGGTGAAACCCATCTGAACTCCTACTGAGCCTGAATGTGACAATCTCCGTACAGTCCGGTCTGTTCGTCTGATACATCGCATGGCGGGCCTAGGGGGCGGTAAACGTCAGTCCCCTAATAGCGGTACAAGTCGTGTCGGAGTGAAGCCCAGAACACCCTGAGATAACACTGGAAACCTACCAGTATATCTCGCTTGCCGTGGCCAGGGACTACTCGTGTAATGGCTCTCCTAGACACAGCGCGATGTCAACCTCCAATACCGGGAGAGACGAATCCTGTCTAACCGTCACTGCCTCCAAGTGCTTCGGGACTGCACCAAACTACTGCCTGTTTGCACGACTCCTTTGAGCCGTGGTAGGGTAGTGATCAAAGTACAGTGGGAACACACTCGAGGCAAAGTGACAGTGTCAAGTCAGCGGACTAAGCTGTACTCATGTCACGTGGGAACTAATAACTGACGATAGGTATAATACCAACCAATCAGTTCCCGACGAGTCCTGTCCAGTGTACTTGTAACCTAACGAGCACCCGTATACTATCTCAAGTACGACGTACTGACGGTTGTGGGACAGACCGTCTCCCCTGCTGGGATGAGAAGCGCATACGCTAGTCTACTCCGGAGTATCGATGCCCTGTCTCGATAGTTCTGCGACTAGGGACCTGTATAAGGATGTGCTTATGGATTACCCAGCCCCCACGAGTGTGACTGCCATCACAACGCTGGTAATCAAGCAAAGATCCTAAGGGCTCCACTAATGCGTATATCTGATATAATAAAATAAACACATGTACACATTAAAGCAGAAACAAACCAAGTATCATACTACCATTTTGAGCAAGATTGTCAATACAAGGTGAATATCGTAAGCTTCCATTAAGTAATATACATACTAGTATGATACAGTAATGGCCTCTAGGGCGTATACACTAACAATCTCCTACTTGCATTAAGGCCATGTACTGGCGTATCGAAGACCTATCATCTCGATCAGCCGCTCGAACTGAGTCTGGGGTTGGGCCTTCGTGAGTGGATCTGCAGTGTTATCTTCTGAATTTACTCTCTTTACCTCGATCTCCCGGCGATCAATAATCTCCCTGATCAGGTGGAACCGCCTCAAAATGTGCCTGGACTTCTGATGGGACCTGGGTTCCTTCGCTAAAACTATAGCGCCGTTGTTGTCGCAATACAGCGGTATTGGATCAACAATGGTAGGAACCACCTGAAGCTCCGTGAGGAATTTCTTCATCCAGACAGCTTCCTTTGCGGCATCGCAAGCAGCTATATACTCCGCTTCCATAGTTGAGTCAGCAACTGTCTCCTGCTTGGAACTCTTCCAGCAAACCACCCCTCCATTAAGGGTAAAGACATAACCCGACATGGACTTGGAGTCATCCTTGTCACTCTGGAAGCTGGAGTCAGCAAAGGCCTCGATCTGGAGGTCTTTTGCGCCATACACCAAGAACATCTCCTTAGTCCTTCTTAGGTACTTGAGAATGTTCTTTACCGCTATCTAGTGTTTCTCCCGTGGGTCCGACTGATACTGGCTTACAACGCTCAATGCGTATGCTACATCTGGTCTGGTACATAACATCACATATATTATAGAGCCTACCGCAGAAGCATAGGGTATAATAGACATGCGATCCCTTTCCAAATCAGTCTTGGGAGACATCTCTTTGGAGAGGGTGATCCCATGACAAGCCGGTAAATTACCGTGCTTGGAATCTTCTATACTGAATCTTTTCAGTATGGTGTCAATGTACCTGGACTGTGAAAGTCCCAACATCCTTTTAGATCTATCACGATAGATCTGGATCCCCAGAATGTAGTTGGCATCGCCCAGGTCCTTCATGGAGAACCTCTGCGACAAGAATCCTTTGACTGACTGTAGCATAGGAATGTCATTTCCTATTAGGAGAATGTCATCCACGTACAAGGTGAGGAATACCACAGTTCTCCCTACAATCTTACTGTAAATGCATGGTTCATCTGAGTTTTTGATAAAGTCAAATTCCTTGACAGTATCATCAAAGCAGATATTCCAACTCCGTGATGCCTGCTTCAGTCCATAGATGGACTTGAGCAACTTGAACACCTTACCGCTGCTCCCACTCTGAATGAATCCCTCTGGCTGATCCATATAAACGCACTCTTCTAAATTTCCATTTAGAAAAGCCGTCTTTACGTCCATCTGCCAGATCTCATAATCGTGGAAAGCAGCAATGGCAAGAAGGATCCGAATGGATTTCAGCATAGCTACCGGAGAAAAGGTCTCGTCATAGTCCAAACCAGGTCTTTGACGAAAACCCTTTTCAACGGGCCTAGCTTTATAGGTCTCAACCTGCCCATCTATACCAATCTTCTTTCTGAAGATCCATTTGCAGCCTACGGGTTTTATCCCTTCTGGAGCAAAGTCCAAAGTCCAAACTTTGTTGGTGTACATGGACTCCATCTCGGTCCGCATTGCATCCAGCCATTTTACCGAGTCACCGCTCTGAATGGCTTGCTGGAAGCTACTAGGCTCACCATAATCCATAGTGCAATCCTCTCTATCCCCGTCTATGAGAAAACCGTAGTTTCTCTCGGGCGGATGAGACTGCCTACTACTCCTGCGGAGCAGCGCAGGAATGTCCTGTTCTTTCGAACCCTTTGGTTCTACTAAGCTTTCAGTAATAGCTCGTGGTTCTGGAATTTCTTCCAGTTCTATTACGCTCCCACTTATCTGATTTTCCAAAAATTCAGTTTCCAAGAAGCGGGCATGACGAGAAACAAAAACTTTTTGATCCTCTACGTAATAGAAAAGATACCCCTTGGAGTTCTTTGGGTATCCCACAAACTTACACTGTATTGAACGTGCCTCGAGCTTGTCCGCATGCTGCTTTTTAACAAAAGCTGGACACCCCCATGTCTTAAAGTGTTTAAGGCAGGGTTTCTTCCCACTCCACATTTGATATGGTGTGGTAGGCACTGACTTAGTAGGAACTTGGTTCAAAAGATATGCAGCTGTTTCTAGTGCATAACTCCAGAAGGATCGCGGTAACTCAGCCTTACTCATCATAGAACAAACCATATCCAATAGGGTTCGATTCCTCTTTTCCGATACACCGTTGTGTTGTGGTGTGTATGGAGGAGTAAGCTGAGAGAGAATTCCATTCTCTTTTAAGTAGCCCAGAAACTCGGCACTTAAGTATTCACCACCTCGATCAGATCTCAGTGTCTTGATACTTTTGCCTGTTTGTTTTTCAACTTCATTCTTATATTCCCGAAATTTCTCTAAGGCCTCGGATTTGTGCTTCATCAAGAAGACATGCCCATACCTAGAGAAATCATCTGTGAAAGTAATGAAGTATGAATAACCACTTCACACATATGTAGACATTGGACCATACACGTCACTGTGTATGAGTCCCAAGAGCTCGCTCGCTCTTTCTCCGTGTCCAGTGAATGGAGTATTTGTCATCTTTCCCATGAGACAAGATTCACAAGTGGCATAAGACTGGTACTCGAACGGATCCAAGTATCCTTCTTTATGTAACTTTGTCAACCGTGTCTCATTGATATGACCCAGTCTACAATGCCATAAGAAAGCCTAATTTAATTCCGGAGACTTTCTTTTAAGTGTGTTCTGGACACTGAAGACCTGAGCTTGATTCAAAACGTATATACCGTTTTTCAATGTACCTGACCCAATCAGAACTTGATTTAGGTGGATGTTTACTACATCGCTTACAAAAGTAAAATCATATCCTTCCTTAGAAAGTAAGGATACAGATATGATATTACAAGTCGCACCTGGTACATAAAAACAGTCACGCAGAATCAATATCTGCCCAGTTGTCAGTCCTAGATGATATTCCCCTACGGATTCAGCATACATGCTCATTCCGTTAGCAACCCTGAGAGTCATATCACCTTTCTTGATAACCCTACGGTTTCTCAGAGCCTGTAACGAATTACAGATACGAGATCCTGATCTGGTATCCAATACCCAGGAAGTAGGGTTAACTGACATACAGTTCTCTATTACAAACACACCCGAAGCCGAAGCCACAACATGCTTCGAATTCTGGCTACTGGCTATGCTAGCCCTGCAATCCTTCTGCCAATGTCCATTCCTGTAACAATAGGAACATCCCTCTTTTACTACATCCAGTCCCGAAACTTCTGCCCTTCCCTTTCTTTCTACTTCCCTTGTTTCCTTCAGGGTAGTAGGTAGGGACGGTTGAACTAAGTCAGCATCTGACCCGTTCTTCAACGTGGTCCTCAGGTCCGTGAGCTCAAAAGTGCTGGTCTCTGTAAGGACGTTGCCCCTACAGATGACCCGATAGCCAACCTCGCTGGAAGCAATTCGTTCGAGGTCTCATATCTTGCGATACGAGATTGCTCTCCATATAAATCTTTGTTATGGAGGAAGATAGAAACTAAGTCCATCTTCTCGTGTTTCCCCTGGTATGCACCATCAACTGAGGCTAACACGAGGCACTTGGCTTTCGCACAGTCTTTTCCCGATGTCTTATGGATATCTGTTAGTTATATGTATGCCCTAGAGGCCATTACTATACATAGGATGTATATTGTAGTGGATGCTGGGATATATATAGGGAGGACTTTCTTGCTCGACATGATAGTATGCTATCTGGTTGAACTTTACCTTAACGTGTATACTGATTGTCTCTCTATTACATGTTGGTAAAGCCCTTAGATTCTGTACTTGACTACCTGGACTATGATGCGGATCATACTAGTGGGGACATGGTAGTCTATAAGTACATCATTCAAAGTCCCTAGTCGTGGGTGTATCGAGACGGGGCATCGATATACCAGAGTAGACTAGCGTATACCTTCTCGACCCATACAGATGGGCGATGGATGATCCCATATCCATTGGTGTTTGACATCAGGGATGATATACGGGTGCTCAGTAGAGACTGGGTACACTGGACGGACTCGCCGAGAACTCCCAGATGGTATTATACCTCACGTCAGATGGCAGTTCTCTGGTGACACTGGTACAGAGTAGTCTGTTGACCCGAGATCGTCATAGAGTCTTGTGTGGTTCCCACTGTGCTTTGATTTCCATCTTACCACGTCCAAGAGGGCGTGCAAAACGGTGGTTTTTGGGTGCAGTCCCGAGTCACATGGAGGCAATGAGCGATAGGAGGGGATTCGTCTCTCCCGGTATAGGGGGTTGATGTTGCGCTGTGTTCGATTGGCTATAACAGGAAATCCCTGGCCAGGGTTGCTGAGATTTACTGGTAAGTGTTACCAGTAGTTTCTCGAATAGTTGTAGACCTCATATCGACACGACTTATCGAGCTATTGGGGTCTGACGTTTACCACCCCTAGGCGAGATATGCGACATATCAGCCGATCAGACCGGACTGTACGGTAGTGTTACTGGTCGGATTCACTGGAGTGTGAGCGGGCTTGCTCGTCGATCTTCAGATCGCTCGATACCCGGGTGGCCGTTACGTTTAGTAGACCGCTTGCGGCTTGTGGGTGTTTGATATGATCATCATCTGCTGCCGGCGTATTGACGAGTCTTTAGAGTCCTACACAGAGGTTTCCTGGCTCAAGCGAAACGAAATAGGAGCGCATATGAGATATGTGCGGGACCGAGAATAATACGAGTATGTGATACTGTATTCGATTCTCGCGATGTGACATTGATCGGTTATATGCGATATAGCCGGGTTATCGGATCAAGTGTTGATTTGATAAGTTGTCACTAATGATACTAGTCGGTTATATGCGATATGACCGGATCGTTAAATCAAGTGTTGATTTAATGATTTAATGCATGATTATATATTTGATATATTACTTTGCATTAACTAGTACTGGTTCACTTTAAATGGATTTTCTCACTCGGTTTGTGCACATTGTATATGTGATATACTTTTGTACACATGATTGTATCATGTTTGATGATGCATGTTTACTTGGTTAAGTATAAAGAATTAAACCATGGTTAAACATATAATTATGGTTTTATTTTCCATTACTTATTTATTCATTTATTTATTTGTTTATATATTTTGGAAAATAAATGGAAAAGAGAAAAGAATGGTGGCTTAATTTGTTGTTTAGTTGAAGCTTCATGAAGCTTTGACCTTGACCACCATTCTTATCTCATCCTTAACCATAACCAATGATTTAACCATGGTCAATTCTCTACACATAACCATAGTTAGGATTATGATAAGTTTGGATATTCTTTTCATTTTTAAATAACTTATCATAATTTCTTTCTTCTTCTTCTTCATCTTCTTCAAAGAAGAAAAGCTTTCTTCATCAATGGTAGATTGATGAAACAAGTGAGAAATCCAATTCTAAAGTCTACCCACTTCCTATTTCTTCATCCTCTACCTCTTGCCAAGTAGTAGAGTGTGTTTTCTTCACAAGTTTCTTGACTTGGTGAAGTCGGAGCTTGATTTAGCGATGCCTCGACGTAGATCATCTTCGGCATGGACATCGACGACCTAGCTCGCTTATTCTTCGATGAAGCCGACGCTAGAGCCCGGATTTGATTTGGACAGCGGAGAGGACCTCATCTCGGAGCCGTGGAGGTGGAGGACCGGATCTACAAAGGTTGTATTTCCGTTTCTCATTAGTTAAGTGTTAACTAGTTAGCTTTTTCGCCTAAACATCTAGCAAACGATCCGTAGTCGGGTCTCTCGGCACCGTTAAAATTTAATTTGGCATGTTCGATGCCTTGTGTGACTTCATTAGGGTGCCTAGGAACCCTACAATATCAACATCCATGACAGGGGAAACTGGACCTGAGACGGCAGGGGTTGGATTAGTTAAGAGGTGTCCCAGCTTGTTATGGGCAATGGACATCTGGACAGACCTTTGCCAGTCATAATAGTCAGATTCAGTCATTTTATTATCTAGATGTAACCTAGGTGCGGTCACTGGGTCGCTGCAATTAAGAGAGAGAGAAGAAAACACTCAGCATGATGCTCTTGCAAGTTTAGATTGGTTTTTTAATTTATCTAAACAGGATGGCTCCCACCGTCTCTCGAATCCCTCCTCAAACCATAAAGGAAGAATTAGTCAGGATCAATCTCACCGTACAATACTTGCTTAACCGTTCAGCCAGGCCAGTGTCGGTACTTCGAGGGAGGTTTTCCAACGCTTTCGCGAAGTTCCTTAATTAAATAACCTCTTTTCCCTGTGGGCGTAGCCCCGCTAACACCTTTCTAGATACCTACTTGGTTTATAGCATTGATTGTTAAGTGAGAAAGTTCCCGAGGAGTAGCATATACTCACAGTAGGATCGGGATCCAAATATCATCGCGTGACAAAACTGAAGGAATCCTACCAGAATCATCACACTCCAAATGGTATGCAGCGCTAGCAAGTTTCAGTTCTTTTGAAACTCCCGATGTGGATTTTTGCCCCATGCTCTTATGACCTTGACTAAGGCCAACAAATCATAAGTCACATGTCAAGTTCTACCCGTCGTTGTCCAGGTTGATTTGAACCCACCCATATATACCCTTGACTATGGCCAACAAAGTAATACGACTGTCCCAAACCAATGCATCTATCTATGCAACATATGAATACCCACCAGCTACCAAACACTGTGCCTTGACTAAGGCCAACAAACACAGCTTGAATACTGTTGGATATTCATATGAAACGACGGAGGGCTACGGATGGTTTTGGCGAAACCGTGAACGTAGTGAACTTGATATAATCGATGGAACGAGATAGCTTTTAAAAGGAGTGGCTCAAACTCCGCATTTAAAAGTTGTTTTTGAAAAGAAACCGAGTGGTTTTGAAAGTGTTCCAACGACTTTAACTTGGTTTATTTTTCTTGCATTAATTCCAATGCATCCCATCATTTAATCCTACCATTGCAGAAAATAACCAAAATATGACGTATGCTTATGCCATTCGCATTCGCCATGGGGCCCCGTCATTACCCGTTAGGTTACTTAACTAACGACAGAGCGGGGGCTGGGCTAGCGCGGCTGAAAAACATAAGCAACGCCTAAATAATATCATATATAGATATATTGCAATGATAGCCATTTCAGATCACAGATGAACACATTGGATATACTAGGAATCCGCAATTCGTACGAGCCTGTAACGAAGAGCGGATTACACGGTCGCGGTGAATAGCCAATACCCCACCCAAGACGCCTACGGGTGCGGCAAACTACCCGCCAAATATCCGAAGCGGAGCAACCTCCCTCAACGACGTGAGTAGGCCACTCGGCACTTCGAGATACCCGGTAGTTTGTGCACCCCACCATGGGTCTATCCTAGGAGCAAAAACAGTAAAAAGAAATTATACAATGACGGCTACAACCCCGACCCGGTTGTGCGGCCAAAAATAATATTACATCAATTTACATATTTACATGAATTGAAAGAAAAGAAAACTCTCATCTCACAACCCCCGGCTATTTACCCGCGACAATCCAATGAATTCATATACACATACCATCAACATTACAGATCACAGATTTGTATAACCCCCACTAATCGACATATAGCGATTAGCAGACGTTTAATACAAATATCACATCACAGATATAAACCTGTTAGCCTTAGTCTTTAGAAGTTCGATAAAAATACGGATTTTCAAGCCCCCAAAACAAATTTTGCTTTCTGGAAAATCTGGGCTGAAAAGACATATTGTAAAAATCAAAAAACACCCCACTGAACAAACTGTGAGGAAAATAACCCACGGCCGAGTCAACTCGGCCGCGGAACCGCGGCGGGAGCACGCTCCCGCCGCGTTTCCGCGGCGCTTTGATCGGTTCGATGGATGATTTTTCTACAGTGAGTTTTAAAAACCCTGAGCCGAATTTTAAGGTATGATTTATTAATTTTTGGAACTGAAAAAATTCGGCAGAAAGTTGATAATCCGGGTGTTTTTCGCGACTTTTTTTTCCGATCGAACTTCTACTTACATTGCTAACATGTTAGATAGTGTTTAACTAGGCTCTGATACCACTGTAAGTCCATGCTACCTTTCCCGGTTCTTACGGGCTTGCGGAAATGATGAAAAACAATTTTCTAGAGGCGGTAACATGGACTCAAAACGGATCTTTGTTAAACTATCTACCTAACAACCTAACTAGGAGTTGTTAACTACTCGGTTAGGGGGTTATACCTTTCTTGAACTCCTTCGTCTTCAACTCTTGATGGTGTACGGATCGTCTTCACCCCGTCGTTTCCTTGCGCCGAAGATCGATCCACCCGAAAGCTTCTACCTTTGGCTTCTTCTTCGATCTTTGAAGAAACTAGTTCACTCGGTTTGCTAAACCTTATGAACTAGAGTGAGTAGAGGATTGTTTTGGTGTCTTTTTATCTCTAGGTCAATGTGTCTCAACACATGAGAATGTTTTGCCTTGAGGTAGAGAGAGCAAGAGGAAGAGGGTGAGAACAAGAGAATAAGAGAGCTCAAAGGAGAGAGAAAGCAAATGAAAGAATGAGCCTCTCTTTTCTCATTCACCCTCTCATAATCCAAAACCATCATGAGCCATAATGATAATCAAGTATTATGTGATGGTTCATATCATGTCAAAGGCAATATCATTTTCATGCACTCATTTTGCAAACCACAACAAGCAAGCAAAAGTCTTTGCATGAAAATGACAACCATTGTGATGATGATGGTCAACTAGTCCAACCTAGTCAACCGGTCAACAAAGTCAACAAGTCAACAAAGTCAACCCCTCAACAACCATGTCACTATAATACTTAATTAATATTATTGCTAATCATATTTCTTATTCTCATTAGGGTTTAGTAAAAAGTCAATAGTCAACAGTCAACAACCCCAATGAGAATCCTCTGCCTCTGTCTCTCTGTCAACTGTGCATACACACCCGTATCCGCATTCCGAGGAACACGAATACAAACGAGATAAAACCAATCCCAAAACGTACACTAGGATCTGGCTTAAACCAAAGCCCGCTAGTGTTAACTGTCCGGACACTAAACGTGCACAAGTGCACGGATGTGACCGAACCCTGTCGCAAAACCATGCGACCTGTCGCAAAAGCATGCGACCTCTACTCTTTTGCCTAAAGGCGAATAGATCTCTGCGTGGGACTCTAAAGACTCGACACTACGCTGGCAGTGGGTTTAACCACAGACCGCAAGCGGTACTAGTTGTGCGTAACGATCCCCAGGTAGATGCCGACAAGAAGACTGACAAGGTGAAACCCATCTGAACTCCTACTGAGCCTGAATGTGACAATCTCCGTACAGTCCGGTCTGTTCGTCTGATACATCGCATGGTGGGCCTAGGGGGCGGTAAACGTCAGTCCCCTAATAGCGGTACAAGTCGTGTCGGAGTGAAGCCCAGAACACCCTGAGATAACACTGGAAACCTACCAGTATATCTCGCTTGCCCTGGCCAGGGACTACTCGTGTAATGGCTCTCCTAGACACAGCGCGATGTCAACCCCCAATACCGGGAGAGACGAATCCTGTCTAACCGTCACTGCCTCCAAGTGCTTCGGAACTGCACCTAACTACTACCTGTTTGCATGACTCCTTTGAGCCGTGGTAGGGTAGTGATCAAAGTACAGTGGGAACACACTCGAGGCGAAGTGACAGTGTCAAGTCAGCGGACTAAGCTGTACTCATGTCACCTGGGAACTGATAACTGACGATAGGTATAATACGAACCAATCAGTTCCCGACAAGTCCTGTCCAGTGTACTCATAACCTAACGAGCACCCATATACTATCTCAAGTACGACGTACTGACGGCTGTGGGACAGACCGTCTCCCCTGCTGGAATGAGAAGCGCATACGCTAGTCTACTCCGGAGTATCGATGCCCTGTCTCGATAGTCCTGCGACTAGGGACCTGTATAAGGATGTGCTTATGGATTACCCAGCCCCCACGAGTGTGACTGCCATCACAACGTTGGTAATCAAGCAAAGATCCTAAGGGTTCCACTAATGCGTATAGGTGATATAATAATATAAACATATGTACACATTAAAGCAGAAACAAACCAAGTAGTATACTACCATTTTGAGCAAGATTGTCAATACAAGGTGAATATCCCAAGCTTCCATTAAGTAATATACATACTAGTATGATACAGTAATGGCCTCTAGGGCATATACACTAACATATTGTGACCACTAGTTTTGTAAAACATTAAGACTTGTATTAAAACGGTTAACGACCCCTTACTAGGCTTTTTGGAAATAAACCGATTTGATCAATTTATTGGTTTTGATGATTTGCACCCTATTTCATATATTTTTAGTGAGTTGTAAAACCATGATTGGTACGTTTGGTGTTTTTCTCGAATAATCGGCGTTTTTATGCCGATGTCGAGGGTTATGTGGTCCTTCTTCATGAGCGGACCATAAGTTTTGACCTATGTGAGATTCGTGTGTCGTTGGGTCATGCGTCAGATTTTAATGTGATACGATGTGTTATGATATGTAGGTACCCTCACGAGGACTTCGAGGCAACAAGTAAGTGCGTGGCGACATCGGCATCGACAAGCGAAGATCAATGTAAGTAGATATATATCTACGGGAAGAAGTCGGGTGGATGGCGTATAAAACCCCCGCAATGTCGTAAGAAATGATATGTTGTGATATAGATATACTTAAATCTGTTATTGAGGGATATGAACACTTAGCAAGAAAATATTTAGAAGATCATGAGTTAGAGTTAGCGAGATTTGAGGAAAGTGGTTTAGTTGGTTTCATAGTCGCAAAACCTAGAGTAAGGTTGTACACATACTCATACACGCAAGGGATATGGGTTTGGGTGTATATGTACATGTATATCGATAGATGTGGATGTGTGGGTTTATATATATATTCATGTACGTATACACGGATGATGAGGATGGTATAGGATATTATGAGATGAGTCGTTGGGATTGGGCATGATGCTAAGAGATCGGTGATGTGATTTGGTTCGTATTAGGAGATACGACATGATATTATAGCGGATCCTTAGGCGATGTGTTTCATACACACGCGTACATATATGTTAATGAGATTAGTATTGTACTAGACTTAGATCAGTACCCCCTGTTCACGATAGGTGATGATGAGAATACCAGATGAATAATGAGATAAATATGATATTTGACCCGTTCCCAGATTTGGGATGCCGTACGATAGATTTACCGTACGAGATATAATTATGATGTTAGATCCACACTCTTGACTCAAGGATGTCATATGTGTATATTGTATCGTACGTGATATTATTGAGGCTAGATCACCGACTACTAGGTATATACAGATCGACTTAGACTAGGTGGTTTTCCTTACCCTTTTGACTGGGCTCGAGTCATACCTGTTTTCAAATGCAGTGAATCGTAGGTACTTTAAAGTACCAAACTGTATGACTCGTATATTGGGTAGGTTTATTCTTCAGTGTTGCTGTTACTATATCACCTTCTGTATATTCCTGATGTTTCATCGCATTGCATGCATATGTTAGTGTATATGCCCTAGAGGCCATTACTGTATCATACTAGTTTGTATATTACTTGATGGAAGCTTGGGATATTCACAGTTGTATATACAATCTTGCTCGAAATGGTAGTATGCTACTTGGTTTGTCTCTGCTTTAATATGTGCATGTGTTTCTTTTAGCATATTGCTGATATACATATTAGTAGAGCCCTTAGGATCTTTGCTTGATTACCAGCGTTGTGATGGCGCTCACACTCGTGGGAGCTGGGTGATCTATAAGCACATCCTTATACCGGTCCTTAGTCGTTGGACTATCGAGACAGGGCATCGATACTCCGGAGTAGACTAGCGTATGCGCTTCTCATTCCAGCGTGGGAGACGGTCTGTCCCACAGCCGTCAGTACGTCGTACTTGAGATAGTATGCGGGTGCTCGTTAGGTTACGAGTACACTGGACATGACTCGTCGGGGACTGTTGGTTGGTAGTATACCTATCGTCAGTTATCAGTTCCCAGGTGACACGAGTACAGCTTAGTCCGCTGACTTGACACTGTCACTTCGCCTCGAGTGTGTTCCCACTGCACTTTGATTACTACCCTACCACGGCTCAAAGGAGTCGTGCAAACAGGTAGTTTTTGAGTGCAGTCCCGAAGCACTTGGAGGCAGTGACGGTTAGACAGGATTCATCTCTCCCGGTATTGGGGGTTGACATCGCGCTGTGTCCAGGAGAGCCATTACACGAGTAGTCCCTGGCCAGGGCAAGCGAGATATACTGGTAGGTTTCCAGTGTTATCTCAGGGTGTTCTGGGATACACTCCGACACGACTTGTACCGCTATTAGGGGACTGACGTTCACCGCCCCCTAGGCCCGCCATGCGATGTATCAGACGAACAGACCAGACTGTACGGAGATTGTCACATACAGGCTCAGTAGGAGTTCAGATGGGGTTCACCTCGTCAGTCTTCTTATCGACATCTACCTGGGGACCGTTACGTACAGCTAGTGCCGCTTGCGGTCTGTGGTTAAACCCACTGCCAGCATAGTGTCGAATCTTTAGAGTCCCACACAGAGAGCTATTCGCCTTTAGGCAAAATGAGTAGAGGTCGCATGGTTTTGCGACAGGGTTCGTTCGCATCCGCGCACTTGTGCACGTTTGCTGTCCGGACAGTTTATACTAGCGGGCTTTGGTTTAAGCCGGATCCTAGTATATGATTTAGGATTGGTTTTTCTCATTGTATTCGTGTTCCTCGGATCACGAATGCGGGTGCGTATGCACAGTTGTTTGAGACAGAGGGAGAGGACCTTGATTAGGGTTAATGGCTATTGTCATTTTATTAACCCTAATGCTTATGTGTGTATTATAGTTAATTGATAATTAGTTTAATAATTGTGCATGGTTATGGTTGTTGACCTTTTTGACTTCCTTAACTTGTTGACCTAGGTTGACACTTTGACCATCATCATTTCTTTTGGAAGATGCTTTTTGATCCTTGCAAATTGAAATGATAATGGTCACATCATGATTAACCATGACAATTATCTTACGAATTATCTAATTAAAATAATACCCATATATTTGTGAGAATGGTTGATTCTATTCTCATTTATCATTTCATTTCTCTCTCTTGTTCTTCCTCTCCCTTAAGCTCTCCCCTCTCATGTGTTGAGAAACACTTGAGCTTGAGAAAAACCCTCTCTTGATCATCTTTACTCTCATCTAGGGTTGAAGGACTAGCACTTCTTGAACCCTAGTTACTTCTGGCTTGGAGTTGAAGCCAAAGGTTGAGGCTTTCGGGTGGATCTTTCTTTGACGGGAGAAGACGACAAGGTGACCTCCTTCCACTACTCCAAGGAGCAAGGAGAGAAGGACATAAAGACCAAAGGTATAACCTTTCTAGCACTTAGCTAGTTTCTAGTTAGCTTTAGCAAGTTTTTGTTTAGCAAAGATCCTTTAATGTCTAGTCCATGTTGCCTAAGCTCATAAAAATCCGATTTTTATTCCGTTTTCCGCCTCCTCGCAAGTACCGGGGTGGGCAACGTGGACTTACAGTGGTATCAGAGACTAACTAAACATAAACTAGCTAGGTAGTGAAGTGTAACGAAGTTCGAAAGCGAAAAATCCAAAAACCGAGTTTTCAAAAACCCTAGTTTCTGTTAAAAATTTTTCTGGTCAAAACAAAATTTGTTATACACCTAAAATTGTCTCAGGGTTTTTTAAAGAACACCACCAAACCCGGTCCAGTGATTCGTCTAAACCGCCGCGTTTCCGCGGTAATAGCAAGCTATTGCCGCGGAACCGCCGCCGTTTGGACTCTTCACTGAGTCGAGTTTGGTGCAGTTTTCTTACGGCTTGGTTTTAGGATTTTTAAGATGGTTTATATATGCCCAGATTTTCCAGAATAGAAATTTATTTTTGGGGGCCTATAAATCCGTATTTTTTCCGAACTTCACTACACTTTGACTATGACGGTTATATCTGTGATGTTTGGATGTATTGAACGTCGGCTAATCGCTATATGTCGATTAGTCGGGGTTATACATATCTGTGATCTGTGTTTGATATTGGTATGTGTATATGAATGGGTTGGATTGTCGCGGGTGAATAGCCGGGGTGGATGTAAGATGAGTGTTGTTTTTCCTTTCATTCATTGTAACATGTAAATTGATGTAATATTATTATTTGTATGGCCGCACAACCGGGTCGGGGTTGTAGCCGTCATTGTATAATTCTTTTTACTGTTTTTGATCCTAGGATAGACCCATGGAGGGGGTGCACAAACTACCAGGTATCTCGAAGTGCCGAGTGGCCTACTCACGGTGGTGAGGGAGGTTGCTTCGCTTTGGGTACTTGGCGGGTAGTTTGCCGCACCCGTAGGGGTCTTGGGAGGGGTATTTGGCTATTCACCGCGACCGTGTAATCCGCTTTTCGTTGCAGGCTCGAACGGATTGCGGATTCCTAGTATATCCAATGTATTCATCTGTGATCTGTAATGTCTATCATTGCTATATATTTATATATGATAACTATTTAGGCGTTGCTTATGTTTTACAGCCGCGCTAGCCCAGCCCCCGCTCTGTCATTAGTTAAGTAACCTAACGGGTGATGACGGGGCCCCGTGGCGAATGCGAATGGCATAAGCGTACGTCATATTTTGGTTGTTTTCTGCAATGGTAGGATTAAATGAAGGGACGCATTAAAAGAACTAATGCAAGAAAATAAACCAAGTAAAAGTCGATTGGAACACTTTGAAAACCACTCGGTTCTTTTCAAAACTAAACTTTTAAACGCGGAGCTTGAACCACTCCTTTTAAAAGCTATCTCGTTCCATCGATTATATCAAGTTCACTACGTTCACGGTTTCGCCAAAACCATCCGTAGCCCTCCATCATTTCGGTTAAATATTCGGTAGTATTCAAGCTATGTATTTTGACCTCACGCCAAGGCATAGTGATTAGTAGCTGCCGGATATTTATTTGTTGCGTAGATAGAATGCGTTGGTTTGAGACAGTCGTACTGCCGTTTTGGCCTACGTCAAGGGTAGGTACGGGTGGGTTCAAATTAACCAGGATAATGATGGGAAGAACTTGACATGTGACTTATGACTTTTGACCTCACGCCAAGGTCATAAGAGCATGGGGCAAAAATCCACATCGGGAGTTTCATAAGTACTGAAACTTGCTAGCGCTGCATACCATTTGGAGTGTGATAATTATGGTAGGATTCCTTCGGTTTTATCACGCGATAATATTTGGATCCCGATCCTACTGTGAGTATATGCTACTCCTCGGGAAAACTCTCACTTAACGATCAATGCTATAAACTTAGTAGGTGTCTAGAAAAGTGTTAGCGGGGCTACGCCCACAGGGAAAAGAGGTTACTTAATTAAGGAACTTCGCGAAAGCATTGGAAAACCTCCCTCGAAGTACCGACACTGGCCTGGCTGAACGGTTAAGCAAGTATTGTACGGTGAGAGTGATCCTGACTAATCCTTTCTTTACGGTTTGAGAAGGGATTCGAGAGACAGTGGGAGCCATCCAGTTTAGACAAACTAAAAACCACTCTAAACTTGCAAGAGCATCATGCTAAAGTGTTTCTTTTCTCTCTCCTAATTGCAGCGACCATTCAACATGACCGGACTTAAGTTATTACTAGATAAAAATATACTGACAGGGCCAAACTACAAAGATTGGCTCAGGAATGTCAAGATGGCAATCACTTATGACAAGTTGGGGTATGTACTGTTGGATATATGTATGCCCTAGAGGCCATTATGTGATAGTGGATGTATCTATACATTTATATATATTCATTTTGCATTCTTGCTCGACATGATAGTATGCTATCTGGTTCTTCTTTATCTGACATGTTGATCTGATCATGTTTTTATTCATTCATACATGCTGATAAAGCCCTGAGGATATCGGCTTGACTACTCTGATTATGATGGAGATCATACTAGTGGGACATCTGTAGTCTATAAGCATATCCTGGAACGTCCCTAGTCGTAGGTATATCGAGACGGGGCATTGATATACCAGAGTAGACTAGCGTATATGATACTAGACCCATACGATGGGCGATGAATGTTCCTACATTCATCGATGTTTGACATCAAGATCATATACGGGTGCTCAGTGGTGACTGGGTACACTGGACGGACTCACCGAGAACTCCTATATGGAATTATATCTATCGTCGGATAGCAGTTCTCAGGTGACACTGGTACAGGTTAGTCTGTAGACCCGAGATCGTCATGGAGTCTTGTGTGTTCTCCCACTGTACTTTGATTGCCACCCTACCACGGCTCTACTGAGTCGTGCAAACAGGTGGCTGTTGGGTACAGTCCCGAGACACACGAAGACGATGAGAGATAGGAGGGGTTTCGTCTCTCCCGGTATTGGGAGTTGATGCTGTGCTGTGCCCGACTGGTTATGACAGCAAGTCCCTGGCCAGGGCTGCTGAGATTTGCTGATAAGTGTTATCAGTAGTTTCTCAATCTGTTATAGACCATTCACCGGCATGACTTATTGAGTTATTGGGGTCGACGTGACCATCCCTAGGCTCGATATGCAGCATATCTGACGAAGAGACCGGACTGTACGGTAGTGTTGCCGGTTGGCTCGACGGGAGTTGTAGCAGGTTCGCTTGTTTTCTTCTGATCGCTCAATACCCGGGTGGCCGTTACGTTTAGCTGACCGCTTGCGGCTTGGGGGTACCTGATATGATCATCACCCTCTGCCGGCGTATTGACGAGTCTTAGAGTCCTACAAAGGAGTTAACCAGTCCAGGAGAAACGTTGTGGTGCGCGTGTGCGATATGCGCATGCACCCGATTGAAATGTGCGTATATGATACCGAACATTGATCGGGCGGCTTGCTTTTGGTGGGGTCATATGTGATATGGCGGATTGATGAATCAAGTGTTGATTTATCATTTAACCATTAGTTTTCTCACTTGAAACCTTTTCTTGTATGTGATGGATGTATGTAAGCATGCATGTGTTTCTTTCTTTCATTCTAGTTTCATGCACATGTGGATGTGCATACATGGATACATACATACACCCATCCATCATGGTTGTTAGCATATGGAAATGGTGGCAATATAAGAATCACACCATGGATTAAATAATGGATTATTATTTGATTTTGGATTTAAAATAAAATGAAAAGGAAATGATAATCATTCTAGCTTCTACATTCTTCCTTTGACCTAACCATGCTCAACTACCACTAACCTAGGGTTATCCTTCTCTTTATCATTTAAAACCCAAGTTAAATTAACTATCCATCATTTAATCATGGTTGAAAGAAAGAAGGAATAAAATATAAAAGGATATATTTCATTTCTTTGCAACTAAGGGTGATTTTTTCTTCACCTCTTGTTAAAAATAGCCACCATCTTCATCCTCCTTCACCTTTTCCTCTCTAGTTTTTTCTAATGAGTTAAACACAATTAAAGAAAGATTTTTGAAGTGAGATCCTTAGCCACAACATCATTCTACTCAAGTCTAGCCAACTTGATTAGAGTGTTCTTTTTGCTTTTCCAAAGTTGCAAGCTTGGACGGGAAACTTCGGGTGGATCGTCGTGGACGAAAGAGGACTACAAGTGGACCTTCTTCCAACACCCTAGAGATCAAGGAGTCAAGCTAAAGGGGAGCTACAAAGGTTGTAGCCTTCAAACCCTAATTTTTATTAGCTTAAAGTTTTGTAACCCTAATTTTCTAGGATCGATTCCTTTGCATGTTTGTTTAGCACCTTAAAAATACATACTTTGACACATGTGATGCTTCAAAACTCTTTATAGGGTGCTAGGCAAACCTTACATTGGTATCAGAGCCAACCTAGAATATTAGGCGACCTTGTTACGAAGTTAAAACTCCGATCGAACCGAAATACGACTTTTTAGGGTGCTCTCTGGAAATTTTCTAAAATTTGACATTTTTCAGAATTAAAAATATGTAAAAAATACAGCAGGAAAAAACAAGGATTACGGTACAAAAATTATTCAATGAACAGTGATTCTTGCCGCGGAAACGCGGCCTAAGCTTGCTTAGGCCGCGGTTCCGCAGCCGTATATATTAATTGATGGATAATTTTTTTACAGTAATTCATGAATCGGCTTGTATAATTTTTTGGATATTTTTAATCTGTATTTAGTTTTGAAAAATTCTGGAGATGGTTTTGGACTCATCAATTCGATCGGGATTTTCATTTCGTAGCTTTTCCTGGTAAATTAGAAAGTATTGAAGTGTTTGAACGAATATCATTTGCTCACTATTCACGGGGTTTAAATACTTTGGAGATACGTGCAAGTCTTTTTGCGGTGGTCCCTCTAGAAGACAACAAACCTTAACTCGATTATGTGACCGTCTCGAACTGCCCTTTAAACCTTAGGGTTTGGGGCAGTACGGCGTGCCACATGTGAGGCGTTGGCTTGACCCTTCTACGGCTGGACCGCTACTACTGTGTCACACTCCGGATTTTTGAACCCTGCTCAAGTGTTGAGCTTTAGTGAATCTTGGGTACTTGATTGTTCGTTCGAAAACTTTAATACTGTCTGTTTGTCTGGAATGTGATACAATATGTGGAATTCATATAGTTTAGGCATGAAATACGAAATATGTGATATTTCGCATTTATGATGTCTAAAGAGAATGTGGATTCCAAATATTGTAGTTTTACACTTTCTTTTCTGTGACCGTAAGTGTAGTATGTTCGATATCGCCGGTTTCGTTGCTATACGTCAACGACAATTGGGGTATGCATACTTACTTACGTTGATGATATGAGATATTATGTGTTGCTGAGATATGATGTGTAGGATTGTCGCGATTGAATAGCCGGGGGGTTTTATGTGAGATGAGAGTTTTATATTTTCATTCATGTAAATTCAAATGTAATGTAATATTCTTTTATTTGGGGCACTTCCGGGTTGAGGTTGTGTTACCAGTGTTGTATATTGTTTACTTTTCCGCATTAGGATGGACCCAAGGAGGGGAGCACAGGTGACCGGGTTCTGGGGTTCAGTGGAAGGCCATCTCGAGGAGTCGAGACCGGGTCTCCTAAACTCCAGAATTGGTAGGGTCACTTGCCGCTCTCGTAGGGGTCCAGGGTGTGGGCTTGGCTATTCATCGCGACTGTGGAATCCGTATTTTCTATTCTGGCTAAATACTAAATACGGACGTCCTAGTATATCCCACGTTATATCTATGTTTCTGCTGCCTGTGTTCTGTGATATCTGAGACGAATGACATATTATATATATGATATATAGTAGACGTTGCTTATGTTTTACACCCGCGCTAGTCCCGTCCCGGTATGCCGTTAGTTAAGTAACCTAACGGTGCATAACGGAACATTGCGGCGAATGCGGATGGCATAAGCGTACGTGTTATTTTCGTTTCTTTTCTGTGATTGGCTTAAGGACTTAAATTATGGGATTACATTAATGTGATTAATGTAAATAAAATAAACCTAAAAGATGTTGTAGAATCGGATTTGAAAACCACTCGGCTATTTATGAAAAAGCTATATTTCAAAACTGCGGAGCTTAAGCCACTCCTTTTTGAAAACCATTTGATTCTACAACGATATCAAGTTCAAAGCGTTAAAGATTTTCTTAAAAATCATCCGCAACCCTCCGTCATTTTAGGAAGTAGAGTACTTAGTATTCGTGCTACGTTTGTTGACCTTAGCCAAGGCGTAGTGTACGGTAGTTAAGTGATGTCTTCCTACAAACGCATATGATGCAGATTAATTAGGACGGGCATATGACTTTGTTGACCTTAGCCAAGGGTCATGTGAACGGGTCTGATTAATCAAGAAATGACGGGTTGAGCTTGACTAGTACTCGTGATTTGTTGACCTTAGCCAAGGTCACGAGTATTAGGGGTAAAAACCACATCGGGAATTTCAATAGTTGAAATTTGCAATGAGATTGCATACCTTCCATGTGATGGTTGGATCCCGATCCCACTGTGGTCAATAGTTGCTCCTAGGAGAGTTTTACAGTTTACAATTAGCTAACTCATTAGGTGTCTAGAAAGGTGTTAACGGGGCTCCGCCTCTGGGAAAACGAGGTTTACTCTAATTAGGTCCGTGCGAAAGCACGGGGAACCTCCCTCAAGTACCGACACTGGCCTGGCTGAACGGTTAGCGAAGTTGTAGACTGTAATTAATCCTGGCTAGTTTTTCTTTTTAAGGTTTGAAAGAAAAACTCGATAAAAAGCAGTGGGAAACATCGATTAGACAAGATAATAACCAATCTAATCTATGCAAGAGCTTTCGCTGAGTGTATTCTTTTCTCTCTCTTAATGGCAGATACCCATGACTGGACTCAAGCTTTTACTAGATAAAAACAAACTGAATGGGACCAACTATAAAGACTGGCTGAGGAATCTGAAAATCGCCTTGACTTATGATAAAGTATCATATGTCCTCACGGCTTCAGCCCCGCCCGTCCCTGATCCAAAATCCTCAGTTGCGGACATTGAAGTCCGCAAGACATGGGACGCTGACTGTGCCACGGCCACATGCCTCGCGCTTGCATCGATGGATAACACACATCAAAAGCAACACGAGGACATGGACATTTACGGTATATTGCTCCATACAAAGGAGTTGTATGGGGAGCAATCACGCGTATTACGATACGAAGCATCAAAGAAATTGTTTCAGATGCGAATGGCCCCTGGCACACCAGTAGGAGACCATGTTCTGAAGATGATAGCTCTTATAGAAGAGCTGGAGGACCTTGGATGGACGATGGACAATGAACAATATATAGATATTATTATGCAGTCCCTCCCCTCCACCTTTGCTCAGTTCATAGTGAACTTCAACATGCATGGCATGGAGAAGGACCTCCCTGAACTCCTTAATATGTTAAGGAGTGCAGAGAGCACTATGAAGTTAGCAAAAACTCCCGTTATGACTATTGGACAGTCTTCCTCTTCTCGCCCGAAACCCAAGGCCAAGGGAAAGAAAAAGAAGAAACCCACTAATCCTAAGGGCGGAGTTAAAAAGGTGAAGGGAAAGGGAAAGTCCAAGGCTGGAGACTCGGGGAAGGGCGAATGTTTTCACTGCCACAAGAAAGGACATTGGAAGCGCAATTGCATGGAGTACTTAAGTCTCAAAAAGAAGCATGGTGATGCTTCTGCTTCAGGTGCGTTTGTGACTGAAAACTGTTTTTCTATAAACTCTGCTTCCTGGGTATTGGATACCGGTTCAGGTTCTCACATTTGCAATTCTATGCAGGGGCTGAGAAATAGCAAGGTTTTGAGCACAGGTGACCATACTCTCCGCGTTGGAAATGGTTCCAATGTACATACAGTCGCAGTGGGAGAGTATCACTTGGGGTTGCCATCTGGATGTATTTTGGTTTTAAATCCATGTTATTTTGTACCAAGTATGCTATGTAATATAATATCCGTTTCTTTGTTGGACAATGAAGGGTATAATTTTGTATTGCAGAACAATGTTATGAACATTAACCTGAATCAAATGTTGGTTGGGTATGGTACGCTTAACAACGGAATATATGTCCTAAATCAACACACAGTTTTCAGTATACAACACACTAATAAAAGAAAACTTTCAGAGTTAAATGAAGCTTTTCTTTGGCACTGTAGACTTGGTCATATTAACAAAACAAGACTAAACAAGTTACACAAAGATGGATATTTAAATTCTTTTGAATATAAATCTTATGCGACTTGCCAGTCCTGTATCAAGGGTAAAATGACCAAAACTCCGTTTACCGGACACGGAGAAAGAGCTACTCAGCTCCTGGGCCTCATACATAGTGATGTATGTGGGCCTATGTCTACACAGGCTAGAGGCGGTTTTTCATACTTCATTACATTCACTGATGATTTCTCAAGATTTGGTCATGTATTTTTATTAAAACACAAGTCCGAAGCTTTCGAGAAATTCATTGAATATAAACAAGAAGTAGAAAAACAAACCGGCTTGAGTATCAAAATGCTTCGATCAGATCGAGGTGGTGAGTATCTCAGTGCAGAATTTGCAAACTTCCTAAAAGAGAATGGGATTCTCTCTCAACTCACTCCTCCTTACACACCACAGCACAACGGTGTGTCAGAACGACGGAATAGGACCCTATTAGATATGGTCCGGTGCATGATGAGTGACGCTGAGTTACCGGTATCGTTTTGGGGGCATGCATTGGAGACTGCAGCGTTTCTGCTAAACAAGGTTCCAACCAAAACCGTGTCTACCACTCCATATGAGATATGGCATGGGAAGAGACCATCTCTTAAGAGAATTAAGATTTGGGGTTGCCCGGCCTATGTTAAAAAGCAGAATCTGGACAAACTCGAGACACGGTCAGTCATGTGTAACTTTGTAGGATATCCAAAGAATTCTTATGGATATCTATTCTACCACAAAGAGGAACAAAAAGTGTTCGTTTCTCAACATGCCACATTCTTGGAAAAAGAGTTTTTCACAGACAAAGATGATGGCAAGGTGGTGGATCTAGAAGAGGTTCTAGAGACACAAACTACAAATGACGATTTGGTTGAACCGGCTGTTACTGCAGAAACTGAAGAACTTCGGCCACTCCGTAGGTCTGGTAGGACTTCTCGCCCACCGGAGAGGTACTACGGTTTCCTCATTGATGGTAACAAAGAAGATTGCATCATGGATGATGATGATCCTACCAGTTTTCAGCAAGCTATCACGAGTAAAGACTCTGTGAAGTGGCTGGATGCCATGACATCTGAAATGGAGTCTATGTACACCAACAAAGTGTGGACTTTGGACGTTGTACCCCCTGGGGTAAAATCTGTAGGGTGCAAATGGATCTTTAAAAGAAAGATTGGTGTAGATGGGCAGGTGGAGACCTATAAGGCAAGACTTGTGGTGAAGGGTTTTCGTCAAAGACCAGGTTTGGACTATGACGAGAATTTTTCTCCCGTAGCCATGCTTAAATCCATTCGGATCCTACTTGCTATTGCTGCTCACTACGACTATGAAATCTGGCAGATGGACGTTAAAACCGCATTTCTAAATGGAAATTTGGAAGAATGCGTTTATATGGATCAGCCAGAGGGCTTCATTGACAGTGGGAGCAGCGGGAAAGCATGTAAATTGCTTAAATCCATATATGGGTTAAAGCAGGCATCACGGAGTTGGAACATCTGTTTCGATGATGTCATCAAAGAGTTTGATTTCATCAAAAATCCAGATGAACCTTGTGTTTATAAGAAGGCTGTAGGGAGAGCTGTCACATTCCTCGTATTGTACGTGGACGACATTCTTCTGATAGGAAATGATATTCCTATGCTACAGTCGGTCAAATCTTTCTTATCACTGAGGTTCTCCATGAAGGACCTGGGTGATGCCACGTACATTCTGGGCATAAGGATCTATAGGGATAGATCCAAAAGGTTATTGGGATTGTCCCAAACCAGGTACATTGACACCATCCTTAAAAGGTTTAGTATAGAAGACTCCAAGCGGGGTGCCTTACCCGCTTGCCATGGGGTCACTCTCTCCAAGTATTCTTGCCCAAAGACCGATGAAGAGAGAGCTCGCATGAGTATTATACCCTATGCTTCGGCAGTAGGATCTATAATGTATGCGATGTTATGTACACGCCCAGATGTAGCTTATGCACTTAGTGTTTTAAGCAGGTATCAATCCAACCCAGGGGAGAATCACTGGACAGCTGTGAAGAACATTCTTAAGTACTTGCGAAGGACTAAAGAATTGTTCTTGGTGTATGGTAATGGAGATCTCCAAATGGAGGCCTTTACCGATTCGAGCTTCCAGAGCGATAAGGACGACAACAAATCTATCTCTGGGTTTGTGTTTACCCTCAATGGAGGGGCGGTGAGTTGGAAGAGTTCCAAACAGGATACCGTTGCAGACTCTACGATGGAGGCTGAGTACATTGCTGCAAATGATGCCGCCAAGGAAGCCGTCTGGATGAAGAAGTTCGTCTCGGAGCTAGGAGTAGTTCCAACCATTATTGATCCAATACCCTTGTATTGTGATAATAATGGGGCTATGGCGTTAGCCAAGGAGCCCAGATCCCATCAGCGGTCCAGACACATCCTGAGGCTCTTTCATTTGATCCGGGAGATTGTAGATCGCCGCGAGATCGAGATTAAGAGAGTAGACACAAAGAGTAATGCCGCGGATCCACTCACCAAGGCCCTCCCACAGTCACAGCATGAGCGACTTTTTGAGATGTTGGGTATGAGATACGCCAATAATTGGTCTTAGTTCAAGTGGGAGATTGTTGGATATATGTATGCCCTAGAGGCCATTATGTGATAGTGGATGTATCTATACATATATATATATATTCAGTTTGCATTCTTGCTCGACATGATAGTATGCTATCCGGTTCTTCTTTATCTGACATGTTGATTTGATCATGCTTTTATTCATTCATACATGCTGATAAAGCCCTGAGAATATCGGCTTGACTACTCTGATTATGATGGAGATCATACTAGTGGGACATCTGTAGTCTATAAGCATATCCTGGAACGTCCTTAGTCGTAGGTATATCGAGACGGGGCATTGATATACCAGAGTAGACTAGCGTATATGATACTAGACCCATACGATGGGCGATGAATGTTCCCTCATTCATCGATGTTTGACATCAAGATCATATACGGGTGCTCAGTGGTGACTGGGTACACTGGACGAACTCACTGAGAACTCCTATATGGAATTATATCTATCATCGGATAGCAGTTCTCAGGTGACACTGGTACAGGTTAGTCTGTAGACCCGAGATCGTCATGGAGTCTTGTGTGTTCTCCCACTGTACTTTGATTGCCACCCTACCACGGCTCTACTGAGTCGTGCAAACAGGTGGCCGTTGGGTACAGTCCCGAGACACACGAAGACGATGAGCGATAGGAGGGGTTTCGTCTCTCCCGGTATTGGGAGTTGATGCTGTGCTGTGCCCGACTGGTTATGACAGCAAGTCCCTGGCCAGGGCTGCTGAGATTTGCTGATAAGTGTTATCAGTAGTTTCTCGATCTGTTATAGACCATTCACCGGCACGACTTATTGAGTTATTGGGGTCGACGTGACCATCCCTAGGCTCTGTAGCGTCTTGAAAAGTCGTTTTGGTGTTTTCCTGAAATTCGGTGAAAATTCGGTATTTTTCCGAAAACCGTCTTTCTTGTTATTTTGCAGTTTAGGGCTAATTATACTTAAAATGGATAGGTAATTAATTGTTTTTAGTAGCTAATGAGTTAATTATGAAATTTTGGTCATTTAAATTTTTTTCCTATTTTTTCATTTTTTTAATATTATTTTAAGCCGGTAAGAAAATACATTAATTTAGCGATAAATACAAATTTTTCCGGGCTAATTTTAATCTCTAAAATTATGATAATTATAATCTAGTGATAACATGAATTTTTAGTAATTTATTTTGATTTTTAACAAATTTTTATGAATTGAAACGAATTTATTGAATTTTGAGCTAAAACTTGCAATTTTTGAGTTGTAGGGGGCCTTTTTGCATAAAATTTCTTTTGTAAAACCCCTCTCTCTTTTTCCTCAGCCCTAGGACAGCCCCACCTTGTGTGAGACCAGAAAATTCTGATCTCTTTTCTTTAGTTGCTTTCTTGAGTGATTTAAGGGGTTTTTTTGGATTTATTTTAATTAAAATGAATAAAGTAAGGTGCATTTGACTTTGTGGACTTGACCCATGACCTTCCCCACCTGCCCACACCCTCCCCCATTCCTCCTCTGGCCGAAAATCCTGCACACCCTCTTCTTCCTCTCTTTTCTTTTCATTTTCTTCAATTTCTTCAAGAAAATACATCAAAATCCATGATTTAATTCAAAAATCCAAACAAAATCCTTAAGCTACCATTATCCTTAGCCATTCTTGCTTGGATCTTGGTGTTGAGGCCATCAATTGGAGCAAAATTTTCTTGCTTGATCCATAGATCAAGAGGTATAATTTCTATCATGTTAAATTCTTTTGTTTAAGTTCTTATGTTAGATGGTTTAGTGTTAATTTAGTGTAGTTTAATCTAGTTTCTTAGGTTTTGCTTGAAAATTTTAGCTAGGGTTTTGTAGCTATAATACTTAATTAAGTTGTTTTATAGTTAATCTAATGGTTAATTAACTAATCTATATAGTTACCTTGTTGATATAGTTTTCAATTTTGCTAAATTAGTTAATTTTAGAAGGGTGAAATTGTTGTTTTAAATTTTCAAGAGAGGGTTTATGTTTGGTATTAGTTTGTGAAGCTTGTTTAGTGAGTGGATTAAGTTTTTGAAAGCATTATTTAATTGATTAAACCTAATTTGTTATCTAGTATTTTGCTAACCTAAATCTAGGGGGTGAACTTGCTAATTGGGTTTGAAATTAGTGTTAATTAAGTTTTTCAAGTATGGATTTTGATTTGCAATTGCTATTTATAAAAATCAAGAAAGGGTTTGGTTGTGGAATATAGGTTTTGGAGCATGGTTAATGTGTTGTAATTAGTGTGTGTGGATTGCTTGTAGTGTGCTTGGGTGAGTATGCTAGATTGTAGTCGTTTTGTCGCAAATCGGCGATTTTTGCACCGATTTTGGATTGAAATGCTTGCTAGTTTTGTATAAAAGTTATGTGATGAATTATTTTTAGTATCTTGATGATTGTAATGGATTGTCCTACGACTTTTAGGATGCGTGAGTGCGGTTTTTTGGGTAGTCGGGTTTTAGTTTCGCCGGGCGACCCAAATCGGCGTTTTTTGGCAGTTTTTGCGATTTTCGCGTGTGTTCCGCGCACTTTGTGCACGTTGTACCTAGCTAGCGAACTTTAGTAGTTTCGTTGGGGTTTTGCGTCGTTCTTGATATGTAACCTTATATTTAGTATTGATGTAAATTCCAGGTTCGGTCGCGGAGACGTCAGACGCGGCGCGAAAGGGAAAGGCGGTGATTGGACACAGCTAGTCAGGGATTCCGGTGAGTAGATTTAACATCTACGGGGGAGGACCGTTTGGATGGCGCAAGTCGCCCGATAGATTTAGTAAACTGGAAAATAGTAAATTGGATAATCACTTGTGACATTAGAATAATAATACTGGCATGATAATTGCTGCAATTAGATCAATATGTTATACCCATATACGCAAACTCAATTGTAGGACACATGCACCATTACCAGGTTTTTATATGCAGCACGAGCACTATTCATGTTTACACACACACCCTGGTAACTGCCATGCCACCACACTAGATAACCTTTAATTTAAACCTTTTACTAATTGATACTTAAATTGTGCTATTTCCTTAAAATGAAACCGTAGGATTGCTATTCATGTGCATGTACTTCATCATATTCATTGTTCATGCTTAATACATTAATCACACATCGCAACTTGATTATTGATATCATACGCATTCATTAGCATTGATATATGCACTTATGAGGATTTCTTGAGATTTTATGATATTGCTGGATTTCGGGGGAAAGCCGCAAAATTTCCAAACTTATGATATTTTTAAAACATGTAAATTGCGGTTTTCTAGTGATGTAAGTGTCGTCCACCATGAGTTTGCTGTGGTTTTTGGAGATCCGTTTCGAGGAGTTGGATGAACCGTTTCGGGTACATGGTGGGCCCGGTAGGGTACCCCGGGGCAAGAAGCTCGTGGTGTTGACGATGAGCCTGGCAGGGGACGGATTACCTACCGGTGACTTCATTGGGCACGGCGGATATCCAAAGGATACCGACCGGGGCCGCGAGAGGATGAGATATTGATACTGAGATGGGTCAGCCGGATGGCTGAGGCCAGAGACACTATGACATGGATTTATGAGATTTGAGACAGCTTTTGGGTGTCGTTGCTGGACACCGATTTTCGTCGATTCATTGACATTATGCTGGCATTCTAAAAGAGTTTCAAAAACAAAAAGAGATAAAATATTCTTATATATACCTATTGAGACCTCAGATATTCATGTTGCATACATATTAGTACATTGATGTTATATACACACCTGCTAGTGCATCCAGTCACACCTGTATTATAGATGCTAGGATGCTTGTGTGCATGCATACGATAGCCTTTGTAGATGTTATTTATTACTCACGAGTTGGCAACTCACCCCCGTTGTGCCACAGTCTTTTGCAGGTCCGCTCCGTCAGTTCAGTAGCGGCGGGCGCACTTGTTCTTTTGCCTCTTTTGCTTGAGCTCGAGATTTGCTCATAGGTGGGTTATGTTATTATTTTGTACCACCTTGTATATTCTTGTATCTAGTGTACTCCATCTACTGTTTTCCACCAGATTATTGTATATTGACCTAGAGATGAGACAGTGAGGTTGTGGATTTTATGCTGTATTTTGGGGTCGAGCTCACTTGAGCCGACATGCTACTTTTTCATGCTTCCTTATGCTTTATTATGCTTGTTGTCATTTACATTGCGTGGGATTTGTGACCGCCTTATGGCGAAGAGCTAGCTCCCGCTTGGGGATGCCCTATTTTGTTGGATTCATGTATATATTTTGTTGTACCCATTTTTGGGGGTCAGTATTTACAAAGGAGACTCTGCCGAAATTTTCGGGAAAAATTGGTATTGTTTTTAAAAAAGGGTTTTACATGACTTATTTGATAACTTGCTTTCAAATGATTGGGTTTTCTTCACTCTTTTGCTTAATTGGTTTTGTTTTCTGGGATTTTGGCTTACTTATTTTACGGACGCCTTTAGACGTTTCGTAAACTTAAGTGCCAGTCGCGTTCCGTACCCTGCGGGTCGTGACAAAGTTGGTATCAGAGCGATAGGTTTTACCTTTGTGAGTGTAGGATGACCCTTGGTAGATGGAGTAAGTGACTTAAGCAGGGTAACGTAGCGTGCGTATGTCCGCGGCATACTTACGATACGGTACTCCGCCTAAGTGACTTTAGGATATACTTGCTTGAAAAAATTCCTTCTTCAATTCCGTGTATCCTATGATCCTATTGCACTGTTCTTACTATCCGTTTTCCTGTAACAGCCACTATGCCGCCGAAGGCTACGAGGGCACAGAGGGCTGCCGCCAGAGACGAGATTCGAGCTGGCTCGTCCGAGACTAGGACTGAGCAGGGCGGTATGCCTACGCCGCAGGGACAGACCGATCCACCTTCCCCAGGCCGTATGGATAGGCTCGAGACCGGTATGGAGGAGTTGCGACAGATGATGGGAGGCATGCAGGAGCTACGTCAGATGGTAGGATCCCTAGTTGCAGCCAGTCGTACACCGAGGCCGGATGACGTACCTACTACATCACAGACGACCATGATACCTGCTCCTACTACTACCACCGTGGCCATTCCGGTTTCACTACAGGATTTCATGAGGCTGAGACCTCCAGTATTCACCGGCACCGAGACAGCGGAGGACCCACAGACGTTCCTTGACAGTTTAGCCAGGATCTGCCGTTCGCTGAGATGTTCGGATGATCGAGGGGTAGAGCTTGCGAGTTTCCAACTAGAGGGTCTCGCGCAGACATGGTGGGAGTCAGTCTTGAGAGGTCGAGCTGCAGATCTACAGCCTATGACTTGGGTCGAGTTTACAGCGGTCTTTCTAGCCCGTTTCCTTCCAGAGAGCGTTCGTGACGCCAGAGCTCGCAGCTTCGAGGCCTTAGTCAAGACACCTGGGATGACGGTGTCCGAGTATGACATCCAGTTTACACAGTTATCCCGATATGCTCAGTATTTGGTGGATACCGAAGAGAAGATGGTGAAGAGGTTCGTACAGGGACTTGATGCCCAGCTATATCTTGCCATTAGCGCCCAGCACTACGACACCTATTTAGCTGCTATGGATACGGCATTGCGGATGGAGGCACGCATATCACGGACTTCGGCCGTTTCTGGGCCGAAGAGGATGCGCACCGATGTACCGCCTCAGAGGCAGCGCGCCAGATTCTTTCCGAGAGATAGGCCTGGCAGAGGATTTGGGCGGGGACAGTTATATGGTTCTTATCCCCAGGGGCAGCAGCCGTCTCCAGGGTGTTTTGGGTGCGGGAGTTTGCACCATCTTGTCAGAGACTGTCCGGTGAGACGGCAGGGAGCAGCGACAGTTCCGCACGTGACCCTACCACCATCACCACCCCCTCCTCAGAGAGCCCTACTTCCTACCCCAGGCGATGCTCCATGCCAGTTAGGTGCACCGAGAGGCCGTGGACGCGGCGGTCCTGTTCAGAGAGGACGAGGAGGCAGAGGCCGAGGTCGAGGTCAGCCCGCTATCGGTGGAGGACAGGCCCGAGTATTTGCTTTGACACCGCAGGATGCGCAGGCATCCAATGCCGTTGTGACAGGTACTTTGCCAGTTTGTTCTTTCGACGCACGGGTATTATTTTACCCAGGTTCCACACATTCGTACGTCTCTACACACTTTGCACCGATGTTGGGCCGTGAGTCGTCGTCGTTAGATCATCCGCTTGTTGTTAGTACTCCGGTAGGCGAGTCGTTTGTCGCTCGTTTTGTTTTTCGTTTGTGTTCCGTTCGTATCGGGGAGAGGGATTCATCAGTTGATTTGATACTCCTCGATATGTTGGACTTTGATGTGCTTCTGGGCATGGATTGGCTAGCCACTTGTTATGCTTCGGTGGACTGCCGTGAGAAGGCAGTCAGATTTAGCTTTCCGGGAGAGCCAGTCCTTGTTATTCGGGGAGACCGCAGTGTCACCCTTCCCAGTTTAATTTCGTCTCTTCGCGCTGGTCAGCTCTTGCGGAAGGGATGTCAGGGATTCTTAGCGTGTATTTGTGATACTCGAGCTGCAGAGGTTCCGTTGGACCGGGTCCCGGTAGTTTGTGAGTTCCCTGATGTTTTCCCTGATGAGCTACCTGGGCTACCGCCTGAGCGCGATGTTGAGTTCTGCATTGATTTGATTCCCGGTTCGGGGCCTATTTCTATACCGCCTTATCGGATGGCCCCGGCAGAGCTTCGAGAGCTGAAGGATCAGTTGCAGGATTTGTTGGATAAGGGGCTTATTCGACCTAGTGTTTCTCCGTGGGGTGCTCCGGTCCTGTTTGTCAAGAAGAAGGATGGAAGTTTGCGCTTATGTATCGACTACCGCCAGCTGAACAAAGTTACCGTTCGGAACAGATATCCGTTGCCGCGCATTGATGATTTGTTCGACCAGCTTCAGGGTGCGGGGTATTTTTCGAGGATCGACTTGCGATCAGGATACCATCAGCTGCGAGTTCGACAGGAGGATATACCGAGGACAGCTTTCCGCACGCGCTACGGCCACTACGAGTTTTTGGTGATGTCGTTCGGACTCACCAACGCCCCAGCAGCATTTATGGATTTGATGAACCGTACATTCAGGCCGTATCTTGACTTGTTCATCATCGTATTTATCGACGATATCTTGGTGTACTCCCGGAGCAGAGAGGAGCACGAGCAGCACTTGCGGATTACGTTACAGACTCTGAGGGAGCATCAGCTGTTCGCGAAGTTCTCCAAGTGTGCTTTCTGGCTGGACAGCGTCGGATTCTTGGGTCACGTGGTTACGGGAGACGGCATTTGTGTGGACCCGAAGAAGATTGAGGCTGTTCAGCAGTGGCCCCGACCTACATCGGTTACTGAGATCCGTAGTTTTCTAGGCTTGGCGGGCTACTACAGGCGTTTTGTTCAGGACTTCTCCCGTATAGCTGCACCGTTGACCGGTTTGACCCGGAAGGGAGTTCCTTTCGTTTGGACAGAGGAGTGCGAGCGCAGTTTTCAGCAGCTACGGACTTGTTTGACTACGGCGCCGGTATTATCTTTGCCTTCGGGATCAGGCGGATTTGTTGTCTACTGTGATGCTTCGCGAGTGGGATTAGGATGCGTATTGATGCAGCATGGCCGGGTGATCGCTTATGCTTCTCGGCAGTTGAAAAAGCATGAACAGAACTACCCCACTCATGATTTGGAGATGGCTGCAGTGGTCTTTGCACTGAATATTTGGCGACATTACCTTTACGGCGAGTCGTGTCAGATATTCACCGATCACAAGAGCTTAAAGTACATATTTCAGCAGCGAGACCTGAACCTCAGACAGTGTCGTTGGATGGAGTTGGTGAAAGACTACGACTGCGAGATCTTATATCACCCCGGCAAGGAGAATGTGGTGGCAGATGCGTTGAGTAGAAGGCCTGGGGATAGTCTATCCTTTTTGCGCGCAGTGCAGAGGCAGTCGTCAGCAGATTGGCAGATGTTATGCGACAGCAGAGTTGAGTTCGAGTTCACTCAGACAGGGGGACAGCTCGCGCATGTTCGTGCACGCCCACAGTTGCTTGACCGTATATATGAGGCACAGCGCAGTGACGACCGTTGCTCAGAGATCATGGCACAGATGGGACATGGCAGATTTTCCGAGTTCGTGGTTGATGATCAGGGGATTTTACGATATGGATCTAGACTGTGCGTACCAGATGCTGATGGATTGCGGCGCGACGTTCTTGAGGAGGCACACCGATCAGTGTATAGTGTCCACCCCGGTTCCACCAAGATGTACCATGATATGAGAGAGACCTACTGGTGGGACGGGATGAAGAGGGACATTGCGGAGTTCGTTTCGAGATGCCTGACTTGTCAGCAAGTCAAGGCCGAGCACCAGAGGCCCGCAGGAGAGCTACAGCCGTTACCCATTCCAGAGTGGAAATGGGAGCAGATTTCGATGGATTTCGTTGTGGGTCTACCCAGGACCAGTCGAGGGTACGACTCCATCTGGGTGATCGTGGATAGATTGACGAAAGCGGCTCACTTCCTTCCAGTGAAGACGACTTTCAGCTTCGCTCAGTATGCTCAGCTCTATATTGACGAGATCGTGCGACTACATGGCGTACCGACTTGTATCGTGTCAGATCGAGGCACTCAGTTCACCAGCCGACTTTGGCAGAGACTTCAGGAGGCTTTGGGCACTCGTTTGAGCTTCAGCACAGCGTTTCATCCGCAGACAGACGGACAGTCAGAGCGGACCATTCAGACTCTCGAGGACATGCTCAGAGCGTGCGTTTTAGACTTTGGTGGTAGCTGGGACCGTCATTTACCTCTAGTGGAGTTCTCCTACAACAACAGCTTCCAGGATACTATTCAGATGGCACCTTTCGAGGCATTGTATGGGAGGAGATGCAGATCGCCCGTTTGTTGAACAGAGCTCAGTGAGAGCAGCATTTTGGGGCCGCAGCTCGTTGAGGAGACGACATCGAAGATACAGTTGATCCGAGACCGGATGAGAGCGGCTCAGAGCAGACAGAAATCCTATGCAGACAGGCACCGTCGCAGATTAGAGTTCGCAGTTGGCGACCATGTTTTTCTAAGGGTCTCTCCGATGAAGGGCGTGATGCGTTTTGGGCAAAAGGGGAAGCTTAGCCCTAGATTCGTAGGTCCCTTCGAGATCCTTGAGCGTGTCAGCGCAGTTTCATATCGTTTGGCTCTTCCTCCCAGCTTTCCCGATGTTCACCCCGTCTTCCATGTTTCGATGCTCCGCAAGTACCTTCACGACCCTTCGCATGCGATTCAGCACCCGACAGTCCAGCTAGAGCGCGACCTTTCTTTTGCAGAGCAGCCGGTGGCCATCTTGGATCGGCAGGTGAAGAAGTTGAGGTCGAAGATTATACCAACCGTCAAGGTCCTTTGGCGTAGCCCGAGCAGCGAGGAGGTTACCTGGGAGACCGAGGGCGAGATGAGGAAGAAGTATCCCTATCTTTTTGAAGGTACGCGTAGTTATATTTTTAAATTCGGGGACCGAATTTCTTTTAGGGGGGAAGATTGTAGCGTCTTGAAAAGTCGTTTTGGTGTTTTCCTGAAATTCGGTGAAAATTCGGTATTTTTCCGAAAACCGTCTTTCTTGTTATTTTGCAGTTTAGGGCTAATTATACTTAAAATGGATAGGTAATTACTTGTTTTTAGTAGCTAATGAGTTAATTATGAAATTTTGGTCATTTAAAAATTTTTCCTATTTTTTCATTTTTTTAATATTATTTTAAGCCGGTAAGAAAATACATTAATTTAGCGATAAATACAAAATTTTCCGGGCTAATTTTAATCTCTAAAATTATGATAATTATAATCTAGTGATAACATGAATTTTTAGTAATTTATTTTGATTTTTAACAAATTTTTATGAATTGAAACGAATTTATTGAATTTTGAGCTAAAACTTGCAATTTTTGAGTTGTAGGGGGCCTTTTTGCATAAAATTTCTTTTGTAAAACCCCTCTCTCTTTTTCCTCAGCCCTAGGACAGCCCCACCTTGTGTGAGACCAGAAAATTCTGATCTCTTTTCTTTAGTTGCTTTCTTGAGTGATTTAAGGGGTTTTTTGGATTTATTTTAATTAAAATGAATAAAGTAAGGTGCATTTGACTTTGTGGACTTGACCCATGACCTTCCCCACTTGCCCACACCCTCCCCCATTCCTCCTCTGGCCGAAAATCCTGCACACCCTCTTCTTCCTCTCTTTTCTTTTCATTTTCTTCAATTTCTTCAAGAAAATACATCAAAATCCATGATTTAATTCAAAAATCCAAACAAAATCCTTAAGCTACCATTATCCTTAGCCATTCTTGCTTGGATCTTGGTGTTGAGGCCATCAATTGGAGCAAAATTTTCTTGCTTGATCCATAGATCAAGAGGTATAATTTCTATCATGTTAAATTCTTTTGTTTAAGTTCTTATGTTAGATGGTTTAGTGTTAATTTAGTGTAGTTTAATCTAGTTTCTTAGGTTTTGCTTGAAAATTTTAGCTAGGGTTTTGTAGCTATAATACTTAATTAAGTTGTTTTATAGTTAATCTAATGGTTAATTAACTAATCTATATAGTTACCTTGTTGATATAGTTTTCAATTTTGCTAAATTAGTTAATTTTAGAAGGGTGAAATTGTTGTTTTAAATTTTCAAGAGAGGGTTTATGTTTGGTATTAGTTTGTGAAGCTTGTTTAGTGAGTGGATTAAGTTTTTGAAAGCATTATTTAATTGATTAAACCTAATTTGTTATCTAGTATTTTGCTAACCTAAATCTAGGGGGTGAACTTGTTAATTGGGTTTGAAATTAGTGTTAATTAAGTTTTTCAAGTATGGATTTTGATTTGCAATTGCTATTTATAAAAATCAAGAAAGGGTTTGGTTGTGGAATATAGGTTTTGGAGCATGGTTAATGTGTTGTAATTAGTGTGTGTGGATTGCTTGTAGTGTGCTTGGGTGAGTATGCTAGATTGTAGTCGTTTTGTCGCAAATCGGCGATTTTTGCACCGATTTTGGATTGAAATGCTTGCTAGTTTTGTATAAAAGTTATGTGATGAATTATTTTTAGTATCTTGATGATTGTAATGGATTGTCCTACGACTTTTAGGATGCGTGAGTGCGGTTTTTTGGGTAGTCGGGTTTTAGTTTCGCCGGGCGACCCAAATCGGCGTTTTTTGGCAGTTTTTGCGATTTTCGCGTGTGTTCCGCACACTTTGTGCACGTTGTACCTAGCTAGCGAACTTTAGTAGTTTCGTTGGGGTTTTGCGTCGTTCTTGATATGTAACCTTATATTTAGTATTGATGTAAATTCCAGGTTCGGTCGCGGAGACGTCAGACGCGGCGCGAAAGGGAAAGGCGGTGATTGGACACAGCTAGCCAGGGATTCCGGTGAGTAGATTTAACATCTACGGGGGACGACCGTTTGGATGGCGCAAGTCGCCCGATAGATTTAGTAAACTGGAAAATAGTAAATTGGATAATCACTTGTGACATTAGAATAATAATACTGGCATGATAATTGCTGCAATTAGATCAATATGTTATACCCATATACGCAAACTCAATTGTAGGACACATGCACCATTACCAGGTTTTTATATGCAGCACGAGCACTATTCATGTTTACACACACACCCTGGTAACTGCCATGCCACCACACTAGATAACCTTTAATTTAAACCTTTTACTAATTGATACTTAAATTGTGCTATTTCCTTAAAATGAAACCGTAGGATTGCTATTCATGTGCATATACTTCATCATATTCATTGTTCATGCTTAATACATTAATCACACATCGCAACTTGATTATTGATATCATACGTATTCATTAGCATTGATATATGCACTTATGAGGATTTCTTGAGATTTTATGATATTGCTGGATTTCGGGGGAAAGCCGCAAAATTTCCAAACTTATGATATTTTTAAAACATGTAAATTGCGGTTTTCTAGTGATGTAAGTGTCGTCCACCATGAGTTTGCTGTGGTTTTTGGAGACCCGTTTTGAGGAGTTGGATGAACCGTTTCGGGTACATGGTGGGCCCGGTAGGGTACCCCGGGGCAAGAAGCTCGTGGTGTTGACGATGAGCCTGGCAGGGGACGGATTACCTACCGGTGACTTCATTGGGCACGGCGGATATCCAAAGGATACCGACCGGGGCCGCGAGAGGATGAGATATTGATACTGAGATGGGTCAGCCGGATGGCTGAGGCCAGAGACACTATGACATGGATTTATGAGATTTGAGACAGCTTTTGGGTGTCGTTGCTGGACACCGATTTTCGTCGATTCATTGACATTATGCTGGCATTCTAAAAGAGTTTCAAAAACAAAAAGAGATAAAATATTCTTATATATACCTATTGAGACCTCAGATATTCATGTTGCATACATATTAGTACACTGATGTTATATACACACCTGCTAGTGCATCCAGTCACACCTGTATTATAGATGCTAGGATGCTTGTGTGCATGCATACGATAGCCTTTGTAGATGTTATTTATTACTCACGAGTTGGCAACTCACCCCCGTTGTGCCACAGTCTTTTGCAGGTCCGCTCCGTCAGTTCAGTAGCGGCGGGCGCACTTGTTCTTTTGCCTCTTTTGCTTGAGCTCGAGATTTGCTCATAGGTGGGTTATGTTATTATTTTGTACCACCTTGTATATTCTTGTATCTAGTGTACTCCATCTACTGTTTTCCACCAGATTATTGTATATTGACCTAGAGATGAGACAGTGAGGTTGTGGATTTTATGCTGTATTTTGGGGTCGAGCTCACTTGAGCCGACATGCTACTTTTTCATGCTTCCTTATGCTTTATTATGCTTGTTGTCATTTACATTGCGTGGGATTTGTGACCGCCTTATGGCGAAGAGCTAGCTCCCGCTTGGGGATGCCCTATTTTGTTGGATTCATGTATATATTTTGTTGTACCCATTTTTGGGGGTCAGTATTTACAAAGGAGACTCTGCCGAAATTTTCGGGAAAAATTGGTATTGTTTTTAAAAAAGGGTTTTACATGACTTATTTGATAACTTGCTTTCAAATGATTGGGTTTTCTTCACTCTTTTGCTTAATTGGTTTTGTTTTCTGGGATTTTGGCTTACTTATTTTACGGACGCCTTTAGACGTTTCGTAAACTTAAGTGCCAGTCGCGTTCCGTACCCTGCGGGTCGTGACAGGCTCGATATGCAGCATATCTGACGAAGAGACCGGACTGTACGGTAGTGTTGCCGGTTGGCTCGACGGGAGTTGTAGCAGGTTCGCTTGTTTTCTTCTGATCGCTCAATACCCGGGTGGCCGTTACGTTTAGCTGACCGCTTGCGGCTTGGGGGTACCTGATATGATCATCACCCTCTGCCGGCGTATTGACGAGTCTTAGAGTCCCACAAAGGAGTTACCCAGTCCAGGCGAAACGTTGTGGTGCGCGTGTGCGATATGCGCATGCACCCGATTGAAATGTGCGTATAAGATACCGAACATTGATCGGGCGGCTTGCTTTTGGTGGGGTCATATGTGATATGGCCGGATTGATGAATCAAGTGTTGATTTATCATTTAACCATTAGTTTTCTCACTTGAAACCTTTTCTTGTATGTTATGGATGTATGTAAGCATGCATGTGTTTGTTTCTTTCATTCTAGTTTCATGCACATGTGGATGTGCATACATGCATACATACATACACCCATCCATCATGGTTGTTAGCATATGGAAATGGTGGCAATATAAGAATCACACCATGGATTAAATAATGGATTATTATTTGATTTTGGATTTAAAAGAAAATGAAAAGGAAAGGATAATCATTCTAGCTTCTACATTCTTCCTTTGACCTAACCATGCTCAACTACCACTAACCTAGGGTTATCCTTCTCTTTATCATTTAAAACCCAAGTTAAATTAACTATCCATCATTTAATCATGGTTGAAAGCAAGAAGGAATAAAATATAAAAGGATATATTTCATTTCTTTGCAACTAAGGGTGATTTTTTCTTCACCTCTTGTTAAAAATAGCCACCATCTTCATCCTCCTTCACCTTTTCCTCTCTAGTTTTTTCTAGTGAGTTAAACACAATTAAAGAAAGGTTTTTGAAGTGAGATCCTTAGCCACAACATCATTCTACTCAAGTCTAGCCAACTTGATTAGAGTGTTCTCTTTGCTTTTCCAAAGTTGCAAGCTTGGACGGGAAACTTCGGGTGGATCGTCGTGGACGAAAGAGGACTACAAGTGGACCTTCTTCCAACACCCTAGAGATCAAGGAGTCAAGCTAAAGGGGAGCTAAGAAGGTTGTAGCCTTCAAACCCTAATTTTTATTAGCTTAAAGTTTTGTAACCCTAATTTTCTAGGATCGATTCCTTTGCATGTTTGTTTAGCACCTTAAAAATACATACTTTGACACATGTGATGCTTCAAAACTCTTTATAGGGTGCTAGGCAAATCTTACATGTACTTACCACTAAAGCTCCCCCTGTCCCAGGTCCTACCTCCAGCGTCGCGGATGTAGAAATCCGTAAGACATGGGAGATAGATTGCGCGAGGGCCAGATGCCTCGTACTAGCCTCGATGGACAACGAACATCAGAGGAGGCACGAGAATATAGACCTAGAGTCCATATTTCTCCATACAAAAGAACTGTATGGAGAGTAGTCTCGTATCGCAAGATACGAAGTGTCGAAGAAGCTTTTTTTGGCAAGGTTGGCCATCGGATCATCGGTAGCGGAACACGTTCTTAAGATAATTGGCTACATTGAGGAGCTCGCGGACCTTGGGACCACGTTGGAGAATGAACTCTATACTGATTTGATTCTCCAGTCCCTTCCTTCCACTTACGCCCAGTTCATTCTTAACTTCAACATGCAAGGAAAGGAGGTTGAACTTTCCGAACTTCTAAACATGTTGAGGACTGCTGAGGGCACCCTACAGAAGAGTAGGGAGACATCCACTTTGTTTGTAGGAGGATCTTCCTCTTCTAGGTCCACGGCGAAAGCCAAGGGCAAGAAGAAGAAAGCCTCCGCCAAACCAAGAGGCGGTGTCAGTAAAGTGGATACGAAGGGAAAAGAAAAAGCAACAAAGATAGCGGGGAAGCTAGTGGGGAAGGAAGAATGCTTCTATTGTCACAAAAGTGGTCACTGGAAACAGGATTGCAAGGCTTGGAAGGCCAAAACACAGGATTGGAAGTGAGTTGCAGCTTCAGCTTCAGGTGTGTATGTTATTGAAAACTGTCTATCAATAAACTCTGCATCCTGGGTATTAGATACCGGATCAGGATCTCATATCTGTAATTCTTTGCAGGCGTTGAGAAAGCGTAGAGTTTTGAAGACAGGTGACATGACCCTCAGAGTTGCGAACGGTGATAGCATGGATGCTGAGGCCGTGGGGGACTATCACCTGGGGTTGTCGGATGGACATTTTTTGGTTTTGCGTAGTTGTTATTATGTACCAAATGCAACCTGTAATATCATTTCTGTATCTTTATTGTCTAAAGAAGGTTATGAATTTGCATTTGTAAGTAATGTAGTGAACATTCACCTTAATAAAGTTTTGATTGGGTCAGGTACATTGAACAACGATATATACGTATTAAACCAGCCACAGATTTTCAATGTCCAGAATACACACAAAAGAAAGTCTCCAGAAATCGATAAAACTTTCTTATGGCATTGTAGACTGGGTCACATCAATGAGAGAAGGTTGACTAAGTTACATGCAGAAGGATATTTGGATTTATTCGAATATCAATCGTATGCCACTTGTCAATCCTGTCTCAAAGAAAAGATGACAAAGACTCCGTTTACTGGACACGGAGAAAGTGCGAGCGATCTCTTGGGACTCGTACACAGCGATGTGTGCGGTCCAATGTCTACACATGCGCGAAGCGGTTATTCTTACTTCATTACTTTTACGGATGATTTCTCAAGGTTCGGACATGTCTTCTTAATGAAGCATAAATCTGAAGCTTTTGATAAGTTCCAGGAATATAAGAATGAAGTAGAAAAACAAAAAGGCAAAAGTATCAAGGCACTGAGATCTGATCGAGGTGATGAATACTTAAGTGCCGAGTTCCTGGGTTACTTAAAAGAGAATGGAATTCTCTCTCACCTTACTCCTCCATACACTCCGCAATATAATGGTGTATCGGAGAGACGGAACCGAACCCTATTGGATATGGTACGGTCCATGATGAGTAATGCTGAGTTGCCGCGATCGTTCTGGGGATATGCGCTAGAAACAGCTGCATACCTTTTGAACCGTGTTCCCTCTAAGACTGTGCCTACCACACCATATGAGTTATGGAGTGGCAAGAAACCCTATCTTCAATACCTGAAGATTTGGGGATGTCCAGCTTATGTCAAAAAGCAGCATACGGACAAGCTCGAGGCACGCTCAGTACTGTGCAAGTTTGTGGGATACCCAAAGAACTCCAGGGGGTATCTTTTCTATTACGCAGAGGAACAAAAAGTCCTTGTTTCTCATAATGCCCATTTTCTGGAACATCAGTTCTTAGAAAAAGAAATAAGTGGGAGCGCAATAGAACTGGAAGAAATTCTAGAACCACGAGCTATTACTGAAAGCTTAGTAGAACCAGAGGGTTCGAAAGATCAGGACATTCCCACGCCACTCCGCAGGAGTAGTAGGCAGTCTCATCTGCCCGAGAGATACTACGGTTTTCTCATTGACGGGGATAGAGAGGATTGCATCATAGATTGTGATGAGCCTACTAGCTTCCAGCAAGCTATTCAGAGCGTCGACTCGGTAAAATGGCTGGATGCAATGCGGACCGAAATGGAGTCCATGTACACCAACAAAGTATGGACGTTGGACATTGCTCCAGATGGGGTAAAACCCGTAGGATGCAAGTGGATCTTCAAAAGGAAGATTGGTGTAGATGGACAGGTTGAAACCTATAAAGCTAGACTGGTAGCAAAGGGTTTTCGTTAACGACCTGGTTTGGACTATGACGAAACCTTTTCTCCAGTAGCTATGCTGAAATCCATTCGGATCCTTCTTGCCATTGCTGCCTTCCACGATTATGAGATTTGGCATATGGACGTAAAGACAGCTTTTCTAAATGGTCATTTAAAGGAGTGTGTCTATATGGACCAGCCATAGGGTTTCATTCAGGGTGGGAGCAGCGGAAAGGTGTGCAAGTTGCTCAAGTCCATTTATGGACTAAAGCAGGCATCGCGGAGTTGGAACATCTGTTTTGATGAGACGGTCAAGGAATTTGGCTTTATCAAAAATCCAGATGAACCATGCATCTATTGTAGATTTGTAGCGAGAACTGTAGTATTCCTCGTTTTATACGTGGATGACATTCTCTTAATAGGAAATGACATTCCTATGCTACAATCTGTCAAGGGGTTCTTGTCACACAGGTTCTTCATGAAAGACCTGGGTGATGCCTCATACATTCTGGGTATCCGGATCTACCGTGACAGATCCAAGAGGATATTAGGACTTTTGCAGTCCAGGTACATCGACACCATACTGAAGAGATTCAGTATGGAAGATTCCAAGCGCGGTAATCTACCGGCTTGTCATGAGATCACCCTCTCCAAAGAGATGTCTCCCAAGACTGATTTGGAGAGGGATCGCATGTCTGTTATACCCTACGCTTCTGCGGTAGGCTCTATAATGTATGCGATGTTGTGTACCAGACCGGATGTGGCTTATGCACTGAGTGTGGTAAGCATGTATCAGTCAAACCCTGGGGAGAAACATTGGATAGCAGTAAAGAACATTCTCAAGTACCTGAGAAGGACTAAGGAGATGTTCTTGGTGTATGGCGGAAAAGACCTGCAGATTGAGGCCTTTGCTGACTCCAGCTTCCAGAGTGACAAGGATGATTCCAAGTCCATGTCGGGTTTTGTCTTCACCCTCAATGGAGGGGCGGTGTGTTGGAAGAGCTCCAAACAGGAAACCGTTGCTGACTCGACTATGGAAGCGGAATACATCGCTGCATCTGATGCCGCAAAAGAAACTGTCTGGATGAGGAAGTTCTTGAGAAAACTTCAGGTGGTTCCGTCCATTGTTGACCCAATACCTCTGTATTGCGACAACAACGGGGCTATAGCTTTAGCGAAGGAACCCAGGTCCCATCAGAAATCCAGACACATCTTAAGGCGGTATCACCTGATCAGGGAGATCGTGGATCGCCAGGAGATCGAGGTCCGGAGGGTTGCATCAGAGAATAACACAGTAGATCCATTCACCAAGGCCTTGCCCCAGACTCAGTTCGAGCGGCTGATCGAGATGATAGGTCTTCGATACGCCAGTACATGGCCTTAGTGCAAGTGGGAGATTGTTAGTGTATATGCCCTAGAGGCCATTACTGTATCATACTAGTTTGTATATTACTTGATGGAAGCTTGGGATATTCACAGTTGTATATACAATCTTGCTCGAAATGGTAGTATGCTACTTGGTTTGTCTCTGCTTTAATATGTGCATGTGTTTCTTTTAGCATATTGCTGATATACATATTAGTAGAGCCCTTAGGATCTTTGCTTGATTACCAGCGTTGTGATGGCGCTCACACTCGTGGGAGCTGGGTGATCTATAAGCACATCCTTATACCGGTCCCTAGTCGTTGGACTATCGAGACAGGGCATCGATACTCCGGAGTAGACTAGCGTATGCGCTTCTCATCCCAGCGTGGGAGACGGTCTGTCCCACAGCCGTCAGTACGTCGTACTTGAGATAGTATGCGGGTGCTCGTTAGGTTACGAGTACACTGGACAGGACTCGTCGGGGACTGTTGGTTGGTAGTATACCTATCGTTAGTTATCAGTTCCCAGGTGACATGAGTACAGCTTAGTCCGCTGACTTGACACTGTCACTTCGCCTCGAGTGTGTTCCCACTGCACTTTGATTACTACCCTACCACGGCTCAAAGGAGTCGTGCAAACAGGTAGTTTTTGGGTGCAGTCCCGAAGCACTTGGAGGCAGTGATGGTTAGACAGGATTCGTCTCTCCCGGTATTGGGGGTTGACATCGCGCTGTGTCCAGGAGAGCCATTACACGAGTAGTCCCTGGCCAGGGCAAGCAAGATATACTGGTAGGTTTCCAGTGTTATCTCAGGGTGTTCTGGGCTACACTCCGACACGACTTGTACCGCTATTAGGGGACTGACGTTCACCGCCCCCTAGGCCCGCCATGCGATGTATCAGACGAACAGACCGGACTGTATGGAGATTGTCACATACAGGCTCAGTAGGAGTTCAGATGGGGTTCACCTCGTCAGTCTTCTTATCGACATCTACCTGGGGACCGTTACGTACAGCTAGTGCCGCTTGCGGTCTGTGGTTAAACCCACTGCCAGTGTAGTGTCGAGTCTTTAGAGTCCCACACAGAGAGCTATTCGCCTTTAGGCAAAATGAGTAGAGGTCGCATGGTTTTGCGACAGGGTTCGTTCGCATCCGCGCACTTGTGCACGTTTGCTGTCCGGACAGTTTATACTAGCGGGCTTTGGTTTAAGCCGGATCCTAGTATATGATTTAGGATTGGTTTTTCTCATTGTATTCGTGTTCCTCGGATCACGAATGCTGGTGCGTATGCACAGTTGTTTGAGACAAAGGGAGAGGACCTTGATTAGGGTTAATGGCTATTGTTATTTTATTAACCCTAATGCTTATGTGTGTATTATAGTTAATTGATAATTAGTTTAATAATTGTGCATGGTTATGGTTGTTGACCTTTTTGACTTCCTTGACTTGTTGACCTAGGTTGACACTTTGACCATCATCATTTATTTTGGAAGATGCTTTTTGATCCTTGCAAATTGAAATGATAATGGTCACATCATGATTAACCATGACAATTATCTTACTAATTATCTAATTAAAATAATACCCATATATTTGTGAGAATGGTTGATTCTATTCTCATTCTATCATTTCATTTCTCTCTCTTGTTCTTCCTCTCCCTCAAGTTCTCCCCTCTCATGTGTTGAGAAACACTTGAGCTTGAGAAAAACCCTCTCTTGATCATCTTTACTCTCATCTAGGGTTGAAGGACTAGCACTTCTTGAACGCTAGTTACTTCTAGCTTGGAGTTGAAGCCAAAGGTTGAGGCTTTCGGGTGGATCTTTCTTTGACGGGAGAAGACGACAAGGTGACCTCCTTCCACTACTCCAAGGAGCAAGGAGAGAAGGACATAAAGACCAAAGGTATAACCTTTCTAGCACTTAGCTAGTTTCTAGTTAGCTTTAGCAAGTTTTTGTTTAGCAAAGATCCTTTAATGTCTAGTCCATGTTGCCTAAGCTCATAAAAATCCGATTTTTATTCCATTTTCCGCCTCCCCGCAAGTACCGGGGTGGGCAACGTGGACTTACAGCATATACATATGTTATCTGTAATTATTATGAAACCATACTGTTTGGACTCCAGCACCATTACCGATGATGCGTATGCATCACATACACTTGCTTGCCGGCTCACACACATCATCATCGGTAATTGCCATGTCACGTACACTTTAGAGCATACTATTTCATTGACATAGCCTGCTAGCTGATAGTTGCAATATGTTATAACTTTCATATGCTAGTTTAACTATTGCATTCATTTCATGATATCAGATGCATTCATATTTTCATTGGTTATGCAGTATTATGGAGATTATGCCGGTTTTCACTTTTATTGACATGGTGATTTGATATTTTCGGATCCTTCTTGAGATTTTCTTGATTTGGAAACAGCATGTGAAAGTTTTATAAACTGATGATGTATTTTAAAGACAAAAATGCGGTTTTCCTTGATATGATGAGTATTGTCTACCATGATGTTTTCTCGGTTCCGATAAGGTTTTCGAGACCCGATTCGAGGAGTTGAATGAACCGTCTGCGGGCACATGGTGGACCCGGTATGGTACCCTGGGGCAAGAAGCTCGAGTTGTAGACGATGAGCCCGGTAGGGAAAGACTGCCTACTGGTGATTGTTTGGCGCGGCGGATATCCGGAGGATACCGTTCGTGGTCGTGTGATTGATGATTTGGACCGATCCGGACTGACGGAGCCCGAGGTATTGGGATATTGAGATATTGAGATTTAAGACACTGAGGTATTGAGATTTGATGATACAGGCCAGTCCGGATAGCCGGAGCCTGAGATATTGAGATATTGAGATTCATGTTTTGTGTCGATGCTTGACACTGATTTCTCTGTTGATTTCATTGATGATATTCGATTTATATACATACAAGAATCTCATTAAATAAAGAAAACAGTTGTCTCACTCATGATGTATTCTGTTTCTATTCGTAATTCATTCATACATCATATATCTGATATGTTGCTATCTGAGGCCCTGACATGAGCACGTAGTATTACACTTATATGTAGATGGATCAAGATATTATTTGAGGATACTACTTGATATTACCTAGGATAGCGTCATACATGCGATTTCTGCTCTGTGATATTTTCTACTCACGAGTTGGCAACTCACCCCGTTGTGCCACAGTTTCTTGCAGGTTTTGCCGTACAGGTATCTTGACGGCTCACTGGCACACTGCTTTCATTACGGATGATTTCTTTGGTAGGTGGGTTCACTTGCATCGTGACCACCATTTTATATTTGTTATTCAGTTGTATCTAGTAAAAACTCCATCAATCAGACTTGTATATTATTTTCAGACTTAGAAAACTAGTTGTTGTTAATTCAACCTTAGTGTCACGCGTTGTATTATTATGGTTTTCATGTTGATTTTGAGTTTCTTTTGTGTTTTGATCCTCACCCTTCGGCGTTGTATATTATATTGCTTGCGTGGTTGTGACCGTCGATTGACGAAGAGCTAGCTCCCGCTTGGGGATGCCTTTTATCATTTCGTATACTATTCATGTTGTACCCCGTTTGGGGCCAGTATTTACAAAGGAAACTCTGCCGAAATTTTCAGAAAAGGCTTGATGTTTTAAAAATGCATACCTTGGATTATGTTGTTAAACTTCTTGCTTTAAAATTGGTTTTTCCTTCACTCTACTGCTTTACTTGTTTTCGATTTCTGGGTTTTGGCTTACTTAGATTACGTACGCCTCAAGACGTTTCGTAGTTTAAGTGTCGGTCATGTTCCGTACTTTTCGGGCCGCAAAAAAGTTGGTATCAGAGCGTTAGGTTTTACCTCCTAAGTGTAGGATGACCTTTGGTTGATGGAGTAGGAGACTTTAGTAGAGTGACGTACCGTGTGTATGTTCCGCGACATACTTACGATATGCTACTCCGCTTAAGAAGCCTTAGGATGTACATTTCCTTGCACAGTATTATATTCATTCCTATGATCTATCCCCTTCAGTACCAGTTTATGGTTTTGTTACCACGGTTGTACGGGCGTGGAGAGCTACGGCTAGAGTTGCGGTCAGTACGAGCTCGTCACGGACGAGAACTGACCAGTGCGTGATTTCAGGGACATACGATTGCATAGAGGCGTCATTTTATTGTGTTTTCACGCCATGAGCGTTTGATGGGTCGCTTTTACGAGATTACTAGGACGTGCAGATTAGCACCAGAGGATTGGGCCACTGATAGAGGCCTGTCAGAATGTGATGACCATTGACGTATCATCTATTCATGATGATGGAGGCACTGTTCAGCGTGCGGACGAATGAGCTAGTTGTTATTGCGAATGATGAGATATCACCCCAGATGTTGAAGCTATTGCAGCATGAGTTGTACTTAGAGATATGATAGATGGTCGCTAGTCACTGAGGATGAACGACTAGGACATGTGGTTCGTTCGCTTACCCCGATCCGAGGTCATCAGATAGATTGATTCCAGCTTGAGAAGATTTCACACAGCTACATTGGTAGTTGATAGAGATGATCGAATGTCAGGAGCCATTTTCCAAGTTTAAAGTATTCAGAGACAAATGCAATTAATGCTATGGACCCTCTAGAAGAATGAAATCTTAACTCGACATAATGACCATGTGAAAGCCTTTGAACCTTAGGGTTTGCGGCAGTTCCGCGGTGCCATTAGTGATGCTTGGGTTTGCCCTTCTACGGTTAGTCCATAGATACTGTGGTATGTACTCGATACAATTAAACTGTACTCAAGATATTGAGCTCTTGTGGGATTATGGGACTTTGACGAATCGATCGAAAGGTTCAACTTCATTCAGATATCATGTGATGGGATGCACTGCTTGGGAGACTCCGGATACGAGTATAGCCGTTGGAGCGCAGTCCATGCAGCCATGAAGAGTCGAGTCCGAAACAGTCGACATTAGATAAAAATGGAGTAAGAGGTTCGTACGTGATCTTGATGAGATGACGTTCCACTCCGCCGACATCAGAGATGTGATATGCATACAGAGGCGTTATATATGGATATATCTTACAGAAAGAGTCGTGATGAGTATGCAGCCGTTCCGGAACAAGAAAACGGATTTAGTAAAGGACGATAACTTCCGGACAGTTCGGCAGAAACGAGATTTGGGAGAGAATTCGATAAAACCTTTCTGGAATAATTTACGAGAAGACTTGGACCGAGGAGAGGTCATATTACGCACACCCAGCAGGCCAGAGTTCGGCATCGTCGACGAGACATGTTATTAGTGACCACGACAGTTGGCCAGAGACTCTTAGAGGATCTGCTTGAGCGGGACTATTCCGCCATACTTGATTTCGGTATTTTAAGATATCTATTCGCATGATTGAGTTTTGATGACTGAGTTTCATGATATTTGTTTTCATGCGCCATGGCTGCACCTACTGAGTATTTACGTTTTGTGCATAGTTATTGCACTTGAGATATGCTTTATACACCGTTGTGTTGATTTATGATTTGTTCAGGTTTATTGCACTTGATTCAGTTTTGTGCCTTGGCTGCACATGTTTATGATTTCATGGATTGCATACAGCTGATTTGATTTTTGTGTAGGTGGTATGCACCAGATTTGTATTTTGTGCAGTTGTTGCACTAGGTTTTTATGCTATGCATTGTTGCACCATATTGTATTTCGTGCACTGGATGCACTGTATTTGGTATTTCGTGCACTGGATGCACTGTATTCGGCATTTCTTGCACTGGATGCACTGTATTCGATATTCCGTGCACTGGATGCACTGGAGTTGGTATTTTGTGCACTTGATGCACTATATTTGTATTTTTGTGCGATTGTTGCACTGTATTGTATTTCGTGCACTGGATGCACCGGATTCATATTTCGAGCATTTGTTGCACCAGCTAGGTATTTTGTGTATTGGTTGCACCGGAATCATACTCCAAACCTTGGTTGCACCTGATTTATGTCTTTGAGCATTTGTGTTACCAGATTTGTGTTTTGTGCGCATCGGATGCACTTGATTTAGATTTTATTTGTGCATGTTGGATGCACTTGATTTAGATTCTATTCGTGCATGTTGGATGCACTTGATTTAGATTTTATTCATTCATGTTCGATGCCCTTGATTTAGCCTTCATTCGTACATGACGGATGTACTTGATTTGGATTTTCGCGCATGTTGAGCGCATGATATGAGATGCGATTTTGGTGCACACCATATGCACTAAATCAGGATTCTTTGTGCATATCAGATGCACCTGATATTACTGTCAGGCACACCGTTGCCTCTGACAGGTGTTTCGTGCACATCCGTTGCACTTAGATGTTGTTTCTGTGCACATGTATGGCATATTCATAGATTTTGATTTCCGTGCGCACCAGACGCACGCGGCATTCTTATGCACATTTTGGGATTGATTTTTGGAGCAGTATGTTTTTATGATATTTACTATTTGTTTTCGTAATGAGCAGGACTAGTCAGAGGATAGTACCTGGATATATTTGCATGCATTGATAGTTATCGAAGAGATTTCCAAAAAAAAAGGGGAGCTATAGTCTCAGTAAGTACCTACGTGTCCGAGATGACACGAAACTTGTTATAAATGAAAACCCTTCTAAGATTATTTTCAAAAGGCGGGACGTACATATTAAACAAAGGATATGTATATATATATATATATGTATATATATAGTTATTTTCTTACAATAGACGTCCGCCAGTGTGCAGTATTATGCTCATCGCACAACGATTTAAAAAAGGTTTGGCATGCATTTCCTTCAGATGTTTACATGTATAGTTTTAATGTTTACATGTATGGTTTTGATGTATATCATATTGGTTTCGTTTTGGGCTTTGACATTGATGTCTTCGCCATAACTCCGATGATTGCGAGATGATTGACGGAGTTTTGATTTGGTTTATATACTCGTTTTCATGCGCATGCATTGCGCTATGATGTGATTTATGTGTTTATGATTTTGGAGCCCCGACGACTTGATCATTGTACTGAAATCTTTTAGTATTTAGGGGAGTTTTAATTTAAATTCGGGGACCGAATTTTTTTAAGGGGGGAAGATTGTAACGTTTTGAAAATCGTTCAGGTGAAATTTTGGAGAATCGGTAAAATAACGGGTGTTTTCCGTAAAAATCAAGATATAATTATCTTTCATTATAAAATCAAATATACCTATTCTAGCTATATAATTGCTAGTATTTGGTGTTTATTGAGTCACTTGTAAAATTTCTAGTTGACTGAAAATTTTCCGAAATTAATTATTTTAATATTATTTTAAGCCGTCACTGACACATTTAATTAGGGATAATTACAAATTGAAATGGTTAATACAATTTTTGTGCATCATGACACATTAAACTAAAGTCTAACATGTGGTTTTTGAAATGAAAGAAAATGTCAAAACGGTTTTAGAAAATATGATAGAAAAAGGCTTAAACAGTGAAATTAATGTAAATGGAAATTGGGGTATAATATTTATCATTTTTTCCTCCCCCACACCCACACACCCTCACCCTCTCCCCTATTGTGGCTGAAATCAGCAGCCCTTCCCCTCATTTTTCCCCACTTGAAAAGTTCTGGAAAGAAAAGAAAATTTGAAAAAAAGAGATGAATAAACAATGAGGAGTGGGCTTTGTTGACTTCGGAATTATAATTCATTGACCACCTCACTTTTTCTCTCTCCATTTCTTGCTGTTGCTGGCCGTGCCCCCCATCTCTTGCAGCCCCAAATTTCCCCACCTCCTATTCACTCCAAAATCCTTCAATTTTTGCCTCAAAAATCAACACAAAGTCACATTAATTCATCATTAATCCCTTATCCATTATTCTTTACTCAAATTAGCATGGATCTTGGAGTTAGAATCCATTTTGGAGGTCAAGTGTGCAAGTGTGATCTCTTGTTTTGTGAGGTATAAATCTTTACCCAATGCTTAATTTGTTAGTTCTTTGCTTAAAGCTAATGTATTTAAGTGTTAATTACGTTTAATTGCAAGTTTGGAAAATTCAAGAATAGGGTTTGAATTTAATTAGGGTTTAACCATCACTACTAGGATAATCAAGTATAGTTCATCATCTTCGGAAATGAAAAATCTAGTCTATTTGTTGTATTATACATTGTTGTTTCAAAATTGTTCAAATTAAATAAATTTGAGAACTAGATTTTTGTTATTAATATCAAGAGGTGAGATAAAATTTTAAAATGGGTTGTGTGACTTAATTAAGAAAAATTAGTGAGCTTTATTGCCACTAAAATTGTTAAAATATTTATATTGGTTAAAACATCAAGTTTTGAACAAAAGGGTAACTTGTGCTAACTAGGTTTTGGTTTAATATAAATTAGTAAGATTAAAAATCTAGTAAATGTTTATGTGGCCTAATTAAGATAATTAGTGAGTATTTTGACCACTAGTTTGCTAAAACATCAAGACTTGTATTAAAATGGTTAACGACCCTTTACTAGGCTTTTTGGAAATAAACCGATTTGATCAATTTATTGGTTTTGATGATTTGCACCATATTTCATATATTTTTAGTGAGTTGTAAAACCATGATTGGTACGTTTGGTATTTTCTCGAATAATCGGCGTTTGTACGCCGATGTCGAGGGTTATGTGGTCCTTCTTTATGAGCGGATCAAAGGTTTTGACCTATGTGAGATTCGTGTGTCGTTGGGTTATGAGTCGGATTTTAATGCGATACGATTTGTTATGTTATGTAGGTACCCTCACGAGGACTTCGAGACGACGAGCAAGCGCGTGGCGACATCGGCATCGGCAAGAGAAGATCAATGTAAGTAGATATATATTTACGGGGAGAAGTCGGGTGGATGGCGTATAGCACCCCCGCAATGTCGTAAGAAATGATATGTTGTGATATAGATATACTTAAATCTGTTATTGGGGGATATGAACACTTAGCAAGAAAAGCTTTAGAAGATCATGAGTTAGAGTTAGCGAGATTTTAGGAAAGTGATTTAGTTGGTTTCATAGTCGCAAAACCTAGAGTAAGGTTGTACACATACACATACACGCACAGGATATGGGTTTGGGTGTATATGTATATGTATATCGATAGATGTGGATGCATGGGTTTATATATATATTCATGTACGTATACACAGATGATGAGGATGGTATAGGATATTATGAGATGAGTCGTTGGGATTGGGCATGATGCCGTGAGATCGGTGATGTGATTTGGTTCGTATTAGGAGATACGCCATGATGTTATAGCGGATCCTTAGACGATGTGTTTCATACATACGCGTACATATATGTTGATGAGATTAGTATTGTACTAGACTTAGATCAGTACCCCCTGTTCACGATAGGTGATGATGAGAATACCAGATGAATAATGAGATACATATGATATTTGACCCGTTCCCAGATTTGGGATGCCGTACGATAGATTTACCGTACGAGATATAATTATGATGTTAGATCCGCACTCTTGACTCAAGGATGTCATATGTGTATATTGTATCGTACGTGATATTATTGAGGCTAGATAACCGACTACTAGGTATATATAGATCGACTTAGACTAGGTGGTTTTCCTTACCCTTTTGACTGGGCTCGAGTCATACCTGTTTTCAAATGTAGTGAATCGTAGGTACTTTAAAGTACCAAACTGTATGACTCGTATATTGGGTAGGTTTATTCTTCAGTGTTGCTGTTACTATATCACCTTCTGTATATTCCTGATGTTTCATCGCATTGCATGCTTATACATATGTTATCTGTAATTATTATGAAACCATGCTGTCAGGACACCAGCACCATTACCGATGATGCGTATGCACCACATAAACTTGCTTGCCGGCTCACACACATCATCATCGGTAATTGCCATGTCACTTACACTTCAGAGCATACTATTTCATTGACAAAGCCTGCTAGCTGATAGTTGCAATATGTTATAGCTTTCATATGCTAATTTATATTGCATTCATTTCATGATATCAGATGCATTCATATATTCATTGGTTATGCAGTATTATGGAGATTATGCCGGTTTTCACTTTTATTGACATGGTGATTTGATGTTTTCGGATCCTTCTTGAGATTTTCTTGATTTGGAAACCGCATGTGAAAGTTTTATAAACTGATGATGTATTTTAAAGAGAAAAATGCGGTTTTCCTTGATATGATGAGTATTGTCCACCATGATGTTTTCTCGGTTCTGAGATGGTTTTCGAGACCCGATTCGAGGAATTGGATGAACCGTCTGCGGGTATATGGTGGACCCGGTATGGTACCCCGGGGAAAGAAGCTCGAGTTGTAGACGATGAGCCCGGCAGGGGAAGACTGCCTACCGGTGATTGTTTGGCGCGACGGATATCCGTAGGATACCGTTCGTGGTCGTTTGATTGATGATTTGGGCCGATCCGGACTGACGGGGCCCGAGGCATTGGGATATTGAGATATTGAGATTTGAGACACTGAGGTATTGAGATTTGATGATACAGGCCAGTCCGGATAGTCGGAGCCTGAGATATTGAGATATTGAAATTCATGTTTTGTGTCGATACTTGACACTGATTTCTCTGTTGATTTCATTGATGATATTCAATTTATATACTTACAGGAATCTCATTAAATAAAGAAAACAGTTGTCTCACTCATGATGTATTCTGTTTTCATTTGTAATGCATTCATACATCATATATCTGATATGTTGCTATCTGAGGCCCTGACACGAGCACGCAGTATTACACTTATATGTAGATGGATCAGGATATTATTTGAGGATATTACTTGATATGACCTTAGATAGAGTCATACATGCGATTTCTACTCTGTGATATTTTCTACTCACGAGTTGGCAACTCACCCCGTTGTGCCATAATTTCTTGCAGGTTTTGCCGTACAGGTATCTTGACGGCTCGCTGGCACACTGCTTTAATTTCGGGTGATTGCTTTGGTAGGTGGGTTCACTTGCATCGTGACCACCATTGTATATTTGTTATTCAGTTGTATCTAGTAAAAACTCCATCAACCAGACTTGTATATTATTTTTAGACTTAGAAAACCAGTTGCTGTTAATTCGACCTTAGAGTCGCGTGTTGTATTATTATGGTTTTCATGTTGATTTTGAGTTTCTTTTGTGTTTTGATCCTCGCCCTTCGGCGTTGTATATTATATTGCTTGCGTGGTTGTGACCGTCGATTGACAAAGATCTAGCTCCCGCTTGGGGATGCCTTTTATCATTTCGTATACTATTCATGTTGTACCCTGTTTGGGGCCAGTATTTACAAAGGAAACTCTGCCGAAATTTTCAGAAAAGGCTTGATGTTTTAAAAATGCATACCTCGGCTTATGTTGTTAAACTTCTTGCTTTAAAATTGGTTTTTCCTTCACTCTACTGCTTTACTTGATTTTGATTTCTGGGTTTTGGCTTACTTAGATTACATACGCCTCGAGACGTTTCGTTGTTTAAGTGGCGGTCATGTTCTGTACTTTTCGGGTCGTGACAGTAGCACTTGACTTTGATTAGATATCATTCAAGATGTTGATTTTGATTTCATGCCTATGGTATGCATGTGATTTGACTTATGCTTTCGGCATAGTTTTCATACACTTTTAGTATTTTGATTCGATTTTGTGCATGCTGATGCACATGGTTGTGAGATTATATACCACAGTATACCTGATTTGGATTTGGATTGAGATGTGTTGTATACCGTCGATTTTGATTGCGATATTCGATATTGTTTTCATGCACCTTGTGCACTAGATTTGGATTCTTACGTATATTTGGGCGCTTGATGCGATTTTGATGCACACCAGATACACTAAATCGGGCTTCTTTGTGCATACCAGATGCATCTGATATTGCTGTTAGGCACACTCGTTGCACTGGACAGATGCTTTCGTACACACCCATTGCACTTAGATGTTTCTTCTGTGCACATGTATGCCACATTCATAGATTTTTGATTTCCGTGCGCACCAGACACACGTAGCATTCATATGCACATTTTAGGATTGATTTCTTATGGAGCAGTACATTTTTATGATATTTGTTAATTGTTTTCGTACTGAGCAGGACTAGTCAGAGGGCAGTACCTGGATATATTTTGCATGCGTTGATAGTTATCGAAGGGATTTCCAAAAAGGGGAGCTATAGTCTCAGTATTTACCTACGTGTCTGAGATGTCACGAAACGTTTAAAACAAGAAAACCCTTCTAAATTATTTTCAAAAACGGCGGGACGTACATATTAAACAAAGGATAAGTATATGTATAGTTATTTTCTTACAATAGACGTCCGCCACTGTGCCGCGATACGTGCATCGCACAGCAACATGAAAGGTTTGACATGCATTTCCTTCAGATGTTTACATGTATAGTTTTGATGTATATCATATTGGTTTTTGTATTGGATTTGACATTTGTGTCTTCACCATGACTCCGATGATTGCGGGATGCTTTACGGAGTTTTGATTTTTGATTATATACTCGTTTTTCACGCGCATACATTGCGCTGCGATGCGTTTTATGTATTGATGATTTCGGAGCCCCGACGACTTGGACTTTTTACTGAATGTTTTAGTATTTGAGGGGTTAAATTTAAATTCAGGGACCGAATTTCTTTAAGTGGGGAAGATTGTAACATTTCAGAAATATAAAATATTATTTTTGGGAACTTTTATAATTAAATAATATTATAATGAATATTTTAATAATGCGATATAATTAAATACCGATAAAGTGGAAAATATTTGGAAAATTATAGAAATTACTAAAAAGAGGGTGTTTTATATGATTTAGGCGAATTATGAAATTCTATGATTTATTTTGCACCATTTTAGCGCTAATTGCGATTAAATATCGTTAATCGGACATTAAGCGCGTTTTGTGCACATGACATGCACTATATAATTTTTACACTTGTGTTACATTTTTCAACATGGCATTCTTGTTTTATTTTGGTTTCTATTTAGAGAAGAGAAAAGAAAAGAAAAGGAAAAGAAAAGAAAAGGGGACACAATGATGACAAGAGGGATGGGCATAAGAGAGAGAGGGTGAGAGGTCAACCTAGCATGGCTCTCATTTTTGTTTTCATTCATCTTTCATCCCCTTCATATTTTCCTCTCCTCCCTCACTCCCATGGCAGCACCTCCTCCCTCCCCCTCTTCAAGCCACCAAGCACCATAAAAAACAAGCCAAAACCCTATCTCCATTTCATTAAAAATGTTCACAAGCTCAAGGGAAGCACATTGGACCAAGAAAAATCAAATTTTGAGGACCTTGGGCAACTCAAGAATTTTCTTGAGTTGCCAATTGAGGTAATTTCTGCACGCTTAGAATAGTATTTAAATTCCTTAGGCATCCATATATGTTTAGTATCGATATCGAGCGGTTTTGTGAATTTTGAAAATTCCTAGTGAGAGATTTGGGAAATTTTGAATTGTGAAGTGTAATTGAGGTTAGTAGAGACCTTATGACCCCTGTAGGGATTGTATCTTGGACTAAAACCATAGAATAATCCCCGGAATACGAACTTAGAAACCCCGACATCGGAAAAACTGTGAAAATATGATGGTAATTGGAAATCTGCTAACACTCAGGGACCTGAAAAATTAATTAGCAAAGACAGTGATACATGCAGGCACCTAGGAAGCATCACCCAAGACCCCAGCCCCTATACCCTCTATTTGGCCGCAGATTTAATCCAGGAGGCTGCAATTTGCAGCCTGGGTCTTACCATTTTGATTCGTGTTTCTTCCATGGCTCTATCTCCAGTAAACTAGACCCTTTACATATGCAAAATAGGCTAATTTCAGTTAGGGTAAAATCTGGGACCATTTTCATGAGTTGCTGTTTTGATTCGGGTTTATATTTTCCGTATTTCAGATTTTGAATTTCAGTATTGTGTTATACCTCGATCACTTGACGTTTGTACGACGATATCGAGGGTTATTTGGTGATTTTGAAGGCGTAGTCCATAAGTTATAACCTATAGGCTTCTAGCGTGTCGTTTTGGTTTTGAATTGGGTTTTAATATGGCACGATACGTTATGATGTGTAGGTACCCCTAAGAAGACTTCGAGATGACAAGAAAGCGCGTGGTGACATCGGAAACAGCAAGCGAAGGGCAAGGTGAGTAGATTTATATCTATGGGGGAAGTCAGGTGGGTGGCGTATAGCATCCTCGCAAAGTTGTGAGAATTGATATGATGCGATATGGATATACATTTATATGTTGTTGAGAGATATGAACACTTAGAAAGAGAAGCTTTAGGAGATCATGGGTTTAGTGTTAGCGAGAATTGAAGAAAGAACTTTAGTGGATTTCTTAGTCACGAAACCCTAGAGTAGAGATTTGCATACACGCACACACACATTCGCATACATTTACTTTCTTGTGCTTATATGGGGATGTGTATATATGTATATACGCATGGGTATAGGACTATGCATATACATATTCATATACACATGTATGGGTGTTGAGAATGGTATGTGGTATTTGGAAATGAGTCGATGAGATTGGGCATGGTGCCATGAGATCGGTGAAGTGACGTGATTCGTATGATGAGATACGACACGATGTTATAGTGGGTCCTTGGGCGATGTGTATTCACACACGCGCATACATTCATGTTGATGATATTGTAGTGTACTAGACTTAGATCATTACCCCTGCTCACGTTATGTGATGATGTGGATACCAGATGAATAATGAGATGAATGTGATATTTGACCCATACTCTAATTTGGGATGCCGTACGATGGATTTACCGTACGAGCTATTGATGATAGATCCACACTCTTGACTTGAGGATGTCATATTAGATGGTGTATCGTATGGAATACTATTGAGGCGGGATCATCGACTATTATATAGATAGATACATATATCGACTCAGATGTAGGTGGTTGCCTTACCCTTTTCGATTAGCCTGTTAGCTCAGTCCTGTAGTTTGTAGATGATAGACTAGATTCGATTTATACCTATTTCAAAACTAATGAATCGTGTATATTTTAAAGACAGGACACGGGATTCTACGGATATTTCAAAGGACGTATCTTTTCTTAAAAACACCGTAGCCCTTATTTTCAAAACACCACGATTCCTATTATTTCAAATGGCAAACAGTATTACATAAGTATGGCGATGTAGATTCCTTATTATTATGTTATCATTCATGTCCCGCATATTATTGTTGCATTTAATATTCATTTGCCATTTGCCATGTTGTTATCGTCTCATTGTATGTTTACGGTGTATTTAGTGATTATGAGACCATGCTGTCAGGACACCAGCACCATTACCGATGATGCGTATGCTCCACATACACTTGCTTGACGGCTCACACACATCTTCATCAGTAATTGCGATGTCACGTACACTTTAGAAAATACTATTTCATTGACATAGCTTGCTAACTGATAGTTGCTACATGTTATAGCTTTCATATGCTAGTTTAATTAGTGCATGATATCAGATGCATCAATATATTCATTAGTTATGCGGTATTATGGAGATTTATGCCGGTTTTCATTGTTATTGACATGGTGACTTGATGATTTTGGATTCTTCTTGATATTTTCTAGATTTGGAAACCGCATGTGAAAGTTTTGTAAACTGATGAATTATTTTAAAGAGAAAAATGCGGTTTTCCTTGATATGTTGAGTATTGTCCACCATGATGTTTTCTCGGTTCTGAGATATTTTTGAGACCCGATTCGAGGAGTTGGATGAACTGTCTCGGGTACATGGTGGGCTCGATAAGGTACCCCGGGGCAAAAAGCTCGAGTTGTAGACGATGAGCCCGGCAGGGGCAGACTGCCTATCGGTGATTTTACCTGGCGCGGCGGATATCCGGAGGATACCATTCGTGGTCATGTGATTGATGATATGGGCCGATCCGGACTGACGGAACCCGAGATATTGAGATATTGAGATATTGAGATTTGAGACACCGAGATATTGAGACTTGAGACACTGAGATATTGAGATTTGATGATACAGGCCAGTCCGGATAGCCGGAGCCTAATGTATCGTGACACTGAGATTTATGTTTTGTGTTGATGCTGGACACTGTTTTATCTGTCGATTTCATTGATGATATGCGATATATATACATACAGAAATCTCATTAAATAAAGAAAAGAGTTTTCTCATTCACGTTGTATTCTGTTTCATTTGTAATGCATTCATACATGATATATCTGATATGTTGCTATCCGAGGCACTGACACGAGCACGTAGCATTGCACTTATACGTAGATGGATCAGGATATTGTTTGAGGATATTACTCGATATGACCTAGGATTGCGTCATGCATGCGATTTCTACTCGTAGATTTTTTCTACTCACGAGTTGGCAACTCACCCCCGTTGTGCCACAGTTTCTTGCAGGTTTTGCCGTACAGGTTTCGTTGCGATTTTGCTGGCACGCTGTTCCTTCCGGGTGATTGCTATGGTAGGTGGGTTCTTTTGCATCAGGACCACCATTGTATATTTGTTATTTCAGTTATATCTAGTAAAACTCCATCAACCAGACCTATATATTGTTAGAGATAGATGACCAGTGTATATTCCTTCGACCTTAGAGTCGCGCGCTGTATTATTACGGTTTTCCTCTGGTTTTTCTTGATGATGTTGGATTTTTATCCTGAGTTTGATCCTCGCCTTTCGGCGTTGTATATTATATTGCATTGCGTGGTTTTGTCCGCCATTTGGCGAAGAGCTAGCTCCCGTTTGGGGATGCCTTATTCATTATATATGCTTTATCAGGTTTTATACCCGTTTGGGGTCAGTATTTACAAAGGAAACTCTGCCGAAATTTTCAGAAAAGACTTGAGATTTTAAAAATGCATACTTCGGCTTATGTTGTTAAACTACTTGCTGTAATTTGGGTTTTCTTTCACTCTACTGCTTTACTTGGTTTGGATTTCTGCGTTTTGGATTACTTAGATTACGTACGCCTCGAGACGTGTCGTAATTTAAGTTCCGGTCATGTTCCGTATTTTTGGGTCGTGACAGCGGGCCATGACAGGTTTTATTTGTGGCCCATACAGATCCGTTATGCATGAAGTCTTAAGCAATATATAACAAGAATTATAAGATTCAACAACTTTACATTTCTTGAATTTCAAATCTCTTGAATCTATCCTAATCTTTCTTTTCTATCAAGGTGATGGATTCTTCCAACAATACCAGCATCAACATCAATGGCAACACACCATTGCCTACCTTGCCATCTCCACCTACCATTACAGCTCATATCAATGAACATACGGAATTTCTCGAAGCCATCAAGAGTCTTCTGGAGGGACAAAAGCATAAGACGCTATCTTTTTGAACCATCCCGAAGCCGAAGCACCCGGTGTGAAGTTGTTGGATATAGTGCCCTCAAGGCAAATATTATGATTGCAAGTAGGTGATTATAATTATCGAAGGAGGACCTATACGGGTATAACAGTCTTACTCAAGATGATAGTATGCTATATGGTTTGTCTTCATCATTGATGAAGCCCGTAGGATTATTGCTTGACAACCAGTATTATGATGGCGATCATATATGTGAGAGCTGGGTTGTCCATAAGCACATCCTTAAATGTCCCTAGTCGTGGAAGTATCGAGACTGGGCATCGATATTCCGGAGTAGACTAGTGTATACACTTCTAGACCCCGACGAGGGGCGGTGGACAGTCTCATAAGTCATTGGTGTTGTGTCACCTGAGATAGTATACATGTGCTCTCTGGAGGTGAGTACACTGGACGGACTCGCTGAGAACTTCTAGATGGTATTATATATATCATCAGATGGAAGTTCTCAGGTGGCATGAGTACAGGTTAGTCCTTTCAACTGAAGACATCATTTGTCCCGTGTGAGTTCCTACTGTACTTTAACTATTACTCTACTATGGCTCAAAAGAGTCGTGCAAACAGGTTTTAGTTGGGTACAGTCTCGAGCCACATGGAGGCAGTGGTCGACTGCCAGGGATTCGTCTCTCCTGGTATTAGGAGTCGATATCGTGCTGTGTTCAGTTGCCTATCACCAGAAATCAGTGGCCACGGTTGGTGAGATTTATTGATAGTTGATCAGTAGTGTGTCAGTTGGTGATGAGCTTGACTCAGACACGATTTATCGGGTTAGTAAGGGTCTAACGTTATCCACCCCTAGACCCAATATGTGATACTCTTTGACGAAGAGACCGGACTGTACGGAGATTGTCACATTCGGCTCAGTAGGGTAAGGACGCACTTGATTGTCGACCCCCCTTTCGACAAGTACCTGGGTAGCCGTTACGTACAGCTAGTGCCGCTGACGTACTTGTGGTTAAACCCACTGCCAGCATATTGTCGAGTCTTTAGAGTCCCACACAGAGGGTTTCCCGGTTCATGCGATAGATGTAAGAGCCGTACATTGGTACGTGCAGGGGTCCGATTAAATACGTGTACGCGATACACGGACTTTAATCGGACGGTTGATAATACTAGCCGGCTTAGGATTAAGCCGGATTATTAAATCAGGTTTTTATTTAATAATTTGTATATGTATTTTGATACATATATTTTAGTATTATTGTTCACTATTTATTTTCTCTCTTTGGTGCTATCCGTATTTTTATACGGATACACATATGTGTAGCGATACATATACCAGGTGAAGTATTCCGTATTTATACGGGAATACTTCTAGAAGAAGGAGACCTCATATTTATTTTTCTATTTAGAAAAATAAAAAGAAATGAGGTGGAAAGGAGAAATTATGAAGCATGGTGCATGTATGTAGAGAGGTATGGCTTGGAGATTTTAAAATGGTAAAATCATTTGTGTGCACTATTGCACCATGGTTGTCAAAGCAAGCCATTCTCATCACTTTCAACACTTGATGTTTTCTTCATTCCTTACTTGAGCTCATGCTTCATGCTTCCTCTTTTCCTTCACCTTCTTCTTTCTCTTATTTTTTAGCATAGATTTAGAGAGAGAAATTTAGTGAAGTATTCCTACATCACCTACCATCCAAACCTAGAAAGTTTGGATCGTCAGTTAGAGCCTCCTCCGGATTCCCTCGGGTGCATCATCTTCGGCAAGGGTGGTCGATTCTCAAGTGCGATCCTGACGGCTGCGAGCTTGGAGGGGTCTTGCACAAAGGTTGTATTTTCTCAATCCTTGCACTTTTAGCTAGCTAGTTTAGGTTATTGGAGCATATCCTGGGTTTTACGGGCGTCCGGTGTTCACTAGAATTTTTGTTTTCGCTTCCGCCTCGGCCGCAGTTTCTGCGGCGTGGGAACTGGAACCCGCCCGAAAGAACTTTTTAGGTAAAGAGAGCCCCCTAGAGGCTGAAGAGTGGGATCAAAGCATCGAGGACAATCTTGCAGCAGCATAAATGCCAGACATAGCTTGGGTTCGTGTTGCAAAGTTTCAGCTCACGGACAATGCAAGAGTCTGGTGGAAGGCCAAGGAGAGCCGTCTTACATAGCCAATACAGTGGAAGACGTTTTGCGATATATTCAATGCCCCATATTTCCCCAAGATTGCCTAATTTGATACGGAACAACAATTCATCCACCTGTAACAAGTCTCTATGTGGGTAAAATTCGTGGGTAGGTTTGATGCCGAATTCATTATGCTTAGGAGGCAAAGAATTCATCTCAAATTTTGTTCCTTAAGCACGTAACTGTTCTGACATCATCATCATATCAGGTTCGCGACACACTTGATCCCTACTGATGAGATTCGGGCTAAACGATTCCAACAGGACTTAAACCTGGAGATTCAAGCGGCATTAGCCACAGGAGACCATCCGACCCATGAACTCGCTCTGAAGGCAGCCCGCCGCTATGAAGCTGTAACATTTCAGAAAAATAAAATATTATTTTTGGGAATTTTTATAATTAAATAATATTATATTGAATATTTTAAATACCGATAAATTGGGGAAAAATTTGGAAAATTATGGAAATTACTAAAAAGAGGGCGTTTTATTGGATTTAAGCAAATTATGAAATTTTACGATTTGTTATATACTATTTTAATGCTAATCGCAGTTAAATATCGTTAATCGCGCATTAAGCTTGTTTTGTGCAAAACATGCACCGTATCATTTTTACAATTGTGTTACATTTTCCTACATGGATTTCTCTTCATTTTCATTCATGGTTTTGGGTTTTATGTGAGAAGAGAAAGGAAAAGGAAAAGAAAAGAAAAGAAAAGAAAAGAAAAAGGATATTAGTAAAGAATTGGGTATGGGCATGAGAGAGAATGAGGTGAGGGGGTCAACCTTGGACCATGGCCTTTATCCCTTCATTACTTCCTCTTCATTTCTCCTCTCTCCTCTCAAGAGCTGCTGCCTCCTCCATCCCCCTCTACTTCATCCTCACAAACACCCTCATTCCTTCATCAAAACATCATCCCCACTTCTTTAAAAATGTGCACAAGCTCACAAGCTTCACTTTGGACCAAGAAAACAAGGATTTTGGACACTTGGGGCAACTCAAGAAAATTCATGAGTTGCCAAAGGAGGTAATTTATCCATCATTAGTGTAGTTTTCCCATTTGCTTTGCATCCATGTTAACTTAGAATCGATATTGTGCGGTTTAGTGAACTTAGAAAATTCCAAGTTAGGGTTTGAGAATTCTTGAGTTGTCATGTGTAATTGAGATTAGTAGTGACCTTAAACCCCCTTTAAAGATATCATATTGGACTAAAACCTGAGAATTAACCCCCAAATACGAACTTTGAAATTCTGCAGATACGGAAATTGTGGGAATTGTGATGGTTTTTGGTTATCTGCTAACACCCGGAGACTCTAAAATTTATTTAGCGAACACAGAGAGATGTGCAGGTGATTTTACCCTAAAGACCCGAGCCCCTACCCTAACAACATGGCCGCAATTAAATTCCCCCTGGCCGTAATTTGCGGCCAGGACTTAACCTGGGTGCCTCATTTTTGGTCCATGGCTCCTTTAGCAGTAAGTTAGACCCCTCCTGTATGCAAAATTGGCTAATTTGGCCTAGGGTAAAATCTGGGACTAAATTCATGAGTTGCTGTTTGATTCGGGGTTATATTTTTCGTATTTTGGATTCTGGATTTTAGTATTTGTGTTTTAGCTCGATCACTTGACGTTTGTGCGACGATATCGAGGGTTATTTAGTGGTTTGAAAGGCGTAGTCCGTAGGTTCTAAACTATAGGCTGTTAGCGAGTCGTTTTGGTTTGATTTGGATTTTAATGCGATACGATACATTGTGACATGTAGGTACCCCTATGTGGACTTTGAGATGACAAGCAAGCGCGTGGCAACGTCGGCAACGGCAAGCGAAGAGTAAGGTGAGTAGATACACATCTATGGGGGAAGTCGGGTGGATGGCATATAACAACCCCGCAGTTCGTAGCGTAGTGTATGGTATATATTAGATGGATATATTTATATGTTTATTGTGATATTATGACTATCTAGATAGACTTTGGGAGTCATGAATAATTTTAGTATAATTGGATGATTGCGTCATTATTTAGTTTAGTCGCGGACCTTAGAATAAGGTTTACACCTGTTAGTTGTATGTATGCCCTAGAGGCCGGTATTGTACAGATGTATATTATATTGGATGCTTGGAGATATATAGAGAGGACTTTCTTGCTCGATATGATAGTATGCTATCTGGTTACTCTTTATCTTAACATGTATACTTGTCTCTTTATACTGTCTTATAGTTACATGTTGGTAAAGCCCTTAGGATATGTACTTGACTGCCTGGACTATGATGCGGATCATACTAGTGGGGACATGGTAGTCCATAAGTACATCCTTCAAGGTCCCTAGTCGAGGGTGTATCGAGACAGGGCATCGATATACCAGAGTAGACTAGCGTATACGCTTCTCAACCCAAGAGATGGGCGATGGATGATCCCATATCCATTGATGTTTGACATCAGAGATGGTATGCGGGTGCTCAATAGAGACTGGGTACACTGGACGGACTCGCTGAGAACTCCCAGATAGTATTATACCTTACGTCAGATGGCAGTTCTCTGGTGACACTTGTACAGGTTAGTCTGTAGACCCGAGATCGTCATAGAGTCTTGTGTGATTCCTACTGTGCTTTGATTTCCACCTTACCACGTCCATGAGGGCGTGCAAAATGGTGGTTTTTAGGTACAGTCCCGAGTCACATGGAGGCAATGAGCGATAGGAGGGGTTTCGTCTCTCTCGGTATTGGGGGTAGATGTTGCGCTGTGCTCGATTGGCCATAACAGGGAAGTCCCTGGCCAGGGCTGATTAGAGATTTACTGGTAAGTGTTACCAGTAGTTTCTCGACCCGTTATGAGCCTCACATCGGCACGACTTATCGGTTATTGGGGTCTGACGTTTACCACCCCTAGACTTGATATGCGACATATCAGACGAGGAGACCGGACTGTACGGGAAGTGTTACCGGTAGGCTTTTACAGGAGTTGGAGCGGGCTTGCTTGCTGATCATCTGATCGCTCAATACCGGGGTAGCCGTTACGTCCAGCTAGTACCGCTGACGGCTTGTGGGTGCTTGATGTGATCATCACCTACTGCCGGCGTATTGACGAGTCTTTAGAGTCCTACATAGAGGTTTTACTGGCTCAGGCAAAACGAAATAGGAGCGCATATGTGATATGTGCAGAACCGAGAATAATGCGTGTGTGTAATACTGTATTCTATTCTCGCGACTTTTTGTATCGGTCGGTTATATATGATATGACCGGGTTATCGAATCAAGTGTTGATTTAATAAGTCGATACGATGAGTGTTAGTTGGTTATATGAGATATGACCGGATTATTAAGTCAAGTGTTGATTTAATAATTAAATGTATAATTGTATATTAGATATACTAGTTTACATTTACTAACACATGTTCACTTAGGGTTTTTTCTCACATGTACACATTTTTACTATATATGATATATATGAAAATGTGTTGTATTTTTGTATCATGGTTGATGATACACTATACATGGGTGTATGAGACTTACACTATGCTAATTTTTATTTAGGGTTTTTAATATCTAAAGTAATTACAAAATCAAGTGGAGGATTAGAAAATGCATGAAGCTTGTGGAAGCTTGTGGATGCATTGACTAATTCAACTTGGTTTTGTTTTTACTATGGATATTTCTTAACCCAACCATAAAGATTAGCCTAGGATTAAGTCTCTACAAGGGTTGGTATATGATACCCACTCACCATGGTTAGACTTCTCACTTGATCATTATCCTTTCCTCTTTCTTTTGTTCATCTTCTTCATTGAACAAAAGAGAAAGCAAACTAGGGTTTTGAAAAGAGAGCAAAAGATTGTGAGATATAAAATTCCAAAAAGAACCCACTTCCTATTTCTTCATCCTCTACTAGACTAGCACTTTAGTTTAGGGTGTTTACTTCACTAATTCTCTAGTTGGTGAAGTAGGAGCTTGAGTCGGAATTCTCTCGACGTAGATCCTCTTCGGCCTCGGAGACTTCAAGCAAGGTCACATCATTCACCTCGTGAAGCCATGCAAGGGTCCAGAAGAACCACGATCGCAGCGAAGGGACTTCATCAAGGAGCTAAAGAAGTGGAGGAGCGATCTACAAAGGTTGTATTTCGCAAATCTTTAGAGTAAAGTTGTTTACTTGCTTTAAATTTCGCCTAAACTCTAGTATACGATCTTGCTTAGTGTTATTCAGCACATAAAAATTTAATTTTGGCATGGTCGATGCCTTGTAGAGCCTTGTTTGTGTGCCTAGTAACCCTACAACACCCACACGCGCACACACACACACACATATGTTTACATTGTTTTACTTGTGCGGTTATGGGGAGATGTATATATACATACGTATACTTATACATGGATGATAGGGATTGTACATTGTATTTGGAGATGAGTCGATGAGATTGGGCATGATGCCATGAGATCGGTTATATGTTTTGATTCGTATTAAGAGATACGTCATGAGATTATAGCGGGCCTTTAGGCGTGTGTTTTCATATACGCATATATTTGCAGATGATATCAGTTTATAGTAGACTTAGATCAGTACCCCCAGTTCATGAATATGATGATAAGGATACCAGATAAATGATGAGATGAATGTGATATTTGACCCGTACCCAGATTTGGGATGCAGTACGACGGATTTACATACGAGCTATATATTGATCATAGATTCACACTCTTGACTCGAGGATGTCATGTTATATATATTGTATCGTATGTGATACTATTGAGATGGGATCACCGACTATTATATTTATATATATCGACTCAGATTTAGGTGGTTTCCTTACCTTTCGATTAGTCCTGTAGTTTACTTATAGATGTTAGACTAGATTCGAGTCATACCTATTTCAAAACTAACGAATCGTGAGTATTTTAAAGATAGGCCAAGGGATTCTACGGATATTTTCAAAAGACGCATCTTTTCTTAAAAACACCGTAGCCCTTATTTTTCTAAACACCACGATTCGTGTTATTTCAAATGGCAAAACTGTATGACATATATATATATTGATGTAGATTCTTCAGTGTTGCGTTTATTATTCATTTTCCGCATATTCTTACTATTCGCATCGCATTGTATGTTTAAATGTGTTTATTGTTATATTAAACCCATGCTGTCAGGACACCGGCGCCATTATCGATGATTCGTATGTTCCACGTACACCTGCTTGCCGGCTCACACAGTTCATCATCGATAATTGCCATATCACCACATAGTAGGATTGTTGCATCAGGATATGACTCCTTGTATGACGTATTGGCATACATACATATTTGTACATACATAGATGATTCTGGCATGATTTTGGAGATTTGGGAACCACATGATATGTTTTTAAACTGGATTCATTTTAAGAGCGGTTTTCCCTCAATATGTGCATATTACTGTTTTATGTTGCATGCTATACTGATATGCTTACATTTCTATTATATGTCGCATACATCATGCTTTATGATTATACGCATTGAGATTTGTTGTTTCCATGATATTTCTGGATTTGAGAACCGTGGGTATTTCAAAAGAAAGTATGTACTGTTTTAAAAACCCGGTTTCTCTTGATATGATATTTCAGTGCGTCCACCTTGCATTTTCTCGATTCTGAGACATGTGATATGTGAAACCCGATTCGAGGAGGCGGATGATTCCATTTGCGGGTACATGGTAGACCCGGTATAGTACCCCAGGGCGAGAGAGAGATTTCTTATGGATGACGATGAGCCTGACAGAAGGACTATTACCTACCGGTGATAGTATTTGGGCTCGGCGGATATCCGGAGGATACCGACCGGAGTCGAGAGATGATATGGGCCGATCCGGACCGACGGAGCCCGTGGGCCGATCCAGACTGACGGAGCCCGATATATGAGGATTTACGTGCCGATGCTGGACACGGGTTTCATGATGTTTTCGAGTGTCGATGCTAGACACTCAGGTTCCATGATTTTGATGTGTCGCGAGGGACACACTGTTAGTTATATGTATGCCCTAGAGGCCATTACTGTACATGAGATGTGTATTGTAGTGGATGCTGGGACATATATAGGTAGGACTTTCTTGCTCGACATGATAGTACGCTATCTGGTTGCTCTTTATCTTAACATGTATACTTACTGTCTCTCCATTACATGTTGATAAAGCCCTTAGGATGTGTACTCGACTTGTAGGACTATGATGCAGATCATACTAGTGGGGCCTGGGTAGTCCATAAGTACATCCTTCAATATTCCTAGTCGTGGGAATATTGAGACGGGGCATCGATAATCCAGAGTAGACTAGCGTATATCTTCTCGACCCATGTGATGGGCGATGGATGATCCCATATCCATTGGTGTTTGACATCAGAGATGGTATGCGGGTGCTCAGTGGAGACTGGGTACACTGAACGGACTCGCCGAGAACTCCCAGATGGTATTATACCTCACGTCAGATGGCAGTTCTCTGGTGACACTGGTACAACTTAGTCTGTTGACCCGAGATCGTCATAGAGTCTTGTGTGTCTCCTACTGTGCTTTGATTTCCACCCTACCACGGCTCTACTGAGGCGTGCAAACAGGTGGTTTTTGGGTACAGTCCCGATTCACATGGAGGCAATGAGCGATAGGAGGGGATTCGTCTCTCCCGGTATTGGGGGTTGATGTTGCGCTATGCTCGACTGGCCATAACTGGAAATCCCTGGCCAGGGTTGTACTGATTTACTGGTAAGTGTTATCAGTAGTTTCATGCTTGTTATGGACCTTACATCGGCATGACTTATCAAGTTACCGGGGTCTGACGTTTACCACCCCTAGGCGAGATATGCGACATATCAGACGAACAGACCGGACTGTGCGGTAAGTGTTACTGATTGGATTCGCAGGAGTGTGAGCAGGTTTGCTCGTTGATCTTCTGATCGCTCAATACCCGGATGGCCATTACGTTTAGCAGACCGCTTGCGGCTTGTGGGTGATTGATATGATCACCGCCTACTGCCGGTGTATTGACGAGTCTTTAGAGTCCTACACAGAGGTTTCCTGGCTCAAGCGAAACGAAATAGGAGCACATATGAGATATGTGCGGGACCGAGAATAATACCAGTATGTGATACTGAATTCTATTCTCGCGATTTGTATCATCGGACGGTTATATGAGATATGGTCGGGTTACCGAATCAAGTGTTGATTCGATACATTGATACATTAGATATTAGTCGGTTATATGCGATATGACCGGATCATTAAATCAAGTGTTGATTTAATGATTTAATGTATAATTATATATTTGATATATTACTTTACATTAACTAGTATGGGTTCACTTAAGATTGATTTTCTCACTTGATGTGCACAAGTTGTATATGTGATATATTTTTGTGCACTAGATTGTATCATATTTGATGATACATGCAAACTTGGGTGTGTGTATGACTTACACCATGTTTAGGTTAATGGTTTAGGTTTTTATTTGTTTTGGAAAAACAAAATGGTGATTTTCTTTTTCTTTGCTTGAAGCTTCATGAAGCTTTCAAGCATCTTTGACAAAGTCTAACCATTTTGTTTTGCATGAGATTTTCATTAACCTAACCATTAACTTAAACTATAGTTTAGTCTCTACAAAGGTTAACTCACCCATGGTTGCAATATGATAGACTTCACTTAATTATTCTTTTATGATATTCATTATTCATTCTTATTCTTTTCTTCTTCTTCTTCTTCTTCAAGAAAAAGAAAGCTTTCTAGAAAATTTTCAAGTGAAAATTTAGAGTGAGAAATCCAAATCTAAAGTAAACCCACTTCCTATTTCATCATTCTCTACTAATTTCCATTTAGTTTAGGGTGTTCTCTTCACAAAGTTCTTGACCTAGTGAAGATGGAGCTTGGGTTTGAGTCTCCTCGACGTAGATCATCTTTAGCCTCAAAGTCAACGACCTATCCTGCTCATTTCTCCGAAGAAACCATCGCTAGAGTCCGGGATCCCGATGATCGCAGCGAAGGGCCGTCAACACAGAGCTTTAGAAGTGAAGGACCGGATCTACAAAGGTTGTAATCCCTTTCACTTGTAGTAAAAATGTTTAACTTGCTAGTTTTCTCCTTATCTCTAGTAAACGATCTAGATTAGGGTTGTTCGGCACATCTATTTTTTTTTGAATCGGGCATGGTTGATGCCTTGTAGAACCTGGTTAGAGTGCCTAGGAACCCTACAGTGGTATCAGAGCTACTAGGCATTGGATATCGACCTTTGGGGGGTTCTCACTGTGTGACAGTGTGGCGAAGCATAGGCTCTTACCCCCAGGGTGTCCCGAGACCGGAAGGTGTTCCGGCGGGTTGTAGTCCTCGCGAGGGGGCATGCGTAAAAAGTAGCCGCTGAGGGACCCGTTGGTGCCACGGCGACCCTATTGGATGGTGTTGCTGCCTGACCTATAGTGGTATCAGAGCTAAGCTAGAGATTTAGGCGAAGTCTAGACGAAGTTAGAAGTCCGATTGAACCCGAAAACCCCGATATTTACCCCTCTCTGGATATTTTTTTAAAGTGTGATTTTTTAAGAATTAAAAATGCTCAGAAAATTAAACAGGAAAAACTAAGAATTACTGTGAAGTACGGCTGTTCATATCATAATATTGCAGTTTATATTCCCCAATTCTTATTCGTTTTATAAATAAACAGGTGCTTTTGACGCATGTCTGCTACATGTTACGGGTTACAGGTTCTTGGACAGAAAACAGTGCAAACGATTTAAAGACGATGAAAATGTGGACTTTAACCAACAAACAGAGAATCTTGATCAAGCCTACACAAGGAACAATTCACAAAGCAAGATTCAAGACATCGACTCAAAGCGAACGGTTAAAAATCCATTGCAAATTGTTCACTGAAGATCTGGAACCAACCTAGAAGCCCAAATGGAAAAAGATATATATAAATAAGAAGCCCAAGCCAACAAGAAGCAACCCGGGAAATTTCACCATGAGATCTCCCCAAAGGGCCGCGGAACCGCGGCCCAAGCCCACTAATGCCGCGGTTCCGCGGCCATTTAAAGCCCGTGTCGGTGTATCTTTCTGGTGTCGGTGCGTTGGTGCGGGGGTTTGGATTTTTCGTGGGCAAATCAGTAATTGCACATGTGCGAATCTCGTAACCCTAAATTCTCCTGTTTACTTATAAATTGTAATCAAAAATTGTAAAAACCTATGCCTCTTTTCAATACACAAATTCAGATCTGTTCTGTATTATTGCTTGGAGGGAGCCATCAATAAAAATTAGTAAGTTAATTTTATTTCTTCGCTTTTAATTCTCTTTTAATTAGAATGTCTTTTAATCCCCTAATGAACGAGTAATCTCCTCGCTTGTTAGGGTTAGCCTTAGAGAAAGGTTTAAGAGATGAGATCTCTCACCCCTTTCATGCCATTTCATACCTAAGAATTAGAACTCCATGCATGCACGCACACCCCGCTCCCTACGGCACCTTATCCCTCGAGGTAATGGTGACACCGTAGTGTAAAGGACCGGTTGCGCGTGTTTTCCATGGAGGTTAGGGTAAGTATCGATAAAGGAAGGATAAGAATCTAGAGGAAGAAACATCTTCCCAAAAGATTCTAATCCACTTTATTGATAATTACTATAACATCTAATAGATCTAAAATAAGGCATTAAAAGCGGTGATGGAACCTTTAATCTCCCAACTTCCCCTAAGCCTAACCCTAGCAAGACTTTAATTTAGATTAATTTAGTTTATTGATAGATATAGGTTTTTTAGACATAATAAATCAATCCAAACAACATTTGGAATCAACTCGTAAAAACACATTAAGAAAATTACACATCTCTGTGGATCGACCCGTATTCACCGGCTAGCTGCAAAGCGACGCCGTTTCTGATTACGGTTAACAAGTATTTTTACACTAATCAAATGGCGCCATTGCCGGGGATGGCGTAAAATTTCTTTTGTGTAATTTCAGATTGATATAAATTTTAAAAAAAAATTATAAAAATCTGAAAATAAAAAAAAGAAATAAAAATTATCAATTTTGATCTGTTTGAAGGGTGTATCTTTTGAATCTTGCGGGAACAGCGAAGAATAGCGAATCTGGAAATTTTCTGGAAATTTACAGAGAGGAAAACAGAAAGTTGTACATCAAAACAGAGGAGGATTTGGACAAAGGAGCAGTACAATTTTTTCCAGAGCCTGATCCCGTCACCAGACCGCGAAACCGCGGCAAAAGTGGGCCCCAAATCGCGGAACCGCGGCGGTTTAGCCTCCTCTCTGCGCGAAATTTGCTCGGTTTGTCTTCTCCTTCTCCCCTCTGCAACCTACAATATATCCATTGTGAAAATTTTCTGCAGGAATTTTTTGCGCTTAAAATCTTCTCTCCCCTTCTAAATAACAGATTTTCTGCAGGTTTCTTTGCGCCGTGCTAAAAAAAAATTGATTGCAAATGAATTTTATTGTTTTGCATAATTTAATCGGACTTTAAGGGGCTAATTGACCAAACTCAGATTGGGTGGGGATTTCATCACCCTTCTCAGGACCCCAGAAAACACTTAAAGCATTTGCATTGACCACAATTAATTAAAAAATACTAGACTCAGACCTAAGGACATCGAGCTCAATAGGAAAAGGACTAGTATAGGCATCGACCGTTTATCCTAACTGAGTTTGCGGTGTCTAGAAAAGTGTGTCTAGGCTAGTGGTTATTAATTAGGCCCACTACTGTGGTTCCTTCCCACTTACCTGGCACTTACCTGGCCGTAATTATCGGTGAAGAGGCGGTTTGAGGTCCTATTTCTAGCCCCAGTTAGGAGCTGTCTAGCAGACCTAGGTGACCCTAGATCTAGGCCTGATTGTGAATGTGTGGTTGATACATTTGTATCACAAGTCCCTTTTCTAGAACCTCTTTGCAAAAATCTCACATAAAAAAAAAGGAAAAAAAAAAGAAAAATCTTTTCAAAACTTGCAACTTGTCGCTCAAGGAACTTGCAACTCACTTACACCACTTCTTCTCATTGACGTTATCTTACCCCCACATTCTGTTTTTTTTCTTTTTTTCTGACTACACTACCCTTTTAGTGTATGTCACTTTGGACTAGGGATACTAACGCCCGATTAGTCCGTGTTTCGTTGGTACCGACCGACGAACCTTTCGACACCGAAATCGAAATTCCCTCCATTTCCTTACCTCCACCTTCAAATTCTTCTTTCGAAGGTATGTCGGGATTCAACCCCAACGATACCTTACCGACGGGAATGATTCCACCTCCGTTAGGTGCGAATAACCCGAATCTTCCGCATGTTGTAGCGCCCCAACGAATCGCGCTCCAGGATCTCTTTTACCCCGTCCGCACTTCTTTACCTACATGTCTTTCACCCCCACCGGCAAATGGGGACAATTTTGAAATAAAACCACATTTCATCAATATGCTGCCAAAATTTCATGGTTTGGAATCTGAAGATGTATATATCTTTATCAATAAATTCCAAAATGTGTGCGCTATGATGAAAACGCCCCAATTAAGTGATGACGCTATAAGGCTAAGGGTCATTCCTTTTACCTTATGTGACCTAGCCGAGAAGTGGCTATACAGCACCGCATCACATTCCATTAGAAATTGGGACGAGTTTGTGAAAGCTTTTCTGAAAAAGTTCTATCCTCATCACAAAACTGCTAGAATCCGTAACGAGATTATACAATTTTCACAGCTTCCTTCCGAACCATTTTGGAAGTGCTTCGAGAGATTTAAAGACCTACTTGTTCAATGCCCTCATCATGGGATCGAAAGTTGGCAACTTTGCCTAACATTATATGAGGGATTGAACTCGGCAACGAAGCAGTTGCTAGAAACCATATGTCAAGGTCATTTTCTCTCCAAGTCTAGCGACGAAGCGTGGAAGTTTCTTGAGGATCTTAGTGAGCAAACAATTCAGTGGGAGAGTACCAAGACTACATCATCTTCTTCTATTGGTCAATCTAGGGCAGGCATATACATCAAGTAGATATGTCGACTGCTATGAAGGCCGAGATGGCCGCACTTATGAAAAAGCTAGAAGCCATTGAGACCAAAATCTCATCGCCTTCTCCTGCCCCTGTTATGCCTCCACGAACTGTTTGTGCTTGTTGTGCGGATCCATCGCATCTAACCGAAGAGTGTCCTTATAATGCATCTACTCAAGGAAAGGATCAAGTCAATGCTGCATTTCAGCAACGACATAGAAACGATCCGTACTCTTCGACATACAATCCGGGGTGGAGGAGTCACCCAAATTTCGCTTGGAACCAAAATCAACAATTCCAAGGAAATAACAATTTTCAAAGACCTCCTCCTCCACAACAACAACAAGCACCTTCACAAACTCAAAACCAGCAACCTTTCCAACAACAACCTTATACAAATCAAACGAACAATTTGGTTCAACCAAATGATGATAAGGTTATCTCGCTAGAAAAAAGTCTAGATGCATTTCTCAAGAAATCTACAGAATCCGCAGCAAGATTTGAAAATTATGTTCAGTCTTTGATGCATAACAATGCTTCACACGATCAAAGTATCAAATCTATTGAGGCACAAATTGCACAATTAACTGCTGCGTTGAGCGAGAGAGAAAAGGGAAAGCTTCCATCTCAACCATTGCCAAATCCCGGTCACACACAAAACGCATATCACAATCACAATGTAAATGCGGTGACGACGTTGAGATCCGGAAGAGTGTTGCAGAATAATGTGGGTACTAGTGATGACATCCCCGCCGGTGGTTCTTCTTCTTCTTCTTCTCCATCGTCACCTTCTCCTTCTTCTCCTCCTCCTTTTTCACCCTCATCTCCTCCGCTAGAGCCTATTCTCCATTCTTCAAAAGGCTCTTCTTCTTCTAATCCAAACGGACCCACACTGGGATCCGTTCCTACTCCACAGACATTTGACTCAACAAATTTTCAAAATGCTCCATTTCCAAACATGTTGAGTCCCAATAAACCAACTGCACAAGTGGAGAAGATTATGGAGTTATTTAAGCAGGTGAGTATAAATATACCTCTCTTGGATGCAATCCAACAAGTCCTTTCATACGCGAAAATCTTAAAGGGCTTATGCACCTCGAAGAGAAAGTCATCTCAAATACCCAAGAAAGTGCTAGTGGCTAGTGCAGTGAGCAATGCTATTAACCACCCTCAACCCTTACCCCAAAAACGAAAGGACCCCGGCTGTCCTACGATTTCAATCACAATTGGGGATAAGAAAATTAATCGAGCACTTTTAGATCTTGGGTCTAGTGTTAACCTGCTTCCCTACTCCGTGTACGAACAATTAGGGGTTGGAGAGTTGAAACCCACTCGTTGTACTCTCCAAATGGCTGATCGATCAATCACCCATCCAAGGGGTGAGCTAGAGGATGTGTTGATCAAAGTTGGGGAGTTCATATTCCCCATTGATTTTATTGTTATGGATACACAACCTGTTGCTAACCCACGGAACCAAATTCCGGTGATCCTCGGTCGACCATTTTTGGCCACTTCCAATGCTGTAATAAACTGTCGCAATGGCTCCATGACTCTATCCTTTGGGAAGATGTCTAGTGAGTTCAATATTTATAAGATGGGAAGTCTGCCCCCCGTGCCTAAAACTAGTACACGAGAAGTTTGCTCTGTTCACGAAATCACGCAGGAGGACTGCGAGCTTGAAAGATGCTTGTTTGATGAAAACAGTTTTGACGCCACTAGTGCGTCCCTCCTTGAGCCTACCACCGTTGACACAACCAATATGGATTATGAATGTTTCACTTTTTCGGATGATGACGACTGACAGCCCGAATATGAGTCTTTTGAATTTTTGGATGAGTTAGTTGAACCATCTGAATCAGTTGTTTGCAGTGATTTCGAACCTGTGTTGGAGTCCTTTGAGTTCGAGGTAGATTCCGCAATGATTCTTTCGCCTCCGAAACTCGAACTCATGTCCTTACCGCCTCACCTTAAATATGCTTACATAGGTGAGAATGAGACTTTTCGCATTATAATAAGCCTCTCTAGCCTTCGAGCAAGAGAACGCTATTTTAAAGGTCTTACAAGATAGGCGGAAAGTTTTCGGTTGGACTATGGCGGACATCGAGGAGATCAGTTCCCTTATAATTGAACATCATACGAAATTGATGGATGATGCCAAGTCAATAGAGGACCTACAGAAACATTTTGGGGGTATTGTGGTTAGTCAACCTCCTCCTTTAGAAGTTGAACCACCCCCATTTCTTTTAAGAAGCTACGAGAATGCCAACATTCCACTGATTGCTGATCATTCACATTCTCGTTTTGATGCATCACCACCTCCTGTATATTCACCTCCACACCTTCCATACTACCACTTCTATCTTCCCCAATTCTTTTTGGATCGCTACAACTTATTCTTCCACCAACCAATACTCTTTACTGATAAATTTTTCAACTGGTTGGTGTTGACGTTTGGTCTATGCAAGGTTTGGCAGTAATGTCTAACATAGTTTAAATGAAGTTTGGGGGAGGGCCTTTCTGTATATATTTTTGTTTTTCTTAACAATAAAAAAAAATTATAAATAAATAAACAGGGAAGTGCCGGTATTTTGACCCTTTTGGTTTAGCATGATAGTGAGGACACTGTCAAGTTCAAGTTTGGGGGTATGCTCGGTACGTCTTCTTCCTTCGCATTCATTTGTACATATTTTTGTATTTGCATACTTATTTGAAAACCCATAAAAATTGAAAATTTTTGAAAAATTATAAAAATTATTGTATTCAATTTTGGCCATATTTGATTTGAGTTTGACAGATAGGTTAACTGGCTAGGAACAACTAGATCTTAAACTCAGTAAATTAAAAACCCTAAAAATAACCTCCCTTAAAGTTTAATGGTAGAGAGTATATGTCTTTGTAGTTTATTTCGAAATAGGCAAATTTTGGGTTCACTTCTTGGGCTAAGTCGAAACAAGGGAAGAGTATTGATGTTCTTATTAAAGTATAAGTTTGAAAAATAGTTCCTAGTTTAAGTCTAGATTCTGAAAACGTATACCCTACAATTTGCACAATCACGCACCTTGAAACTTGGAATAGCAGAAGAGACCTTGAAATGCTCTTGTCTAAAGTCCTTAGTACGAAGAAAATAAAAGAAAAAAAAGTGAATAAAGAAAAAAAAATGGACACTGGTTTTTGTGATTACTTAAGGCTGTAAAGAATAGAAAAATATTTAGCGAGGGTGCTTCATCACCTAGTGCCTTAGACCAACTGATTTGGGAGTCACTGCTAAAGCCTTGGCTGTTGCAAAAACTAGGAAGTACGCTTTAAAGTGCTAACGCATCTTGTAATCGGTTGTTGGTACCTCAAGAAGTATTAACGGTCGCATGAAGGATGTGTAAGCAAAAATTCAAAATTCACCAATTAATAAGTGCTTTGGACAATGGACGAGAGTACGATTGCTTGATTTGAATTTCCAAGTGTAGGGGTGATATTTACACACACGTAGGGGTATGTAATTGGAGTTTAGATGAGAGAAAAGAATGAAGAATAAAACTTGTATCTTTAGTAGAGTTGATAGAAATTCCTAAGTAGAGATGAAACCCTAGAAGGAAGACTTAAGAGATGTCGAAAGCTAAGTAGGTTTACATAACATATATAATCTTAAGTTAAATAATGAGGAAGTGTGAAGAATGTGGGTGGATAATTTGCGAGTCAAAAGATAATAGAATTCCTTGTTAGAAAACCTAATTGGAGAACAAAAGTCGAAAGGCCGAATTGATAGGATTTTGTGGGTGTAATCCGCTGAAAACCCTCAAGAGACAACACTCCTCCTACTAGGGACACCTAGAGGTTTAACGGCTTGTTGCACGTGCTCAGTGCAATCGCGTTTCCCTGCGAAAGTGCGGTTAGGTTAGGATTTTAGTGAATAAAAAATAAGTTTGCTCGAGGACGAGCAAAAGATAAGTTTGGGGGTATTTGTTCATTTCATAATATTGCAGTTTATATTCCCTAATTCTTATTCGTTTTATAAATAAACAGGTGCTTTTGACGCATGTCTGCTACATGTTACAGGTTACAGGTTCTTGGACAGAAAACAGTGCAAACGATGTAAAGACGATGAAAATGTGGACTTTAACCAACAAACAAAGAATCTTGATCAAGCCTACATAAGGAACAATTCACAAAGCAAGATTCAAGACATCGACTCAAAGCGAACGGTTAAAAATCCATTGCAAATTGTTCACTGAAGATCTGGAACCAACCTAGAAGCCCAAATGGAAAAAGATATATATAAATAAGAAGCCCAAGCCAACAAGAAGAAACCCAGGAAATTTCACCAAGAGATCTCCCCAAAGGGCCGCGGAACCGCGGCCCAAGCCCACTAATGCCGCGGTTCCGCGGCCATTTAAAGCCCGTGTCGGTGTATCTTTCTGGTGTCGGTGCGTCGGTGCGGGGGTTTGGATTTTTCGTGGGCAAATCTGTAATTGCATATGTGCGAATCCCGTAACCCTAAATTCTCCTGTTTACTTATAAATTGTAATCAAAAATTGTAAAAACCCATGCCTCTTTTCAATACACAAATTCAGATCTGTTCTGTATTATTGCTTGGAGGGAGCCATCAATAAAAATTAGTAAGTTAATTTTATTTCTTCGCTTTTAATTCTCTTTTAATTAGAATGTCTTTTAATCCCCTAATGGGCGAGTAATCTCCTCGCTTGTTAGGGTTAGCCTTAGGGAAAGGTTTGAGAGATGAGATCTCTCACCCCTTTCATGCCATTTCATACCTAAGAATTAGAACTCCATGCATGCACGCACACCCCGCTCCCTACGGCACCTTATCCCTCGAGGTAATGGTGACACCGTAGTGTAAAAGACCGGTTGCGCGTGTTTTCCATGGAGGTTAGGGTAAGTATCGATAAAGGAAGGATAAGAATCTAGAGGAAGAAACATCTTCCCAAAAGATTCTAATCCACTTTATTGATAATTACTATAATATCTAATAGATCTAAAATAAGGCATTGAAAGCGGTGAGGGAACCTTTAATCTCCCAACTTCCCCTAAGCCTAACCCTAGCAAGACTTTAATTTAGATTAATTTAGTTTATTGATAGATCTAGGTTTTTTAGACATAATAAATCAATCCAAACAACATTTGGAATCAACTCGTAAAAACACATTAAGAAAATTACACATCTCTGTGGATCGACCCGTATTCACCGGCTAGCTGCAAATCGACGCCGTTTCTGATTACGGTTAACAAGTATTTTTACGCTAATCAACGGCCTACTGATTCGTCTACATGACCGCGGAACTGCGGCCAAAACATGGGTTTAGCGGCGGTTCCACGGCCCAAATTATGACTTAGTCCCTCATACTTCATATATTTATTCTTAGGTCCTTTCTTGTCAATTTTTTCTGGGAATTTTTTAATTCCACTCAAGTGTTGAGTTTTCTTAGGGTTGTATTGGGGACTCGTTGATTCGATCGGATAATTTAACTTTGTTTAGTTTTTCCGGGTAATTTTAGAACGTGTTAAAAAGTTCGAACGAATATCAATAACTCACTTTTTCCCCTGCCGGAAAATTTCCAAGTGTTGGATTTTTCCGTAGTTTAAGAACGTTCTAAGTCATGCAAGTAACGCGATGGACCCTCTACAAGACAACAAAACTTAACTCGATTATGTGACCGTCTTGAACTGCCTTTTGAACCTTAGGGTTTGGGACGGTACGGCGTGCCACATGTGAGGCGTTGGCTTGACCCTTCTACGGCTGGACCGTTGGTACTGTGGCATGAAATGGATGTTTTTAAACTTATCTCAAGTGTTGAGCTATTTGGGAAAACTTGGGTGTTTGATTATTCGATCGGAAAGTTTAACATTGTCTATTTATCTGGAATGTGATACAATATTTAGAATCCACAAGTAGTTATGAGATAACTAATTTGAATGTTATAAATCTAACACTTTAATCTCATTTGATCGGTTGCTACAGAATTTTGATGCGATCGAAAGTCCGTCGCAATCACGTAGCGTACGCGTATACTCGCCGGTAAACTTAATAGACATCCACGTCCCATAGCCTCGACCAAGTGACTGTAGGAGAATCCCGTCGCCAAAAGCATCCGTTCGGGTGCTCGCGGCAGCGGTGTTCCGCCTTAGTGCACTTCGTCGACGGCATCCGGGGGTGCGGCCGTCTACTAAAGTTTGCGACGAGCATTCGATCAGGATGTCGGGAATTTTGTTGAATTGCCCGACTTGATATTGAAAGGAGTTTTCGATAATGAGACTAAAATGCGGGGTTTATAATTGTTAGGCATGCGATGTCTAAGGAATTCATTTGGTTAGGCATGCGATGTCTGAGGAGGTTACGGATTCCAACTGTTGTAGTTTTACACTTTCTTTTCTGCGACCGTAAGTGTAATATGTGATATCGCCGGTTTCGTTGCTATATGTCAACGACAATTGGGACGGGCATATTTACTTACGTTGATGACATGTGATGTTATGTGTTGCTGGATATGTTATATTGGATCGTCGTGTTTGAATAGCTGGGGTTTTTTATGTGAGATGAGTGTTTTTCATTTTCATTCATGTAAAAACTTGTATGTAATATTCTTTTATTGGGGCACTTCCGGGCTGAGGATGATGTCACCATTGTATATTATTTACTTTTCCGCATTAGGATAGACCCAAGAAGGGGAGCACAAGTAACCGGGTTCTGGGGTCCAGTGGGAGACCATCTAGAGGAGTCGAGTCCGGGTCTCCTAACTCTAGAATTGGTAGGGTTGCTTGCCGCTCTCGTAGGGGTCTAGGGGTGTGGGATTGGCTATTCATCACGACCGTGGAATCCGTGTTTTATATAGGCTCAAAATAAAACACGGACGTCCTAGTATATCCAATATTTCATATGATATTTTCTGCTGCGTTATCTGTGATGTGATCATGTGATATGTTCAGATAGATATTGTATATAGTATATATGATATATTATACAGACGTTGCTTATGTTTTACACCCGCGCTAGCCTTGCCCCGCTCTGCCGTTAGTTACCTAACCTAACGGTGCAGACGGGACATCGAGGCGAATGCGGATGGCATAAGTGTACGTTGTATTTATCTGTGATGTTTAGGTGGATTTAAATGATGGGACATTCATTAATGAGATTAATGAAAGAAAATAAACCTAAAAGATGTTGTGGAATCGAATTTAAAAAATCAGGTAGCTCTAGTTGTTGCTTTGCATAGCGGTGTTCCTTGTAGAATATCCAGCACCTTATTCGATAAGGAAAGAGCCGAGATCCCTTCACCGGGAGTGACCTCTTTAGCAATAACTAGCAGATGCTACAACCTTCAGTTTGTCTTTTGATTGCTTTTCTAGTTCTTGCTTTGCATAGTGGTATTGTGAATATCCTGCACCTCATTCGACGAGGAAAGTGCCGAGATCCCTTCACCGGGAGTGACCTCTTTAGCGAAACTAGCAAAAGCCTAAAAAACACTCCATTTAAAAACCATTTGATTCTGCAACGAGATCAAGTTCAAAGCGTTAAAGGTTTTCTTAAAAACCATCCGCAACCCTTCGTCATTTTAGGAAGTAGAGTACTTAGTATTCTTGCTGTGTTTGTTGACCATAGTCAATGCACAGTGTACGGTAGCTAAGTGATGTCTTCCTACACCGCATATGATGCGATTAGTTAGGATAGTCGTATGACTTTGTTGACCTTAGTTAAGGGTCATGTGGGTGGGTCTAATTAATCATGAAATGATGGGTAGAGCTTGACTAGTGCTTATGATTTGTTGACCATAGTTAAGGTCATAAGTGCTAGGGGTAAAAACCATTATCGGGAGTTTCAAGTGTTGAAATTTGCAATGAGATTGCATACCTTCTATATGATAGTTGGATCCCGATACCCACTGCGAGTAATTGTTACTCCTGGGAGAGTTTTGCACTTTACAATTAGCCGATCAAGTAGGTGTCTAGAAAGGTGTCAACGGGGTTACGCCTCTGGAAAAACGAGGTTTATTTTAATTAGGTCCGTGCGAAAGCACGGGGAACCACCCTCAAAGTACCGGCACTGGCCTGGCTGAAAGATTGGCGAACTTGTAGAGTGTAATTAATCCCGGCTAGTCTTTCCTTTTAAGGTTTGAAGGAGGATTTGATAAAAACAGTGGGAGCCATCTTGATTAGATAAAATGTATAACCAATCTAATCTTGCAAGAGCGCACGCAGAGTGTTTTCTTCTCTCTCTCTCCAGGTAGCGACCATGTCACGCCTTAATCAAGATAATAATATAGATGTATTGACCGAACCCGCTTGTTATACTGAGCTGGGGAACGTTGGTCCCGCTCTAACTTATAATTGTTATAAGACCGAGCAGGAAATTGGGGAATACCAGATTTCCCATGCCGCCCAAATGAAGAAAGTGCATGATGATGCATATTTTTCGGGTATGTTTATTACATAGAACTGTTTCTCAGTATCCTTTACATCCTGGGTATTAGATACCGGATCAGGATCCCTCATATGTAATCTGTTACATGGGCTACAAAAAGGTACATAACTAAGAACGGGTGATAAGTTTCATGAGACACAAAACGGTGCAAGTGTTGCAACCTAGTCTGTTGATAGTTATCACCCTGTATTACTAGAATACATTGATTCTGAACGAATGTTATTAGATACCGAACCTGATATACAACATCATATCAGTCTCTCTTTATTAAAGAAGGATATAATTTTGTATTGTTGGATAATGTTTTGAACATTTCCTATATCAAAAGTTGATCGGTTCAGGCACGTTATCTAAAAGCATATACATTCTGAATCAAACCACGGTTCTTAATGTACAGAACACACACAAGAGGAAGAGTTCAGAAATGAACGAATCCTTCTTGAGGCATTGTAGACTAGGTCATATCAATGCGACCCGACTAGCTAAGTTACATTTAGATGCATATTTAAATCGGTTTGAATTTACATCTTGTGAAACTTGCCAGTCATGTCACAAAGATAAGATGACCGTAGCTTTGTTTACTGGAAACAGAGAAAGTGTCAGTGAACTCTTGGGACTGATACATAGTGATGTATGAAGGTCCCCAGTCTACATATGCCAGGACTGATTCTTTGTACTTCCTTACATTCACTGATGATCTTTCAAGATTCGGTCACATGTTCCTGTTGAAACACAAGTCCGAAACTTTTGAGATAATCACCGAATATAAGTTAGAAGTAGAGAACCAAAAACGGTTATAAGTATTATGTCCTTTGATCTGATCAGGGAGGAGAATACTTGAGCACGGGATTCCTGGACTATTCTAAAGGAGAATGAGATTCTCTCTCAGCATTACTCCTCCGTATACACCACATCACAACGGTGTATCGGGATGGAGCAATTGCACCCTATGTGATATAGTGCGCTCTATGATGAGTACTACTGAGTTACCTATTTCCTTTTGGGGGTTGTGCACTTGAGAAGCTGCATACCTATTGAATAGGTTTTCGAATCAAATCAGTGCCTACCACTCCATATGATATATGGTATGGGAAGAGCCCATCTCTTAGGCAAGTTAAGATTTGGGGTTGTCCGGCCTATGTCAAAAGCAAAATCCGGACAAGATCGAGGCAAGGTCAGTTCTGTAGAACTGGAAGGATTTCCAAGCTATACAAACTACAGTTGATGATTTGATAGAACTAAAAGATTTAATAGTCGCCGACGAACCTTATCCTCTCCACCGATCTAGCAGGGTTCCTCATCCGCCTGAGAGATACTTCGGTTTCTCGATGACAGTGGGAGCGAGGAATGCATCATGAGATGATGACCCAACTAGTTTCGAGCAGGCCATCGAGAGTGAGGACTCTATAAGAATGGCTGGATGCTTAGTGATCTGAGATGGAATCCATGAACACCAACAAAGTATGGACTTTGGATGCTATATCTGAAGGGTTAAATCCCCATCAGGAGCAAGTATATCTTGAGAAGATTACTTGGTGTAGATGGAAAGGTTGAGACTTTCGAAGCTAGACTTATTAAAGGTTTTCGTCATCGACCAGGCGTGGATAATGGTGAAACCTTTTCCAGTGGCTGTTCTTAAGTCCATCCGGATCCTACTTTCCATTGCTACATACCATGACTACGATATCTGGTGGTTGGGTGTTATGACCATTTTTCTAAATACTGATTTAGAAGAAAACGTCTATAAGTACACAGCCAGAGGGCTTCGTAAACAGTGGGAGCAGCGGAAACGTGTGCAAGTTGCTTTACATGATAAAGCAGATATCGCAGAGTTAGAACATCTGTTTTGATGTGGTGTTGGATATAGTGCCCTCAGAGTCAATTATTAGATCACAGGCACGTGATTGCAATGATTGAGAGAGGACCTATGCCGGTAGGACAGTCTTACTCGAGATGATAGTATGCTATCTGGTTTATCTTTATCATCGTGTACTGCTTTAGGTGACCTTACAGGTCACTATTGCACGTTGATAGAGCCCCTAGGATTCATGCTTGACTTCCAGCAGTATGAGGGCGATCATATACGTGGGAGCTGGGGTCTATAAGCACATCCTTAAAAGGTCCCTAGTCGTTGGAGTTTCGAGATAGGGCATCGATACTCCAGAGTAGACTAGTGTATACAGTCGAGACCCCGACGAGGGGCGGTGGCCAGTCTCACAAGCCATTGGTGTTAGTTGGTTCACCTAAGCTGTATACAGGTGCTCATTGGGTTATGAGTACATCGGACAGGACTCACCGGGAACATGCTAGTTGGTCTTATACCTGACGTCAGATAGCAATTCCCTGGTGACTTGTGTACAGGTTAGTTCATCGACCTGAGATCGTCATTTGTCTCGTGTGAGTTCCCACTGTGCTTTGATTACTACCCTACCACGCTCAAAGGAGACGTGCAAACAGGTTTTAGTTGGGTATAGTCCCGATCCATATGGAGGCAGTGAGCGCATCTTCAGGGGTTCGTCTCTCCCGGTATTGGGGGTGAGGTCGCGCTGTGTCTAGGAGAGCCCTTACACGAAGTCCTTGGCTAAGGCAGGAGATTTACTGGTAGGTATTCCAGTAGTATCTCAGGGTGTTCTGGGCTACACTCCGACACGACTTGTACCGCTTTTGGGGGTCTGACTTTTACCAACCCCCTAGGCCCGCCATGCGATGCTCATAGACGAACGGACCGGACTGTGCGGAATTGTCACTGACAGGCTCAGTACGGTGTCAGCATGAGTTCACTCACAGACGTCCCTTTTGGTCAATACCTGGTAGCCCGTTACGTATAGGCTAATACCTCTGACGTGCTTGTGGTTAAATCCACAACCAAAATATTGACGAGTCTTTAGAGTCCCCCACAGACCAGTTTCTCAAGTTTCGGGCGAAACGCTGCAGAGGCCGTATGGAGATATGGTAGGGTTCGATCAGATACATGCGGTATTGCACGGATCATGATCGGACGGATAATACTAGCGGGCTTTGGTTTAAGCCGGATCCTAGTATTGTACATTGTAGATTTTGTCTTTTTGCATTTGTATTCAGTGGGAATACAAATGCGGGTATGTATATACAGTCGCGGGGTTTTCCTGTAATTTATTACGGGACCAGTTTTCTGAAGTTGCCAGTTTGCATTCCGTTCCGGCCAGTTTTCGTTTGTTCCTTCACGGCCGGACTTTTCCGATGGAGGGGGTTATTTGCAGTTTGCAAATTAGCTTTGTGGAGGGGTTTATTTGTAAATGGGGTTTATGATGGGTTTAGCATCTTTGCTTTTTCATGATGGTTTTCTTTTATGTGATGGGATTTGATGTGGTTTTGGAGTGACTCTTGTTTTTCTCTTAATCATTCTTTTTTCTCCACTTGCTTGAGGTGGGATTTTTTCCTCCACCATTTTTTTCCTTAGAGGGGCCAGCCACTTAAGAGGAGTGAAGAGAGAGAGATCATTTTCATGGTGGGAAATTATTCATCATATTTTTGGCTTGCTACAGAAATCCCTCACCTCTCTCCAAAGATCATTCCTTTCCTCCATCATCATGGCAACTTCAAACCCCAAGAGACAATGGATTCTACACTTCATCTACAATACTCCTTAGGCACATCGGCTCGCCAACTTCGTGCCCGAGTTGCCTCGGTCCAGAGGTGGGAGGCCGTAAAAGAACCCGGTGATGTGGTGCCCGTTCCGACGAGGAGACGGAGACCGGAGGTTCCACGAGGAGATCGGAGTGGAGGCGAAGACCGAAGGACACGGATCGCTTGGTATAGCTTCTCTACTCTTTTTCTAGTTTGCTAGAGTTAGGTTAATGGCACGATCCGGGATTTTAGTGCACGATGGTGCCGGTTTCTAGTTTTTAGAAAAGTTTCGTTTCCGTATTCCGGCGTCGGATTGACGGCCGGGGCGCCGCCGTGCACTTACATATGGTAGTCAAAGAGTTTGACTTCATCAAAATAGTAGATGAACCTTGTACATACGAAAAGGTAGTAGAGAGTAAGGTGGTCATCCTCGTATTGTACGTGGACAACATACTCTTGATAGGAAAAGAGTTTCCTATGCTACGCACGGTCAATCTCCGCTTATCACAAAGATTCTCCGAATAGGATAAAGGTGATACCTCCTAAATCCTGGGTTTTGGATCTATGAGATAGATCTAAATGGATATTAGGATTCTCACTAGATGTAGTGAGATGGTATCAATCGATCCTGGGGAGAATCACTGGAAAGGTTCCAGGGTGATAAGGACGACTGAATGTCAGTCGCAGGCATTGTCTTTACCCTCAGTGGAGGGACGGTATGTTGGAAGAGTTCCAAGCTAGATACCGTGGCAAACTAGACGATAAAGGCTGGTGACATCGCTTTCAAAGATACTACCAAAGAGGCTGTTTGGGTGTATATTGGTTCATGAGATGAACTAGGTTCCTACCATTGTAAGACAATGGAAGTGTGGCTTTGGCCCAGGAACCCTGGTCCCATCAGTGACCCAGACATATTCCAAGGCAGTATCACCTGATCATGGAGATAGTTGATCTCTAGGGAGATCAAGGTTAGGAGAGTAGACACAGAGGACAACACGGCGGATCCACTCACAAAGGCCTTTTCCCAGAGAGAGACTTTTATGGGATGGTTGAGTATGAGATACTGCAACCACTGCTACAGATGGCCCTAGTACAAGTGGGAGATTGTTAGTTATATGTATGCCCTAGAGGCCATTACTGTACATGAGATGTGTATTGTAGTGGATGCTGGGACATATATAGGTAGGACTTTCTTGCTCGACATGATAGTACGCTATCTGGTTGCTCTTTATCTTAACATGTATACTTACTGTCTCTCCATTACATGTTGATAAAGCACTTAGGATGTGTACTCGACTTGCAGGACTATGATGCAGATCATACTAGTGGGGCCTGGGTAGTCCATGAGTACATCCTTCAATGTTCCTAGTCGTGGGAATATCGAGACGGGGCATCGATAATCTAGAGTAGACTAGCGTATATCTTCTCGACCCATGTGATGGGCGATGGATGATCCCATATCCATTGGTGTTTGACATCAGAGATGGTATGCGGGTGCTCAGTGGAGACTGGGTACACTGAACGGACTCGCCGAGAACTCCCAGATGGTATTATACCTCACGTCAGATGGCAGTTCTCTGGTGACACTGGTACAGCTTAGTCTGTTGACCCGAGATCGTCATAGAGTCTTGTGTGTCTCCCACTGTGCTTTGATTTTCACCCTACCACGGCTCTACTGAGTCATGCAAATAGGTGTTTTTTGGGTACAGTCCCGATTCACATGGAGGCAATGAGCGATAGGAGGGGATTCGTCTCTTCCGGTATTGGGGGTTGATGTTGCGCTATGCTCGACTGGCCATAACTGGAAATCCCTGGCCAGGGTTGCACTGATTTACTGGTAAGTGTTATCAGTAGTTTCATGCTTGTTATTGACCTTACATCGGCATGACTTATCAAATTATTGGGGTCTGACGTTTACCACTCTAGGCGAGATATGCGACATATCAGACGAACAGACCGGACTGTGCGGTAAGTGTTACTAATTGGATTCGCAGTAGTGTGAGCAGGCTTGCTCGTTGATCTTCTGATCGCTCAATACCCGGATGGCCGTTACGTTTAGCAGACCGCTTGCGGCTTGTGGGTGATTGATATGATCACCGCCTACTGCCGGCGTATTGACGAGTCTTTAGAGTCCTACATAGAGGTTTCCTGGCTCAAGCGAAACAAAATAGGAGCACATATGAGATATGTGCGGGACCGAGAATAATACCAGTATGTGATACTGAATTCTATTCTCGCGATTTGTATCATCGGACGGTTATATGAGATATAGCCGGGTTACCGAATCAATTGTTGATTCGATACATTGATACACTAGATATTAGTCGGTTATATGCGATATGACCGGATCATTAAATCAAGTGTTGATTTAATGATTTAATGTATAATTATATATTTGATATATTACTTTACATTAACTAGTATTGGTTCACTTAAGATTGATTTTCTCACTTGATGTGCACAAGTTGTATATGTGATATATTTTTGTGCACTAGATTGTATCATGTTTGATGATACATGCAAACTTGGGTGTGTGTATGACTTACACCATGTTTAGGTTAATGGTTTAGGTTTTTATTTGTTTTGGAAAAACAAAATGGTGATTTTCTTTGTCTTTGCTTGAAGTTTCATGAAGCTTTCAAGCATCTTTGACAAAGTCTAACCATTTTGTTTTGCATGAGATTTTCATTAACCTAACCATTAACTTAAACTCTAGTTTAGTCTCTACAAAGGTTAACTCACCCATGGTTGCAATATGATAGACTTCACTTGATTATTCTTTTGTGATATTCATTATTCATTCTTATTCTTTTCTTCTTCTTCTTCTTCTTCTTCTTCTTCAAGAAGAAGAAAGCTTTTTAGAAAATTTTCAAGTGAAAATTTAGAGTGAGAAATCCAAATCTAAAGTAAACCCACTTCCTATTTCATCATCCTCTACTACTTGCCATTTAGTTTAGGGTGTTCTCTTCACAAAGTTCTTGACCTAGTGAAGATAGAGCTTGGGTTTGAGTCTCCTCGACGTAGATCATCTTCGGCCTCGAAGTCAACGACCTAGCCCGCTCATTTCTCCAAAGAAATCATCGCTAGAGTCCGGGATCCCGATGATCGCAGCGAAGGGACGTCAACACGGAGCTTTAGAAGTGAAGGACCGGATCTACAAAGGTTGTAATCCCTTTCACTTGTAGTTAAAATGTTTAACTTGCTAGTTTTCGCCTTATCTCTAGTAAACGATCTAAATTAGGGTTGTTCGGTACATCTATTTTTTTGAATCGGGCATGGTTGATACCTTGTAGAACCTTGTTAGAGTGCCTAGGAACCCTACAGTGGTATCAGAGCTACTAGGCATTGGATGTCGACCTAAGGGGGGTTCTCACTGTGTGACAGTGTGGCGAAGCATAGGCTCTTACCCCCAGGGTGTCCCGAGACCGGAAGGTGTTCCGGCGGGTTGTAGTCCTCGCGAAGGGGCATGCGTAAAAAGTAGCCGCCGAGGGATCCGTTGGTGCCATGGCGACCCCATTGGATGGGGTTGCTGCCTGACCTACAGTGGTATCAGAGCCAAGCTAGAGCTTTAGGCGAAGTCTAGACGAAGTTAGAAGTCCGATCGAACCCGAAAACCCCAATATTTACCCCTCTCTGGATATTTTTTAAAAGTGTGATTTTTTATGAATTAAAAATGCTCAGAAAATTAATCAGGAAAAACTAAGAATTACTGTGAAGTACGGCCCACTGATTCGTCTATATGACCGCGGAACCGCGGCCAAAACAAGGGTTTAGCGGCGGTTCTGCGGCCCAAATTATGACTTAGCCCCTCATACTTCATATATTTATTCTTAGGTCATTTTCGACTATTTGATTTGATTTGACTTAGTCCCTCATACTTCATATATTTATTCATACGAAAATAAATTATGACAAGAGCCTAAAAGCACCAGGCGCCATACCATGAACAGGAGGCAAGTAGATATCTTGCTCTGCTAGTTTTGGATGCACCGACACCTTCTCGACTGCGAAGGAAGGACATATCGACGACGGTGTTTACGATCTGGGATTTGGTGATTCGAATATCACGCATCCGACATTTTTGGATTTCGGTATTTTGGACGATTTGTTTGTATGATTGAGATTTTTTACACTACGGTTGCACTTGACTTCGATTTGATGTCATTTGAGATATTGATTTTGATTTCATGCCTATGATATGCATATGATTTGACTTGTACTTTCGGCATAGTTTTCATGCACTTTTAGTAGTTGATTTGATTTTGTGCACGCTGATGCACATGGTTGTGAGATTATGTACCACGGTATACCTGATTTGGATTTGGATTGAATGTGTCATATACCGTCGATTCGATTTTGATATTCGATATTTTTTTTCGTACACTTGATTTGGGTTCTTGCGAATGCTTGGGCGCTTGATTCGATTTTGGTGCACACCAGATGCATTAAATCGAGATTCTTCGTGCATATCAGATGCACCTGATATTGCTGTCAGGCACACCCGTTGCCCTTGACAAATGTTTCATGCACACTCGATGCACTTAGATGTTGTTTTTGTGCACAAGTATGGCACACTCATGGGTTTGGATTTCCGTGCGCACCAGACGCACGTAGCATTCATATGCACATTTTGAGATTGATTTCTTATGGAGCAGTACGTTTCTATTATATTTGCTATTTGTTTTCATATTGAGCAGGACTAGTCACAGGACAATACCTGGATATATTTTGCATGCATTGATAGTTATCGAAGAGATTTCCAAAGAGGGGAGCTATAGTCTCAGTATTTACCTACGTGTCTTATATGACACGAAACGTTTAAAACAAGGAAACCCTTCTAAATTGTTTTCAAAACGGCGGGACGTACATATTAAACAAAAGATATATACATATATGGTTATTTTCTTACAATAGACGTCCGCCACTGTCCAGTGTTACATGCAACGCACAGCGATTTAAAAAGGTTTGGCATGCATTTCCTTCAGATGTTTACATGTATAGTTTTGATGTTTATATGTATGGTTTGATGTACATCATGTTGGTTTCGTTTTGGGCTTTGACATTGATGTCTTCACCATAACTCCGATGATTGCGGGATGCTTGACAGAGTTTTGATTTGGAGTTATCTACTCATTGTTCATGCGCATGCATTGCGCTGTGATGCGTTTTATGTATTGATGATTACAGAGCCCCGACGACTTGGACTATTTACTGAAATGTTTTAGTATTGAGGGGTTTAAATTTAAATTCGGGGACCGAATTTCTTAAGGGGGAAAGACTGTAACATTTCAGAAAAATAAAATATTATTTTTGGGAATTTTTATAATTAAATAATATTATATTGAATATTTTAATAAGGCGGTATAATTAAATACCGATAAATTGGGAAAAAATTGGAAAATTATGGAAATTACTAAAAAGAGGGTGTTTTGTTGGATTTAAGCAAATCATGAGATTTTATGATTTGTTATACACTATTTTAATGTTAATCGCGGTTAAATATCGCAAATCGCGCATTAAGCTTGTTTTGTGCAAAACATGCACCATATCATTTTTACACTTGTGTTACATTATCCTACATGGCTTTCTCTTCATTTTCATTCATGGTTTTGGGTTTTATGTGAGAAGAGAAAGGAAAAGGAAAAGAAAAGAAAAGAAAAAGGATATTAGTAAAGAATTGGGTATGGGCATGAGAGAGAGTGAGGTGAAGGGGTCAACCTTGGACCATGGCCTTTATCCCTTCATTACTTTCTCTTCATTTCTCCTCTCCCCTCTCTATTAGTGTATATGCCCTAGAGGCCATTACTGTATCATACTAGTTTGTATATTACTTAATGGAAGCTTGGGATATTCACCTTGTATATACAATCTTGCTCAAGATAGTAGTATGCTACTTGGTTTGTTTCTACTTCAATGTGTACATGTGTTTATTTTAGTATATCGCCTATACACATTAGTAGAGCCCTTAGGATCTTTGCTTGATTACCAGCGTTGTGATGGCAGTCACACTAGTGGGGGCTGGGTAATCTATAAGCACATCCTTATGCAGGTCCCTAGTCGTAGGACTATCGAGACAGGGCATCGATACTCCGGAGTAGACTAGCGCATGCGCTTCTCATCCCAGTGTGGGAGACGGTCTGTCCCACAGCCGTCAGTACGTCGTACTGGAGATAGTATGCGGGTGCTCGTTGGGTTACGAGTACACTGGACATGACTTGTCGGGAACTGACCGGTTGGTATTATACCTATCGTCAGTTATCAGTTCCCAGGTGACATGAGTACAGCTTAGTCCGCTGACTTGACACTGTCACTTCGCCTCGAGTGTGTTCCCTCTGTACTTTGATTACTACCCTACCACGGCTCAAAGGAGTCGTGCAAACAGGTAGTAGTTGGGTGCAGTCCCGAAGCACTTGGAGGCAGTGACGGTTAGACAGGATTCGTCTCTCCCGGTATTGGGGGTTGACATCGCGCTGTGTCTAGGAGAGCCATTACACGAGTAGTCCCTGGCCAGGGCAAGCGGGATATACTGGTAGGCTTCCAGTGTTATCTCAGGGTGTATTGGGCTTCTCTCCGACTTGACTTGTACCGCTATTAGGGGACTGACGTTTACCGCCCCCTCTCTGTTAGTGTATATGCCCTAGAGGCCATCTACCTGGGGACCGTTACGCACAGCTAGTGCCGCTTGCGGTCTATGGTTAAAACCACGGCCAGCGTAGTGTCGAGTCTTTAGAGTCCCACACAGAAAGCTATTCGCCTTTAGGCAAAAGAGTAGAGGTCGCATGGTTTTGCGACAGGTCGCATGGTTTTGCGACAGGGTCCGGTCACATCCGTGCACTTGTGCACGTACAGTGTCCGGACAGTTAACACTAGCGGGCTTTGGTTTAAGCCAGATCCTAGTGTATGTTTTGGGATTGGTTTTATCCAGTATGTATTCGTGTTCCTCGGAACACGGATGCGGGTGTGTATGCACAGTTGACGGAGAGACAGAGGCAGATGATTCTCATTAGGGTTGTTGACCGTTGACCGTTGACTATTGACTTTTTGCTCAACCCTAATGAGAATATGATATGTAATTAACAATAATATAAATTAAGTATTGTGGTGACATGGTTGTTGAGGGATTGACTTTGTTGACTTGTTGACTTTGTTGACCGGTTGACTAAGTTGGACTAGTTGACCATCATGATGACAATGGCTATCATTTCATGGCAAAGACTTTTTACTTGCTTGTTCTCTTGTGCAATATGAGTGCATGAAATGATATAGCCATTTTGACTTAAACCATTTACACAATACTTGATTACTATTTTTGTGATGATGGTTTTGGATTATGAGAGCCAAGTGAGAAAAGTCTTGCTCATTCTATCATTTTCATTCTCTCTCTTGTGTTCTTGAGCTCTCATCTCCTTCCTCTTGCTCTCCCTCTCTTTAGTCTATGGTTCACTTGTCTCATGTGTTGAGAACCAAGAACCATAGATAAAATCCCAACACACTCTCCTCTACTCACTCTAGTTCACAAGGTTTAGCAAACCGAGTGAACTAGTTTCTTCAAAGACCGAAGAAGAAGCCAAAGGTAGAAGCTTTCAGATGGATCGATCTTCGGCGCAAGGAGACGACGGGGTGATGCCGATCCGGACAACCATCGAGGCTTGAAGACGAAGGAGTTCAAGAAAGAAAGGTATAACCCCCTAACCGAGTAGTTAACAACTCCTAGTTAGGTTGTTAGTTAGATGTTTAACAAAGATCCGGTTTTGAGTCCATATTATCACCTCTAGAAAATTGTTTTTCACCAAATTCCACATGCCCGAAAGTACCGGGAGAGGTAGCATGGACTTACAGTGGTATCAGAGCCTAGTTAAATTCTATCTAACATGTTAGCAAAGTAACTAGAAGATCGATCAAACAAAAAGTCACGAAATACACCAAAAATTCATGCTTGCTGTCGATTTTCAAAGTACTGTAAAAGTAATAAATCATGCTTCAAAAATCGACTCAGGGTTTTTATAGCAAAATGCAAAAATTTCATCCACTGAACCGATCAAAGCGCCGTGGAAACGCGGCGGGAGCGTGCTCCCGCCGCGGTTCCGCGGCCGAGTTGACTCGGCAGTGGGAAATTTTGGTTGCAGTTTGTTCAGTGGGGTATTTTGGGATTTTTGGAATATGTATTTTCTGCCCAGATTTTCCATAACGAAAATTTTGTGTTTGGGGCCTGAAAATCCGTATTTTTGATCGAACTTCTAAAAGACTTAAGCTGACGGGTTTTTCTGTGATGTGATATTTGTATTGAACGTCTACTAATCGCTATATGTCGATTAGTGGGGGTTATACAAATCTGTGTTCTGTAATGTTATTGGAATGCGTATATGAATTCATTAGATTGTCGCGGGTGAATAGCCGGGGGTTGTGAGACGAGAGTTTTCTTTTCTTTCAATTCATGTAAATTTGTAAATTGATGTAATAATTATTTTTATGGCCGCACAACCGGGTCGGGGTTGTAGCCGTCATTGTATAATTTCTTTTTACTGTTTTTGCTCCTAGGATAGACCCATGGAGGGGGTGCACAAACTACCGGGTATGCCGAAGTGCAGAGTGGCCTACTCACGGAGTTGAGGGAGGTTGCTTCGCTTCGGGTACTTGGCGGGTAGTTTGCCGCACCCGTAGGGGTCTTGGATAGGGTATTGGCTATTCACCACGACCGTGTAATCTGCTTTTCGTTACTGGCTCGTATGAATTGCAGGTTCCTAGTATATCCAATGTGTTCATCTGTGATCTGAAATGGCTATCATTGCAATATATCTATATATGATATTATTTAGGCGTTGCTTATGTTTTACAGCCGCGCTAGCCCAGCCCCCGCTCTGTCGTTAGTTAAGTAACCTAACGGGTAATGACGGGGCCCCGTGGCGAATGCGAATGGCATAAGCGTACGTCATATTTTGGTTGTTTTCTATAATGGTAGGATTAAATGATGTGACGCATTAAAAGAACTAATGAAAGAATATCACGCATTAAAAGAACTAATGGAAGAAAATAAACCAAGTTAAAGTCGTTGGAACACTTTCGAAAAACCACTCGGTTCTTTTCAAAACTAACTTTTAAATGCGGAGCTTGAGCCACTCCTTTTAAAAGCTATCTCGTTCCATCGATTATATCAAGTTCACTACGTTCACGGTTTAGCCAAAACCATTCGTAGCCCTCCATCATTTCAGTTAAATATTCGGTAGTATTCAAGCTATGTATTTTGACCTCACGCCAAGGCATAGTGATTGGTAGCTGCCGGATATTTATCTGTTGCATAGATAGAATGCGTTGGTTTGGGACAGCCGTACTGCCATTTTGGCCTACGTCAAGGGTAGGTACGGGTGGGTTCAAATTAACCTGGATAATGATGGGAAGAACTTGACATGTGACTTATGACATTTTGATCTCACGCCAAGGTCATAAGAGCATGGGGCAAAAATCTACATCGGGAGTTTCATAAGTACTGAAACTTGCTAGAGTTGCATACCATTTGGAGTGTGATGATTCTGGTAGGATTCCTTCAGTTTCGTCACGCGATGATATTTGGATCCCGATCCTACTGTGAGTATATGCTACTCCTCGGGAAATTTCTCACTTAACGATCAATGCTATAAACCAAGTAGGTGTCTAGAAAGGTGTTAGCGGGGCTACGCCCCTAGGGAAAAGAGGTTATTTAATTAAGGAACGTCGTGAAAGCGTTGGAAAACCTCCCTCGAAGTACCGACACTAGCCTGGCCGAACGGTTAAGCAAGTATTGTACGGTGAGATTGATCCTGACTAATTCTTCCTTTTTGGTTTGAGGAGGGATTCGAGAAACAGTGGGAGCCATCATGTTTAGACAAATTAAAAACCATTCTAAACTTGCAAGAGCATCAAGCTGAGTGTTTCTTCTCTCTCCTAATTGCAGCGACCAATCGACATGACTGGACTTAAGTTACTTCTAGATAAAAACACACTGACAGGGCCAAACTACAAAGATTGGCTCAGGAATGTCAAGATGGCAATCACTTACGACAAGTTGGGGTATCTTCTTACCACCAAAGCTCCCCCTGTCCCAGGTCCCAAAACCAGCGTCGCGGATAAGGAAATCCGTAAGACCTGGGAACTAGACTGCGCGAAGGCCAAGTGCCTCGTGCTTGCCTCTATGGACAATGAACATCAGAGGAGGCACGAGAATATGGACCTGGAATCCATATTTCTTCATACAAAAGAACTGTATGGAGAGCAATCTCGTATCGCAAGATACGAAGTGTCGAAGAAGTTATTTTCGGCAAGATTGGCCGTCGGATCATCGGTAGCGGAACACGTGCTTAAGATGATTGGCTACATTGAGGAGCTCGCGGACCTTGGGACCACGTTGGAGAATGAGCTCTATACGGACTTGATTCTCCAGTCCCTTCCTTCCACTTACGCCCAGTTCATACTGAACTTCAACTTACAAGAAAAGGAAGTTGAACTTTCAGAACTCCTCAACATGCTGAGGAGCGCAGAGGGCACCCTACAGAAAGGTAGGGAAACATCCACTTTGTTTGTAGGAGGATCTTCTTCTTCTAGGTCCAAGGCGAAAGCCAAGGGAAAGAAGAAGAAAGCCCCCGCCAAACCAAGGGGCGGTATTAGTAGAGTGGATACGAAGGGAAAGGCAAAAGCAACAAAAAAAGTGGGAAAGCTTGTGGATAAGGAAGAATGCTTCTATTGTCATAAGAAAGGACACTGGAAGAATGATTGCAAGGCTTGGAAAGCCAGAACACAGGATCTGAAGCAGGTTGCGGCTTCAGCTTCAGGTGTGTATGTTATTGAAAACTGTCTTTCAGTAAACTCTACTTCCTGGGTATTGGATACCGGATCAGGATCTCATATCTGTAATTCTTTGCAGGCGTTGAGAAACCGTAGGGTTTTGAAGGCAGGTGACATGACCCTCAAAGTTGCAAACGGAGCTAGCATGGATGCTAAGGCCGTGGGGGACTATCACCTGGGGTTGTCAGATGGACACGTTTTGGTTTTACGTAATTGCTATTTTGTACCCAACGCAACTTGTAATATCATTTCTGTATCTTTGACTTCTAAAGAAGGTTATGAATTTGCGTTTGTAAGTAATGTTGTAAACATTCACCTTAATCAAGTTCTGATTGGGTCAGGTACATTAAGCAATGGTATATACGTATTAAACCAACCACAGATTTTCAATGTCCAGAATACACACAAAAGAAAGTCTCCAGAAATAAATCAGACTTTCTTGTGGCATTGTAGACTGGGTCACATCAATGAGAGAAGGTTGACGAAGTTACATACAGAAGGATATTTGAATGCGTTCGAATATCAATCGTATGCCACTTGTCAATCCTGTCTCAAAGGAAAGATGACAAAGACTCCGTTCACTGGACACGGGGTAAGAGCGAGCGAGCTCTTGGGACTCGTACACAGCGACGTGTGCGGTCCAATGTCTACACATGCACGAAGCGGTTATTCTTACTTCATTACTTTCACGGATGACTTTTCAAGGTACGGTTATGTCTTCTTAATGAAACATAAGTCCGAAGCCTTTGGAAAATTCCAGGAATATAAGAATGAAGTAGAAAAACAAACCGGCAAAAGTATCAAGATTCTAAGATCGGATTGAGGTGGTGAATACTTAAGTGCCGAGTTCCTGGACTATTTAAAAGAGAACGGAATTCTCTCTCAGCTTACTCCTCCATACACTCCGCAACATAACGGTGTATCGGAGAGACGGAACCGAACCCTATTGGATATGGTACGGTCCATGATGAGTAACGCTGAGTTACCGCGATCATTCTGGGGGTATGCGCTAGAATCAGCCGCATACCTTTTGAACCGAGTTCCCACTAAGACTGTGCCTACCACACCATATGAGTTATGGAGTGGGAAGAAACCCTATCTTCAATATCTGAAGATCTGGGGATGTCCAGCTTTTTTCAAAAAGCAGCATGCGGACAAACTCGAGGCACGCTCAGTACTGTGCAAGTTTGTGGGATACCCAAAGAACACCAGGGGGTATCTTTTCTACCACGCAGAGGAACAAAAAGTCCTTGTTTCTCGCAATGTCCACTTTCTAGAACACCAGTTCTTGGAAAAGGAAATTAGTGGGAGCGCAGTAGAACTGGAAGAAATTCCAGAACCACAGACTATTACTGAAAGCTTAGTGGAACCAGAGGGTTTAAAAGAACAGGACATTCCTGCGCCGCTCCGCAGGAGTAGTAGGCAGTCTCATCCGCCCGAGAGATACTGCGGTTTTCTCATAGACGGGGATAGAGAAGATTGCATCATAAATTATGATGAGCCTACTAGCTTCCAGCAGGCCGTTCAGAGCGTTTACTCAGTAAAATGGCTGGATGCAATGCGGACCGAAATGGAGTCCATGTACACCAACAAGGTATGGACGTTGGACATTGCTCCAGACGGGGTAAAACCCGTAGGATGCAAGTGGATCTTCAAAAGGAAGATTGGTGTAGATGGACAGGTTGAGACCTATAAAGCTAGACTTGTTGCAAAGGGTTTTCGTCAAAGACCTGGTTTGGACTATGACGAAACCTTTTCTCCAGTGGCTATGCTGAAATCCATTCGGATCCTTCTTGCCATTGCTGCCTTCCACGATTATGAGATCTGGCAGATGGACGTAAAGACCGCTTTTCTAAATGGAAATTTAGAGGAGTGTGTCTATATGGACCAACCAGAAGGTTTCATTCAGAGTGGGAGCAGCGGAAAGGTGTGCAAGTTGCATAAGTCCATCTATGGACTAAAGCAGGCATCGCGGAGTTGGAACATCTATTTTGATGAGACGGTCAAGGAATTTGGCTTTAGCAAAAATCCAGATGAACCATGCATCTATAGTAGATTTGTAGCGAGAACTGTAGTATTCCTCGTTTTATACGTGGATGACATTCTCTTAATAGGAAATGACATTCCTATGCTACAATCTGTCAAGGGGTTCTTGTCACACAGGTTCTCCATGAAAGACCTGGGTGATTCCTCATACATCCTGGGGATCCGGATCCATCGTGATAGATCCAAGAGGATATTAAGACTTTCACAGTCCAGGTACATCGACACCATACTGAAGAGATTCAGTATGGAAGATTCCAAGCGCGGTAACCTACCGGCTTGTCACGGGATCACCCTCTCTAAAGAGTTGTCTCCCAAGACTGATTTGGAGAGGGATCGCATGTCTATTATACCCTACGCTTCTGCGGTAGGCTCTATAATGTATGCGATGTTGTGTACCAGACCGGATGTAGCTTATGCACTGAGTGTGGTAAGCCGGTATCAGTCAAACCCTGGAGAGAAATACTGGATAGCGGTAAAGAACATTCTCAAGTACCTGAGAAGGACTAAGGAGATGTTCTTGGTGTATGGCGGAAAAGACCTCCAGATCGAGGCCTTTGCTGACTCCAGCTTCCAGAGTGACAAGGATGATTCCAAGTCCATGTTGGGTTTTGTCTTTACCCTCAATGGAGGGGCGGTGTGTTGGAAGAGTTCCAAACAGGAAACCGTTGCAGACTCGACGATGGAAGCGGAATACATCGCTGCATCTGATGCCGCAAAGGAAGCTGTCTGGATGAGGAAGTTCTTGAAAGAACTTCAGGTGGTTCCGTCCATTGTTGATCCAATACCTCTGTATTGCGACAACAACGGGGCTATAGCTTTAGCGAAGGAACCCAGGTCCCATCAGAGATCCAGACACATCTTGAGGCGGTATCACCTGATCAGGAAGATCGTGGATCGCCAGGAGATCGAGGTTCGGAGGGTTGCTTCAGAAAATAACACTGCAGATCCATTCACCAAGTCCTTGCCCTAGACTCAGTTAGAGCGGCTGATCGAGATGATAGGTCTTCGATACGCCAGTACATGGCCTTAGTGCAAGTGGGAGATTGTTAGTGTATATGCCCTAGAGGCCATTACTGTATCATACTAGTTTGTATATTACTTAATGGAAGCTTGGGATATTCACCTTGTATATACAATCTTGCTCAAGATAGTAGTATGCTACTTGGTTTGTTTCTATTTCAATGTGTACATATGTTTATTTTAATGTGTACTTCAATGTGTACATGCTACTTGGTTTGTTTCTACTTCAATGTGTACATGTGTTTATTTTAGTATATCGCCTATACACATTAGTAGAGCCCTTAGGATCTTTGCTTGATTACCAGCGTTGTGATGGCAGTCACACTAGTGGGGGCTGGGTAATCTATAAGCACATCCTTATGCAGGTCCCTAGTCGCAGGACTATCGAGACAGGGCATCGATACTCCAGAGTAGACTAGCGCATGCGCTTCTCATCCCGGTGTGGGAGACGGTCTGTCCTACAGCCGTCAGTACGTCGTACTGGAGATAGTATGCGGGTGCTCGTTGGGTTACGAGTACACTGGACAGGACTCGTCGGGAACTGACCGGTTGGTATTATACCTATCGTCAGTTATCAGTTCCCAGGTGACATGAGTACAGCTTAGTCCGCTGACTTGACACTGTCACTTCGCCTCGAGTGTGTTCCCACTGTACTTTGATTACTACCCTACCACAGCTCAAAAGAGTCGTGCAAACAGATAGTAGTTGGGTGCAGTCCCGAAGCACTTGGAGGCAGTGACGGTTAGACAGGATTCGTCTCTCCCGGTATTGGGGGTTGATATCGCGCTGTGTCTAGGAGAGCCATTACACGAGTAGTCCCTAGCCAGGGCAAGCGGGATATACTGGTAGGCTTCCAGTGTTATCTCAGGGTGTATTGGGCTTCACTTCGACACGACTTATACCGCTATTAGGGGACTGACGTTTACCGCCCCCCTAGGCCCGCCATGCGATGTATCAGACGAACAGACCGGACTGTACGGAGATTGTCACATTCAGGCTCAGTAGGAGTTCAGATGGGTTTCACCTCGTCAATCTTCTTGTCGGCATCTACCTGGGGACCGTTACGCACAGTTAGTGCCGCTTGCGGTCTATGGTTAAAACCACGGCCAGCGTAGTGTCGAGTCTTTAGAGTCCCACACAGAAAGCTATTCGCCTTTAGGCAAAAGAGTAGAGGTCGCATGGTTTTGCGACAGGTCGCATGGTTTTGCGACAGGGTCCGGTTACATCCGTGCACTTATGCACGTACAGTGTCCGGACAGTTAACACTAGCGGGCTTTGGTTTAAGCCAGATCCTAGTGTACGTTTTGGGATTGGTTTTATCCAGTATGTATTCATGTTCCTCGGAACACGGATGCGGGTGTGTATGCACAGTTGACGGAGAGACAGAGGCAGAGGATTCTCATTAGGGTTGTTGACCGTTGACTGTTGACTATTGACTTTTTGCTCAACCCTAATGAGAATATGATATGTAAGTAACAATAATATTAATTAAGTATTGTGGTGACATGGTTGTTGAGGGGTTGACTTTGTTGACTTGTTGACTTTGTTGACCGGTTGACTAGGTTGGACTAGTTGACCATCATGATGACAATGGCTATCATTTCATGGCAAAGACTTTTTACTTGCTTGTTATCTTGTACAATATGAGTGCATGAAATGATATAGCCATTTTGACTTAAACCATTTACACAATACTTGATTACTATTTTTGTGATGATGGTTTTGGATTATGAGAGCCAAGTGAGAAAAGTCTTGCTCATTCTATCATTTTCATTCTCTCTCTTGTGTTCTTGAGCTCTCATCTCCTTCCTCTTGCTCTCCCTCTCTTTAGTCTATGGTTCACTTGTCTCATGTGTTGAGAACCAAGAACCATAGAGAAAATCCCAACACACTCTCCTCTACTCACTCTAGTTCACAAGGTTTAGCAAACCGAGTGAACTAGTTTTTCAAAGACCGAAGAAGAAGCCAAAGGTAGAAGCTTTCAGGTGGATCGATCTTCGGCGTAAGGAGACGACGGGGTGAAGCCGATCCGGACAACCATCGAGGCTTGAAGACGAAGGAGTTCAAGAAAGAAAGGTATAACCCCCTAACCGAGTAGTTAACAACTCCTAGTTAGGTTGTTAGTTAGATGTTTAACAAAGATCCGGTTTTGAGTCCATGTTACCACCTCTAGAAAATTGTTTTTCACCAAATTCCACATGCCCGAAAGTACCGGGAGAGGTAGCATGGACTTACACTCTCAAGAGCTGATGCCTCCTCCACCCCCCTCCACTTCATCCTCACAAACACCCTCATTCCTTCATCAAAACATCATCTACATTTCTTTAAAAATATGCACAAGCTCACAAGCTTCACTTTGGACCAAGAAAGAAAGGATTTTGGACACTTGGGGCAACTCAAGAGAATTCTTGAGTTGCCAAAGGAGGTAATTTATCCATCATTAGTGTAGTTTTCCCATTTGCTTTGCATCCATGTTAACTTAGAATCGATATTGTGCGGTTTAGTGAACTTAGAAAATTCCAAGTTAGGGTTTGAGAATTCTTGAGTTGTGATGCATAATTGAGGTTAGTAGTGACCTTAAACCCCCTTTAAAGATATCATATTGGAATAAAGCCTGAGACTTAACACCCAAATACAAACTTTGAAATTCTGCAGATACGGAAATTGTGGGAATTGTGATGGTTTTTGGTTATCTGCTAACACCCGGGAACTCTAAAATTTATTTAGCGAACACAGAGAGATGTGCACGTGATTTAGAGCATACCCTAAAGACCCGAGCCCCTACCCTAACAACATGGCCGCAATTAAATTCCCCTTGGCCGCAATTTGTGGCTAGGACTTTACCTGGGTGCCTCATTTTTGGTCCTTGGCTCCTTTAGTAGTAAATTAGATCCCTCCTGTATGCAAAATTGGCTAGTTTGGCCTAGGGTAAAATCTGGGACTAAATTCATGAGTTGCTGTTTTGTTTCGGGGTTATATTTTCGTATTTTGGATTCTGGATTTTAGTATTTGTGTTTTACCTCGATCACATGACGTTTGTATGACTATATCGAGGGTTATTTGGTGGTTTGAAAGGGATAGTCCGTAAGTTCTAACCTATAGGCTTTTAGCGAGTCGTTTTGGTTTGATTTGGATTTTAATACGATACGATACGTTGTGACATGTAGGTACCCCCATGTGGACTTCGGGACGACAAGCAAGCGTGTGGCGATGTCGGCAACGGCAAGCGAAGAGCAAGGTGAGTAGATACACATCTACGGGGGAAGTCGGGTGGATGGCATATAGCACCCCTGCGTTCGTAGCGTAGTGTATAGTATTATTAGATGGATATATTTATATGTTTATTGTGAGATTATGACTATCTAGATAAACTTTGGGTGTCATGGATAATTTTAGTATAATTGGATGATAGCGTCATTATTTAGTTTAGTCGCAGACATTAGAATAAGGTTTACACCCACATGCACACACACATGTTTACATTGTTTTACTTGTACAGTTATGCGGAGATGTATATATACATACATATACTTATACATGGATGATGAGGATTGTACATGGTATTTGGAGATGAGTCGATGAGATTGGGCATGATGCCATGAGATCGGTAATATGTTTTGATTCGTATTAGGAGATACAGCATGAGATTATACCGGGCCTTTAGGCATGTGTTTTCATACAGGCATATATCTGCGGATGGTATCAGTTTGTACTAGACTTAGATCAGTACCCCCAGTTCATGAGATATGATGATAAGGATACCAGATAAATGATGTGATGAATATGATATTTGACCCGTACCCAGATTTGGGATGCCGTACGACGGATTTACGTACGAGATATATATTGATCATAGATCCGCACTCTTGACTCGAGAATGTCATGTTATATATATTGTATCGTATGTGATACTATTGAGGCGGGATCACCGACTATTATATTTATATATATCGACTCAGATTTAGGTGGTTTCCTTACCTTTCGATTAGTCCTGTAGTTTACTTATAGATATTAGACTAGACTTGAGTCATACCTATTTCAAAACTAACGAATCGTGAGTTTTTTAAAGATAGGCTAAGGGATTCTACGGATATTTTCAAAAGACGCATCTTTTCTTAAAAATACCGTAGCCCTTATTTTTCTAAACACCACGATTCGTGTTATTTCAAATGGCAAAACTGTATGACATATATATATTGATGTAGATTCTTCACTGTTGCGTTTATTATTCATTTTCCGCATATTCTTTCTATTCGCATTGCATTGTATGTTTAAATGTGTTTATTGTTATATTAAACCCATGCTATCAGGACACCAGCACCATTATCGATGATTCGTATGTTCCACGTACACCTGCTTGCCGGCTCACACACTTCATCATCGATAATTGCCATATCACCACACAGTAAGATTGTTGCATCATGATATGACTCCTTGTATGACGTATTGGCATACATACATATTTGTACATAAATAGATGATTCTAGCTTGATTTTGGAGATTTGGGAACCGCATGATATGTTTTTAAACTGGATTCATTTTAAGTGCGGTTTTCCCTCAATATGTGCATATTACTGTTTTATGTTGCATGATATACTGATATGCTTACAATTCTATTATATGTCGCATACATCATGCTTTATGATTATACGGATTGAGATATGTTGTTTCCATGATATTTCTGGATTTGGGAACCATGGGTATTTCAAAAGAAAGTATGTACTGTTTTTAAAAAACCGGTTTCTCTTGATATGATATTTCAGTGCGTCCACCATGCGTTTTCTCGGTTCTGAGACGTGTGATATGTGAAACCCGATTCGAAGAGGCGGATGATTCCATTTGCGGGTACATGGTGGACCCGGTATGGTACCCCGGGGCGAGAGAGAGATTTCGTGTGGATGACGATGAGCCTGACAGAGGGACTACTACCTACCGGTGATAATATTTCGGCTTGGCGGATATCCGGAGGATACCGACCGGAGTCGAGAGATGATATGGGCCGATCCGGACTAACGGAGCCCGTGGGCCGATCCGGACTGACGGAGCCCGATATACGAGGATTTACGTGCCGATGCTAGGCATGGGTTTCATGATGTTTTCGAGTGTCGATGCTAGACACTCAGGTTCCATGATTTTGATGTGTCGCGAGGGACACACGTTGATTTATATCCTCATACTTTCATGCATATGCTTTATGATATTTACATGCATGATGTTTTGTGTCATTGGTTGACCCGTGAACGAGATCTACAGGCATACATGCATAGATTACATTGTTGGATGATATCCACATACTTATAGACTTGATGCTATAGTTGGCACTGATTTCATTGATGATACCTCATATTTATGATATGTTGCTACCTGAGGCACTGACACGAGCACTTGGTATTACACTTATGTATAGATGTTTACCTTTGCCACCTTATTATGCTTCAGACTTTATCATATTGAGGATATATATACTACTGATCGTTTTGACCTTGGATTGAGTCATTCATACGATTTCTGCTCTTTGATGTTTTCTACTCACGAGTTGGCAACTCACCCCCGTTGTGCCACAGTTTCTTGCAGGTTTTTCCGTACAGGTTTCAATTCGGCTTTGCCGGCACACTACTTCCATTCCGGGTGATTTGCTTTGGTAGGTGGGTTCACTCGCATCGTGACCACAATTGTACTTATTTATTTTCGGTTGTATCTACTGAAATTCCATCAACAAGACTTGTATATTTATTAGACTTAGAAGACCGGTGTTTATTCTTTCGACCTTAGAGTCGTGCGTTGTATTATTAAGGTCTTCTTGATATTTTGAGTTTCCTTTTGAGTTTTGATCCTCGCCTTTTGCGTTGTATATTATATTGCTTGCGTGGTTGTGACCGTCAATGGACGAAGAGCTAGCTCCCACTTGGGGATGCATTTATTCATATTATTCATGTTGTACTCCGTTCGGGGCCAATATTTACAAAGGAAACTCTGCCGAAATATTCAGAAATGACTTGATGTTTTAAAAACTAATAATTCTGCTTATGCTATTAAAACCATTTGCTTTTAAACAAGTTTTCCTTTATTTATTATTTAAAATGGTTTTAGATTTCTGGGCTTTTGGCTTACTTGAATTAGATGGGTTCCTATAGACTTCATATGATTCAAGGGCCAATCATGTGCCATTTCGGTCGTGACAAAGTTGGTATCTGAGCGCTAGGTTAACCTTGGTTCGAGTCTATGTTTGGCTATGCGGATCCTATGGCGTTTGTATATATACGAAATCTAGGCTTGACCTTACGGAACTTAGACTTAGTCGAGGGGGTATTAGACCCGAACTTTCGTCGTATAGGTTGACCTTGGTTGATGGAGTAGGTGACTTAAAGAGAGTGACGTACCGTGTGTATGTTCCGCGGCATACTTACGATACGCCACTCCGCTTAAGAAGCCTTAGGATGTACATTTCCTTACACATCATTATATTCATTCATGATCTATCCTCATCGATATCGGTTTATGGTTTTGCTGCCACTATTGCATGGGCAGAGAGAGCTACGGCTAGAGTTGCATCAGCATGAGCTCGTCACGGACGAGGATTGACCACGGCGTGATTCCAGGGACACACGATTGCATAGAGGTGTAATTTTATTGTGTTTTTGCGCCATGAGCGTTTGATGGATCACTTTTACGAGATTTCTCGGACGTGCAGATCAGCAACAGAGGATCAGGCTACTGCTAGAGGCCAGCCAGAATGTGATGACCGTCGATACACCTATTATTTGATGATTGAGGCACTGTTCAGCGTGCGGACAAATGAGCCAGTCGTTGCCGCGAATGACGAGATATCGCTCCGGATGTTTGGAGCTACTGCAGCACGAGTTTGTGCTTAGAGATATGATAGAAGGTCGCTATTCACCCGAGGATGAGTGACTAGGACATGTGGTTCGTTCGCTTACCCCGATGCGAGGTCATCGGATAGATTGATTCCAGCTAGAGACGACTTCACGCAGGTACGTTGGGAGTCGATAGAGATGATCGAATGTCAGAAGCCCATTTTCCAAGTTAGAGTATTCAGAGACAAATGAAAGTAATGCTATGGACCTTCTAGAAGAATGAAACCCTAACTCGATATAATGACCATGAGAACGCTTTGAAACCTTAGGGTTTGCGGCAGTTCAGCGGTGCCATTAGTGAGGCTTGGGTTTTCCCTTCTATGGTTGGTCAATAGGTACTGTGGCATGTACTAGAATACTATTAAACTGTACCCAAGGTGTTGAGCTCTTAGGGGATTATGGAACCTTGACGAATCGATCGAAAGGTTCGAAATCATTCGGATATCATGTGATGGGATACATTGCTTGGGAGACTCAAGATACGAGTATAGCCGTTAGAGCGCAGTCCATGCAGCCACGAAGAGACGAGTCCGAAGTAGTCGACATTAGAAAAAAGTGGAGTAAGAGGTTCGTACGAGATCTTGATGAGATGACGTTCCACTCCGCCGACATCAGAGATGTGATACACATGCAGAGGCGTTGTATATGGATATATCTTCCAGAAGGAGTCGCGATGTGTATGCAGCCGTTCCGGAACAAGAAATAGATTTAGTAAAGGATGATGACTTTCGGGTAGATCGGCAGAAGCGAGATTTAGGAGAGACTTCGACAGAACCTTTCTGGAATACTATACGAGAAGACTTGGACCCAGGAGCGGCCATTTTACGCACACCCAGTAGGCCAGAGTTCGTCATCATCGACGAGATAGTTGTCCAGAGATCTTTAGAGGATGTGCCAGAGCGGGACTGTTTCCGTCATCATTCCATATTAGACCGTTGAGCCGAGGAGCTATATATCTAGCAGTTCGTAGTGAGAGACAAGAGCCTAAAAGCACCAGGCGCCAGACCATGAACAGGAGGCAAGTAGATATCTTGCTCTGCTAGCTTTGGATGCACCGACACCTTCTCGACTGCGAAGGAAGGACATATCGACAACGGTGTTTACGATCTGGGATTTGGTGATTCGAATATCACGCATCCGACATTTTTGGATTTCGGTATTTTGGACGATTTGTTTGTATGATTGAGATTTTGTACACTACGGTTGCACTTGACTTCGATTTGATGTCATTTGAGATATTTATTTTGATTTCATGCCTATGATATGCATATGATTTGACTTGTACTTTCGGCATAGTTTTCATGCACTTTTAGTAGTTGATTTGATTTTGTGCACGCTGATGCACATGGTTGTGAGATTATGTACCACGGTATACCTGATTTGGATTTGGATTGAATGTGTCGTATACCGTCGAATCGATTTTGATATTCGATATTTGTTTTCGTACACTTGATTTGGATTCTTGCGCATGTTTGGGCGCTTGATGCGATTTTGGTGCACACCAGATGCACTAAATCGAGATTCTTCGTGCATATCAGATGCACCTGATATTGCTGTCAGGCACACCCGTTGCCCTTGACAGATATTTCATGCACACCCGATGCACTTAGATGTTGTTTCTGTGCACATGTATGGCACATTCATGGGTTTCTATTTCCATGCGCACCAGAAGCACGTAGCATTCATATGTACATTTTGAGATTGATTTCTTATAGAGCAGTATGTTTCTATGATATTTGCTATTTGTTTTCATACTGAGCAGGACTAGTCAGAGGACAATACCTGGATATATTTTGCATGCATTGATAGTTATCGAAGAGATTTCCAAAGAGGGGAGCTATAGTCTCAGTATTTACCTACGTGTCTTATATGAGACGAAACGTTTAAAACAAGGAAACCCTTCTAAATTGTTTTCAAAACGGCGGGACGTACATATTAAACAAAAGATATATACATCTATGGTTATTTTCTTACAATAGACGTCCACCACTGTGCAGAGTTACGTGCAACGCACAGCGATTTAAAAAGGTTTGGCATGCATTTCCTTCAGATGTTTACATGTATAGTTTTGATGTTTACATGTATGGTTTGATGTACATCATGTTGGTTTCGTTTTGGGCTTTGACATTGATGTCTTCGCCATAACTCCGATGATTGCGGGATGATTGATAGAGTTTTGATTTGGAGTTATCTGCTTATTGTTCATGCGCATGCATTGCGCTATGATGCGTTTTATGTATTGATGATTTCGGAGCCCCGACGACTTGGACTATTTACTGAAATGTTTTAGTATTGAGGGGTTTAAATTTAAATTCAGGGACCGAATTTCTTTAAGGGGGGAAGACTGTAACATTTCAGAAAAATAAAATATTATTTTTGGGAATTTTTATAATTAAATAATATTATATTGAATATTTTAATAAGGCGGTATAATTAAATACCGATAAATTGGGAAAAAAATTGGAAAATTATGGAAATTACTAAAAAGAGGGTCTTTTTTTGGATTTAAGCAAATTATGAAATTTTATGATTTGTTATACACTATTTTAATGCTAATCGCGGTTAAATATCGCTAATCGCGCATTAAGCTTGTTTTGTGCAAAACATGCACCATATCATTTTTACACTTGTGTTATATTATCCTACATGGCTTTCTCTTCATTTTCATTCATGGTTTTGGGTTTTATGTGAGAAGAGAAAGGAAAAGGAAAAGAAAAGAAAAGAAAAGAAAAAGGATATTAGTAAAGAATTGGGTATGGGCATGAGAGAGAGTGAGGTAAAGGGGTCAACCTTGGACCATGGCCTTTATCCCTTCATTACTTCCTCTTCATTTCACCTCTCCCCTCTCAAGAGCTGATGCCTCCTCCATCCCCCTCCACTTCATCCTCACAAACACCATCATTCCTTCATCAAAATATCATCCACATTTCTTTAAAAATGTGCACAAGCTCACAAGCTTCATTTTGGACCAAGAAAGAAAGGATTTTGGATACTTGGGGCAACTCAAGAAAATTCTTGAGTTGCCAAAGGAGGTAATTTATCCATCATTAGTGTAGTTTTCCCATTTGCTTTGCATCCATGTTAACTTAGAATCGATATTGTGCGGTTTAGTGAACTTAGAAAATTCCAAGTTAGGGTTTGAGAATTCTTGAGTTGTGATGCGTAATTCAGGTTAGCAGTGACCATAAACCCCCTTTAAGGATATCATATTGGAATAAAACCAGAGACTTAACCCCCAAATACGAACTTTGAAATTCTGCAGATACGGAAATTGTGGGGATTGTGATGGTTTTTGGTTATCTGCTGACACCCGGGGACTCTAAAATTTATTTAGCGAACACAGAGAGATATGCACGTGATTTAGAGCATACCCTAAAGACCCGAGCCCCTACCCTAACAACATGGCCGCAATTAATTTCCTCCTGGCCGCAATTTGCGGCCAGGACTTGACCTGGGTGCCTCATTTTTGGTCCATGGCTCCTTTAGCAGAAAATTAGACCCCTCCTGTATGCAAAATTGGCTAGTTTGGCCTATGGTAAAATCTGGGACTAAATTCATGAGTTGTTGTTTTGATTCGGGGTTATATTTTCGTATTTTGGATTATGGATTTTAGTATTTGTGTTTTACCTCGATCACTTGACGTTTGTATGACGATATCGAGGGTTATTTGGTGGTTTGAAAGGCGTAGTCCGTAGTTTCTTACCTATAGTCTTTTCGCGAGTCGTTTTGGTTTGATTTGGATTTTAATACGATATGATACGTTGTGACATGTAGGTACCCCCATGTGGACTTCGGGATGACAAGCAAGCGCATGGCGATGTCGGCAATGGCAAGCGAAGAGCAAGGTGAGTAGATACACATCTACGGGGGAAGTCGGGTGGATGGCATATAGCACCCCCGCCGTTTGTAGCGTAGTGTATGGTATATATTAGATGGATATATTTATATGTTTATTATGAGATTATGACTATCTAGATAGACTTTGGGTGTTATGGATAATTTTAGTATAATTGGATGATAGCGTCATTATTTAGTTTAGTCGCGGACCTTAGAATAAGGTTTACACCCACACGCACACGCACACATGCTTACATTGTTTTACTTGTGCAGTTATGGGGAGATGTATATATACATACGTATACTTATACATGAATGATGAGGATTGTACATGGTATTTGGAGATGAGTCGATGAGATTGGGCATGATGCCATGAGATCGGTGATATATTTTGATTCGTATTAGGAGATACGGTATGAGATTATAGCGGGCCTTTAGGCGTGTGTTTTTATACACGCATATATCTGCAGATGGTATCAGTTTGTACTAGACTTAGATCAGTACCCCCAGTTCATGAGATATGTTTATAAGGATACCAGATAAATGATGAGATGAATGTGATATTTGACCCGTACCCAGATTTGGGATACCGTATGACGGATTTACGTATGAGCTATATATTGATGATACATCCGCACTCTTGATTCGAGGATGTCATGTTATATATATTGTATCGTATGTGATACTACTGAGGCGGGATCACCGACTATTATATTTATATATATCGACTCAGATTTAGGTGGTTTCCTTACCTTTCGATTAGTCCTGTAGTTTACTTATAGATGTTAGACTAGACTCGAGTCATACCTATTTCAAAACTAACGAATCGTGAGTATTTTAAAGATAGGCCAAGGGATTCTACGGATATTTTCAAAAGGCGCATCTTTTCTTTAAAACACCGTTGCCCTTATTTTTCTAAACACCACGATTCGTGTTATTTCAAATGGCAAAACTGTATGACATATATATATATATTGATGTAGATTCTTCAGTGTTGCGTTTATTATTCATTTTTCCGCATATTCTTGCTATTCGCATCACATTGTATGTTTAAATGTGTTTATTGTTATATTAAACCTACGCTGTCAGGACACCAGCACCATTATCGATGATGCGTATGTTCCACGTACACCTACTTGTCGGCTCACACAGTTCATCATCGATAATTGCCATGCCACCACACAGTAGGATTGTTGCATCAGGATATGTCTCCTTGTATGACGTATTGGCATACATACATATTTATTGATGATTCTGGCTTGATTTTGGAGATTTGGGAACCGCATGATATGTTTTTAAACTGGATTCATTTTAAGAGCGGTTTTCCCTCAATATGTGCATATTACTGTTTTATGTTGCGTGATATACTGATATGCTTACATTTCTATTATATGTCGCATACACAATGCTTTATGATTATACGCATTGAGATATGTTGTTTCCATGATATTTCTGGATTTGAGAACCGTGGGTATTTCAAAAGAAAGTATGTACTGTTTTAAAAACCCGGTTTCTCTTGATATGATATTTCAGTGCGTCCACCATGCGTTTTCTTGGTTCTGAGACGTGTGATATGTGAAACCCGATTCGAGGAGGCAGATGATTCCATTTGCGGGTATATGGTGGACCCGGTATGGTACCCGGGGCGAGAGAGAGATTTCGTATGGATGACGATGAGCCTGACAGAGGGATTACTACCTACCGGTAATAGTATTTGAGCTCGGCGGATATCCGGAGGATACCAACCGGAGTCGAAAGATGATATGGATCGATCCGGACTGACGGAGCCCGTGTGCCGATCCGGATTGACGGAGCCCGATATATGAGGATTTATGTGCCGATGCTGGGCACGGGTTTCATGATGTTTTCGAGTGTCGATGCTAAACATTCAGGTTCCATGATTTTGATGTGTCGCGAGGGACACACGTTGATTTATATCCTCATACTTTCATGCATATGCTTTATGATATTTACATGCATGATATTTTGTGTCATTGGTTGACCCGTGGACGAGATCCACACGCATGCATGCATAGATTACATTGTTGGATGATATCCACATACTTATAGACTTGATTCTATAGTTGGCACTGATTTCATTGATGATACCTCATATTTATGATATGTTGCTACCTGAGGCACTGACACGAGCACTTGGTATTACTCTTATGTATAGATGTTTACCCTTGCCACCTTATCATGCTTCAGACTTTATCATATTGAGTATATATATACTACTGATCGTTTTGACCTAGGATTGAGTCATACATACGATTTGTGCTCTATGGTGTTTTCTACTCACGAGTTGGCAACTCACCCCCGTTGTGCCACAGTTTCTTGCAGGTTTTGCCATACAGGTTTCAATTCGGCTTTGCTGGCACATTACTTCCATTCCGGGTGATTTGCTTTGGTAGGTGGGTTCATTCGCATCGTGACCACCATTGTACTTATTTATTTTCGGTTGTATCTTGTGAAATTCCATCAACCAGACTTGTATATTTATTAGACTTAGAAGACCAGTGTTTATTCTTTCGAGCTTAGAGTCGCGCGTTGTATTATTATGGTCTTCTTGATGATTTGAGTTTCATTTTGAGTTTTGATCCTCGCCTTTGGTTGCTTGCGTGGTTGTGACCGTCAATGGATGAAGAGCTAGCTCCCGCTTGGGGATGCTTTTATTCATATTATTCATGTTGTACCCCGTTCGGGGCCAGTATTTACAAAGGAAACTCTGCCGAACTTTTCACAAATGACTTGACGTTTTAAAAACGCATAATTCGGCATATGTTATTAAAACCATATGCTTTTAAACAAGTTTTCCTTTATTTATTATTTAAAATGGTTTTAGATTTCTGGGCTTTTGGCTTACTTGAATTAGATGGGGTCCTATAGACTTCATATGATTCAAGGGCCAGTCTCGTGCCATTTCGGTCGTGACAGAAGCTGTGGTTAAGAAGAAGGGTAAGCCACAATCAACCGGAATCAAACACCCTGCTATCCAGATCATCGGAGGAGCCTCTTCAAGGCCAGCTTTTGCACTCAAGAAGCCAGGAGGATCATTTAACAAAACCAATCCAGATTTCTGTTTCTACTGCAAGAGAACCGAACACTTGGAGAATGACCACAGACGTGAAAATAGCATGTGTTTGACTTGTGGAGCATCTAACCATAAGCTGGATGCATGCCCACGTTCATGGTGGCACAGTCCCTACACAGAGACCCTCTATACAAGCACCATAAAGACCAGATATTCAGGCACTTGCATCCCTCCTAGCTCTTCTTGCATTAGCTCAACGTGGATTACCAGCACAACCTCAGCGACAGTACCATCAGACACAAAGAAACATGCCTTAAGGACATAGAAATGCGCCTTAGGCAAGGAGGAATGTGGCGAGGCATCAGGATTTTACAATGTCGGTCGAAGAGGCCGAAGCCACAGGACAAGTCATCACCAGTAAATTCGTCCCATCCTTTCAACTTTTCAATACTAGTATATCATTGACTTTTCCTATACCTAAATGCATCCTCACATAACTTAGGTACTATAATAGTAGCCACCCTTCCTGCACTCGCACTTTTTGACACTGGAGCTTCATATTGCTTCATATCACAATAGTTCATGAGAACGCACAACATCCCCGTTAAGCTGCTCGTTTCAAGCTAGAACATCGGTTCAGGGAATGGAGTTTTGAAGGCAACTTTGGGATATGATCACTTCCTAGTTGTAGTTTGCAGCCGGGAATTCTACGCAAATTTTAAAGTGCTGGACATACCCAATTTCAATGTTGTGTTGTAAATGGATTGGCTGGGAGCATTTTATACTACCATTGACTGCCATAAAAGGAGGGTTGTTTTTGAGATACCATACCCAGTATTTTATTTCAAAAGTGGAGACAGAACCTTAGAGCCAGGATGCTACCGAGCAAAGTCGAAGACAGCAGAAGTGTCCTCTTTATAAGCTGAAGGAGAAAAGCCTGGTAGTTTGAGAGTTCGAGAATGTTTTTCCTGAAGATATATCAGGTTTGCCTCCCGATCGAGCTCTTGAATTTAGTATTGATTTTCAACCCGATGCACAACCCGTAATAAAAGCTCCATATCGATTAAGTCCGGAATGATTGAAAGAACTCCGTATCCAGTTGGACGAACTTCTAAAGAAAAGTTGGATCAGGCCCAGTATCTCAAGTTGGGGATCCCCGATGTTTCTAGTGAAGAAAAAGGAAGGTATTTACTGCATGTGTGTTGATTATCAGGCGCTGAACGAGATTACTATTAAGAACAGGTACCCGCTACCTCACATCGATGACCTTTTCGATCAACTAAGTGGATCTTGTGTATTCTCCAAGTTAGATCTTCATTCAGGCTATCATCAAGTGAAATTCAAGGAGTCCTACATTCCGAATACGGCATTCAGGACCCGATATGGACATTATGAATATCTTGTGATGCTATTCGGAGTAACTAATGCACCAGCTATTTTTATGAACATGATGAACCAAGTTTTTCATGAGTACTTAAACAAGTTTGTTTTCATCTTCATAGACGACATCTTGGTCTATTCGAAGACTCAGGAAGAACACTTCGATCACCTATGTATAGTTATGGAGACGCTACGACTGCATCAACTCTACGCCAAGTATAGAAAGTGCGAGTTTTGGCTAGATAAAGTCGGTTTTCTCGGGCACATCGTATCAGGAGAAGGTATTTCTATTGACCTCGCTAAGGTGTCAGCTGTCAAGGAATGGCCGACACTCAAGTTAGTTAAGGACATCAGAAGTTTCTTGGGCCTATCTGGGTACTATCGACGCTTCATTGAAGGATTCTCGAAAATTGTAGCACCTTTGACCAAGCTTACTTGTAAGGATGAAGATTTCGTATGGTCGGAAGCATGTGAAAAATCTTTTGTTGAGCTGAAGACAAGACTAACTTCTGCACCTATTCTTACTGTACCAGACAGGTCCGACAGTTTTGAAGTTCACTATGATGCCTTAGGGAAAGGATGGGGATGTATGCTACATCAACATGGCAAAGTTGTAGCTTTTTTATCAAGGCAACTAAAGACACACGAGCGCAATTATCCCACCAATGATTTAGAATTGGCAGCGGTTATCTTCGCTCTCAAGATCTGGCGGCATTATTTGTTGGGTGAGAGAGTTAATATATACACCGACTACAAGAGTCTGAAGTATATATTTACTCAGAAGGAGCTTAACATGCGGAAAAGAAGATGGCTAGAGCTCATGGCAGACTTCGACATCAACCTCCAGTACCATCCAGGGAAGGTAAATGTAGTTCCAGATGTCTTGAGTCTCCAGCTGTCCGTGATGAATCTCACCTCACATTGGAAGTTGCAGGAAAAGCTTCATGGATTGGAGATTGAAGTATTTATGCCAGGAGTTACATCATCCTTGATGAATCTGCAGATTCAGTCCATGCTTGTTGATCAAATCAAAGAAACTCAAGCAGGCGATGCCAAATTGCAGAAGATCAGAGAACAAGTAGAGAGTGGACTTCAAACTGATTTCATCATTCATGAGAATGGATCCTTGCGGTATGGGAGCCGTTTATGTGTGCCAGTCGGCCCTGTTCGAGAAGAGTTGATGAAAGAAGCTCATGGCTCTCCATATTCGGTACACTCCGGCGGCATGAAGATGTACAAGGATCTAAAGCAACATTACTGGTGTCCTAGAATGAAGCGAGAAGTAGCTCGGAGTGTAGCTAAGTACTTAGTCTGTCAGCAAGTGAAGGCTGAGAATCACAGAACTGCTAATCGTTACCTATCCCAGAATGGAAATGGAAGCACATTACCAGGACTTCATAATCGCACTCCCTCGCAGAATGAAGGATAACGACGCAGTTTTAGTTATTATGGATCGACTCATAAAGTCGGCACACGTTATTCCATCCGAGTTGGCTAGTCAACAGAAGTTTTGGTAAGGAAGTACTTGGAGGTAAATAAAATCTAAACCTTCATATTGTACCTACTTGTTTTGATACTTATGAATCATGCAGGAGATCGTGAGACTTTATGGAGTACCAGTTTGCATCGTCTTCGACCGGGACACCAGATTTCGATCCTAGTTTTAGCAGATTCTTCAAGACAGCCTGGGCATGAGTCTGAATTTCAGCAGTGCATACCATCCCTAAACTGACGGACAGTCCGAGCGGACAATTCAGATCCCGGAGGACATGCTAAGAGCTTGTATGCTTTGTTAGGAATATGTATGCCCTAGAGGCCATTATTGTATGATATAGTGGATGATTGGATATATATATAGAGGAATTTCTTGCTCGACATGATAGTATGCTATCTGGTTGCTTTTTATCCTAACATGTACGCTTGTATTATTATACCGTCTCTTTGTTACATGTTGATAAAGCCCTTAGGATGTAGGTTTGACTACCAGGACTATGATGCAGATCATACAAGTAGGGCTTGTGTAGTCCACAAGCACATCCTTTAATAGTTCCTAGTCGAGGGAGTATCGAGACAGGGCATCGATATTCCAGAGTAGACTAGTGTGTATGTTTTTTGACCCTGTATGGGGCGATGGTTGATCCCACAACCATTGGTGTTTGACATCAAAGATTGTACATAGGTGCTCATTAGAGAATGGGTACACCGAACAGGACTCGCCGTGAACTCCTAGATGGTACCATACCTATCGTCAGATAGCAGTTCTCTTGTGACACTTATACAGGCTAGTATGTAGACCCGAGATCGTCATAGTGTCTTGTGTGGTTCCCACTGTGCTTTGATTTTCTCCCTACTACGGCTCAAAGGAGTCGTTCAAACAGGTGGATTTTGGGTACAGTCCCGAGTCACATGGAGGCAATGAGCAATAGGAAGGGTTTCGTCTCTCTCGGTATTGGGAGTTGATGTTGTGCTATGTGATTGGCTATAACAGCAAGTCCTTGGCCAGGGCTGATGAGATTTACTGGTAAGTGTTATCAGTAGTTTCTCGAACGGTTATAGGCCACACATCGACATGACTTATCAAGTTACTGGGGTCTGACGATTCCACCCCAGACTCGATATGCGACATATCAGATGAAGAGACCAGACTATACAGTAAGTGTTGCGTATAGGCTTTACGGGAGTTTAGACAAGCTTGCTTGTTGATCTTCTATTCTTTCAATACTGGGTAGCCGTTACATCCAGCTAGTACCACAGACGGCTTGTGGGTATCTGATATGATCATTACCTACCGTTGGCGTATTAACGAGTCATTAGAGTCCCATACAGAGGTTTTCTAGATCTAGCGAAACGAAGTAGGGCGCATATAGAGATATGTGTGGGACCTTGATTGGATACAAGAATGTGGTATTCTAACCTCGCGATATTTGATATCATTTAGGTTATATGTGATATAACCAGATCATTGAATCAAGTGTTGATTCAATGATTTAATTTATGTAAATATATTTGATATTAGCCGGTTAATGAAAGTGTGTCTTAGCACCACCACTATGTTAATACCTGTTAGTAGATGATGCACACCACCACAACACTTGTGGGGAGGCGGAAGTAGCAAACAATTATTTTGAAGCATGCAACATCGACTTTTACTCCCGGATCATTTACTAAACCATAACTAGTAACCCTATTTAGGAGTTTTAACTACTATGATAGAGATTATACCTTCTTGAAACCGGTCCTTCGGGTCTTCTTTCAATTTCTCGCTGCTCTACTTGGTTCCTTATGTGTTTGAGACGATCTCGATCTCCGGTCATCGCTAAGCCATAGATGATCCACCCGAGAGCTTTGGATCAAGCTTCAACCTCCACTAAAGAGGTAACTAAGAAGTCAAGCTTGCTAAGAGAGACTACTTAGATGATGTAGAGAATATCTAGAGGATTATTTGATCTCAATACCCTATGAATTACAACTCATGTGAAGGGTTAAGGTTGAGCTAGAGAGGAAGAGATAATTTGGAGAGGTAATGTGAGAGTGAGAATGAAAAAGTCTTGTGAATCAAAATGATACGGCTAAGGTTTGAATTATTGAAGAATGGATTATTTTTCTCAAAAATAATCAACCATGCTTCAATAGTAGATCCAAATGAATATTTTAAACATTAGCTATTTTTTCATCCATGCTCCAAATTCCACCTCATTAATTTTATTTTCACAAAATAAAATCCATATATGAGGTGTTTCCTTCTAGAAGCATTTTCTTGTACAATTACAAGAATTCCCCGCACCGTATATCGTATAAATATAACCGTATTCATATTCTGAAAAATACGAATACAATGAGATACCAATAAAAAAAAGCATAATACCGGTATCCGTCTTAAACCAAAGCCTACCAATATTATCCTTCCGAACATCATTCGTATAGCCAGTACACGTATATGATCGAAACCTTGCCGTAACACCTTACGGCCTTTACATCATTTCTCCTGAACCAGGGAAACCCTCTATGTTGGACTCTAAATACTCGACAGTACGCTGGCAGTGGGTTTAACCAAAAGCCCATTAGCGGCACTAGATGCATAACGGTTACCCAGGTACATGTCGAAAAGGTGGCCGACGAGCGAACTCATCTTAACCCCAATGAGCCTATGAGTAACACTTACCCTACAGTCCAGTCTCTTCGTCTGATACGTCACATATTGAGTCTAGGGGTGGTAAACATCAGACCCCAGTAACTTGATAAGTCATGCCGATGTGTGGCTCATAACGGTTCGAGAAACTACTGATAACTCATATCAGTAAATATCAACAACCCTGGCCAGGAAATTGCTGTTATAGCCAATTGAGCATAGCGCAACATCAACTCCCTATACCAGGAGAGACGAAACCTCTCCTGTCGCTCACCACCTCCATGTGATTCAGGACTGTACCCAAAATCCACCTATTTGCCTGACTCTGATAAGCCATGGTAGGTAGGAAATTAAAGCACAGTGGGAACCACACAAGACACTATGACGATCTCGGGTCTACAAACTAACCTGTATAAGTGTCACTAGAGAACTACTATCTGACACTAGGTATAATACCATCTAGGAATTCTCGGCGAGTCTTGTTCGGTGTACCTATTCTCTAATGAGCACCTATTGTTAGGATTCCTTAGTACCATGCCTAGGGTTTGCAAGAATCACACATGCATGCATAAAATTTTGGGGACGTACTAAGCAATCTAACCATGAATCTTAACTAGAATTTTAAGGTAACAAGAAAATAATATCACATAATAGAGGTTAACTATCACTAAGTGAAGAGAATACAACCTTTGTAGACCTCTTCTCTTGACTCTTTGGATCCTTAAGAGTTTGAACCAGCTCGCTAGAGGCCTTCCAACTCCACGATGATCCACCCGAAGTTGCTTTGCTCAAAACTCCTTGCTTCACTTGATGAATGAGAAAGTGGAGCTAACACTCTAAATTAATGGGCTAAACTAGTATAGAATGATGATGTGGTTTGTTTTCTCACTTAAAAAACCCTTTCCTTTTATAAACCTCACTCACTAGAAATCTTAAGAGAGAATGAAGGAGGAAGAAGAAGGAGATGGCAAAGCAAGAACTGTTTCTTTTTTATAATTATCAATCATAATAATCATAAGCATAGAAAAATAAATATCAAAGATATATATCTCATGCCAAACTGTAACATTTCAGAAAAAATAAAATATTATTTTTGGGAATTTATATAATTAAAATAATAAATATTATGAATATTTTAATGCTATGGTATAATTAAATACTGATAATTTGGGAAATATTGGAAAATTAATTTGAATGATGATTTTTGGAGGGACTCATGTGATTTAGGCAAATTATAATTTTTATAATTAATTATATTCCATTTTTATGCTAATCGCGATTAAATATCACTAATCGTGCATTAAGCTTGATTTGTGCACATAACATGCACCATGTCATATTACACTTTTTACATTTTTCTACCATGCCTTTTCATTTTCTTTTGCTTGGTTTTGTTTTAAAATGAAATGAGAAGAAAAGAAAAGAAAAGAGAAGAAAATAGAAAAGGTTAAAGAATTGAGGTATGGGAAAGAGAGAGAGAGGGTGAGGGGTTCCTTGAACCATGGCATATTATCTCCACCTTGTTCCCTCTTCTCATCTCCCATGGCTGCCCTCTCCCTTCACCTCCACTACATCCTCACAAACAACTCCAAATCAACATCAAAACATCATCTTACTTTCATTAAAAACATGTACAAGCTCACTATAAGCACTTTGGACCAAGAAATCTAGGATTTTGAAGACTTGGGGCAATTCAAGAATTTTCTTGAGTTGCCAAATGAGGTAATTGTTTCACCACTAGTGTTGTAATCAAGTTCCTTAGCACCTTTGTTAGTTTAAATTTCATTAAGTGTAGATTAGTGAACTTAGGAAAATTCCTAGAAGAGGTTTGAGAGATTCTTAAGTTGTGATTGTGTAATTGAGATTAGTAGAGACCATACAACCCCTTAGTGATAATCTATTAGACCAAAACAGAAACAAAACCTAGAACTGAATTTAAAACTTGTCATATCGGTTTTATGTGCAATTGGTGGCCTACAGGGAATCTGGAGTGAACCGAGACCTTTCTAAGAAAAACAAACAACTACATTAGCCTAATTAAGATACTAGGAGGCCACCCTACCAAGACGGACCCATTATGAGAAAATCAAACCGAGGAGGCCGGATTTTTAGGTATAGTGGCCGGCCACATTATGGGGTTTTGGGTCCAGGTTTCTTCTGTAGCTCATATGACCCATATAAAACACCCCAGTATTGTTTGTTTAGCCCAATTTCACCTAAACTAAAATCTGTGACCAGTTTTCTATGTTGCTTTGTACGTTTTATGGATTTTAATAACTTGAAGTGTTGGTATTTTGTTTTATCTCGATAACTTGACGTTTGTACGTCGATTTAGGGTGTTATTTGGTTCTTTTGCATGCGTAGACTATAGGTTCTAACTTACAGTCACCTCACGTGTCGTTTTGGAGTTGAATCGGATTTTAATGCGATACGATGCACTTTGACATGTAGGTACCTCCTCATGAGCTTCGGGACGACATGCAAGAGCATGGAGACATCGACTTCGGCAAGCAAGGATCAAGATGAGTAGATATATATCTACGGGGGAAGTCGGGTGGATGGCCTATAGCACCCCCGCAGTTTCATAGTGCAAAATACGAATACGTTATATTATATATATAGATATGTGTATTGTGATATGTGGATGATTATCAGATAGGTTTTAGATGTTCATAGGTTAGTTTTAGTGTGTTAGAAGTAACTTAGTTTAGCTTCTTAGTCGCGAACCCTAGAGTAAAGTTTTGCACACACGCATACACATACGTATACATTTGTTTTACTTATGCGTATATGGGGATACACATACACACATATGTATATGTGTGTGTGTGTGTGTGTGTATGTATTTATATAAGTATACATATACATGGATATTGAGGATAGTACATGGTACTTGGAGATGAGTCGATGTGATTGGGCATGATGCCACGAGATCGGTGATGTGACTTTGTTTGTATTATGAGATTCGACATGATGTTATAGTGGGTCTTTAGGCGATGTGTTTTCATACACACACACACACACAAATATATATATATATATATATATGTTGATGGTATCAGAATGTAGTAGACTTAGATCAGTACCCCTAATTCAGGGTATGATGATAAGAATACCAGATGAATAATGAGATAAATGTGATATTCGACCCGTACCCAGATTTGGGATGCTGTACGATGGATTTACCGTACGAGATATAATTATGATGATGGATCCGCACTCTGGACTTGAGGATGTCATATGATATATTGTATCGTGCGTGATACTATTTAGGCGGGATCACCGACTACTAGATATGGATATCGACTCAGACTTAGGTGATTTTCCTTACCCCTTTCGATTAGTCTGTTAGTTTAGTCCCGTAGTTTACTCAGTATATGTTAGACTGAGCTCGAGTCATACCTATTTCCAAAAGTAATGAATCGTGAGTATTTTAAAGACAGTCCAAGGGATACTACGGATATTTCAAAGGACACACCTTTTCTTAAAAACACCGTAGCCCCTATTTTCTAAGCACCACGATTCGTGCTATTTCAATGCCAAATGGTATGACTCATGTATATTAATGTAGATTCCTTATTGTTGCGCTTATTATTCATTTTCCGCATATTCTTGCTATTTGCATTGCACTGCAAGCTTAAATGTGTTTTTATTGTTATATTGAAATGTTATCAGGACTCCAGCACCATTACCGAGGATGCGTATGTCTACGAACACTTACTTGCCGGCTCACACACATCATCATCGGTAATTGCCATATCACATACACATTAGAAAACACTATTTCATTAGTATAAATTGCCAGTTAGTTTCGACATAGTAATAGTACGCTTGCTTTTATATGATAGCTTAGACATTGCATTTATTACTGTGATATCTCATGCATGTGTATTTTCATTTGTCATGCATTATTATAGAACTTATTACCTGTATTTCATTGTTTATTACCCTTGAGATTGGGATTTCGGATTTCCATGAGATTTCTGGATTTAGAGAAACCGCAAAGATTTTATAAACTTATTATCATTTTAAAGATAGAAAAAATTGCGGTTTTCTCATGATATGATTTGAGAGGAGTCTACTATGAGTTTTTTCGTCTCTTGAGCGATATCATACACCCTATTGGAGGAGGACGAGAAACCGTCTGTGGGTGCATGGTGGACCCGGTGCGGTACCCCGGGACAAGATGGTCGCAAATGATGGCGTTGAGCCTGGAAGGGGGCACTACCGACCGGTGATTTTATGTGACTCGACGGATATCCGGAGGATACCGATCGGAGTACAGGCCAGTCCAGATAGCCGGAGCCTGAGATATTAAGATTGAGAATACAGGCCAGTCCGGATAGCCGGAGCCTGAGATATTGAGATATTGAGATATATATTTTTTGTCGATGCTTGACATTGATTCTCTATTGATTTCATTGACGATACTCGATTTTTATACAGAAATCACACTGAGATAGGAAAAAAGTTTTCTCATTTAGATGTATTCTGTTTTCATGCATTCATACATCATATATATGATATGTTGTTACCTGAGGCACTGACACGAGAACTTGGTATTACACTTTTGCATAGATGTTTACCTTTGCCGTTATTATATGCTTCAGGCTATATTATTTGAGGATATTATTATCGTATGACCTAGGATTGAGTCATACATACGATTTCTGCTCGGTGATGTTTTCTACTCACGAGTCGGCAACTCACCCCCGTTGTACCACAGTTTCTTGCAGGTTTTGCCGTACAGGTTTTCTTAGTGGCTTTGCTGGCACACTGCTTCTTTCCGGGTGATTGCTTTGCTAGGTGGGTTCACTTGCATCGTGACCACCATTGTACTTTATTTACATTCAGTTGTATCTAGTAAAACTCCATCAACCAGACTTGTATATTTATTAGACTTAGAAGACCAGTGTATATTCTTTCGACCTTAGATTTACGCGTTGTATTGTTATGGTTTTCCTTTGTTTTCTTTTGAGTTTTGATCCTCGCCCTTCAGCGTTGTATATTATATTGCTTGCTTGGTTGTGACCGCCAATAGGCGAAGAGCTAGCTCCCGCTTGGGGATGCTTTTATATATATTGCATGTGTTGTACCCTTTTGGGGCCAGATTTACAAAGGAAACTCTGCCGTAACTTTCGAAAAAGACTTGATATTTTAAAAAGGTTTACTACGACTTTTCAAAATGATTATACGTAAACTTTAAAATAAGTTTTCCTTCACTTCCTTCTTTCAAATGGTTTAGATTTCTGGGATTTTTGGCTTACTTGAATTAGATGGGGTCCTATAGATTTCATATGATTCAAGTGCCAGTCACGTGCTATTTCGAGTCGTGACAAAAACTATGGTTAATAAATATCTAGATATTTTAGTGTTGAGTCAAAAACCAAATAAAAATTAAACCATGGTTTAATGTTAGGTCAAAAGAGAGAAGAGTGTAGAAACCAAATAATGATTTAATTTCCATTTCCTTTTTCTCAAAACAAATATATATATATATATATATATATATAATGAACCATATGAGTCTTGCATTTCCATCTCCCATGTATCAACAACTATGACACCATGTATGTATGTATGTGTGCATACACATTAACATGTGCATACATGCATGCATACATCAATATAAAGAAAGGTTTTATTTGCATGAGATAAAAGTCAATTATTAAATCAACACTTGATTTAATAATCCGGTCATATCACATACGACCCAACCAATAGAAAACGCCTGATTAAAATACGGTATCAAATACACGCATTTAATCGAGCTCCCGCGCATATCTCATATCATTTCGCCTGAGCTAGGAAACTCCTGTGTAGGACTCTAAGACTCGTCAATATATCGGCAGTAGGTGATGATCACATCAAACACCCATAAGCCGCAAGCGGTCAGCTAAACGTAACGGCTACCTTGGTATTCAGCGATCAGAAGAAAAACAAGCGAAGCTGTCAAAACTCCCGTCGAGCCAACTGGCAACACTTACCGTACAGTCCGGTCTCTTCGTCAGATATGCTGCATATCTAGTCAGGGATGGTATCGTCGACTCTAATAAGTCAATAAGTCATGCCGGTGTATGGCTCATAACAGATCGAGAAACTACTGATAACACTTATCAGTAAATCTCATCAGCCTTGGCCAGGGACTTCCTATTATAGCCAATCGAGTATAGCACAACATCAATCCCCAATACCGGGAGAGACGAAAACCCCACCCATCGCTCATTGCCTCCATGTGCCTCGGGACTGTACCCAAAATCCACCTGTTTGCATGAATCAATAGAGCCGTGGTAGGGTAAAGATCAAAGTACAGTGGGAGGACACACAAGACTCTGTGACGATCTCGGGTCTACAGACTAACCTGTACCAGTGTCACCTGAGATCTGCTATCCGACGATAGATATAATACCACATAAGAGTTCTCAGCGAGTCCGTTCAGTGTACCCAATCTCTACTGAGCACCCGTATACAATCTTTGGTGTCATCACACCAGAAAGATATGGGATCATCCATCGCCCATCATATGAGACAAGAATGGTATACGCTAGTCTACTATGGAATATCGATGCCCCGTCTTGATACACCCACGACTAGGAACAGTTCATGGATATGCTCATAAACTATACGTGTCCCACTAGTATGATCCACATCATAGTCGCAGTAGTTAAGCCAATATCCTGAGGGTTTTATCAACATGTACCAAATGAGTAAGATGCATGATCAAATGAACATGTCAAGATAAAGTAAACCAGATAGCATACTATCATTTCGGGCAAGAAAGTCATTTTTATATATATATACATGTCCAAGCATCCACTATACATATAATGGCCTCTAGGGCATATATATATCCAACAATCTCCCACTTGCACTAAGGCCAATTATTGGCATATCTCATACCCAACATCTCAAAAAGTCGCTCATGCTGCGGATATGGAAGGGCCTTGGTGAGTGGATCCATGGTGTTATTCTTTGTATCTACTCTCCGAATCTCGATCTCGTGGCGATCTACCATCTCCCGGATCAATTGATATCGCCTCACGATGTGTCTGGACTTCTGATGGGACCTTGGTTCTTTGGCCAACGCCATAGCCCCATTATTATCACAATACAATGGTATTGGATCAACAATGGTTGGAACTACTCCTAGTTCCGCGATGAACTTCCTCATCCTGACGGCTTCCTTGGCAGCATCATTTGCAAAAATATACTCAGCTTCCATCGTGGAGTCTGCAACAGTATCCTATTTGGAACTTTTCCAACTAACCGCCCCTCCATTGAGAGTAAATACAAAACCTGAGATAGATTTGTTGTCATCCTTATCATTTTGGAAGCTGGAATCGGTAAAGACCTCTATTTGGAGATCCCCATTACCATACACCAAGAACGATTCTTTAGTCCTTCGCAAGTACTTAAGAATGTTATTCACTGCTATCCAATGTTTCTCCCCTGGGTTGGATTGATACCTGCTTACTACAGCTAGTGCATAAGCTACATCAGGGCGGGTACATAACATCGCATACATTATAGATCCTACGGTTGAAGCGTAGGGTATAATGCTCATGCGAGCTCTCTCTTCATCAGTCTTCGGACAGAAGTCTTTGGAGAGAGTGATTCCATGACAAGTGGGCAAGACACCTCGCTTGGAATCTTCCATATTAAACCTTTTTAGGATGGTGTCAATGTACTTTGATTGGGACAATCCCAATAACCTCTTGGATCTATCTCTATAAATCCTAATGCCTAAAATGCAAGAGGCATCACCCAGGTCCTTCATGGAGAACCTTTGGGATAAGAATAGTTTTACCGATTGTAGCATAGGAATATCATTTCCTATCAAGAGAATGTCATCCACGTATAATACGAGAAATGTGACACTACTCCCTACAATCTTCTTATACATGCATGGTTCATCTATATTTCTGACAAAATCAAACTCTTTGATTGTATCATCAAAGCAGATGTTCCAGCTCCGTGATGCCTGCTTTAATCCATAAATAGATTTAAGCAACCTACATGCCTTTTCGCTGCTCCCACTGTCAATGAAGCCCTATGGCTAATCCATAAAAACGCATTCTTCTAAATCACCATTCAGAAATGCAGTTTTAACGACCATCTTGAAAGGTTCCTAGGCACCCTATAGAGGTCTCACAAGGCATCAACCATGCCATTTTACAAAAATATGGTGCCGAGAAACCCTAGTTAACGGATCTTTGCTAGAATTCTAGGCGAAATATAAAACTAGTTAACAAATTAACTACAAGTTAGATGCTACAACCTTTGTAGATCCGGTAATCCTCTTCCTTGGCTCCACGAAGGCATCCTCTCGCTGTCCATCTCGATTCCCAAACTCGAACTTTGGCTTCATCGGAGAAACGGGCAAGCTAGGTCGTCGGCTTTGTGTCAAAGACGATCTACCTCGAGGCATCGCAAGTTCAAGCTCCGACTTCACAAACTTGTGAAACTTGTGAAGTAAACACCCAAAACAACTTGGCAAGAGGTAGAGGGTGAAGAAATAGGAGGTGGGTTCTCTTTGGAATTGGATTTTACTCACTTTTGCTCAAGTTGCCATTAAAGTAGCAAGCTTGAAGAAGAAGAAGAAGATGAGCTAGTATTATGATAAGTTTTTTCAATAATGAAATAAAATTGATACTTATCATAATCTAACATGGGTTAAGTGTAGAGAGCAAACCATGGTAAGTGGGAATAGTTAGGGTTTAGCATAAAGACAAAATGGTCTTTGAGTCAAACCTTCATGAAGCTTCATAAAGCTTCATGACAAAAGAAAACCATTTTGTTTTTATAAAACAATTTAAATAAAAAGGAATGGATAAATAAATGTGTGATAAAATCAAAACCCTAATTATCCTCTTAACCATGGGTTTATTCTTTACACTTAACCAAATAAACATGCATCATCTAATATGATACAAACAAGTGTACAAAAGTATATCACATATACATCATGCACATCAAGTGAGAAAATCCATTTAAAGTGAACCCATATTAGTTAATGTAAAGTAATATATCAAATATATAATTATACATTAAATCATTAAATCAACACTTGATTTAACGACCCGGTCATATCGCATATAACCGACTAATATCAATAGTAACAACTTATCGAATCAACACTTGATCCGATAACCCGGCTATAATGCATATAACCGATCAATGTTACAAATCGCGAGAATCGAATACAGTATCACATACTGGTATTATTCTCGGTCCCGCACATATCTCATATGCGCTCCTATTTCGTTTTGCTTGAGCCAGGAAACCTCTGTGTAGGACTCTAAAGACTCGTCAATACGCCGGTAGCAGATGATGATCATATCAAGCACCCACAAGCCGCAAGCGGTCTGCTAAACCTAACGGCCATCCGGATATTGAGCGATCAGAAGATCGACGAGCTAGCCCGCTCACACTCCTGTGAATCCAACCAGTAACACTTACCGTACAGTCCGGTCTCTTCGTCTGATATGTCGCATATCAAGTCTAGGGGTGGTAAACGTCAGACCCCAATAACCCGATAAGTCGTGCCGATATGAGGCTCATAACGGGTCGAGAAACTACTGGTAACACTTACCAGCAAATCTCTGATCAGCCCTGGCCAGGGACTTCCCTGCTACGGCCAATCGAGCACTGCGCATCATCAACCCCCAATACCGGGAGAGACGAAACCCCTCCTATCGCTCATTGCCTCCATGTGACTCGGGACTGTGCCCAAAGACCACCGTTTTGCACGCCCTCATGGACGTGGTAAGGTGGAGATCAAAGCACAGTGGGAATCACACAAGACTCTATGACGATCTCGGGTCTACAGACTAACCTGTACAAGTGTCACCTGAGAACTGCCATCTGACGTGAGGTATAATACCATCTGGGAGTTCTCGGCGAGTCCGTCCAGTGTACCCAGTCTCCACTGAGCACCCGTATACCATCTCTGATGTCAAACACCAATGGATATGGGATCATCCATCGCCCATCACATGGGTCGAGAAGCGTATACGCTAGTCTACTCTGGTATATCGATGCCCCGTCTCGATACACCCACGACTAGGGACCTTGAAGGATGTACTTATAGACTACCATGTCCCCACTAGTATGATCTGCATCATAGTCCAGGTAGTCAAGTACACATCCTAAGGGCTTTACCAACATGTAACTATAAGACAGTATAAAGAGACTAGTGTACACGTTAAGATAAAGAGCAACCAGATAGCATACTATCATGTTGAGCAAGAAAGTCATCTCTATATATGTCCAAGCATCCAATATAATATACATCATCTGTACAATACTGGCCTTTAGGGCATACATACAGCTAACAATCTCCCACTTGCACTAGGGCCAGCTGCTGTAGTATCGCATACCGAGCATCCCGAAGAGTCTCTCAAACTGTATCTGGGGAATGGCCTTCGTGAGTGGATCCGCCGTGTTATTCTTCGTGTCAACCCTCCTGACCTCGATCTCCCGGCGATCAACTATCTCCCGGATCAGGTGATACCGCCTCAGAATATGCCTGGATCGCTGATGGGACCTGGGTTCCTTGGCCAAAGCCACCGCTCCATTGTTATCGCAATACAAAGGTATTGGATGCTCAATGGATGGAACCACTCCAAGTTCAGTAATGAACTTCTTGATCTAGACAGCCTCTTTGGCAGCATCGTTGGCAGCGATGTATTCAGCCTCCATCGTCGAGTCTGCCATGGTTTCCTGCTTGGAACTCTTCCAGCTAACCGCCCCTCCGTAAAGGGTAAAGACAAAGCCCGACTGCGACTTAGAGTCGTCCTTATCACTCTGGAAGCTCGAATCGGTAAAGGACTCCACTTAGAGTTCTCCGTTACCATACACCAAGAACATATCTCTAGTCCTTCGCAAGTACTTGAGAATGCTCTTCACAGCTGTCCAGAGACTCTCTTCAGGATCAGCTTGATACCTGCTCACTATACTTAGTGAGTATGCTACATCGGGTCTGGTACATAGCATCGCATACATGATAGAGCCTACTGCCGAAGCATAGGGTATACCTTGCATGCGAGCTCTCTCCAAATCAGTCTTGGGAGACATCTTTTTGGAGAGAGTGACTCCAGAGATCGTGGGCAAGTTCCCACGCTTGGACTCTTCCATACTAAACCTCTTTAGTATGGTGTCAATGTACCTGGATTGGGACAATCCCAAAATCCTTTTGGATCTATCTCTATAGATCCTAATTCCCAATATGCAGGAGGCATCACCAAGATCTTTCATTGAGAATCTTTGTGATAAGAAGAGCTTGACCGATTGCAGCATAGGAATATCATTTCCTATCAAGAGTATATCGTCCACGTACAATACGAGGAAGACAACCTTACTCTCTGCCACCTTCCTGTAAATACAAGGTTCATCTGGATTTTTGACGAAATCAAACTCTTTGATAACGACGTCAAAGCAGATGTTCCAACTCCGCGATGCTTGCTTTAATCCATAAATGAATTTAAGCAGCTTGCACACCTTCCCGCTGCTCCCACTGTCTACGAAGCCCTCTGGCTGAGTCATGTACACGCACTCTTCTAAATCACCGTTTAGAAAGGCGGTCTTAACATCCATTTGCCAGATTTCGTAATCATGATATGCAGCGATGGCAAGCATGATCCGGATGGATTTAAGCATAGCCACTGGAGAAAAGGTCTCGTCATAGTCCACACCTGGTCTTTGACGAAAACCCTTTGCTACAAGTCTAGCTTTGAAAGTCTCCACTTTCCCATCTACACCAAGTTTCTTCTTAAAGATCCACTTGCTCCCAATGGGTTTTACCCCTTCAGGAGCAACTTCCAAAGTCCATACTTTGTTGGTGTACATGGAATCCATCTCGGACCGCATAGCATCCAGCCATTTCACTGAGTCCCCACTCGTGATGGCCTGCTCGAAGCTAGTTGGGTCATCATCCTCCATGATGCAATCCTCACTACCACCATCAATGAGAAAACCATAGTATCTCTCAGGTGGGCGAGAAACCCTACTAGATCGACGGAGAGGCTGGGGTACGTCGGGCACCACTGAATCCTCTGGTTCTACTAAATTGTCAGTTGCAGTTTGTGGTGCTGGAACCTCTTCCAGCTCTACCTCTTTGCCATTAATTTCTTTTGCAAGAAATTCCCTTTCCAAAAAGGTGGCATGTTGAGCAACAAACACTCTTTGTTCCTCAGCTTGGTAGAAAAAATATCCTTGAGAATTCTTAGGATATCCCACAAACTTGCAAAGGACTGATCGTGCCTCGAGTTTGTCCGGATTTTGCTTTTTGACATAGGCCGGAAAACCCCATATCTTAATTCGCTTAAAATATGGTCTCTTCCCACTCCATATCTCATATGGTGTGGTAGGTACAGATTTAGACGGAACCAGATTCAATAGGTATATGGCTGTCTCAAGCGCATACCCCCAAAAGGAAATAGGTAACTCAGCATTACTCATCATTGAACGCACCATATCTAATAGGGTGCGATTCCTTCGTTCCGATACACCGTTGTGCTGTGGTGTATAAGGAGGAGTAAGCTCTGAGAGAATCCCATTCTCTTTTAGATAATCCAGGAATTCACTGCTTAAGTATTCACCTCCTCGATCAGACCGAAGAACCTTAATACTTTTGCCCGTTTGGTTCTCTACCTCGTGCTTATATTCTTTGAATTTCTCAAAAGCTTCAGACTTGTGTTTCAACAGGAACACATGCCCGTATCTAGAGAGATCGTCAGTGAATGTAATGAAGTAGGAAGAACCATTTCTGGCGTGTGTAGACATTGGACCGCATACATCACTATGCACCAGTCCCAAGAGTTCAGTAACTCTTTCTCCGTGTCCTTTAAACGGAGTTTTGGTCATTTTTCCTTTGAGACATGAATGGCAAGTGTCATAAGATGATAATTCGAATGAATTCAAATATCCGTTCTTATGCAACTTAGCTAGTCGTGTCTCATTGATATGGCCAAGTCTACAGTGCCACAAGAAGGATTCGTTCATTTCTGAGCCTTTCCTTTTGTGTGTGTTTTGTATATTGAAGACTGTATTTTGATTGAGAATGAATATGCCATTATGTAGCGAGCCTGATGCAATCAACCTTTGATCTAGGAATATGTTCATAACATTATCCTTTACTACAAAATTATAACCTTCTTTACTTAATAAAGAAACTGATATAATGTTGCACATCATGTTCGGTATATAATAGCACTCATTCAGGACTAGTGTATCACCATTTGGTAATACCAGGTGATATATGCCAACTGCTTTGGCTGCAACATTTGCCCCATTCCCTACATGAACGGAATGTTCACCTTTTCTCAGTTCTCTACCTTTTCGCAGCCCATGTAACATCTTACATATATGGGATCCTGACCCGGTATCTTATACCCAGGACGTAGGGTGAACTGAGAAACAGTTCTCAATGACAAACACACCCGAAGATGATGTATCAACATGCATGTTCTCCGTTTGGGCGGTGTGAGAATCCAGATATTCTCCTGTTTCCTGTTCAGTCTTATAACATTTATAAGATAGAACGGGTCCAACGTTCCCCTGCACAGTATAACATGCGGGTTCGGTCAATACATCCATATTATTATCTTCATTAGGGCATGAAATGGTCGCTACCTGGAGAGAGAGAGAAGAAAACACTTTAGCGTATGCTCGTGCAAGATCAGATTGGTTATTATCTTATCTAATCAGGATGGCTCCTACTGCTTTTTATCAAATCTTCCTCCAAACCCTAAAAGGAAAGACTAGCCGGGATTAATTACACACTACAAGTTCGCCAATCTTTCAGCCAGGCCAGCGTCGGTACTTTGAGTGAGGTCCCCCGTGCTTTCGCACGAACCTAATTAATGTAAACCTCGTTTTCCCAGAGGCGTAACCTCGTTAACACCTTTCTAGACACCTACTTGATCGGCTAATTGTAATGTATAAAACTCTCCCAGGAGTAACAATTACTCGCAGTGGGTATCGGGATCCAACTATCTCATAGAAGTTATGCAATCTCATTGCAAATTTCAACACTTGAAATTCCCGATAATATTTTGCCCCAGGCGATCTATGACCTTGACTGAGTCAACAAACCATAGACCGCAAGTAAAGTTCAACCCGTCATTTCCTGATTGAATTAAACCCACCCGCACGACCCTTGACTAAGTCAATAAGGCCGCACGACTACCCTAATCCAATCTGCATCATATGCATAAACAGATAAATAGTAATCAGCTACCGCACACTACGCCTTGACTGAGTCAACAAACACAGCACGAATACTAACTATTACTTATCTGAAATGACGGAGGGCTACGTCAGGTTTTTAAGAAAACACTTTGCATAATGAACTTTATATCGTTGTAGAATCAAATGAAGTTTTGAAATGGAGTGATTTTGAGGCTTTTCTAGTTTTGCTAAAGGAGTCACTCCCGGCGAAGGGATCTCGGTCCTTTCCTCGTCGAATGAGGTGCGGGATATATCATATATATCGCTGTGCAAAGCAAAAACCCAAAAGCAGTCAAAAGCATACCGAGTGTGTAGCATCTGCCAGTTATTGCTAAAGGAGTCACTCCCGGTGAAGGGATCTCGGTCCTTTCCTCATCGAATAAGGTGCGGGATATATCATATATATCGCTGTGCAAAGCAAGAACTGTAGCTACCTGTTTTATTTTAAAATTCGATTCCACAACATCTTAGGTTTCTTATCTTTCATTAATCACATTAATGAAGTCCTATCATTTAAATACCTAAACATCACAGATAGATATGACGTACACTTATGCCATCCGCATTCGCCTCGATGTCCCCTCGTGCACCGTTAGGTTAGGTAACTAACGACAGAGCAGGGCAGGGCTAGCGCGGGTGTAAAACATAAGTAACGTCTATATAATATATCATATATACTATATACTATATCCATCACAGAGTCACAACACAGATATCGCAGCAGAATAAACATATGAAATATTGGATATACTAGGACGTCCGTGTTTTCAATACGAGCCAGTATAAAACACGGATTCCACGGTCGTGATGAATAGCCAATCCCACACCCCTAGACCCCTACGAGAGCGGCAAGCAACCCTGCCAATTCTAGGGTTAGGAGACCCGGACTCGACTCCTCGAGTTGGTCTCCCACTGGACCCCAGAACCCGGTTACTTGTGCTCCCCTCCTTGGGTCTATCCTAATGCGGAAAAGTAAATAATATACAAAAGGTGACATCTTCCGCTACCTGGAAGTGCCCCAAATAAAAGAATATTACATACAAGTTTTTACATGAATGAAAATGAAAAACACTCATCTCACATAAAAACCCCCGGCTATTCAAATACGACGATCCAATATAACATATCCAGCAACACATAACATCACATGTCATCAACGTAAGTAAGTATGCATACCCCAATTGTCGTTGACGTATAGCAACGAAACCGGCGATATGACCATACTACACTTACGGTCACAGAAAAGAAAGTGTAAAACTACAACAATTGGAATCCGCAACTTCTTTAAACATCACATGCCTAATCAAATGAAATACTTAGACATCACATGCCTAACAGATATAAATCCCGCATTTTAGTCTCATTATCGAAAACTCTTTTCAATATCATATGGGACTAAACTGCTAAATTTACAACATTCATTCAGTTATCACATAACTGATTGTGAATTCCAATTATTGTATCACATTCCAGATAAACAGATAATGTTAAACTTTCCGATCGAACAGTCGAATACCCAAGTTTTCCCGATACAGTCCAACACATGAAATAAGTCTAACAACATTCAGTTCGTGCCTCAGTACCGACGGTCCAGCCGTAGAAGGGTCAAGCCAACGCCTCACCTGTGGCACGCCGTACTGCCCCAAACCCGAAGGTTCAAAGGGCAGTTCAAGACGGTCACATAATCGAGTTAAGGTTTGTTGTCTTCTAGAGGGTCCATCGCGTTACTTGCACTACTTAGAACATCGTTAAACTTCGGAAAAATCCAACACTTGGAAATTTCCCGACAGGGGAAAAATTGGGTATTTATATCCGGTCGAACTTTTTAACATATTCTAAAATTTATCCGAAACGCCACACAGACAAAATTTGATAATCCGATCGAATCATCGAACCCCCAATATAACCCCAAAATACTCAACTGTAGAATAAAATATTAAAATTATCCAGAAAAGACAGGAGTCAAATATAACAATTACTGTGGAAAAAGGAGTCAAAGAGTCAACATTACTGCCGCGGAACCGCCGCGCCACGTGGGCTTAGGCCGCGGTTCCGCGGCGCTATGACGGCGTTAGCACTCCGTTTTTCACAGTAATTCATAATAAAACCTGCTTGATTTTCTGGATATTTTTAATCTTGAAAAATCCACAATTTTAAAATCTGGACAGAGAGCATTTTTGAATATGGGTTTCGGGTTCGTTCGGATTTCAAACTCTGTCGGGACTTCGCCTAAGGCTCTAGCTAGGCTCTGATACCAGTGAAAGGTTCCTAGGCACCCTATAGAGGTCTCACAAGGCATCAACCATGCCATTTTACAAAAATATGGTGCCGAGAAACCCTAGTTAACGGATCTTTGCTAGAATTCTAGGCGAAATATAAAACTAGTTAACAAATTAACTACAAGTTAGATGCTACAACCTTTGTAGATCCGGTAATCCTCTTCCTTGGCTCCACGAAGGCATCCTCTCGCTGTCCATCTCGATTCCCAAACTTGAACTTTGGCTTCATCGGAGAAACGGGCAAGCTAGGTCGTCGGCTTTGTGTCAAAGACGATCTACCTCGAGGCATCGCAAGTTCAAGCTCCGACTTCACAAACTTGTGAAACTTGTGAAGTAAACACCCAAAACAACTTGGCAAGAGGTAGAGGGTGAAGAAATAGGAGGTGGGTTCTCTTTGGAATTGGATTTTACTCACTTTTGCTCAAGTTGCCATTAAAGTAGCAAGCTTGAAGAAGAAGAAGAAGATGAGCTAGTATTATGATAGGTTTTTTCAATAATGAAATAAAATTGATACTTATCATAATCTAACATGGGTTAAGTGTAGAGAGCAAACCATGGTAAGTGGGAATAGTTAGGGTTTAGCATAAAGACAAAATGGTCTTTGAGTCAAACCTTCATGAAGCTTCATAAAGCTTCATGACAAAAGAAAACCATTTTGTTTTTATAAAACAATTTAAATAAAAAGGAATGGATAAATAAATGTGTGATAAAATCAAAACCCTAATTATCCTCTTAACCATGGGTTTATTCTTTACACTTAACCAAATAAACATGCATCATCTAATATGATACAAACAAGTGTACAAAAGTATATCACATATACATCATGCACATCAAGTGAGAAAATCCATTTAAAGTGAACCCATATTAGTTAATGTAAAGTAATATATCAAATATATAATTATACATTAAATCATTAAATCAACACTTGATTTAACGACCCGGTCATATCGCATATAACCGACTAATATCAATAGTAACAACTTATCGAATCAACACTTGATCCGATAACCCGGCTATAATGCATATAACCGATCAATGTTACAAATCGCGAGAATCGAATACAGTATCACATACTGGTATTATTCTCGGTCCCGCACATATCTCATATGCGCTCTTATTTCGTTTTGCTTGAGCCAGGAAACCTCTGTGTAGGACTCTAAAGACTCGTCAATACACCGGTAGCAGATGATGATCATATCAAGCACCCACAAGCCGCAAGCGGTCTGCTAAACGTAACGGCCATCCGGGTATTGAGCGATCAGAAGATCGACGAGCTAGCCCGCTCACACTCCTGTGAATCCAACCAGTAACACTTACCGTACAGTCCGGTCTCTTCGTCTGATATGTCGCATATCAAGTCTAGGGGTGGTAAACGTCAGACCCCAATAACCCGATAAGTCGTGCCGATATGAGGCTTATAACGGGTCGAGAAACTACTGGTAACACTTACCAGCAAATCTCTGATCAGCCCTGGCCAGGGACTTCCCTGCTACGGCCAATCGAGCACTGCGCATCATCAACCCCCAATACCGGGAGAGACGAAACCCCTCCTATCGCTCATTGCCTCCATGTGACTCGGGACTGTGCCCAAAGACCACCGTTTTGCACGCCCTCATGGACGTGGTAAGGTGGAGATCAAAGCACAGTGGGAATCACACAAGACTCTATGACGATCTCGGGTCTACAGACTAACCTGTACAAGTGTCACCTGAGAACTGCCATCTGACGTGAGGTATAATACCATCTGGGAGTTCTCGGCGAGTCCGTCCAGTGTACCCAGTCTCCACTGAGCACCCGTATACCATCTCTGATGTCAAACACCAATGGATATGGGATCATCCATCGCCCATCACATGGGTCGAGAAGCGTATACGCTAGTCTACTCTGGTATATCGATGCCCCGTCTCGATACACCCACGACTAGGGACCTTGAAGGATGTACTTATAGACTACCATGTCCCCACTAGTATGATCTGCATCATAGTCCAGGTAGTCAAGTACACATCCTAAGGGCTTTACCAACATGTAACTATAAGACAGTATAAAGAGACTAGTGTACACGTTAAGATAAAGAGCAACCAGATAGCATACTATCATGTTGAGCAAGAAAGTCATCTCTATATATGTCCAAGCATCCAATATAATATACATCATCTGTACAATACTGGCCTCTAGGGCATACATACAACTAACACATCTGCCAGATTTCATAGTCGTAGTCAGCAGAAATAGCAAGTAGGATCCGAATGGATTTAAGTATTGCTACTGGAGAGAAAGTTTCATCATAGTCCAATTCTGGTCTTTGACGAAAACCTTTCGCTACAAGCCTTGCTTTAAAGGTCTCTACCTATCCATCTACACCAATCTTTCTCTTAAATATCCATTTGCACCCTACGGATTTTATCCCAGGAGGTGCAACGTCCCAAGTCCATACTTTGTTGGTGTACATGGCCTCCATTTCGGATCTCATGGCATCTAGCCACTTCACTGAGTCACCACTCGTGATAGCTTGCTGAAAGCTAGTATGGTCATTATCATCCATGATGCAATCTTCTCTATCACCATAAATGAGAAACCCATAGTATCTCTCCGGTGGGCGAGAAGTTCTACTAGATCTCTGGAGCGGCTGAGGTTCTTGAAGTTCTACTGCAACATCAGTTTCAACCAATTCGTCATGAGTAATTTGTATCTGTAGAACCTCTTCTAGTTCTACCGCATTGCCATCAGTATTATTTGTAAAAATTTCATTTTCCAAAAATGTAGCATGTTGAGAAATAAACACCTTTTGTTCTTTCTTGTGGTAGAATAGATATCCATATGAATGTTTTGGATATCCAACAAATTTACACATGACCGATCGTGTCTCGAGTTTGTCTGGATTCTGATTTTTGACAAAAGCTGGACAACCCCATATCCTAACTCTTTTAAGAAATGGTCTCTTTCCACACCATATCTCATATGGAGTGGTAGACACGGTTTTGGTTGGAACCCTGTTTAACATATAAATTGCTATCTCCAATGCATGTCCCCAAAAGGAAAGCGGTTGTGAGACTCCATTAGGATGCCTAGGAACCTTTCACTGGTATCAGAGCCTAGCTAGAGCCTTAGGCGAAGTCCCGACGACGTTTGAAACCCGATCGAACCGAAATCCAAAACCTTAAAATGCTCTCTGGACTTTTTCTGAAAATTGGGAATTTTGTCAATTAAAAATATTCAGAAAATCAAGCAGGGTGTTATTAGAATTACTGTGAAATACGAGGGGCTAATTCGACTTTTCCACCGCGGAACCGCGGCACATGCTAGGCATGTGCGGCGCTTCTGCGGCCGTACTGTTCCCTTGCATAATTATTTCTGCACAGTAACTCTTGTAACATAATGCTATATTTTCTGGGACATTTTTATTGTGACTCTACAGAAGAGTATTCTAGGGTTGTATTGGGAATCAAAGATTCGATCGGATTATCAAATTTCGTCTTTGTGTTTTTCCAGATAACTGTAGAATATGTTAAAAAGTTTGACCGGATACAAATACCCAACTTTTCCCCTGCCGAAAAATTCCAAGTGTTGGACTTTTCTGTGGTTAAAAGACGTTCGAAGTAGTGCAAGTAACGCGATGGTCCCTCTAGAAGACAACAAACCTTAACTCGATTATGTGACCGTCTTGAACTGCCCTTTGAACCTTCTGGTTTGGGGCAGTACGGCGTGCCACATGTGAGGCGTTGGCTTGACCCTTCTACGGCTGGACCGTTGGTACTGAGGTATGAAGTGAATGTCTTTGAACCTATTTCATGTGTTGATCGGTGTCGGGAAAACTTGGGTGTTCGAATGTTCGATCGGAAAGTTTGATATATTCTATTTATCCGGAATTGGATACAATAATTGGAATTCACAAACAGTTATGAGATAACTGGATGAATGTTATAAATCTAGCAGTTTAGTCCCATACGATATTGAAAAGAGTTTTCGATAACGAGACTAAAATGCGGGATTTATATCAGTTAGGCATGTGATGTCTAAAGAGGTTGCGGATTCCAACTGTTGTAGTTTTACACTTTCTTTTCTGTGACCGTAAGTGTAATATGTGATATCGCCGGTTTCGTTGCTATATGTCAACGACAATTGGGATGGATATATTTACTTACGTTGATGACATGTGATGTTATGTGTTGCTGGATATGTTATATTGGATCGTCGTGTTTGAATAGCCCGGAGGTTTTTATGTCAGATGAGTGTTTTTTCATTTTCATTCATGTAAAAACTTGTATGTAATATTCTTTCATTTGGGGCGCTTCCAGGTAGCGGAAGTTGTCACCCGTTGTATATTATTTACTTTTCCGCATTAGGATAGACCCAAGGAGGGGAGCACAAGTAACCGGGGTTCTGGGGTCCAGTGGGAGACCAACTCGAGGAGTCGAGTCCGGGTCTCCTAACCCTAGAATTGGCAGGGTTGCTTGCCGCTCTCGTAGGGGTCTAGGGGTGTGGGATTGGCTATTCATCACGACCGTGGAATCCGTGTTTTATACTGGCTCGTATTGAAAACACGGACGTCCTAGTATATCCAATATTTCATATGTTTATTCTGCTGCGATATCTGTGATGAGATCATGTGATGTTTCTGTGATGGATATAGTATATAGTATATATGATATATTATATAGATGTTACTTATGTTTTACACCCGTGCTAGCCCTGCCCTGCTCTGTCGTTAGTTACCTAACCTAACGGTGCACGAGGGGACATCGAGGCAAATGCGGATGGCATAAGTGTACGTCATATCTATCTGTGATGTTTAGGTATTTAAATGATGGGACTTCATTAATGTGATTAATGAAAGAAAAGAAACCTAAGATGTTGTAGAATCAGATTTTAAATAAAACAGGTAGCTACAGTTCTTGCTTTGCATAGCGGTATATATGATATACCCCGCACCTTATTCGATGAGGAAAGGACCGAGATCCCTTCACCGGGAGTGACTCCTTTAGCAATAACTGGCAGATGCTACACACTCGGTTTGTTTTTGATTGGTTTTATAGTTTCTGCTTTGCACAGTGATATATATGATATATCCCGCACCTCATTCGACGAGGAAAGGACCGAGATCCCTTCGCCGGGAGTGACTCCTTTAGCAAAACTAGAAAAGCCTCAAAATCACTCCATTTCAAAACTTCATTTGATTCTACAACGATATCAAGTTCATTACGCTCATGGTTTTCAGAAAAACCTGGCGTAGCCCTCCGTCATTTCAGATGAGTAGTAGTTAGTATTCGTGCTACGTTTGTTGGCCTGCGTCAAGGCGTAGTGTGCGGTAGCTAACTAGTATTTATCTGCTTATGCATATGATGCAGATTGGATTAGGGTAGTCGTGCGACTTTGTTGGCCTGCGTCAAGGGTCGTACGGGTGGGTTTAATTCAATCAGGAAATGACGGGTTGAACTTGACTAGCGCACTATGGTTTGTTGGCCTGCGTCAAGATCATAGCACGCTAGGGGCAAAAATATTATCGGGAATTTCAAGTGTTGAAATTTGCAATGAGATTGCATACCTTCTACGAGATAGTTGGATCCCGATACCCGCTGCGAGTAAGAGTTACTCCTGGGAGAGTTTTACACATTGCAATTAGCCGATCAAGTAGGTGTCTAGAAAGGTGTCAACGAGGTTACGCCTCTGGAAAAACGAGGTTTACATTAATTAGGTTCGTGCGAAAGCACGGGGGACCTCCCTCAAAGTACCGACACTGGCCTGGCTGAAAGATTGGCGAACCTATAGTTTGTAATTAATCCCGGCTAGTCTTTCCTTTTAGGGTTTGGAGGAAGATTTGATAAAAAGCAGTGGGAGCCATCCTGATTAGATAAGATAATAACCAATCTGATCTTGCACGAGCATACGCTAAAGTGTTTTCTTCTCTCTCTCTCCAGGTAGTGACCAGTTCATGCCTTAATCAAGATAATAATATGGATGTATTGACCGAACCCGCATGTTATACTGTGCTGGGGAACGTTGGTTCCGTTCTTTCCTATAAGAGTTATAGGACTGAAAAGGATATAGGGGAATACCAGGATTCCCATGCCACCCGAATGAAGAAAGTACATGTTGATGCATTTTCTTCGGGTGTGTTCGTTACTGAGAACTGTTTCTCCATTTGCTCTACGTCCTGGGTATTGGATACCGGGTCAGGATCCCATATATGTAATCAGTTACATGGACTTAGGAAAGGTAAAGAACTTGGAGAAGGTGATAAAGACATAAGAGTAGGAAATGGTGCAATTGTTGCAGCCAAGACTGTCGGGGAATATCACCTTGTATTACCAACTGGTAATACATTGGTTCTGAACGAATGCTATTACATACCGAACCTGATATGCAACATTATATCGGTTTCTTTATTAAGTAAAGAGGGATATAATTTTGTATTACAGGACAATGTTATGAACATTTTCCGTAACCAAAAGTTGGTTGGATCGGGCACGTTGTGCAATGGCATTTATGTTCTAAATCAATCAACAGTTCTGAGCATAACAAACACACACAAGAGGAAGAGTTCAGAACTGAACGAATCCTTCTTGTGGCATTGTAGACTGGGTCACATCAATGTGACACGACTAGCTAAGTTGCATAAAGAAGGATATTTAAATCCGTTTGAATTTTCATCTTATGACACTTGCCAGTCATGTCTCAAAGGCAAGATGACCAAAACTCCGTTTACAGGACACGGAGAAAGAGTTACCGAACTCTTAGGACTAATACATAGTGATGTATGCGGTCCCATGTCTACATATGCCAGGGATGGTTCTTCATACTTCATTACATTCACTGACGATCTCTCTAGGTTCGTGTATGTGTTCCTGATGAAACACAAATCAGAAGCTTTTGAGAAATTTAGGGAATATAAGCAAGAAGTTGAGAACCAAACCGGAAAAAGTATTAAAATCCTACGATCTGATCGAGGAGGAGAATACTTAAGCAATGAATTCCTGGACTTCCTAAAAGAGAATGGGATTCTCTCTCAGCTGACTCCTCCATATACACCACAGCACAATGGTGTATCAGAACGAAGGAACCGCACCCTATTAGATATGGTGCGCTCTATGATGAGCACAGCTGAGTTACCTATTTCCTTCTGGGGATATGCACTGGAAACAGCTGCAGACCTATTGAATATGGTTCCCACCAAAACCGTGCCGACCACTCCATATGAGATATGGAAAGGAAAGAGACCATATCTTAATTATGTTAAGATATGGGGTTGTCCGGCCTATGTAAAAACGCAAAATCCGGACAAACTCGCGGCAAGGTCCATTCTGTGTAAGTTTATTGGATATCCCAAACATTCGCGAGGGTATATCTTCTACCA